>JAWZYU010000001.1:124946852-126146852 GCA_038380435.1 Ryuthela nishihirai | reverse complement strand
ACTTACGTCTGCAACCACGGATGCTGTTACGACGTATGTTGTGATGACCCAATATTTTCGAAGAATGGTTGGATCGATCTGTTTGTTAGTCAGATTTTGAGCACGCGTGAGGCACGGCGAAGGTTGGCATCTGACAAATCGTCATTTCCAGCAAAGAACAATCCAAGAACTGATTAATTGCAAGAAGGAAATCGCTTCCAAGTTAGAAGCTGATTTCAACTCTAAACAACTACAGCGACCTTGCGAATGACTATTTGCAATGAGGAGTCGTTAAGAGAGATCAGACAAATGAAGGGAAAAATAAATGACTTCTCTAGAAGCTTCTCCCCAAAGAGATCCTCAACGCATGATCTGTGAGGAAGGCAATTTCTAAGAAATAAAGTCATCACTGGCAAAACAAACATCCATGACTTATCATGAAATCGAAAACGAGTTTTTTTTAATTCCGTATCCAAGCATGCTGCCCACTTAGCCCCACAACAAGAAATAAAACTTAAATGCACTCAGTCTTCGACTAACATGGTAGAGGCGTTCTTCAAAAAGAATCGTTATTGGCAATCGGATACGAATTCTTCCTAACTAATTTAAATAGGGGGAGGGGGATGGGTTTTAGAATCGCAGACTGATTGGAGGTATGGGTGGCTCAGTCGGTAGCGCACCCAGGTTGGTAATCTGCAGTCCCAAGATTCGAGTCCCAGCTGAGCCAGATTTGATATTTATCTCCGTAAAACTCCCCTCCCTGCCCACGGTCAGTAGGAGACATCAGTGGGCTTGGAAAAGATGGGGCTGTCCATTCGATGGGACGTTGAGATGGCCCCGTGTGTGGAAGATCCATTCTCTGTGCACGTTAAAGAACACGCTGGATGACCTTGATAGGAGGCTATCATCTGTCTCCTAATGGTTGTCCAGCGGGTCCTCTTCCCCCAACCTTCTCCGAACCCTTGGGGTCCTTGTGACCTGGCCATTAGCCCATTGTGTGCAAAAATGTCTCTTGGACATAAAACAATCGTAACCTGATTGACATATTTTTATTTTTATGCCTTTATTATGCCTTTATAATGCTTTATAATTTTTTTTATAATTTTTTTTAATTTTTTTTTTATGTGCATTTCACTTGTTTATGAATACTTCATCCATGTAACTCATTTTTACAGAGAAGGAACAAAACACGGCTCAGTACACTGTTCTTAAAATAAATGGTCCATCGAGATGACTTCCGAGTAATGAAGATTTAAAACCAAAAATCGATTGTTGTAAAAATTATTGTCGAATAATGAAGGTATATTTTCAAACACGTGAAAAGTTACCATTTTGAACCAATCAGGGAAAACAACTTTTTGAACACTATTATATTCTACGTCAACGTAGGTGTAGAGTAGGGGTTCTCAGCGTGGGGTACGCGGTAAAATTTTTTGGGGTACGCCGTGAGAGCTCAAAAGTCGCTAGATATGTGTTATATATATGTTTTATTTTATTCCCATTGTTATGCTATAACTATAGTTTTATCTATCTATACAAAGGGTGCGCCAATTACATGCACATTTCCAGGGGGTACAGTCGCTCAAATAAATATTCAAACACTATAGTTGATTACAGAATTCAGAAAAAATATCTGGCAACGATTTCTTTTGAAATTAGTGATCTGTACGTACACGTGTACGTACAGAGGAGTCGTTAAGACACATGACACGAAGGTTGCCAGATCACTAATTTCTAAAAAAATCGTTGCCAGATATTTTCTCTGAATTGTGTAATCAACCATAGTGTTCGGATATTTATTTGAGCGACTGTAGGTGAAGCATAAAAGGTTGGGTTGGGTTGTTTTACCTCTGAGCGGCACTTTTTTGCCCACCATGGGCTAAATGGCCAGGTCACATGGACCCCGAAGTCTCAGAGAAGGTTGGGGGAGGGGACTCACTGGAACAGCTGTTGGGAGACAGATGGTAGCCTCCCGTCAAGGCCATCCAGCGTGTTCTTTAACGTGCACAGGGTATGGCTCTCCCGCACACGGGGCCACGGCTTAACGTCCCATCCGACGGATGGCGACCTTTCCAAGCCCATCGGTGTCCTCTACTGACCGTGGGCAGGGTGGGGAATTTTGCGGAGATAAATCACAACGCTGACCCAGCTGGGACTCGAACCTGGGAACTACAGATTACGAGCCTGTCGCGCTACCAACTGAGCCACCCCCGCCCCCGCCCCTAGCATAAAAGGTTTAGAACCACTGGTGTAGAGGAAAGGTGTCCTGAACAAGGTGGGATCTGAACCCACGACCTCCTGATGATATGTCAGGTGCTCTGTCCAATGTAACAGATAATGCATACTAGATGAATGTACTAGAGATGCATAAAAGGGGTGCACGAGAATAACACATGGAAAAGTCAGTCAATTGTCTCATGGAGCAATGGGAGATCTGCAATAAAAGATGATTCTACAGTGTCGGAGTTTAACACCCAGAACAGAGAATAACTGATCGTCAGCTGAGCGGTCAGAGGCACGTGACATGTCATCAGGAGATCGTAGGTCCAAATTCCATCAGGGTCAAGACAATTTTCTTCCATGCTGACGTTCACCTACAGCATAATAGTGTTCAAAAAATTGTTACTATGGAAGTGCTCTGATTTAAAATGTTACTAACGTAGCAGATAAATGTATACTACAGTCATGGGCTGGGTTATTTTACCTCTGAGCGGCACTTTTTTGCACACAACGGCCAGGTCACAAGGACCCCGAGGGCTCAGAGAAGGTTGGGATGATCTGACAACCTTCGTGTATCACTAATTTCTTAAAAAAAAAAAACGTTATTTTACCTCTGAGCGGCACTTTTTTGCACACAACGGCTAGGTCACAAGGACCCCGAGGGCTCAGAGAAGGTTGGGATGATCTGGCAACCGTCGTGTATCACTAATTTCTAACAAAAAAAAAATCGTTATTTTACCTCTGAGCGGCACTTTTTTGCACACAACGGCCAGGTCGCAAGGACCCCGAGGGCTTAGAGAAGGTTGGGATGATCTGGCAACCTTCGTGTATCACTAATTTCTAAAAAAAAAAATCGTTGTTTTACCTCTGAGCGGGCACTTTTTTGCACACAACGGCCAGGTCACAAGGACCGCCGTCCGTAAGGATGATCAAAAAGATTTGGATTCGAGGTTGCTGATCAAATGGATCTGTATTCGAGACCCGCATAATATGGATGTTTCTTTTTGTGCTGTGTTGTCTTTCTGTTGAAGTCTCATCATCCTCACAGATCTGCTCTAAAGGCGTATTAAACTGACAGGCTCCTGTGAGACTTTTATGGTAAGCAGCTGCTTGAAGAGTAATATTTTTTATAGATCACTTCACTAATCTGTAAATTATTTCATTCGTAACATCATTAACGAGAACCATCCAGGTATAGGTCTTTAATTTCCCACATGGATCTGACTATAACTGTAGAATCAATAGTTCAAAAAACGCCAAACGAGAACTTGAAATTCTATTTGATCACATCTAAAAAAAGAATTTCTGGGGACTGACCGTTTAGATCATTGCAGGGGGAAAATATTAATCCAACCTGAAGCTGTGACATTATTCTGACTGAATGTGAAACAAATTCTGAGTCTCTGAATAGGTAATTAAATAACGATTAAAAATTGAGTTGTTTTACTTCTGACTCCCACTTTTTTTGGACATAATGGCCTAAATGTCGGGTCACAAGTACCCCGAGAGCTCAGGGGGGACAGCTATTGAAAGATAGATAGTAGCCTCTTGTCAAGCCTTCCAGTGTGTTCTTTAATGTGCACAGCTTCTCCGTTACACGGGTCACGACTTAACGTCCCATCCGATGGACGGCAGCCTTTCCACGCCCATCAGTGTCCCCCTACTGATATGAGGAGTTTTGCGGAGATAAATTTCAACGCTGGACCAAGTGTGACTCGAACCTGCGACCTGCAGATTACGAGCCTGTCGTACTACCGACTGAGCCAACCCCTCTCGTAAAGATCGCCGAATTAGGAGCAATATTTCCCGGTTGCTTGATATGAAAAGGTGGGAACTGTAAATGTTGCCTGGTCATAGCCAACTAGACTTGCTTCCTTATTTATAGCTAGTATAGAGGATTGCCGCCCCATGGCCGAGTGTTTAGCACGCTTGGCTACTGATCTAAGGGACCTGGGTTCGAGCCCCGGGTAAGGCATGGCTGTTTGTGTCGTTTTTCTGCTGAGGGCCTGCCATCCTCTCAGACCTTCTACTATGGCATATAAACTGACAGGCTCCTGTCAGACCTCTGTGGCAAGCAGCTGCTTGAGGGGGTATTTATTTATTTTTTATAGAAACAACGGACAGTATCTGAAATTATAGCCGATTCCCTTTAAAATTCTATGAATTTCTCTCTTGTATCAGCATTCGATATTATTTTCCCAGCGAACCCTAATGCTCTTCAGATGGATATAGATGTAGCTCTTTACATTTCATTTGACTCTGGATTTGCTGCAAGATATCAGAATAGTAGATCCACAATTTCGTAAAGAGCTCTGCACTTGACACTCATCGCCGTTGAAATAACCCTCATCACAAAGTTAAATGTAGGCATTGAGCACTCGCCATCTACCTGCAACTTTGCAAAGGGGGGAACCTCCGTTTCATCAGATTACAAGCGCGGCTCGAGACCGACTACGCCAACCTCTGCCACGATGAAAATTAAAAGAAATATTAGACGAGTTGGGTTGTTTTACCTCTGAGCAGCACTTTTTTGCACACCATAGGCTAAATGGCCAGGTCACATGGACCCCGAAGGCTCAGAGAAGGTTGGGGGAGGGGACCCACTGGAACAGCTGTTGGGAGACAGATGGTAGCCTCCCATCAAGGCCATACAATGTGTTCTTTAACGTGCATAGGGGATGACTCTCCCGCACACGGGCCACGGCTTAACGTCCCATCCGAGGCACGGCGGCCTTCCCAAGCCCCTTGGTGTCCACTACTGACCATGGGCAGGGAGTTTTGCGAAGATATATCTCAACGCTGACCCAGCTGGATCTCGAACCTGGGAACTACAAACTGAGCCACCCCCACCCCAATATTAGACGAACTACTAAATGTGCATTTATTTCAGTACACAATTTGATATTGCAATTATTATGTGTTTCGATTACTTTTTGTGAGGCAGATTCTTACGATTGGCAACTTTTGCTCATAAAATAGTGAACGAATGTTGCTGAAATTCAAGATTTAGCTAAGTTAGATCTTAAAAAAATCAGTTTTACCTTTAGTCTCATTCCCATTAAAAAATAGTTTTATTCTACGAAATACCTTTCACTCACGAAATGCATAATTATGAAATACCTTTTGAAACAATATTTACGAAATAGGAGAGTTTCCATTTTGGCTTTCCTTCAATATGACGTGAAACTCTTCTAGTGATTATTATCTGTATAGCATTGATGGGATCTTCATGAGATCCATCAATAGTGAATGGAGAGGGGGGGGGGGAGTGGAGATTGGCACCTTTCTTCCATGCCATTCCCATGCAGCCAACAAAGAAAGGCGGGTCCACTTTAGTGACAGAATGAGGCTGAGTCTATAAAAAAGGAGTAAATTTAGGCAGAGGATTAGATTTCAGATCTGATAAGATTTCGTTGTTTATTGATGATTGTTTAAGTGAAATGCGTGAAGGAAAATCTGTTTTATTTCAACTTCTCCTTTCGGGACATCACTTTAATTGCCCACCTGAGTGAAATGATCTGTTTTGTCTTTCAATGTCTGGCGCCTTTTGAAATGGAAAATCGATCTTATCATTTCAATCCATTTCTTCATTTAGGTCAATTCCGTGTAATCATCATCACGAGATAATAATTCCTGCCTTTGTTTTATGCCTGCAATTGTTGTTGTGATGGTTGAAGTTTTCTGTCATGAACTGAATAATATTTCGCCTTTCTTTGGATACATTTGCATTTCTTGGTTGGTTGTTTTACCTCTGAGCGGCACTTTTTTGCACACCATAGGCTAAATAGCCAGGTCACATGGACCCCGAAGGCTTAGAGAAGGTTGGGGGAGGGGACCCACTGGAACAGCTGTTGAGAGACAGATGGTAGCCTCCCGTCAAGGCCATCCTGTGTGTTCTTTAACGTGCACAGGGTATGGCTCTCCCGCACACGGGGCCACGGCTTAACGTCCCATCCGACGGACGGCGGCCTTTTCAAGCCTATCGGTGTCCCCTACTGACCGTGGGCAGGACGGGGAATTTTGCGGAGATAAATCTCAACACTGACCCAGCTGGGACTCGAACCTGGGAACTACAGATTACGAGCCTGTCGCGCTACCGACTGAGCCACCCCATTTGAATTCGAGATTTTAATGATCACATCCGGATGAAATGGTATTCGGAATTCATTCCATGGGATTGTTTTTTACTTTCTGAAACCAAATGATGCAGAAAGTAATGTGATCATGTCTAAATAAGAAGCGATTTCGAGATTTCACTTTTAATGGACAATAGTTAGGATATAGAAGAACCACAGAAGCTTTGCCTAGCTTTTAAAAAAAACTCAGAAATAGACCAAAAAAAGTACAGTCGCTCAAAAAAACATTCGAACAAATGGTTGATTTCAGAATTCAGAAAAAAGGAATTCTGTAATCAACCATAGTGTTCGGATATTTATTTGAGCGACTGTATGCTTGCTGGAAGATTGCTTAGTTCACTAAACACTCTGCCAGTTAAGGCCTGTTGACGTGCATTTTTACCGCCTATGTTTTCCATCAGGAGAGTGTTTTGCAGGCTCTTGAACTCGAAAATCTGCATTTCTTTCTGTCAAAATCTTCGCTATCTGTCAAACTATTGGAGTCAAGCTATTGGTCTATATTCAGGCTATATCTGTCAAGCTATTGGTCTATATTCAGGCTATATCTGTCAAGCTATTGGTCTATATTCAGGCTATATCTGTCAAGCTATTGGTCTACATTCAGGAGTAAATTCCCCAATAGCGATTCAATCGAAAGACAATGAAATCAGTTTTAAACATTGATATCTGATTTAGAGGAAAAATTGGCTTGAGCAGGTGATGACATTAGCAAATCGTAGATTCGTATCAAATCTCTGTCAAATTGTCTTGACAAGTTTCCCATAAATTTGATATCGTTATTTAAGACTGATTTCATAGTCTGATCAATCCAGTTGCAGATTATATTTAGGCCTTGCATCATGTGGACTAGTGGCCCTGTTAAAATCAAACCTGTGACGTAATAATTACGAGTACCTATCATGGAATGATTTTGTGAAAGGCGACTTTCGCAAAGAAAAACAAGCCTGAATTTTTGCGTGTTTACAGAGAATTCAGTTTCGCTGCAAACCATTGTAAACAGGATATCATCATCATCCTCAAGCATCCATGGGCTACGGAGATCCAACCAGACCGTGCAATTTAGTTCTCCAAGCATATCTGTCCTGATCTTCATCTACTGCATCTGGTCACTGCACACCAATTAGAACAAGGTCCTGTTTGATATTATCTGCCCACCGCATCCTAGGTCTCCCCCTTTTTCTGAGGCCTTTAGGCACATTGTTCATAATCCTATTCGCTAATCCATAATTATCCATAGGGGCAGCACGGCCAAACCAACGCAGTCTCTCTCTCTGGACAATGTCTCTCTGGAAAATCTGGTTAGAGGAGGTTGCCAACTCCTTTTTCTAACCTCATCATTACTTACAAAGTTGAACCACCTAATGCCTAAGATATTGCGTAAGCATCTAGAATCAAAAGCATCTAGTTTCCTGTTATCTGGGGCGGGGGTGGCTCAGTCGGTAGCGCGCCAGGCTCGTAATCTGTAGTTCCCAGGTTCGAGTCCCAGCTGGGTCAGCGTTGAGATTTATCTCCGCAAAATTCCCAGCCCTGCCCACGGTCAGTAGGGGACACCGATGGGCTTGGAAAGGTCGCCGTCCGTCGGATGGGACGTTAAGTCGTGGCCCCGTGTGCGGGAGAGCCATACCCTGTGCACGTTAAAGAACACGCTGGATGGCCTTGACGGGAAGCTACCATCCGTCTCCCAACAGCTGTTTCAGGGGGTCCCCTCCTCCAACCTTCTCTGAGCCTTCGGGGTCCATGTGACCTGGCCATTTAACCCATGGTGTGCAAAAAAGTGCCGCTCAGAGGCAAAACAATCCAACCCAATTTCCTGTTATCTTGTTTACAAAGTGTCCAAGTTTCACTACCTTAACTTACCCTAGAAAGAACCAAACTATTATACAGTCCAATACAGACAGTTATACAGACAAATCTTAAAAGTCCCGGCAGCAATCCCTATTCGTCTGTTAATCATCTTTAGGCATTTGATTCCAGACACTTTCGCAGATTGTTCTGTATTAGGAAATTTGATTACGTAAAAAGTGAAGGGATGAAACGAAGGTGCTATGAATATTATCTTATGCAAAGATAGACTACACTTTCATTGATTTGCATAACTCCATTAAAGGAACTGAGTTATGAACAGTTTCGAGGAAAAGAGAGAGGTGGAGAATGAAGTAGATGAATAATCTTTAATAGGATCTTTTTCAGAATAGCCTACAGTGGTTTTTGCTCAGAACAGACGTGTATAGAGAATCTTAATTAGATGAGTCTTGTTGAACCTCCGTAGCCCATAGCTATTTGATAGTTGTGAGTATGAATGCTTGTATCATATACAAGCAAACTTTTAGCTTCGTGAGAATTTTGTACACCTTTAGCAAAATGATACGTATGATGAAAAAATATGCTTTTCTTTATGATATAAATGAGAAAATCTCTGTCTGCCTCTGTGAGAAAGGGGACATCAATGGCCTTCAAAAGGTCATCGTTTATGGGATGAGAAGTTAAGTCATAGCCACGTGATATAGTCATCCCTTGTAACCTTGTAACTCGCTGGATGGCCATGACGGAAGCCTTCCATCTGTTCTCTTAACAGCTATCCAGTAGGTTCCCTTCCCTCAACCTTCTCTGAGTCCTGGGGTCTTTGTGACCTGGCTATTTAGCCCAATGTGTGAAAAAAAAGTGCCGCTCAGAGGTAAAACAACCCAACCTAAGAAAATAACAGTTACTAACGAAAGGAAAAATACCTAAGCCAAAGCTTTTGTTACATAACAAGAAGTAGTCCTTTATATTAGAAAATGCGATCAGCTATTGGAAGGATCCCTAGGACCTCCCGTTTTTCGTATGGGTCTTGTATCGATATTGCAAGGATCCCTAGGACCTCCCGTTTTTTCGTATGGGCCTTGTATCGATACTGTAAGGATTCCTAGGACCTCCCGTTTTTTCGTATGGCCCTTGTATCGATACTGTAAGGATCCCTAGGACCTCTCGTTTTTTCGTATGGGTCTTGTATCGATATTGCAAGGATCCCTAGGACCTCCCGTTTTTCGTATGGGTCTTGTATCGATATTGCAAGGATCCCTAGGACCTCCCGTTTTTTCGTATGGGCCTTGTATCGATACTGTAAAGATTCCTAGGACCTCCCGTTTTTTATTATGGCCCTTGTATCGATACTGTAAGGATCCCTAGGACCTCCCGTTTTTCGTATGGGTCTTGTATCGATATTGCAAGGATCCCTAGGATCTCCCGTTTTTTCGTATGGGCCTTGTATCGATACTGTAAGGATTCCTAGGACCTCCCGTTTTTTCGTATGGGCCTTGTATCGATACTGTAAGGATTCCTAGGACCTCCCGTTTTTTCGTATGGGCCTTGTATCGATACTGTAAGGATCCCTAGGACCTCCCGTTTTTTGGTATGGGCCTTGTATCGATACTGTAAGGATTCCTAGGACCTCCCGTTTTTTCGTATGGGCCTTGTATCGATACTGTAAGGATTCCTAGGGACCTCCCGTTTTTCTTATGGGCCTTGTATCGATATTGCAAGGATCCCTAGGACCTCTCGTTTTTCGTATGGCCCTTGTATCGATACTGTAAGGATCCCTAGGACCTCCCGTTTTCGTATGGCCCTTGTATCGATATTGCAAGGATCCCTAGGACCTCCCGTTTTTTCGTATGGGCCTTGTATCGATACTGTAAGGATCCCTAGGACCTCCCGTTTTCGTATGGCCCTTGTATCGATACTGTAAGGATCCCTAGGACCTCCCGTTTTTCGTATGGGCCTTGTATCGATACTGTAAGGATTCCTAGGACCTCCCGTTTTTTCGTATGGGCCTTGTATCGATACTGTAAGGATTCCTAGGACCTCCCGTTTTTTCGTATGGGCCTTGTATCGATACTGTAAGGATCCCTAGGACCTCCCGTTTTTTCGTATGGGCCTTGTATCGATACTGTAAGGATTCCTAGGACCTCCCGTTTTTTCGTATGGGCCTTGCATCGATATTGTAAGGATTCCTAGGACCTCCCGTTTTTTCGTATGGGCCTTGTATCGCTACTGTAAGGATTCCTAGGACCTCCCGTTTTTTCGTATGGGCCTTGTATCGATACTGTAAGGATTCCTAGGACCTCCCGTTTTTTCGTATGGGCCTTGTATCGATATTGTAAGGATTCCTAGGACCTCCCGTTTTTTCGTATGGGCCTTGTATCGCTACTGTAAGGATTCCTAGGACCTCTCGTTTTTTCGTATGGCCCTTGTATCGATACTGTAAGGATCCCTAGGACCTCCCGTTTTTTCGTATGGGCCTTGTATCGATACTGTAAGGATTCCTAGGACCTCCCGTTTTTCGTATGGCCCTTGTATCGATATTGCAAGGATCCCTAGGACCTCCCGTTTTTTCGTATGGGCCTTGTATCGATACTGTAAGGATCCCTAGGACCTCCCGTTTACGTATGGCCCTTGTATCGATACTGTAAGGATCCCTAGGACCTCCCGTTTTTCGTATGGGCCTTGTATCGATACTGTAAGGATTCCTAGGACCTCCCGTTTTTTCGTATGGGCCTTGTATCGATACTGTAAGGATTCCTAGGACCTCCCGTTTTTTCGTATGGGCCTTGTATCGATACTGTAAGGATTCCTAGGACCTCCCGTTTTTTCGTATGGGCCTTGCATCGATATTGTAAGGATTCCTAGGACCTCCCGTTTTTTCGTATGGGCCTTGTATCGCTACTGTAAGGATTCCTAGGACCTCCCGTTTTTTCGTATGGGCCTTGTATCGATACTGTAAGGATTCCTAGGACCTCCCGTTTTTTCGTATGGGCCTTGTATCGATATTGTAAGGATTCCTAGGACCTCCCGTTTTTTCGTATGGGCCTTGTATCGCTACTGTAAGGATTCCTAGGACCTCCCTTTTTTCGTATGGGCCTTGTATCGATACTGTAAGGATCCCTAGGACCTCCCGTTTTTTGGTATGGGCCTTGTATCGATACTGTAAGGATTCCTAGGACCTCCCGTTTTTTCGTATGGGCCTTGTATCGATACTGTAAGGATTCCTAGGGACCTCCCGTTTTTTCGTATGGACCTTGTATCGATACTGTAAGGATCCCTAGGACCTCCCGTTTTTTCGTATGGGCCTTGTATCGATACTGTAAGGATTCCTAGGACCTCCCGTTTTTTCGTATGGACCTTGTATCGATACTGTAAGGATCCCTAGCACCTCCCGTTTTTTCGTATGGGCCTTGTATCGATACTGTAAGGATTCCTAGGACCTCCCGTTTTTTCGTATGGGCCTTGTATCGATACTGTAAGGATTCCTAGGACCTCCCGTTTTTTCGTATGGCCCTTGTATCGATACTGTAAGGATCCCTAGGACCTCCCGTTTTTCTTATGGCCCTTGTATCGATACTGTAAGGATCCCTAGGACCTCCCGTTTTTCGTATGGGCCTTGTATCGATATTGCAAGGATCCCTAGGACCTCCCGTTTTTTCGTATGGGCCTTGTATCGATACTGTAAGGATTCCTAGGACCTCCCGTTTTTTCGTATGGGCCTTGTATCGATACTGTAAGGATTCCTAGGACCTCCCGTTTTTTCGTATGGACCTTGTATCGATACTGTAAGGATCCCTAGGACCTCCCGTTTTTTCGTCTGGCCCTTGCATCGATATTGTAAGGATCCCTAGGATCTCCCGTTTTTTCGTATGGGCCTTGTATCGATACTGTAAGGATCCCTAGGATCTCCCGTTTTCCGTAAGGGCCTTGTATCTACACTGTAAGGATCCCTAGGACCTCCCGTTTTCCGTATGGGCCTTGTATCGATATTGTAAGGATCCCTAGGACCTCCCGTTTTTTCATATGGGCCTTGTATCGATATTGTAAGGATCCCTAGGACCTCCCGTTTTCCGTATGGGCCATGTATCGATATTGTAAGGATCCCTAGGACCTCCCGTTTTTTCGTATGGACCTTGTATCGATATTTTAACGATCCCTATCGAAGTAAATGTATCGAAGTAAAATCCGATTTCAGAATCCGCCAAAAACGCTCCTTTTGTGATTCACCAAATCTCACGAGGTCAGAATGAGGTCAATAGATGTCACTGACGTTGCTGCAATTTCTTGATCAGAGCAATCGAGTTTCTAGAGCTTGACATTCAATTATTAGATTATAGAAATGTATGATCCTCGTATCCATTTAGGTCATTATTATCGTTATTTTCAAGTTTGGCTGCTCATTATTCTTTAGGGTCTACACCGAATGGGTTTATGGGAACGTTTTTAATAATATCCCCTCACTTCTTGCGTTATTATGACGCAACAGACCCTCTATAAACTACGTCATAGTTTGTTGCACGAAATACTTCCTAGAAAAATAAAAAACATCATCACTTTTCCTTCAGAAAATTCCATAACAGTAGGTCAGTCGTGCTTTTCCAGAGGCAGTTTTTTTTACTCAATTTTTTCATGTCACGATTAGATTTCCTCCCCTCCCCCTCTTCCTCCCCCCAGCATCATCATAAAAAAAATCACATGCGAAACAAGATCTGAAAGTACAAAAAAACTTAGTTCAAAGAACGAAATCATTAATGCTCTAATGAGTGTTTATAAATTACTTTCAACTTGCATTTCCTGTTTGGTGTCATCCCTGCTCTTCGTTTGCTATCTTATTTTAGCTCTCCATTGTCCACATCATTCTCCAAGAGGTGAGCGCTCCTATTTGAGTTGCAATTCTACGCGGAAGGCGTTTTTTTTTCTTTCACGTTTCTGCCGTTAGGTAGAATCCTTCATGCAATTTAATTTGTGAAACCAATTTCTAAGTAATCTCTTCTCTGACCTTTACTAACCCAGAAGGAACCTCACAATAATAGAGGCCACTTATTTTAATTTGAAAAGGGAGATCGACTTTATGGGTAACCCTGTATAAAAGTCAACATCTCATTTAAGACCGTAACTGTAATCATCGAAAACGTTAAAAGGAAACGGGAATGCTATATTCAAATAACGTACCTCCATCGTCAGGTTACCCGTCGGGTGGGACGTTAAACCGTTGCCCCGTGTGCTCATTAAAGAACAAGCTGGATGACCGTTCAGAAGGACATACCTTCTCCGTTTTGGAACTCCTCGCGTTGGTTGTTTTGTTCATTTCTTTAAATATTTCGAGAAACTTCTTTTGATTTTTGGAAATTTCTTCGTGTTGTTACACCAAAGAATAATTTTTAAAAAAATTTCCTCTTTAGAAAGGGTTGGGTTGTTTTACTTCTGAGCGGCACTTTTTTGCACACCATGGGCTAAATGGCCAGGTCACAAGGACCCCGAAGGCTCAGAAAAGGTTGGGGGAGGGGGACCCACTGGAACAGATGTTGGGAGACAGATGGTCGCCTCCCGTCAAGGCCATCCAGCGTGTTCTTTAACGTGCACAGGGTATGGCTCTCAAGCACACGGGGCCATGGCTTAACGTCCCATCCGACGACAGCGGCCTTTCCAAGCCCATCGGTGTCCCTTACTGACCGTGGGCAGGGCGGGGAATTTTAGAAAGGGTCTTTTCGGAGCATTTTTTTTATCTTTTGCACGAGAGCTTCACACGAGGAATTGTGACTTGCACTTCAGCTCTTTTCATGACTTCGAAAAATTTAATAACAAAAGCGGAAGCATGGAGATAAGAATCTGATAAAAGCTTTCCGTGTCATTTCGGTTCAGTTCAGCCGCTTGCCCTCCCCTCCCCACACTTAGATCTTACACTGTCTGCTTGAAATATCAAAATCTTAGAGATTTCCATTATTCTTCGCAGTTAGGTTAACGAAATTGTATTTTTCTTCTGCCGCTAAGCAGACCGCAAAACTCCGCACCCTGCTCTCGGTCAGTAGCGGACACCAATGGGCTTGGGGCTGGAGTGGTTCAGTCGGTAGCGCGCCAGGTTCGTAATCTGTAGTTACCAGGTTCGAGTCCCAGCTGGGTCAGCGTTGAGATTTATCTCCGCAAAATTCCCCGCCATGCCCACGGTCAGTAGGGGACACCGATGGGCTTGGAAATGCCGCCGTCCGTCGGATGGGACGTTAAGCCGTTGCTCCGTGTACGGAAGAGACATACCCTGTGCACGTTAAAGAACACGCTGGATGGCCTTGACGGGAGGCTACCATCTTTCTCCCAACAGCTGTTCCAGTGGGTCCCCTCCCCAACCTTCTCTGAGCCTTCGGGGTCCATGTGACCTGGCCATTTAGCCCATACTGTGCAAAAAAGTGCCGCTCAGAGGTAAAACAACCCAACCCAACCCGATGGGCTTGAAAAGGCCTCCATGCGGCAGATGAGACGTAAAGCCTTGCGGGAGAGCCACACCCTGTGCACGTTAAAGAAAACGCTGGGTGGCCTTGACGGGAGGATACTATGTCTCTAACGCTAGGGATCCTTGTGACCTGACCATTTAGCCCATTCTGTACAAAAAAGTGCCGCTCAGAGATAAAATAACTCAACCTTCTAAGCAGAAAAAATGGTAGAACACTTTTATGCGCATTTTCAGGAACGCATTTGAAGTGCTGAATGTCAAGTGTCCCTGCAGAAGGCCACTACTTTCGGAAACAGCCTGCGCGACACGAAGAAAGCAGAAGAATGAAACTGGATGAGGAAGACATTTCGAAAGTGTAAATCTAATGCGTGTGACTTCAAATGAGCCCTGCAGATGATCGAATGGTTGGCTTCAGGCAGGACAGGTTCAAAACGAGATGAGCACCGCATCGGGGCTTTTCGGTTGTTTTACCTCTGAGCGGCACTTTTTCTGCGAATGATGGGCTAGGGTTGGGTTGGGTTGTTTTACCTCTGAGCGGCACTTTTTTGCACAGTATGGGCTAAATGGCCAGGTCACATGGACCCCGAAGGCTCAGAGAAGGTTGGGGAGGGGACCCACTGGAACAGCTGTTGGGAGAAAGATGGTAGCCTCCCGTCAAGGCCATCCAGCGTGTTCTTTAACGTGCACAGGGTATGACTCTCACGCACACGGGGCCACGGCTTAACGTCGCATCCGACGGACGGCGGCCTTTCCAAGCCCATCGGTGTCCCCTACTGACCGTGGGCAGGGCGGGAATTTTGCGGAGATAAATCTCAACACTGACACAGCGGGGACTCGAACCTGGGAACTACAGATTACGAGCCTGGCGCTCTACCTACTGAGCCACCCCCGCCCCAACGATGGACTAAATGGCCAGGTCACAAGGACCCCGAAAGGCTCAGAGACTCACTGGAACAGCTCTTGGGAGACAGATGGTAGCCTCCCGTCAAGGTCATCCAGAATGTTCTTCAACGGGCACAGGGTATAGCTCTCCTGCACATGGGAGTCACCGATTAACGTCCCATCCGACGGACGGCGGCCTTTCCACATCCATCGGTGTCCTCTACTCACCGATTGCTGTATTCGATAGCACGGCGCCAGTAAATTGTCTGAAAAGGGGGTTCTAAAAATAAAACTACGAATCGCAGTGCCAACATAAGCCGATCCTGGCTTCAGGTCGCAGAAGAAATTAAGTCATTTAGTTAGTTCATTAAAGTATAATTTCTCTCTCTTTTCATGATTTATCATTATTATTGTCGAAAGAAGTTTCTGATCAATTTTGGGAGAGGGCCACTAAAGAACTTACTAGTAAACTATCATATCTTCTCTGAAGAATATGGAAGCTCGTTTTTGAAGAGAATGAAGTCTTCATTTATCACTTTTAGACCTCCTAACAGTGGATTTCGAACCAATAAATGATTGGGAAAATGCAAAGAGAAATATTTTAAGAGCATTCTCTGATGGTCACGAGATTCACACGAGCAACAAGGTTTTGATCACTTATCCCCGAGGTGAATGATGATGACGATGAATATTAAAAATAAATACCCCCTCAAGCAGCTGCTTACCACAGAGGTATGATAGAAGCCTGTCAGTTTATATGTCATAGCAGAAAGTCTGTGAGGATGGCAGGACCTCAGCAGAAAAACAACACAAACGTCCATACCTTGTCCAGGGCTTGAACTCAGGTCCCTTAGATCAGTAGCCAAGTGCGCTAACCATTCGGGCACGAACTTTTTAATTTTTCTCTTTAAACAAAAAAGTTGCGATTTCACCACCCATGCTTGGGCAAATCATTGTTGTCAATGTAAAGCTCCAGGTGGCCAAAATTCCTAATATAAATACAATGTTCTCAATGTTCGTTTAAGTTTCGGAAATTTCTAACTGATTTCGCAAGCTTTGTGTCACGTGACACGAAGTTTGCCAGATCACTATTTTCTAAAAAAATCGTTGCCAGATATTATTTCTGAGTTCTGTAATCAACCACGGTGTCCGGATACTTTTTTGAGCGACTGTACCTGTCCATCCTAAAAAAGAATTTTTAATTTACTATTAAATTTTAAAATAATCTGCAGATAATCAAACGAGAACGTGAAAACATTAGGTTGTTTTTTTGTGTGTTAAAATGAGAGGTGAGATAACTAAATTAACAATGCTACATGGAGCTATTTGGCTTCCAAGAGGAAGGATTCGGTTATTTTTACCTTTGATCGGCACATTTTTTTTTTTGCACAATGGGCCTAAATGGCCAGATCACAAATTCCCCAAAGGTTCAGAGAACGATTGGGGGAAGGGGACCCAGTGGACAGTTGTAAGGAGAGAGCCAATCGAGAGTGCTCTATAATGGCCACAAAATATGGCTCTCTCGTGTGCACGGAACCACGACTTAAAGTTCCATCATAGAGACGGCGGGGTTCCCACGTCATTCGGGGGCCCCTTTTTCGTCGAAGGCACGGTGTGGGGGGTCGAAGATAAATCTCAATTCAGGCTCTAGTCACTGACTCTTTTCTCTCCTCCTAGATCTTGACTTGTAAACAAACCCTTGTTCATGATTTCAATTTTCATGGATATAAAGCAGGTTGAAAAAAACAGATCTGTAGCTTTCAGATGCTCAACAGATCTCTTTGGAACTTAAAGCTTCTCTTCGTCTGATGCTGGCAGAAGATCAAGGAAGGAGATCTATTTGAACACTCAGCTTCAAGGGGGAGTGACGTTTTCACTCATTCCAACCTTCTCTGAGCCTTCGGGGTCCTAGGGGCGGGGGTGGCTCAGTCGGTAGCGCGCCAGGCTCGTAATCTGTAGTTCCCAGGTTCGAGTCCCAGCTGGGTCAGCGTTGAGATTTATCTCCGCAAAATTTCCCCGCCCTGCCCACGGTCAGTAGGGGACACCGATGGGCTTGTAAAGGCCGCCGTCCGTCGGATGGGACGTTAAGCCGTGGCCCCGTGTGCGGGAGAGCCATACCCTGTGCGTTAAAGAACACGCTATATGGCCTTGACGGGAGGCTACCATCTGTCTCCCAACAGCTGTTCCAGTGGGTCCCCTCCTCCAACCTTCTCTGAGCCTTCGGGGTCCTTGTGACCTGGCCATTTAGCCCATGGTGTGCAAAAAAGTGCCGCTCAGAGGTAAAACAATCCAATCCTTCGGGGTCCTTGTGATCTGGCCGTGGGTCCCCTCCCCCAACCTTCTCTGAGCCTTCGGGGTCCTTGTGGTCTGGCCATTTATCCCATGGTGTGCAAAAAAGTGCCGCTTAGAGGTAAACAATCCAATCCAATCCTTCGGGGTCCTTGTGATCTGGCCGTTTAAGCCGTGTGATGAGCAATGTAAGAAACAGCGAAGAAAGGGTGAATTTCTTCTTTCTTTCTTCGCTGCATAATATGCACCACGTGGTGCTAGCAAGCGATCGGTATGCGATGAATATGAAAGCCATCTGAAGGCAAAGACACCAAGTTTATTTTCTTCTTTCCACTTTCCTCTCTGTAGCCATTGCAGGAAAACAATTGCAATGGGTCACGGGACTACTCGCAAAGCCAAAGAAGATAACAAATTCAAGCATAAAAGAGGGGGGGGGGATAAAATCCAGATTTGGGATGGGGAATCGAAGCCTGGGAGTCGTGCAGTGCGAATGACGCACTTCCGGATTTGTTCTACACGTGGCGTGCTACAATACGATCCCACTGGAAGCGGGTTGAGGGGTTTTAGAGTTAATAACATTTCTAGGCTTTCGGGCGTCTTAGAACCAAACCATTACCAACAAAGCCGGTGGCGTCATAACAAGCTGTATCCAATTTGCCGTGAGTCCACCTCTAATGGTAATGGTTTGGATTTAAGACGCCAGAAAGCTTAAAATGTTAATGGCACTAAAGCGCTTCCTGTGCGGCCATATACTGATTGTTTTCCTTCTCTCTGCGGCTACAGCTTCGAGAGTGAATGAACCTTTTCGGTTGCCACCGATCCGTCATTTCGCGTCTGAAAGAGCCGATAATTTCGGTTGCCATATCTAAAAGGAAAGGGAAAGGGGAAAAAACAATATCGAATTTTAATCGAAATTTATCATATAAATAGAGATTTAAGTTTGCAGCCGTAAAACCAACTTTTTCCTTTTCTTCTGCGCTTCAAAGATCACGCAATACTTCGAAACAACATCTGTAATGCGGAAAGACGAAAAGGAAAAATTTTTTTAGCTGATGTCATGAGTGAGTCATTTGTTTAGGATAAATTTAATGACGGTTATAATCTCTTCTCTTTCAGCTACCCTTTAGAGTTCACAATGAAGAACGGTTGTTTGAGAAATATTCAATCGTTCTTCTACAGTCGAAAGAGAAAAGAAAGTACCGTTTGCAATCCATCAAAGTGATGTAATTGATTCAATCCTCACTTCCGGGATGCAGCTGAAAAAAAGGAAATTAATCATCATCATTCCGAACCAAGTTAGTTCAATAAATCACAGTAAACGTGTTAGCCTACGATGTGGAAATGCTCTAAAACCATTATCCCCTGGAAATAATTTTTTACTACTCAGGAAACAATTTTTACCTCCGTTGTAATTTAAAGTGATTCCGCAATAAACTACACAAATTAAAGAAAAACAAGCACATCCTGAAATTCACAAATAAAGGAAAACATGCGTATCCTCAAATATACAAACAGATGGGAATGAAGGTCCTCAAATGCACGAATAGCAAACACATCCTCAAATACACAAACCCATCGACAAATGACATTAAATGGTATAGTGGTTAGGCAGCTATGTAGCTACTGCAGTCAAGCTGTGTGTGTTATGTTAGCTGAGGTATTGGTCAGCAGTGACTTTGGTCTTAGTAAGGGATGTCGTTGAATGAGAAGGCAACTGCAACAGCTAGAAGTAGCTTTTAGGATTCCTATATGTTCAAATGAAAAGGAAAGGCAAAGAATGGGAAAAGTATAACACATCCTCAAATATATAAACGAATGGGGAAAATAAACAGATCCACAAAAGAATGGAAAAAATAACACATTAAAAACGAATTGTAAATAGCAAAAAACGCTCTGGATCATTAACCTGCTTTTTTTTCTTTCTTACCAAATAACTGCTAAGCACCAGACTCTATTTGAAGTACAAACGACGACTGTTTATCCTATACTTCAAATATTTGGTAAGTGAACAATTTCAAACCTAATGTTTTTGTAGTGCCAACTTTTTTTGGGGTTTGCCCATTGAATAATATGGATGCAGGACTTGATTTATACCTCACGCTCCCATTGGTATACAAAGCGGCAGTGCGACTTTATACAAAGTCAGTGTTGACAAATTTCCTATGAAAAAGTTAAATATTTTGCTTTTGTATTCATAAGGAAAGGCAATAAATCAATAATAAATACACTTTTGCTACCAAATGTTATGAAAGTTATTGTGATAAATTAATATTGCATCTTGGCTACTGATCTACGGGACCTGGGTTCGAGCCCCGGGTAAGGCATGGATGTATGTGTCGTTTTTCTGCTGAGGTCCTGCCATCCTCTCAGATCTTCTACTGTGGCATATAAACTGACAGGCTCCTGTCAGACCTCTGTGGCAAGCAGCTGCTTGAGGGGTATTTATTTATTTTATTATTATAGTTTATTACATTTAACATCAGTGCCATTTAAATTTTTTTTTTTTTTAACACTTAAATTTATTTATTTGTCACTTTTTTTTCTCTTGGAATGATCGAATTGCATTAAGTCTCAAACTATTGGGGCAGTTTCGTGTTGCCTGTAGAAAGCTGTTTTTCAAAGCTTTCTAACTTTGAAATTAGCTTTTGTAGCAAAATGTCAGCAAAAATTCACTTGAAACTCTTTAGAAAAAACCTCTCTAAATCTCCTTTTTGAATAACTGTTTACTAATTTAAAATTTATGGAAGCTGAAACATTTAACAGAATGCTGCTAATAGTAAGGATTTACTTCCAATAGTTGTAACAAATCGCTTACTACAGTAAATAAAGTTTAAAAGTTTGTAGATGTTTATTTTCCGTTTTCATTAATTTTGAAAGAATGTTTTAGAACAAAAATAGCAGCAACGTTTGCTGTCAAATTACTTGGGGCGGGGGTGGCTCAGTCGGTAGCACGCCAGACTCGTAATCTGTAGTTCCCAGGTTCGAGTCCCAGCTGGGTCAGCGTTGAGATTTATCTCCGCAAAATTCCCCCACCCCCTGCCCACGGTCAGTAGGGGACACCGATGGGCTCGGAAAGGACGCCGTCCGTCGGATGGGACGTTAAGCCGTGGCTCCGTGTGCGGGAGGGTACGTTAAACCCTCCCGCACACGGATACCCTGTGCACGTTAAAGAACACGCTGGATATCCTTGACCATCTGTCTCCCAACAGCTGTTCCAGTGGGTCCCCTTCTCTGAGCCTTCGGGGTCCAATGTGACCTGGCCATTAAGCCCATGGTGTACAAAAAACTGCCGCTCAGAGGTAAAACAATCCAATCTGCCAAATTACTCTTTAAATATTGAACAATATTACTTTAAATTGAGAGCTAAATAAATTGGACTACGATCGCTAAATTAGTTCCTACGTACGATATTTTTCTGCAAAGACCTAATTTGCGGCAATACATCCAGTGCTTAGGAGGCGATGCTTGGGACTTCCCGGTGAAATTAAACTTTCTCACACAGTATATGGAGAATATGAAGAGTTTCTGTGGTGGCAGATTCGGGTTGGATTACCTCTGAGCGACACTTTTTTGCATACCATGGGCTAAATGGCCAGGTCACAAGGACCCCGAAGGCTCAGAGAAGGTTTGGGGAGGGGACCCACTGGGACAGCTGTTGGGAGACAGATGGTAGCCTCCCGTCAAGGCCATCCAGCGTGTTCTTTAATGTGCGCTGGGTATGGCTCTCTCACACACGGGACCACGGCATCCTACGGAAGGCGGACGGCAGTGGCCGTGGGGAGGGCGGGGAGTTTTGCGGAGATAAATCTCAACGCTGACCCAGCTGGACTCGAACCTGAGAACTGCAGATTACGAGTCTGGCGCGCTACCGACTGAGTCCTCCCCCCCATAGGTCCGGTGAACGATGAGGACACTTAGACGGGCCACTGCTGATTAGTGGCAAAAAAACTGCTGAGTGTGCTGAAAATAAGAGAATTTTTATCTCTCTCTCACTTGTGACGCATAATTAATGGAAAGACGGCATTTAATTGAAATATTATTCTTCCTTCCAGGTCGCCAACTTTGGTTGTTTTACCTCTGAGCGGCACTGAGAGCCTCTGATGGCCAGGTCACAGAGGCCCCGAAGGCTCAGAGATGGTTGGAGACCCACTGGAACAGCTGTTGGGAGACAGGTGGTAGCCTCCCGTCAAGGCCATCCAGCGTGTTCTTTAACGTGCACAGGATATGGTTCTCCCGAACACGGTGCCACGGCGTAACGTACCATCTGAGGGACGGTGGCCTTTCCAAGCCCATCGGTGTCCCCTACTGACCAGGGCGGGGAGTTTTGCGGAAATAAATCTCAACGCTGGCCCAGCTGGGACTCGAAGTGAAGATTACGAGCCTGGCGCGCTACCGACTAATCCACCCTCAACTCTCCGGGTCATCAACACTGACTTTTCGTAACAAGTACAACCAGAACAGGGTTCAGTTGTTTTCCTACTAAGAGGCACGTTTTTTGCACACAATGATCTTAATGATCAGGTTACAAGGACCTCAAAGACTCAGAGAAGGTTAAGAGAAGTGAACTCACTGGACAGCTGCTAGGAAACAGAAAGTAGCCTCCCGTCAAGGACAGGTAACACGTTCTTTGACGTGCACAGAAATGGCTCTCTCTCTCTCGTGTACATGGAACCACCACTTAACGATTCATCCGACGGACGGCGGTAGGACATCAAAATTCGTGACATTGGGGTGGCAAAAAAGAAATAAAATAAAGAAACTTATTAAAAACAAATCTTCTTGACAAAATATCTCTCTCTTCAGTCCATTCATGATAGAGATTTTGTACAGTCGCTCAAAAAAATATATGAACACTATGGTTGATTTCAGAATTCAGAAAAAAATCTGGCAACAATTCTTTTAGAAATTAGTGATCTGGCAACCTTCGTGTCACGTGGTTACAGAATTCAGGAAAAATATCTGGAGCGTGTACAGCAACTGTACACGCTCCAGTTACCGTTCACAGCAAACTGGAGCGTGTGAGGTTACTGCACACTCTCCAGTTTGCTGTGAACGGTAACTGCACACGCTCAATATTTCCGTGAGTGAGCCCACACGATCTAGTATCAAAATAACATGACCACCCTACAGTCGCTCAAAAAAGTATCCGAACACTATGGTTGATTACAGAATTCAGAAAAAATATCTGGCAACGATTTTTTTAGAAATTAGTGATCTGGCAACCTTCGTGTCACGTGGTTACAGAATTCAGGAAAAATATCTGCAGCGTGTACAGCAACTGTACACGCTCCAGCTACCGTTCACAGCAAACTGGAGCGTGTGAGGTTACTGCACACGCTCCAGTTTGCTGTGAACGGTAACTGCACACGCTCAATATTTCCGTGAGTGAGCCCACACGATCTAGTATCAAAATAACATGACCACCTACAGTCGCTCAAAAAAGTATCCGAACACTATGGTTGATTACAGAATTCAGAAAAAATATCTGGCAACGATTTTTTTAGAAATTAGTGATCTGGCAGCCTTCGTGTCACGCGACACGAAGGTTGCCTAATCACTAATCACGATTTTTTTTCTGAAGCGACTGTATCTCCACGATTACTGTTGCCGACTCCAAAATCTAAAAAAATAAAAGAGAATTAATGTGATTTTTGGACTGATTTTTCCGCTCAAATCTGAATTAAAACCGAAAAAAAAAATTGTTTTTCAGCCGTTTTTTAAAGAGCTGTTTAGTCAGAAAGTGGAACATGTCGTCGCCTATCATTTCTTTGGAAAGGAGGATGTAGAAAAGTCTTCCATCTGCATGAGCTGTGCTAAGTAACTTGTTCTTCGGTCTCGTTGATGAAGTGGGTCTTTGGTGGGTCACGAAAGACCTTTTCATGTTGTTGCGTGAACGCCTCTGAGGGAAGTTGTTACCCCTTTGTGGGCGTTGCGTCTCTTACACGAGAACATCCAACCTTTTCTATTGAAAAGGGGCAAGACGGCTAATGGGAGACTCGGCAGCAGCTCGAGAATTTAAAAATAACTCGCACTGCAATGTCATCTGTAACATTTTAAAGGTCACGTACGACTGACCTTTTCGTTAACCAATGGAATGGCACCAGCTGAACCACTCGTCAAAATGGATTCGAACTAGGATTAAACTCTTCTTATGGAGGTCGGCTTGGGGGTGAGTGAGGCATTCCCCTCCCCCCGGAATTGTACTAATCCTCAAATTTTGAGCTTAGACATTGAAGGCTTAAATTCGATGATATTTAATTCTTCCGAAAGGCAACACTATTTTTGGGTTTCGATTTTCATAATTGGGGAAAAAAATGTTTTTTATCTCTTCCACCTGAGATAATTCCTTCTGACGACCATGACTTTACTTATATATAAAAAGCAAACTAGTATCGATCTAGAAAAAAAGAAAAACTAGAAAAACGAGCATTGCCACTGGCAATCTCGTCTTCAAAGTTAATCAAGTTTTTCGTTTACCCACTTTTTCACTCCTTAAAAGTTTTTATTCCAACTAAATGGCGACGGGGAAGATGCAAGCAGTAGTATTGTATTAGTACAGTCGCTCAAAAAAGTATCCGAAAACTATGGTTGATTACAGAATTCAGAAAAAATATCTGGCAACGATTTTTTTAGAAATTAGTGATCTGGCAACCTTCGTGTCACGTGATTACAGAATTCAGGAAAAATAGCTGGAGCGTGTACAGCAACTGTACACGCTCCAGTTTGCTGTGAACGGTAACTGCACACGCTCCATATTCATTGCATTATATATTCATACGCATTATATATATTAAAAAAAATCCGAACACTATGGTTGTTTACAGAATTCAGAAAAAATATCCGGCAACGATTTTTTTAGAAAGTAGTGATCTGACAACCTTCGTGTCACGTGACACGAAGGTTGCCAGATCACTAATTTCTAAAAAAATCGTTGCCAGATATTTTTTCTGAATTCTGTAATCAACCATAGTGTTCGGATACTTTTTTGAGCGACTGTACTTATAAAACAGAAGAATTATTTGCATTTTATTCTTCAATTTAAGAAGTTGCTTTTCTCACATCCCTCTGAGAAAATAAGGCGGTTTGTTGAACTCAGAGGAACATTTCTTGACACTCCCCCATCTAAATTTAAAATTTTACCATACACAGATCACTTGGAAGTTTCGCCGTTTCCATATTTAGTGACCTATAACGGTGTAATTTAAAATTATTTAAAGATTTAAACATAACTTTAAAACGAGACTAGTAGCCAAAACCCATATTTCTTAATACACATAGGTCATAGACCTGTAGCAAACCACAACTTAACTCCCATTCAAATGACTGAAAACCAAATGGTGCTACCAAAGCAAGAAAAAAAAATGGCGAAATTTCGGATCCAAACCTATATAGAGGATCGAATTTCTCAAAAGGCGCATTAGGCTTGGGTTGTTTTACCTCTGAGCGGCACTTTTTTTGCACACCATGGGCTAAATGGCCAGGTCACATGGACTCCGAAAGCTCAGAGAAGGTTGGGGGAGGGGACCCACTGGAATTGCTGTTGGGAGACAGATGGTAGCCTCCCGTCAAGGCCATCCAGCGTGTTCTTTAACGTGCACAGGGTATGGCTCTCCCGCACACGGAGCCACGGCTTAACGTCCCATCCGACGGACGGTGACCTTTCCAAGCCCATCGGTGTCCCCTACTGACCGTGGGCAGGGCGGGGAAATTTTGCGGAGATAAATCTCAACGCTGACCCAGCTGGGACTCGAACCTGGGAACTACAGATTACGAGCCTGGCGCGCTACCGACTGAGCCACCCCCGCCCCTCACACATTAGGCACTTGCCTAGGGGTGGCAATAATCAAGTATTACATTTCTGTTCTAAATAGCAACAAAAATACGCCTTTTCCAATTCTTAGAAGGACCTGGTGCAAGAGCGATTGACTCTCAAGCCTTCCAATTGAAAAATAACTTTTAATGAATGTGGAATAGGACGATGCGAAGCTTATGATCAAACGTATTGAGGCACCTCTGATGTTATGTGGAAAGGAAGGCATATTGAAATTTCCCTTACCTTGAAAATAACTTTTTTTACGGAAATATGGCACAGGAGATAAATTATATATCATTTAAATCTCGATTTTTATGCAATATTTTTTAATATACACTGGTTTCCATGACATAAGAAACAACCCAATGTTAAGTCAATGGGAAGCTAATATCAAAGCTATATAATTTATAAAATAAGTTTTTTTTTGCTTCTAAAAATGTGATTGCAGATAAAGATCTCGATCAAATAAATCAATATCTCTATTTTCAATAATATTGTTCAATATTTAATGAGTTATGGAAGTTTGGATATTTAGCGATAACAATGCCAGGCACAAAAATTGACTTCAGAAGTTAATTAAAACTTAATAATAAGTATTGGATCAAAGCGTTTAATAAAATAAGTTTGTATTTTAGAACTTTGTATAAATAATTCTTTCACTACTCATAATTATTTTATAAGTTATTAAGACTGGCATTGCTGTTGTTAAATAGTTTCAGCGAATTTATGGGGGCGGGGGTGGCTCAGTCGGTAGCGCGCCAGGCTCGTAATCTGTAGTTCCCAGGTTCGAGTCCCAGCTGAGTCAGCGTTGAGATATATCTTCGCAAAATTCCCTGCCCATGGTCAATAGTGGACACCAATGGGCTTGGGAAGGCCGCCGTGCCTCGGATGGGACGTTAAGCCGTGGCCCCGTGTGCGGGAGAGCCATACCCTGTGCGCGTTAAAGAATACGCTGGATGGCCTTGACGGGAGGCTACCATCTGTCTCCCAACAGCTGTTCCAGTGGGTCCCCTCCCCCAACCTTCTCTGATCCTTCGGGGTCCATGTGACCTGGCCATTTTAGCCCATGGTGTGCAAAAAAGTGCCGCTCAGAGGTAAAACAACCCAACCCAACCCAGCGAATTTATGAAAAACGCGTTATGGAAGCTCGCGTATGCTCCAGCATGAGAGTTACGTTACCAATGACATCGAACGAACTTGACTTCAAGAAGAAGGAATAAGTTGCTGTAATTGAGAAGAAATATACTGTAAAGGAACACGTAGTTTGTTTTTGTCTGTGCACTAAAGTTTAGAGAAGGAATGATTTTACTTGGTGTGTTCGCGTGAGATTAAACAAATATACTTAGCTGCAGTTTTTGAGCACTTGAAGTTAATTTCTCGTCATGAAAATTCCCACATTCATTTCATTTACATTACTTCCTTCCTTCATGGTTACGAGAGTTAAAAAACAACAACCCCCTCTTACAGAAAATAGGAAAAAAGACCCCAATAAGGGCTCGCAATTTTTTTCTGCGCCTAGGGACAGTGATATGTTAATCTGTCCCTGGCATGTACAGTATATGTGAACCTCATAAGCTACCATCTGAGCTACCTCATAAGCTACCATCTGGGCTACCTCATAAGCTACCATCTGGGCTACCTCATAAGCTACCATCTGAGCTACCTCATAAGCTACCATCTGAGCTACCTCATAAGCTACCATCTGAGCTACCTCATAAGCTACCATCTGAGCTACCTGATAAGCTACCATCCTAATATGAGTGTCAGTGTTACTTTATTATTACAACCCGGGTCTGGATCGACGGGAGGGATCGGGGAGGGGGGTTGTCATGCCACCCCTTGGTGGGTTTCGGAACACCAAGTGTAATTAGGTTTAAGGAACCATAAATAATAATAATAAATACCCCCTCAAGCAGCTGCTTGCCACAGAGGTCTGACAGGAGCCTGTCAGTTTATATGCCATAGGTGAAGGTCTGAGAGGATGACAGGACCTCAGCAGAAAACGACACATACATCCATGCCTTATCCGGTGTTTGAACCCAGGTCCCTTAGATCAGTAGCCAAGCGCGCTAACCACTCGGCCACGGGATAACGCTAGCAATTCTCTTGATAATGCTAGCAAGCAGGTCCGGATCTAGAAAAAATTAAGGGTGGCAAGAAACTCAATCGAGCCTCAAAAAATTAAAAATCAAAAAGGATGGGAGGGGGGGGGGTATCAAGAAACTAGATTTCCACAATAATTTAATGTTTCTCCCTCCGTTTTAGATATTTTTCAAAAAAATCGTAAGTTTAATAATTTTTTGCTTCTATTACCTTTACCAGCATTCTCATAGTGGCGGAGGTTGCCCCCTTGTCTCCCCCCCCAACCCACTTGATACGGTTCTGCTAGTAAGGGTGAGAGAGGGGGAAAATAAGCTTTTCATTTACTTTTGAAAAAAAAAAATTAAACTTCTGAACTAGGGAGGGGCGCCATACTACAATGAAAATCCAGTCTCCTGTCCCCCCCCCTCCCCCTCCCCACACACCTTTTACTTTTCTCCAGCTCGATTGAGTTTCTTGGCCCCACCCCCTTTAATTTTTTTTCTAGATCCGAGCCCGTTACAACCTTTGATCGTAAAGGAATGATTACAATTCCACATTTCAAGCTTCGTATCTGAGAAGGACCTTGACCTTATTTCCATCCAATCCTCTTTTTCCTCTCTTCAAGAGCCTCTTTTTCCTCTCTTCAAGAGCCTCTTTTTCTATGCATAACGGCGTCGTCGATTATAGTGCAATTGGCGTTTATTAACTTAACACGTCGTCTTAAATATGATCGAAAATCTTCTCCCTGCAATCAGCTTCAAGTGGAGAAGCGTGACTCTGTGAGCAACTTTTCTCCCTGTTCTCGTTTTAATCGTTTCAGTTATTTATGAAAGAAAGAAAAGCCAACTGATTATGTCCCCGACACGAAACAGTTGCGAATAATTTCGCCACCGTACTAGTAAGCCATCATCGTCCGATGTGCGCAGGCCATTCAACCATCGACCTAGTGAGCCACGCAAATTACCAAAGAATTCCTCCGAGATGCAGCAGCAACCTCCTTCGCATCATCTGAAATTATCCTTCGCAAGACAAAGGAATCTTCCGCGATCTGCCTCTCTTCTGATCTACTTTCTTCTCCGCTAATCTCGATGCTCTGGGCAGACCACTTTTCCGCCCGAACGAGTTGGCCCCCGGCTGAGAAACTGCGGCAAAGACGGAGGGGAGGATGGAGGCCGAAACGGAATCGGTTCCCCTCCCTTTTGAGATGAGGTTAATGGAACCCAGAGCAAGGTCGTTGATGCTTTCAGTTTCTTCGGATGTTTCCTATTCATATTTCAAAAGAAGTAGCGACAGATCTTTCTGATTGCAATCGCTAATCGAAGACTAGTGAACTAGAGAACAATGCGCTGTGAACATTAACCGACACTTTTTTTGCACAGAGTGGGCTAAATGACCAGGTCACAAAGACCCCGAGGGCTCAGAGGTTGGGGAAGGGGATCTACTGGACAGCTGGTAGGGGGTACATGGAATCCTCTCATCAAGTCCATCCAGCATGTTCTTTAACCTGCACATGGTTTGGCTCTTCTGCGCACAGGGCCATGGCTTAATATCCCATATGATGGACGCTGCCTTTCTAAGTACAGTCGCTCAAAAAATATCCGAACCCTATGGTTGATTACAGAATTCAGAAAAAAATATCTGGAGCGTGTACAGCAACTGTACACGCTCAATATTTCCGTGAGTGAGCCCACACGATCCAGGTCTTTGTGAACTCACACGATCCAATGTGCTGTGAACATTAACCGCAACCGCTCCAGTTTGCTGTGAACGGTAACTGTACACACTCAATATTTCCGTGAGTGAGCCCACACGATCCAGGTCTTTGTGAGCTCACACGATCCAATGTGCTGTGAACGTTAACCGCAACCGCTCCACTTTGCTGTGAACGGTAACTGCACACGCTCCATATTCATTGCATTATATATTCATACGCATTATATATATTAAAAAATATCCGAACACTATGGTTGATTACAGAATTCAGAAAAAGTATCTGGCAACGCTTCTTTTCAGAAATTAGTAATCTGGCAATCAGCAATTGGTGTTCGGATATTTTTTGAGAGACTGTACCACCTTTTCAGTGTCCTCTTTATCACTGAGAGCAGAGTCGGAGTTAGTGGAAATTAATCTCGAAGCTGCACGGTTGGGACTCGAACCTGGGAACTGCAGATTATGAATCTGACGCTCTATCGACTCAGCCAACGCCGCCCTTGCTTCACCAACGCTGCCCTTGCTGCAGCGAGATGGAAGAAAAGGCAAAGCACTAATGGTATGCTTACATTAGGGTTCATTTACTCCCGACTTAATAGAGTCAAACTGTGCCCACATCTACCCTGGGGCGGGGGTGGCTCAGTCGGTAGCGCACCAGGCTCGTAATCTGTAGTTACCAGGTTCGAGTCCCAGTTGGGTCAGCGTTGAGATTTATCTCCTCAAAACTCCCCGCACTGTCAGTAGGGGACACCGATGGGCTTGGAAAGGCCGCCGTCCGTCGGATGGGACGTTAAGCCGTGGCCTCGTGTGCGGGAGAGCCATACCCTGTGCACATTAAAGAACACGCTGGATGACCTTGACGGGAGGCTACCATCTGTCTCCCAACAGCTGTTCCAGTGGGTCCCCTCCCCCAACCTTCTCTGAGCCTTCGGGGTCCATGTGACCTGGCCATTTAGCCCATGGTGTGCAAAAAAGTGCCGCTCAGAGGTAAAACAACCCAACCCATCTACCCTATAAATCGTTATGGAACAAAAATTATTAATCTTTTAACTAAAAACTCACCACAATTAAAAAAAATCTTTTTTTTTTCCCTTGTAGAATTTTAAATTCAGATTTATGTAGAATATTAAGCATTATTTTGCTGCGTTGTATTATCTAGGAATTCGTTCGAGAAATTCTGCTTTCACATTATAAAACAAACGACTGCTCATTGACCATGATTTTGAACAACACTTATCCGGTTCTCTCTCACTGCATGCACGAGTCACTCTGTCTCTCCCCGCTCTGCCCACGGTCACTAGGGGACACCAAGGGGCTTGGAAAGGCCACCGTCCATCAGATGGGACGTTAAACCGTGGCCCCGTATGAGGAAGAGTCATACCCTGTGCACGTTAAAGAACACGCTGGATGGCCTTGACGGGAAGCTACCATCCGTCTCCCAACAGCTGTTTCAGGGGGTCCCCTCCCCCAACCTTCTCTGAGCATTCGTGGTCCTTGTGACTTGGCCATTTAGCCCATTGTGTGCAAAAAAGTGCCGCTCAGAGGTTGGGTTGGGTTGGATTGTTTTACCTCTGAGCGGCACTTTTTTGCACACCATGGGCTAAATGGCCAGGTCACATGGACCCCGAAGGCTCAGAGAAGGTTGGGGGAGGGGACCCAGTTGTACAGCTGTTGGGAGACAGATGGTAGCCTCTCGTCAAGGCCATCCAGCGTGTTCTTTAACGTGCGCTGGGTATGGCTCTCCCATACATGGGCCACGTCCGGACGACGGCCTTTCCAAGCGTCCGGACGACGGCCTTTCCAAGCCCATCGATGTCCCCTACTGACAGTGGGCAGGGCGGGGAATTTTGCGGAGATAAATCTCAACGCTGACTCAACTGGGACTCGAACCTGATTACAGATTACGAGCCTGGCGCGCTACCGACTGAGCCAACCCCGCCCCACATCGCAATCAGGAGATATAGAGCATCGGCTCGTGGTTTTTGAGCATCACTCCAGTGATTCAATATCAAATTTGCGTCATCTGTGCAGACGGCAACGGAGAATTTTCTGTTCACGTGTTCGTAGTGTGTGCATTATTCCCTATTCAGTTTGGGTTGTTTCACATTAGATTGGCATTTTTTTACGCATACGGGACTAAATTGGTTGGACTTTGAGGGCTCAGAGAATGAGGTTCAAGAAAGGGGACACACTGTTCAGCTGTTGAGACAGATGGTAGCATCCCGTCAAGGCCATCCAACGTGTTTTTTAACGTACAAATGGTATGGCCTTGTGTCCCATCCGACGTATGAAAGCCATTCCAAGCCAATTGATGCCCCCCAACTAACCGAGGGTGGGTGGCGAGTTTTGCGGAGATAAATCTTAACGCTGGCCCAAGTGATACTGGAACCTGGGAGCTACAGATTACGAACCTGGCGCGCTACCAACTGTGCCTCTCTCACCTCCCCACGAAGGAAGGATTAGCCCGAGTTGTCCTGCCTAGCGACTAAAGAGGGAGTTATCATCCGGCGAGATATCTCCCTTTTTGCAAAAATATTTATTAAAATATTTAAATTAACAGAAAAACTCATTTTCTGTGGTTTTGGATTGGATTGTTTTACCTCTGAGCGGCACTTTTTTGTACACCATGGGCTAAATGGCCAGGCCACAAGGACCCCAAAGGCTCAGAGAAGGTTGTGGGAGGGGACCCACTGGAACAGCTGTTGGGAGACAGATGGTAGCCTCCCGTCAAGGCCATACAGCGCGTTCTTTAACGTGCAAAGGGTATGGCTCTCCCGCACACGGGGTCACGGCTTAACGTCCCATCCGACGGAAGGCGGCCTTTCCAAGCCCATCGGTGTCCCCTACTGACCGTGGGCAGGGCGGGAAAAATTTGCGGAGATAAATCTGAACGCTGACCCAGCTGGGACTCGAACCTGGGAACTACAGATTACGAGCCTGGCGCGCTACCGACTGAGCCATCCCCGCCCCATTTTCGGTGGGACATTTTGTGGAACTACAGTGGAAAAACACTGGATTCAGTTGTTTTACTGTGAAAATGCTTACCTTGCTTTCTAATTGGTGTGCCATGAGAGAGAGCTTCAGCTGTGCACAAAATGTATACAAACTGTTTACACAAAAAATGTATCCATCTTCCTTTGACGGCCATGGCTTAATCGACGCATTATCATCTTCCTTCTTATCGTGGTTATTTGATGGTCGTGTTCAAAAACACATAATTTTTACGAACAATACTTTTTTTTTTTTCGTAATATCATTTTCGAATTATTCAGGCACAATCATATTTAATATTATGGGCACAGGGTTTTTGTTTTTTAAATTTCCAATTAACAAGAATGTAGAATTATCCTGGTACTTTGGTATGAAATTTGCCTCATGGATATTAAAATTTTAAGACGGAAAATACGGATTAACTATATTTCATTGTATATAATTATTATATATTGTATTTTTTATAATTAAAAAATGCATTTATAACAGCAATTTCTTTTTCTGTTTCATTATCCATCCATCAGAAAAACGCGCACTTAACCTTCTGCCCAGACCTCGCCAACCCTTAGATTAAGAGACACATGAAATTTTAGTTAGTGCATCTATGACTATAAGACCCCTGGTACCTACAACGATCTTTGCATTATTCATCAAGTTGGTTCTATTACGAAACTGAAGTTGTTGGGTTTTTTTACCTCTGAGCGACACTTTTTTTGCACACCATGGGCTAAATGGCCAGTTCACAAGGACCCCGAGGGCTAAGAGAAGGTTGGGGAAGGGGACCCACTGGAACAGCTGTTGGGAGACAAATGGTAGCCTCCCGTCAAGGCCATCGAGTGTGTTATTTAACGTGCACAGGATATGGCTCTCCCGCACACGGGGCCGCGGCTTAACGTCCCATCCGACGGATGGCGGCCTTTCCAAGTCCATCGGTGTCACCTACTGAACCGTGGGCAGGGCGGGGAGTTTTGAGGAGATAAGTCTCAACGCTGACCCAGCTGGGACTCGAACCGGGAAACTGCAGATTACGAACCTGGCGCGCTACCGACTGAGTCACCCAAGCCCCACTTAAGTTGTAAACAAACAACAATAATGGGCAAAAATTTCTAAGAATGTTTTGATTGAGCATAAACTAAATTCAGATAAAAATAGAATGGGCGATATTCTTGTTTATTCTTTTTACCGAGCATTAACGTTTTCAGTTTTGTTTCATCCTTTCCTCCATAACAAATCTTCTTACAAAATGAGATATCACTGCAAGACACAGGGCAAGTCTCTCTGAAGAATCCCCACGATGCCATTGCTACAAAGTGAAACCGGCTCCTCATTCAACAGATCCAGCAGTCATTACCCTTTCAAGAAGTGGAAGCAGCGGCTCGAGACATGATGCAGCTGAAACAATAATGGCTGACCTCTGACACCACAAAGGGAAAATGGTTGGGTGAGTTGTTGAGCACTTGACAGAGAGGAAAACACGAGGGCCAGCCATTGGATATTTTTCTGCTCTTACGAATGCTTTCGATATTAAGGAGAAAGAAGGTGGCAACGGTTACGGGTCTAATGAAACCAAAATTAAATTTCTGCGGTGAATCTCGGACACAGGACAGAAATAGAATCGCCTCAGTAGCGCCAAGCAGGTGAGTCCAGCGAGCAATTAAATGAACGACAGAAAATGAGCGAAAGACCATTTCACTGGAAAGATCCTGAACAATAGAATTAGACCTTCGGAGATGGAGGGGGGGGGGGTGTTAAGTGTTTCTTTCAAAATGGCGGAAACATAACAACGAACAATTGCTTTTAAAACCATTGTGAAGTGGAATAAAGAATAACCATTTTCATTTCTTTCTCATATTATGCACGTATTTAGAATTCTGAAGAGTTTTAGTTATAAATAACAACAACAAGTTTTTTTTTTTTATCCTATTAACATTTTCTTTGTTATATTTCCGGATCTTCAAAAATAGATCACTTATAACCAACCCATCGCTAGCGAGCATTATATTGCTTGCAGGTGCATCCTTTATTAGTACTCACAGGGGCATCATTCGTTAATGCGTGCAGGTGCATCCTTTAGTGCTCGCAGGTTCATCCTTTATTCGTGCTCACGGGTGCATCCTTTATTAGTGCTCGCAGGAACATCATTCGTTAATGGTCGTGTGTGAATCCTTTATTAGTGCTCGTAGATGAATTCTTTATTAGTATTCCTAGGTGTGTCATTTATTAGTGCTCATAGGTGCATCCTTTATTATTGCTCGCAGAAGCATCATCCGTTAATGCTCGCAGATGCATCATTTATTGGTGCTCACAGGTGAATCCTTTATTAGTGCTCACAGGTGAATCTTTACTAGTGCTCGTAGATACATCCTTTATTAGTGTTCCTAGATGTATTCTTTATTAGTACTCGTAGGTGTATAATTTATTAGTGCTCAAAGGTTCATCCTTTATTATTGCTCGCAGGAGCATCATTCGTTAATGCTCGCAGATGCATCATTCATTAATGCTTGCAGGTGCATCATTCATTAATGCTTGCAGGTGCATCATTCATTAATGCTCGCAGATGCATCCTTTATTATTGCTCGCAGGAGCATTCATTCGTTAATGCATCATTCATTAATGCTTGCAGGTACATCATTCATTAATGCTCGCAGGTGCATCCTTTATTAGTGCTCACAGGTGTATTCGCTAATACTCGCGAGTGAATCATTTACTAGTGCTCGTAGAAACATCCTTTATTAGTGCTCGCAGATATATTCTTTAATAGTATTCGTAGGTGTATCATTTATTAGTGGTCACAGGTGCATCATTTATTATTGCTCGCAGGTGCATCATTCATTAATGCTCGCAGGGACATCCTTTATTAGTGCTCGTAAATATATATTCTTTATGCAGCGCCCCCTCGCTCTCCAATATTCAACGGATTCGCTGGCCTTCAATGGTAACAACTTCGAACGTTAACATTTAAAATTTTAATCAGGTTCGAGGAATAATTAATCCAGTGCCAGTGTCTTAGAGTATTGGACAACAAACTACCTTGTTTATCCAGTCAATAGTTCCGCCCAATACCACGCAACCCTTGAGAAGAATTAACTTCCCACAGCTCGTACCTTTGATCGAAGAATAGTCAGAAGACAATTGTTGCAAACTGATAAAATCTGATATATTTAATTAATATTAAGAGCTCCAAGCCTATGACTTATATCTCGAAGTCTAAAATAGTGCCTGATTGCCAAAAACAAAAGCAAAACACATAAACCCCAAAGGGGCCACGCGGACAAAACAAACTTGCTAAAGAAGCACAACTAAAAGTTAAACATGCGGGTGTCATATACCACAATCTTAGGACGCTTGAATTGGTTTAAAACCAATGGATCATAATCAATTAAAGATCTAATTATATCATAAGGATTATCTCCCACTGCCTCGAAAAAGTTCTGCGCGAGCTTCCGAATGTGGGTGTATATGTGGTCAGTGCTCAAATCAGTGTGAATGGTCTTGTTTTTCACAAACCATGGAGCACTGACCACAGATCTGAGGATTCCGAATATGGGTGTATATGTGGTCAGTGCTCAAATCAGTGTGAATGGTCTTGTTTTTCGCAAACCATGGAGCACTGACCACCGATCTGAGGATTCCGAATGTGGGTGTATATGTGGTCAGTGCTCAAATCAGTGTGAATGGTCTTGTTTTTCTCAAACCATGGTGCACTGACCACAGATCTGAGGATTCCGAATGTGGGTGTATATGTGGTCAGTGCTCAAATCAGTGTGAATGGTCTTGTTTTTCACAAACCATGGAGCACTGACCACAAATCTGAGGATTCCGAATATGGGTGTATATGTGGTCAGTGCTCAAATCAGTGTGAATGGTCTTGTTTTTCACAAACCATGGAGCACTGACCACAAATCTGAGGATTCCGAATATGGGTGTATATGTGGTCAGTGCTCAAATCAGTGTGAATGGTCTTGTTTTTCTCAAACCATGGAGCACTGACCACCGATCTGAGGATTTAATTTTGGAAGCTCTGAAGCCTCCTGACATCGGTGTTGGTAGTATTACCCCACACAGGTGAGGCATATGTCAGGACTGGCCCCAGAAGAGTCTTATAAAGAAATAATTTCTTTCTGCAGGCAGTTTCGAACTCCACTCTATCAGGGGTGTAAGTTTACATCTGATGATTTGAGCCTTTGAGAGCACATAATCAATATGCACATTCCAACAAAGTTTTTTTATGTAGAATTGCACCAAGGTGTCCAGGATGTTTTAACTCCAAAAATTTTAGGAGCATCAGGATTAACAATCTTCTTTCTAGAGAAGAGAACTGACTGGCTTTTATCTGGATTAATCTTGATTTTCCATTTGGAATACAGTCGCTCAAAAAAGTATCCGAACACTATGGTTGATTACAGAATTCAGAAAAAATATCTGGCGACGATTTTTTTAGAAATCAGTGATCTGGTAACCTTCGTGTCTTCATGTGACACGAAGGTTACCTGATCACTGATTTCTGAAAAATCGTCGCCAGATATTTTTTCTGAATTCTGTAATCAACCATAGTGTTCGGATACTTTTTTGAGCAACTGTACCAGCGCTCTACTTTGTCCATCCCAAGCTGCAACCTTTTGATGGCCAGGCTGGGCTCAGGGATGAAGAGAGTAGAGCAATGTCAAGTGACGTCATGACAGGATGGAGATCTGGGAGATCGTGCATATAATAATTGAATAGAGCAGGGCCCAAGAAGGAGCCTTGTGGGACACTTGCATCTGTGTTTCTCACAGTGGAAAGGCAGTTGCCAATCCTAACACAAAATGTTCTTTAATTCAGGTATGACTGTTTGCTGCAAACTTAACATGAGCTTTATTTATATCCTCTCATCAGTGTTGCCTTTCTGTTGCTGGGATACGTCTTAGGAGGTTGGCTGTTATTTCTTAGGAATACCTTCCGTTCTCTGTAGTCACACAGACTGATTAGGATTAGTTACACAGACCTTTGTTTCATATGGTCACACAGACCTCTGATATATCTAATGTGGTCACAGAGACCTCTGAGGGTTTAATTCTATCAAACCTGAGATCTTCCTTCAGTCTCAGTTCAAGGGAAACGCACGACTCAATACTTTGACGTTCGATGTGAGTCTGTCGTCCCCTTGCTGGACACTTTCTCTCACGCCGCTCTGGCCCTCAAGGTCACCGTTGGCAACAGCACTCGCCCTTGTGACCTGGCCATTTAACCCATTGTGTGCAAGAGCATTGCCGCTCAGAACTAAAACAGCCCAACTCTTTTCGGAAGTATAGGAGGGAAGCTCCTTTTATTTCGTGCGGTGGGAATCTCACATCAGCCCGCAAAAGAAATTCATTGAATACCTATTAAGTTGCAAGGTCCGAACCTCAACCTCCTCGCCCCTCTCCCCCCACCCCCGCCTCCGAAAATCCTGTCGTCTTACACCAAATCTCAAACCTGTCTACCTGCTTTGAAAACCACAACAGTTGTCTTCGTATAATTTTATTTTAGCCCCATATTTTATGTCCGACACTGAACATAAATTAAAAAACGATAATAGAATCTCATTCCGTATAGAATATCATTTTAATCTTTTCTATTCGGTGGAATATTTTATCAGTTGGGAAAGCCTCCCTCGAGTCTTATTCTCAGTTCCTATTCATTTTATTTTTCAGTTTTATTCATTAGCAATCTCTGTCAGCCCTCCCACACACACACACCATGCAACCCTCCCAAGCTAAACCCTCGGCCCCTAAACTGAATCCTCTGACCCTCCGAAACAAAATTCTCGCCTACTCCGAAACTAATTCCTGTCTACATACCTACTCTTGGAGTCCTTGTGACCTAGAGGGCGGGTGTGGCTCAGTCAGTAGCGCGCCAGGCTCGTAATCTGCAGTTCCCAGGTTCGAGTCCCAACTGCGTCGGTATTGAGACTTACCTCTGTAAAACTCCCCGCCCTGCTCACGGTCAGTAGGGGACACTGATGGGCTTGAAAAGGCCGCCTTCCGTCGTGGCAATGTTTTGCACACAATGGGCTAAATAGCTAGGTCACGAGGTTGGGTTGGGTTGTTTTACCTCTGAGCGGCACTTTTTTGCACACCATCGGATAAATGGCCAGGTCACAAGGACCTCAAAGGCTCAGAGAAGGTTGGGGGAGGGGACTCACTGGAACAGCTGTTGGGAGACAGATGGTAGCCTCCCGTCAAGGCCATCCAGCGCGTTCTTTAACGTGCACAGGGTATGGCTCTCCCGCACACGGAGCCACGGCTTAACGTCCCATCCGACGGACGGCGGCCTTTCCATGACCATCGGTGTCCCCTACTGACCGTGGGCAGGGCGGGGAATTTTGCGGAGATAAATCTCAATACTGATCCAGCTGGGACTCGAACCTGGGAACTACAGATTACGAACCTGGCGCCTACCGACTGAGCCACCCCCGCCCCTGGCATTTAATGACAAGGCAATAGAATCAATTGTCAATTACTGTGCTTACTGTTGTAAAAAGTTTCAAGATGTGTAAAAGCAGCTCTTCTTGTTGGCGTGAAGATTTGTTGTTTTGAGAAAGAGTTTACCTGAGAGGATTAGTCTTAAAACATTTCTCAGATCACTGGGAAATGGATAATTTATAAGCAGAACATCCTTTTTTAATTCTTCTTTTGCCGCCTTGACTGACATGTATGTAACTTTTTTTGCATTTCTTGTTACTGCAGATGATCTTCCAAGATAAGATCAAATCCACTTCATTTTAATTCTTAAATCCTCTCTAGAGAGAAATCGAAAGCACGGAGGTTCGAAGAAGGCATTCTTCTTCTGAGAATGCATTTAAATGATCCGAGCAACGTTCGATGAAAATGACGAAGTCTCAATAACAAAGGGGCGGGGGTGGCTCAGTCGGTAGCGCGCCAGGATCGTAATCTGTAGTTCCCAGGTTCGAGTCCCAGCTGGGTCAGCCTTCAGATTTATCTCCGCAAAATTCCATGCCATGCCCACGGTCAGTAGGGGACACCGATGGGCTTGGAAAGGCCGCCGTCCGTCGGATGTGACGTTAAGCCGTGGCCCCGTGTGCGGGAGAGCCATACCCTGTGCACGTCAAAGAACACGCTGGATGGCCTTGACGGGAGGCTACCATCTGTCTCCCAACAGCTGTTCCCACTGGAACAGCTGTTGGGAGACAGATGGACCCCAACCTTCTCTGAGCCTTCGGGGTCCATGTGACCTGGCCATTTAGCCCATGGTGTGCAAAAAAGTGCCGCTCAGAGGTAAAACAACCCAACTCAATAGCAAATGCATTAAACAAAAAAGCATGAGTTGTCTTAACTCTGAGCTGCACTTTTTTTTTGCACACAATGGGCTAAATAGCCAATTCAGAAGGTTTCGAAGACTCAGAGAAAGTTGGGGGAAGGGGACGCACTGGACAGCTGTTGGGAAACAGATGGCCTCCGTGAAGGCCATCCAGCGTGTTCCTTAACATGCACAAGATATGACTCTCCCGCACACAAAGCCACGGCTTAACGTCCCATCCGACGGACGACGCCTTTTCCAAGCCCATCGGTGTTCCCTACTGACCGTGAGCAGGGAGTTGTGCAGATATAAATCTCAACGCTGACCCAACTGGGACTCGAACCTGGGAACTGCAGAATTCGAGCCTGGTGCGCTACCGACTGAACCACACCAGCCCCATAAATCAGAATAATTGCATATATCATACAAATACAAAAAATACTAGAAGGATGACATTTCGTTTCTGAAGAATATAAGAAGCTAGTTGTTTTTTTTTTTTTTTGAAAAAGAGATTTTTCATTCTCAGCTCATTAACAGTAGTAATTCGTATTTAGGGGAATGGGAAAATGCAAATAATAATATATTAATTAGCCCTATATATACTGATCTAAGGGACCTGGGTTCGAGCCCCGGTTTTAGGCATGGTTGTGTGTGTCGTTTTTCTGCTGAGGTCCTGCCATCCTCTCAGATTTCCTACTGTGGCATATAAACTGACAGGTTCCTGTCAGACCTCTGTGGCAAGCAGCTGCTTGAGGGGGTATTTATTTTTTTATTTATATATAATTTTTCATTTATCCCTTAAGATGAAAACACTACATTTTCGCATCTCCTAGGATGTACAGTCGCTCAAAAAAGCATCCGAACACTACGGCTGATTACAGAATTCAGAAAAAATATCTGGCAACGATATTTTTAGAAATTAGTGATCTGGCAACCTTCGTGAACGTAACACAAAGGTTGCCAGATCACTAATTTCTAAAAATATCGTTGCCAGATATTTTTCTGAATTCTGTAATCAACCGTAGTGTTCGGATGCTTTTTTGAGCGACTGTATATACACCTATCCCTCGATTTACACGGTACTCAGTTCACACAATTTTGGCTTTGCACGGTCAAAAAATGCAACCAGTTTCGATTTACACGGTACTGACTGAGATTTCCTTTCTATGTACGTCTCAGTCAGTACCGTGTAAATCGAAACTGTTTGCATTTTTTGACCGTGCAAAGCCAAAATTGTGTGAACTGAGTACCGTGTAAATCGAGGGATAGTTGTATTAGACAAAATAATTTCTTTGTTATTACTGTATTGAAATGTTATTGAAAATTTGAAAATGAATTCTGACTTTTTAACAATAAAAAGTTACCGGTTGAATTTTAATAATAATAATTAAAGACAAGGTGAAAACAGCTCATTTTTTCTGAAAACGAGCTAATAATGAAGATAATTACAACAGCTAATGCAGAAGACATTTTGAAAATGATTTAAGTAATGTAGGTTTTTTACCTTCCCATCATTTCTTCCCCCATGAAGAAAAGAGCATTATGCAAATGAGTATCAAGCGTTATGTGTCAAATAAAAGCAACAGATGTGGGGAGTATCATGCCAACTCAAATTCTGACCTCTCCCCCCCTCCCAAAAAAGGAGTGGGAGAAAACTTTCATGGGATTGATCGAGTTGTGTGTCAAATGAAGACTTGCGACGAGGTGGGGGTGGGGAGACTATCTACTGCGTAATTTTGAGAGTTTAAAATTCGAGCGACCTTCCCCGTGGGCGAGTGGTTAGCGTGCTTGGCTGCTGATCAAAGGGAATTGGATTTGACCCCGGATAAGGAAAGCATTGATCTTTGTCTTGTCTTCCTTCTGAGCTCTCGCCTTTCTCACAGATCGTCTCTATGACGTATAAGTCGAGAGGTTCCTATCACACCTCTGTGGCAAGCAGCTGCTTGAGGAAGAATCCATTTTTGTTTTTTATTAAACTCGAGTAATGCAGGTTAAATCTCCTAATTTGATAAATAAGTCCTTAAGATTCATCCCTTATTGGACGAACAATTATGAATTTATTGCAATTCCCATCCCCCCCCCTTTTTTTTTGTTGGAGGAGGAGCAGAGTTGGGTTGGGTTGTTTTACCTCTGAGTGGCACTTTTTTGCCCACCATGAGCTAAATGGCCAGGTCACAAGGACCCCGAAGGCTCAGAGAAGGTTGGGGGAGGGGTCCCACTGGAACAGCTGTTGGGAGACAGATGGTAGCCTCCCGTCAAGGCCATCCAGCGTGTTCTTTAACGTGCACAGGGTATGGCTCTCCCGCACACGGAGCCACGGCTTTACGTCCCATCCGACGGACGGCGGCCTTTCCAAGCCCATCGGTGTCACCTACTGACCGTGGGCAGGGCGGGAAATTTTGCGGAGGAGGAGGAACAGAAGCGAAGGAATGAGGGGAATGTTTTACAACCTACGACACCCTCCAAGCCGCAAGCTTTAATCCGGATATAACCCTCAATACTGACCACCAGATTAGGAAGACACGAAGGAACAACTGTTTCAACAAATCAGATGAGAAAAAGAGAAAAACTAGACTCGAAACTAGTTCTGCCACGGTTCAAAGTAAACATTTAGTCTCGGATACTCACAAAACAAAAACAAAAATAAAAGGCAGTGTGACAATTTGTTATTTTTGCAAATCGTTCACAATCAAACACTTTTTACGGCACGAAAGAAAATAATCTCCTGTGCACCTTTTCCCCCTTTCAGCAGACAATTCGAGACCGATGGTCTGAAACTAAGGAATTAAGGTCGGTACCGCACTTGAGGTTTCATCCTGGAAGCAATCCCCTTTTGGAGAAAAAGGCATCCCTAAATGACAACCAAGATAAATTCAAACCAAGTACTGCCTCTCGTAGAACAACCGTGTGCAGTAAGAGAACTACTCGACCAGTTATTAGTCACGGAACATAAATTCTTAAATTGTGTATTTAATAGCTCCGGGGTTCCGTAATTCAACTCAAAGAGAGAACGACGTTTAATGTCCGAAGCTAGTTTAATGGAATCACCGAGTCAATAAATCGATAATGATAATAATAAAACAGGTTTGTTTATTTTTCTGAAGAAGAGCTTTCAATTGGTCTAGCGAAGCAGAGCGAAGAGGGGATTTCAAAAATGAAATCAAGCTATTAAAGCTGAAGGTGTGAAAGACAAAAACGAGTTAAAGCACTTTGGTCTAAATGCCACGCTTGATGAGGAAGAGGATCGGAAGAAGCTGACGGTGCCATCCACAGAGCATGGGGGAAAGAAAGAGCAGGAAACGATCGATTCAACTGAAATCTTTCCTCTTTCCATCTCAGTATGAACTCTGAAGATAAGAAATTCGCATTTCTGCATTATGCATAGCAATTTCAGCTTAACTCTGAAGAAAACCAGTCCGATCTAATTTTTGTTTTAGATATTTATGTTAGATTCGTTCATACTTTTAGGGATTCATACTTTTAGGAAATTAGTGATCTGGTAACCTTCGTATCACGTGACACGAAGGTTGCCAGATCACTAATTTCTAAAAAAAATCGTTTCCAGATATTTTTTCTGAATTCTGTAATCGACCATAGTGTTCGGATATTTATTTGAGCGACTGTACATGTTTTTACGCATGGGAGGTAGGGAGAAGGTATCAGAATCCCCCAAAACTAAATGTATCGGTTTTTTTTTTATCTCTTACATGAAGGACTATATGGTAATATATCCATCCCTCGATCCACAGTGTAGATAGATTCCGGGAAATCGTCCTTTAAATGGAAGTTATGCAAATCGAGATCAACAGCTTATGGAAAAAAGGGAATAAGTTCCAAAAAAATCCTTATTATTAATAAAACGTACATAAAAGTTTTATTTATTCATAGTTATCTTAAATTTCAGTTCAGCAATAATAATAATAAACATTAATGTAACATTATTTTACACTTTAAATATACCCCTTCCAGAAGCTGCTTGCTGAAGAGGTCTGACACGAGCCCGTCAGTCTGTACGCCATAGCAGAAAGTCTGAGAATGGTCTCAGCAGAAAAACAACACTAACATCCCTACCTTATCCGAGATTCTAACCCAGGACCCTTTGATTAGTAGCCGAGCATGCTTTATTTGTAGTAATTCCGATAAACTTGGATGAATTTCACATGCATTTGTTTTTGGTCATGAAAAGTATTCATTGTTCATGTAGACGTACACTATGGAATTTGAAAGATATTTATGATACGAATATAAATTAGGATTCAGAATTTGTATTAACGTTAGTGATTTATTTCCTAAAATTCGCATTAATATGATATTTCACAAAACAGCGTACTTACGAATCTAGTTAGCCTGTATAATAATCTACGAAGTTACCTGTTGTTCAAAATTAGAAATAGAAAACTAAAACGGAAGAATGGGCAGCCAAAGAAACTGAAATGGAAAGTGGATCACCAAAGAAACTGAAACTGAAAGTGGATCACCAAAGAAACTGAAATGGAAAGTGGATCACCAAAGAAACTGAAATGGAAAGTGGATCACCAAAGAAACTGAAATGGAAAGGTGGATCGCCAAAGAAACTGAAATGGAAAGGTGGATCACCAAAGAAATTGAAATGGAAAGGTGGATCGCCAAAGAAACTGAAATGGAAAGGTGGATCGCCAAAGAAATTGAAATGGAAAGGTGGATCGCCAAAGAAACTGAAATGGAAAGGTGGGTCGCCAAAGACACTGAAATGGAAAAGTGGATCACCAAAGAAATTGAAATGGAAAGCGGATCACCAAAGAAACTGAAATGGAAAGGTGGATCGCCAAAGAAATTGAAATGGAAAGGTGGATCGCCAAAGAAACTGAAATGGAAAAGTGGATCACCAAAGAAATTGAAATGGAAAGTGGATCACCAAAAAAACTGAAATGGAAAGGTGGATCGCCAAAGAAATTGAAATGGAAAGGTGGATAGCCAAAGAAACTGAAATGGAAAGGTGGATCGCCAAAGACACTGAAATGGAAAAGTGGATCACCAAAGAAATTGAAATGGAAAGGTGGGTCGCCAAAGACACTGAAATGGAAAAGTGGATCACCAAAGAAACTGAAATGGAAAGGTGGATCGCCAAAGAAATTGAAATGGAAAGGTGGATCGCCAAAGAAACTGAAATGGAAAAGTGGATCACCAAAGAAATTGAAATGGAAAGTGGATCACCAAAGAAACTGAAATGGAAAGGTGGATCGCCAAAGAAATTGAAATGAAAAGGTGGATCGCCAAAGAAACTGAAATGGAAAAGTGGATCACCAAAGAAATTGAAATGGAAAGTGGATCACCAAAGAAACTGAAATGGAAAGGTGGATCGCCAAAGAAATTGAAATGGAAAGGTGGATCGCCAAAGACACTGAAATGGAAAAGTGGATCGCAAAGAAATTGAAATGGAAAGGTGGATCGCCAAAGAAACTGAAATGGAAAGGTGGGTCGCCAAAGACACTGAAATGGAAAAGTGGATCACCAAAGAAATTGAAATGGAAAGTGGATCACCAAAGAAACTGAAATGGAAAGGTGGATCGCCAAAGAAACTGAAATGGAAAGGTGGATCGCCAAAGAAATTGAAATGGAAAGGTGGATCGCCAAAGAAACTGAAATGGAAAAGTGGATCGCCAAAGAAATATATAATCAATAACGTACTGAATCAATGCAAGGAAAAAAGTGAAACGTAAAGAATATAATTTTATTACAATTAATTATTTTAATGATAATTCGCTTTCCAAAGTTGGATTTAATATCCTTTATAGATTGTTTTTCTCTTTTACAAATTTAATTTATTTGTCATCACTAGCGATCGGGCAGCAGAAAAAGAGGAGGAGGGGGGGGGGGCGTAGTTTCCCCAGTTCTGTACTAGTCTTGAAAAATTGAGTCTAGAAAAGTCCGATCTCGCTGCAGATTCGAAACAGGGCTTCATTTCATTTAGATGTCGCGTGACAACTGATTGCTTTACAATGACAAGAATATATTTTATAATTTTAGAGAAAGAATATGAATATAACGTGCTCCAGATGACGATTTTACGAAAAATAATATAATGATGAAATAAATTAAAACCACTTAGTTGATTTTTCCTTTGGGATCAGTCTAATGATCTCCCACAACACTATACCACTGCTACTACTTCATAATATGGATTATAAGTATCTACATACAGAAAGAAAAAAAATCACAATCCGTATCGTGCAAAACCGAATAAAACGAATCTGGTTGCATTTTCTTGACAGTGTAAACTGAGTACCGTGTAAGTGGATGTACAGTCGCTCGAAAAAGTATCCGAACACTATAGTTAACTACAGAATTCAGAAAAAATATCCGGCAACGATTTTTTTAGAAATTAGTGACCTTCGTGTCACCTGACACGAAGGTTGCCAGATCACTAATTTCTAAAATATTCGTTGCACGATAATTTTTTCTGAATTCTCTAGTCAACCATAGTGTTCGGATACTTTTTTGAGCGACTGTACATACATGATAATGTAAATTATTGTTTTCACTGTAAATTTATTAATTCTAGCGTAGGATGAACATCATTCTGATAAAAAAATGTTTCTTTATGATTGCGAAGCGCGCATCATAAGGATCCTGTATTCGCGTTGTTTTCGTCGGCAGGACTGCAGAAACAGTTGAAAGACGCCATTTTGTTTCAGAGGTTATGGCAGTCGTGATCCATATTAATCATATTATAGATCTATTATATTAATATAATAATCCATATTATAGGATATTATATTAATATAATAATCCGTATTATTGCATATTATATTAATATAATAATCCGTATTATAGGATATTATATTAATATAATAATCCGTATTATATGATATTATATTAATATAATAATCCGTATATAGGATATTATATTAATATAATAATCCGTATTATAGGATATTATATTAATATTATAATCCGTATTATAGGATATTATATTAATATAATAATCCGTATTATAAGATATTATATTAATATAATAATCCATATTATAGAATATTATATTAATATAATAATCGATATTATAAGATATTATATTAATATAATAATCCATATTATAAGATATTATATTAATATAATAATTCATATTATAGGATATTATAGTGCTACGACAGAAGGAATCTGGCAACCGAAAGCAAAAAGTATCAGCCAACGAATAAGAACTTTGGGAGAATTTGAAGAAGAACAGTGGAGGGTGTAACGGTCGTGTGTTCTAACGGTCTAGAGTTCGAAAATGGACGGTTAGCTGTTCTGAGACAGTGCGCGTTAAGTATAAAGAATTATCTTTATGTGTTGTGTACGCGGGAAGTATAAAAGTGGTATCTTTTATGTGATGTGTACGCGGACGGTCGTATGGTTCTGCTAGTGTGAGTTAGCGAACTAGCACAGGACGATTTTCGTATGTGTACGAAGATGTTCAAGCGACATGGTAATCAAGTAAAAAGGTAATATTTAGTGAAATAGACAGAGCTAATGTTGTGTGTTCTGCGCAGGAAGATTGATGATTTGTGTATGGTTAATAGTTGATTTGTTAATAAGATACTTCATCCATATTTTCTTTGTAACAATTTACCTGGTATTGAATTTGGTTTTGAAATATAGCTTTTAATACTCACGCTCAGTGGCTATCCATTTTTGCAATCCGCAACAATATTAATATCCTGACGTTCATATTCTACGACCAAAATTTAAAATTTCTAGCTTAAATACGTCGTTAGCAATATTTGTTTTAAATTTTGAAATTTGCAAATTTTCCACCGTTAGAGGTCGCAATTACAGTTGTCAGAATATTTAAAAAGTGTGAATCATAATATTTCATCAATTTTGTATCTAACACAAAGAGAATTTTTCATTTTTCTGTTAAAACAAAAATTATCTGCTGAAATTAAAAAGGTAACCCAACTCCTCTGGGTCTAAGGGGTCAATTCAATGTTGCCAATGGAAGCTTCGTGACCTTCACATTCCACCACCAAAATTTCAAATTTCTAGCATAAATACATCATTTACATTTGTTTAAAATTTTTGAATTTTCAATCTCTTTTACCGTTAGCGGGCGTTGGGCTGTTTTACCTCTGAGTGGCCCTTTTTTGCACACCATGGGCTAAATGGCCAGGTCACATGGGACCCCGAAGGCTCAGAGAAGGGGACCCACTGGAACAGCTGTTGGGAGACAGATGGTAGCCTCCCGTCAAGGCCATCCAGTGTGTTCTTTAACGTGCACAGGGTATGGCTCTCCCGCTCACGGGACCACGGCTTAACGTCCCATCCGACGGACGGCGGCCTTTTCAAGCCTATCGGTATCCCCTACTGACCGTGGGCATGGCGGGGAATTTTGCGGAGATAAATCTCAACGCTGACCCAGCTGGGACTCGAACCTGGGAACTACAGATTACGAGCCTGACGCGCTACCGACTGAGCCACTCCCGCCAAAGAGGGTTCGGGTGAGATTAAACTGGGACCAAGTAGGGGCAGAGGTTCTCTCTCACCCACGTTCGAGTTCCCATTGTTACTGCATTGTTATTTTCTCCGTTAATCCAAGTCACTTCTCTAGGATTGAACATTAAGCCGTGGACCCGTGTATGCAAGAAAGCCATACCTGTGCACATTAAAGAACACACCGGATAGCTTTGATGAATTTCTATTTTAAGCTCAGGATGATCATCTGTTTTGTAACATGTCTTAAGTCAGAAGACTCTTTCCCCTGCTCAGATGTGACCTCTGGGAATCCTTGTGGAAAAAAAATGCCACTCAGAGTTAAAGCAACTCACCACTAAAAGCTACTCTATCGCCCTTTTTCCCTAATTACAAGTGAGCCTAATTTTATTTCTGTTCCTTTTCATTTATTAGCTCGTAAGTTCTCTTTTCGCGAATCCTTCCCATTCATCCGTCCCAGGCAATAAATCCCTCGTTCCATTTCCCTCTTGCCCTTTCCTCCTCTCTCCGCTATCTCTCGTGAGATCCATCCCTCCTCCTCTGATCACCTCCTCCTCCCACGCACTTTCTATTTTCTGCACACCAGTCCATCAGCGCAACGGCCTCGTCCTCTCTTCCCACCTTCGTTCCTTCTTCGGCTGACCAATTTGTCGAACCCGTAGCAAATAACCCGCACGTGGAAGATCTCGACGATCCCCCTGCCGTCATTGTTCCAATAACATTCGACCGTGGCCGTGCATCGGAGCGAACTGTGGGTGTAAAGTGCGCTTGGCCGTCGAGAAGGGACGAGTGATGCAGATAGCATCAGTGAACTGAAAGTGGGGCGAGCTGACGCTCCCTCGGCTTTCTGTTGTTGCCCAACAGCTTGGGTGGAAGTGTTCCACTTAGAGCGGGCTCTTTCGCTCTCCTCGACGGCGGCGGCGGCGAGGACGAGTTGAGGCCAGTGTGTGAAGGCGAGGCCCGAAAACAGAGAAATCGGCAGCGGTATTCCGCGACTCTCACCTGCGCGGTCGACGACGGTCAGGGGAATTCAGGGCGGGCTGTGGTCGCGTGCTTCAGCCGTAGAGCTCGCTGACGGAGGTCGACGCTCCTTACGGCCACGAATACCAACAACAAATAACAAACATGAATTGAAATTGGGGGGCAGAAAAACAGATCGGGGGAGAGGATTTTTTCCCCATTACATAGGAGTGTAGAATGGGAAAAAGTGAGGGAAATAAAAGACATTGAGAGTCAGGGGTGGGGGGAGTTCTATTACACACAATGGACTAAAGGTTGAGGATACAAGGGACCAAGGGGCGGGGGTGGCTCAGTCGGTAGCGCGCCAGGCTCGTAATCTGTAGTTCCCAGGTTCGAGTCCCAGCTGGGTCAGTGTTGAGATTTATCTCCGCAAAATTTCCCCGCCCTGCCAACGGTCAGTAGGGGACACCGAGGGCTTGAAAAGGCCGCCGTCCGTCGGATGGGACTTTAAGCCGTGGCTCCGTGTGCGGGAGAGCCATACCCTGTGCACGTTAAAGAACACACTGGATGGCCTTGACGGGAGGCTACCACTGTCTCCCAACAGCTGTTCCAGTGGGTCCCCTCCCCCAACCTTTTCTGAGCCTTCGGGGTCCATGTGACCTGGCCATTTAGCCCATGGTGTGCAAAAAAGTGCCGCTCAGAGGTAAACCAGCAAACAACCCAAACAAGGGACCAAAGGGGTAACAACTAGTAGGAAAGTGAGCCTCACTGGGCAGACGTCAGGAAATAAAATAGGAGCCTACAACGCGCTATTTAACTCCTATGGAAGGCATGGAAATCCCACATGTGTATCTGATGGGTTGAGCCGTGGTCTCTGTACATTGAAGGACACTCTAGATGCCTGCACACGAAGTTTTCATGCAAGGGGGAAGGCTCGATTTGCATAGTAGCTAGTTACCGGTAAATCAATGTGTTAATCGAAACCGTGCAAATCGAAACCAACAACTTATAGAAAAAAAAGGGGAAAAGTTCCAAAAAAAACTTGTTATTAATAAAGCGTGCATTAAAAATTTTATTTCTACTTATTTATCTCACATTTCAGTTCAGCAGAAATTATAAGCAGTAATGTGACATCATTTTGTACTTTATTTGCACTGATTCAAATAAGCTTCGATTAATTCCTGAAACATTTCGTTTTGGTCACGAAAAACACTCATCATTAATGTCATTGAGAGTCAGGGGGAGAGTTATCATTAATGTAGACGTAGACATTTGAAGACGAAATCTTTGAGAAGGATATTTATGAACTGGATTTAAATTTGAAATTAAGCATTTGCATCAACGCTTAATGTTTTATTTGGTAAAAATTAATATTTATATATTTTATGATACAGTGTATTTACGAAACAGATGTAATTAGTGTATATAGTGGAGCACTGGTTCTCAATCTTTTATGCTTTACGTACCCCCTGGAAATGTGTATGTAACTGGCAAAAATCTCCTTGTATAGATAGATAAAACTATAATTATAGTATAACAATCGGAATAAAATAAAACATATTTATGTATAAAATAAATACCCCCTCAAGCAGCTGCTTGCCACAGAGGTCTGACAGGAGCCTGTCAGTTTATATACCAGATTAGAAGGTCTAAGAGGATGGCAGAACCTCAGCAGAAAAACAACACACTCATCCATGCCTAACCAGGGGCTCGAACCCAGGTTATCAGTAGCCAAGCGTGCTAACCACTCGGCCACGGGACGATTTTTGTATTCATAAATTACATATATTGATAAACACAAAAAAATGATATAAACAGTTTAACAAATCTTATAAAATTATAAACATTTTACTGGGTAATCAGTGAAAGAACTCTCACGGCGTACCCCACGTTGAGAACCCCTATAGTAGTGTACAAAGTTAAACTTGCTGCTAAAAATGAGATAAAAAGGTTTTTACTGATTTTACTGATATACGTTCATAATTTTTTTTTCGTTTTTTTACTGATCTGAAAATTTCAGTCTAGAAAAGTCAGATATCGCTGTCGAATCAAAATAGGTTTCATTTCATTAAGACGTTGCGAGGAAGTATTGAACTACAGTCGCTCAAAAAAATATCCGAACACTACGGTCGATTTCAGAATTCAGAAAAAAAAATCTGGCAACAAAATTTTTTTTATAATAAAATAAGTGATCTGGCAACCTTCGTGTACGTACACGAATGTTGCCAGATCACTTATTTTATTATAAAAAAATTTTGTTGCCAGATTTTTCTCTGCACGAATGTTGCCAGATCACTTATTTTATTATAAAAAAAATTTTGTTGCCAGATTTTTTTTTCTGAATTCTGAAATCAACCGTAGTGTTCGGATATTTTTTTGAGCGACTGTACAATGGTAAGAATATAATTTTAGCGAAAGAATATAAATATAACTTATTGCAGATGATCATTTTGTTAATATAGGAATTTACTATTAATCTATTTACTTTCAAAAATAAGTGATATTAGTTCAAAGCCATTTAATTGATTTTTACTTTGGAATGAGTTTGATAATCTTCCTTGATGCTATACCACTTGCTGCTCATAATATGAATTATAGCTAGTTAAAAAAAAATACTCAATCCGTACCATGTAAAACTGAATCTATAATCATGTAAAACGAAATTGGTTGAATTTTTTCGACCGTGTAAAACGGAAACCATGTAAATCAAGTACCGTGCAAATCAACGGATAGGTGTAGGCATTCACAAATAAGTGAAGCTTTTTGTCTTATGTTCAACAGATATCGATATTAATCTGCTTATTCTAAGACAGTCACGAAGGCAATTATTACTGAAATATAATTTAATTAAAATTAATTAGTTTAATGGGAATTCACTTCGCAGAAGTTGGACGCCAGGCCTGCCCTCGGTGGTCTCAGTAAAATATGGATGGCGACTCGCCAGGAAGCCCGAGATCACAGAATCGACAGAAATGTAACCAACATTATTTTCAAGTTCACCAAGGTCATCTACGACTTTATCAAATGGAGATAAGAAAATCCATGTCAAACGAAAATATAGAACATGGAAAAACTGGGAAAATATAATCCCGATTATATAAAACAGAGGCTCTCAAAGAGTGGAACGCGACTCCTAAGGGAGTCGCAAAGCTCTAAAGAACTTTATTTAAAATAATTAAATATTGTCACACGAGTTAATAGCCATATATCTATGGTTAATAGCCATACATGTATGGCCACGAGTTAAGAGTCGAGTTAATAGCCATACATGTATGGCCACGAGTTAAGAGTCGAGTTAATAGCCATACATATTGACCATAGATGGGGTCAATGGTCAATAGCATACATCTATGGTTAATAAATAAATTGGTCAATAGCTATACATCAATGGTTAATAAATAAATTGGTCAATAGCTATACATCTGGGTCTATGGTCAATAGCCATACATCTGGGTCTGTGGTCAATAGCCATACATCTGGGTCTGTGGTCAATAGCCATACATCTGGGTCTGTGGTCAATAGCCATACATCTGGGGTTGGCCAGATATATGACTATTGACCATAGACCCAGATGTATGGCTATTAACCATAGACCCAGATGTATGGCTATTGACCATAGACCCAGATGTATAGCTATTGACCATAGACCCAAATGTATGGCTATTGACAATAGACCCAGATGTATGGCTATTGACCATAGACCCAGATGTATGGCTATTGACCATAGACCCAGATGTATGGCTGTTGACCATAGACCTAGATGTATGGCTATTAACCATAGACTCAAATGTATGGCTATTGACCATAGACCCAGATGTATGGCTATTGACCATAGACCCAGATGTATGGCTGTTGACCATAGACCTAGATGTATGGCTATTAACCATAGACCTAGATGTATCGCTATTAAGCATAGACCTAGATGTACGGCTATTGACCATAGACCCAGATGTACGGCTATTGACCATAGACCCAGATGTATGGCTATTGACCATAGACCCAGATGTATGGCTATTGACCATAGACCGAGATGTATGGCTATTGACCATAGACCCAGATGTATGGCTATTGACCATAGACCCAGATGTATGGCTATTGACCATAGACCCAGATGTATGGCTGTTGACCATAGACCTAGATGTATGGCTATTAATCATAGACCTAAATGTACGGCTATTAACCATAGACCTAAATGTACGGATATTGACCATAGACCCAGATGTATGGCTGTTGACCATAGACCTAGATGTATGGCTATTAACCATAGACCTAGATGTATCGTTATTAACCATATACCTAGATGTACGGCTATTGACCATAGACCCAGATGTATGTCTATTGACTGTAGACCGAGATGTATGGCTATTGACCATAGACCGAGATGTATGGCTATTGACCATAGACCGAGATGTATGGCTATTGACCATAGACCTAGATGTATGGCTATTGACCATAGACCTAGATGTATGGCTATTAACCATAGACCTAGATGTATCGCTATTAACCATAGACCTAGATGTACGGCTATTGACCATAGACCCAGATGTATGGCTATTGACCATAGACCGAGATGTATGGCTATTGACCATAGACCGAGATGTATGGCTATTGACCATAGACCGAGATGTATGGCTATTGATCATAGACCCAGATGTATGGCTATTGACCATAGACCTAGATGTATGGCTATTGACCATAGACCCAGATGTATGGCTATTGACCATAGACCCAGATGTATGGCTGTTGACCATAGACCTAGATGTATGGCTATTAACCATAGACCTAAATGTACGGCTATTAACCATAGACCTAAATGTACGGATATTGACCATAGACCCAGATGTATGGCTGTTGACCATAGACCTAGATGTATGGCTATTAACCATAGACCTAGATGTATCGTTATTAACCATAGACCTAGATGTACGGCTATTGACCATAGACCCAGATGTATGTCTATTGACCATTGACCGAGATGTATGGCTATTGACCATAGACCGAGATGTATGGCTATTGACCATAGACCTAGATGTATGGCTATTGACCATAGACCTAGATGTATGGCTATTAACCATAGACCTAGATGTATCGCTATTAACCATAGACCTAAATGTACGAATATTGACCATAGACCCAGATGTATGGCTGTTGACCATAGACCTAGATGTATGGCTATTAACCATAGACCTAAATGTACGGCTATTAACCATAGACCTAAATGTACGGATATTGACCATAGACCCAGATGTATGGCTATTGACCATAGACCTAGATGTATGGCTATTGGATTGTATACTATTGTCTGGAGCATTCCATTGTGATAATAGTCTTCCTTCAATTCAAGTCATTTTCGTCAATTGTAAATAAAAAACTGTGTGAGACAAATTTCGTCAATGGTAAGGAATGATATGACAAATCCTTCCGTAGTAAAAAGAAACCTTGATAAATTAAATGAATGTAAGGGTGCGACGACTTGAAAAGATTGAAAATCCCTAATCTAGGGATTTCAGTTTCTTGAATACACAGCGGACCCCCGCATTACGAAATTAATCCCTTTCAGAGACCCCATCGTATTGGGGAAATATCGCAATATGCACCCAACAATACACATTGTTTCTGATAATTCGTTCTAAGAATTAGGAAGTTGAAATTTTCTCCACATAATTAAGCTGTTACCTTCTCAAAAGTGTGATTTTTTTTTTCAAACGAAATGTTTTTATGTAGAATATTAAAAAATATATATTAAACCTTAATAAAAACATTAGAAATACGGCTGATTAAGTCATTTTTACTTACTCTTTTTAAAACCAAAATGTTGTTTTGAAATGAAAAATTCAGGTTATCAACGTTTAAAACACAATAAATTAACATTTACTTAGTCTCGAAAGTCTGCTTCTTAAAATCAATGGCGGTGTGATGATGAAGCTGATGGAGAGGAGGTTACATACTGCATGGAAGGAGAATCTCATGATGTCAGAAAACCTTCAAGATCTTTTTCTTCCTGACTGCTGCGTTGGGGTGTTTTACCCCTAAGCAACACTTTTTTCACACAATGGGCTAAATGGACAAGTCACAAGGAGCACGAGGGCTGACAGAAGGTTGGGGAAGGGGCCCACTGGACAGATGTTCGGAAACAAATGGTGACCTCCCATCAAGGCCATCCAACGTGTTCTTTAGCATGCACAAGGTTGGATCTCCACCACACGGGGCCACTGCTTAATGTCCCATCCGACGGGCGCCAGCCTTTCCAAGTCTATCGGTTTTCCCTCCACACATAGGCAGCTATTGTGGAAGGAAAAAGAGGGATCAAGATACCACAAAGTTGCATTAAATCGTCAATCAGCATTTTCTGTTACATAGAAAGATGTCAGCCAGATGGTTTAGTGAAAAGCTCTGACGCCACGTCAAGGCACCATCCATGTCAGAGGGTTTTGCTCTAACCAGGAGAAAACCCCTCCACACATAGGCAGCTAGTGTGGAAGGAAAAATAGGGATCAAGACACCACAAAGTTACATTAAATCGTCAATCAACATTTTCTGTTACATAGAAAGATGTCTGCCAGATGGTTTAGTGAAAAGCTCTGACGCCACGTCAAGGCACCAGCCATGTCAGAGGGTTTTGCTCTAACCAAGAGAAAACCCCTCCACACATAGACAGCTAGTGTGGAAGGAAAAAGAGGGATCAAGACACCACAAAATTACATTAAATCGTCAATCAACATTTTCTGTTACATAGAAAGATGTCTGCCAGATGGTTTAGTGAAAAGCTCTGACGCCACGTCAAGGCACCATCCATGTCAGAGGGTTTTGCTCTAACCAGGAGAAAACCCCTCCACACATAGGCAGCTAGTGTGGAAGGAAAAAGAGGGATCAAGACACCACAAAGTTACATTAAATCGTCAATCAACATTTTCTGTTACGTAGAAAGATGTCTGCCAGATGGTTTAGTGAAAAGCTCTGACGCCACGTCAAGGCACCATCCATGTCAGAGGGTTTTGCTCTAACCAGGAGAAAACCCCTCCACACATAGGCAGCTAGTGTGGAAGGAAAAAGAGGGATCAAGACACCACAAAGTTACATTAAATCGTCAATCAACGTTTTCTGTTACATAGAAAGATGTCTGCCAGATGGTTTAGTGAAAAGCTCTGACGCCACGTCAAGGCACCATCCATATCAGAGGGTTTGCTCTAACCAGGAGAAAACCCCTCCACAAATAGGCAGCTAGTGTGGAAGGGAAAAAGAGGGATCAAGACACCACAAAGTTACATTAAATCGTCAATCAACATTTTCTGTTACATAGAAAGATGTCTGCCAGATGGTTTAGTGAAAAGCTCTGACGCCACGTCAAGGCACCATCCATGTCAAGTGTTTTGCTCTAACCATGAGAAAACCCCTCCACACATAGGCAGCTAGTGTGGAAGGAAAAAGAGGGATCAAGATACCACAAAGTTGCATTAAATCGTCAATCAACATTTTCTGTTACATAGAAAGACGCCTGCCGAATGGTTTAGTGAAAAGCTCTGACGCCACGTCAAGACACCATCCATGTCAGAGGGTTTTGCTCTAACCAGGAGAAAACCCCTCCACACATAGGCAGCTAGTGTGGAAGGAAAAAGAGGGATCAAGACACCACAAAGTTGCATTAAATCGTCAATCAACATTTTCTGTTACATAGAAAGATGTCTGCCAGATGGTTTAGTGAAAAGCTCTGACGCCACGTCAGGACACCATCCATGTCAGAGGGTTTTGCTCTAACCAGGAGAAAACCCCTCCACACATAGGCAGCTAGTGTGGAAGGAAAAAGAGGGATCAAGACACCACAAAGTTGCATTAAATCGTCAATAAACATTTTCTGTTACATAGAAAGATATCTGCCAGATGGTTAAGTGAAAAGCTCTGACGCCACGTCAAGACACCATCCATATCAGAGGGTTTTGCTCTAACCAGGAGAAAACCCCTCCACACATAGGCAGCTAGTGTGGAAGGAAAAAGAGGGATCGATACACCACAAAGTTGATATCTGCCAGATGAGTAAGTGAAAAGCTCTGACGCCACGTCAAGACACCATCCATGTCAGAGGGTTTTGCTCTAACCAGGAGAAAACCCCTCCACACATAGGCAGCTAGTGTGGAAGGAAAAAGAGGGATCGATACACCACAAAGTTGCATTAAATCGCCAATCAGCATTCTCTGTTGAGCGCATTTAATGGAATATCTTGCAGCATCTTGTGCAAGATCTAATTAAAAAAAGGAAAAAATAACAGATTAGACCTTGCTCCCATCCGCTTCCAGTGGCAGAATCCTCCCATGATGCACCTTCCCTGCACGGCAGGCGACTGTCCACTAGGGTTTCACCACTAGTGGCCTGTGATCAGAAAGTACTGCTAAGTCATCGGAATGAATGGTCCCAAAGTGAGCAGCCACTTTGGAATTTTGGTTTTTCTCGTGAGGGTCAACAAGAAAAAAAGAAATAAATGAAATATACCTACCTATACTTACCCAGAAGATCTTGCTGATGAAGAGTGTCTTTACTTACCCATTCCCACCGCATGTTGAGAAAGACGCAACTGATGGGCTTAAAAAGACCCACTATGTTGAAACCTTAAAGTTGTGGCCCTATGCGAAGGAAAGCTACATTCTCTGTGCACGTTAGGAAATATTCTGGATGACCATAATGGGAGGCTTATATCTTCACTTAATAATTCTGTATCAAAATTATTAGAGGAAGATATTAGCTTCCCATTATTCCTGGCAACCTTCCTGTCACTTGACACGAAGGTTGCCAGATCACTAATTTCTAAAAAAAAAATCGTTGCCAGCTTTTTTTTCCTGAATTCTGTAATCAACCATAGTGTTCGGATACTTTTTTGAGCGACTGTACATCAACGCAACGGAAAAAAGAAAGGTTCACAACCACCTAAAGTTTAGAAATCGCTACACTTGATTAAATTTTATTAACACCAGCTTAGAGCGACTGACAGAAATTTTAGCACCAAAATTTTAAAGCTGATTAAGAATAGAGAATATTATTTAAGAAAAAAATTTCTAAGAAATGGTCTAGAATGTTTCTGCGCATGCGTCAACTGTAATACTTATTCCAAAAAAAAATCCACCTGCGATCAGGGATCTGTTTGATATTGTTGCCCCTATCTCGCTCAATAAACCGAGTTCCTTTTAAAATCCTACTAATCACTTTCTCTTTACAGTTACGTGGAACGTGAGGACGTTACATAGAGATTATTCTCTTGATTGTCCTCACGCAAGAATTGCAGCGTTAAAACCTAGATATTCTAGGCTTGCAAGAGAACAGATGGACAGGTAAAGGATACTTAAAAGGTTATAGATACTTAAAAATAACTTTAAATTTCTCTTTACAATGAGGGAGGATGGAAAGCATCTCCAAGGTGTATGTTCGCTTCTCAGCAGACACGCCAGTGATGCTCTTTTAGGATATGACTGCATTAATGAAAGATTTCTTAGAGCAAAATTTAAAACAAAAATTAAAGACTTGAATGTCATCTGTTGTTATGCCCCCACAGAGGACTCTGATGAAAATAGGAAGGATACGTTTCACAGCCAGCTTCAGGATATTTTGAATTCTGTAAAGAAAGGAGATATCTCTGTTGTGCTAGGTAACTTCAATGCTAAAGTTGGTATTGACTCTGACCTTTGGGCAGGAGTTTTAGGTCCCTTTGGCATTGATAGTTCTAATGCCAATGGGGAACGTCTCCTACAGATAAGTAAACTTAATGGTTTACGAATAACTAACACATAATACAAACACCAGGACATTTATAAATATACATGGGTTTCAGTTGATGGGCTGCACATAAATGTGATAGATTATATTTTATTAGCAACAAATGGACTAGTTCAGTTAGAAATATCAGCAGGGGTGTAGGCGAAGGACTATGGTTGGGGGAAAAAATCAAAAATCGCTCCGTGGGGGGCGAATTTGAGGCAATTTTCACAACTCTCCTGCTGCATTTTGCCATTTGATTTCCAATTTTGCAACTAGCCATAATTTTTCAGAACTAATTCCAATACTTACATCTCGTCTGAATTGTAATTGTAGCAAGTCAGTGTGAATTTTCCCTTGATTTGGCCAACTCTTTTTAATTTCACGAAACTAATCCCAATCTTTACGTCTTTCCTAAATTTGCCAAATCACTTCAAACTTTTCAAACTCCCCAAGATTTTGCCAAGTTCCCTCGATTTTAGTCAACTATCCTGAATTTCACAAACCCAATCCCAATTATCACAACTCGCCCGTATTTTCCAAGTGGATTCCAATTTTCCAACTGCCCTACATTCTGTTAAGTTTCCTCAATTTATCCAACACTCCTTCATTTCACAAAACAAATCTCAATTTTTACAACTCACCCATATTTTACCAAGTGCATTCGAATTTTGCCAACTACTCTAGATTTTGCCAACTCGCCGTAATTTTACAGAAAAAATTCGCAATTTTTACATCTTCTCTGAATTTGTCAAGTCACTTCGAATTTTATCAACTCTCCTTAATTGCACAAGAAAGGCACAATTTTCACAACTCCCCTGTATTTTACCAAGTGGCTTCGAATTTTGCCAACTCCCCTAGATTTTGCCAACTCCCCTAGATTTTGCCAAGAGTTCTTGGTTTTCCAACTCTCCTTAATTTCACAAAACCAATACCAATCTTTACAGCTTACCTGCCACTTTACCACGTGGTTTCCGGTTTTGCGAACTTCCCTAGATTTTGCCAAGTTGTCTCGATTTTACCACCTCTCCTTAATTTCACAAAAAAAATCCCAATTTTCGCCCGTATTTTACCAAGCGGATTCGAATTTTGCCAAGTTTGCAGCCACAATTTTACAGAAAAAAAAAACGCAATTTTACATCACACCTGATTCTTGCAAAGTCACTCTGAATTTTGCCAACTCCCCTAGATATTGCGAAGCTGCCTCGATTTTGCCAACACGCCATAATTTTACAGAAAAAGATTCAATTTTTACATCTCACCTGAATTTTGTCAACTCTCCACGATTTTGCCAAGTCACTCTGAATTTTGCCAACTGCCCAAAATTTTACCAAGTTACTCCGAATTTTGCCAACTCCCCAAGATTTTGCCAAGTTGTCCCGATTTTGCCAACTCCCTAAGATTTTACCAAATCACTCCGAATTTTTCAACTCCCTAAGATTTTGCCCGCTCATCTGTTTTTACTAAGTGGCTTCGAATTTTGCCAACTGCTCTAAATTTTGCCGCCTCTCCATTTTCCAAACTGCCTCAGATTTGCCAAGTTGCCTCGATTTTGACAACTACGCTTTATTTTCCAAAAAAAATTACAAATTTTCACAACTCACTTTAGATTTTACGAAGTCGCTTCGAAGTTTGCCAACTCCGAGTTACTTTGGGGGGGAGGCTCCTCCCCCCCCCATCCCTCCCATGGCTACGCCCCTGAATATCAGATCATATAGGGGAGCCGAAATTGTATCTGACCATTACCTGGTCAAAAGTGCCTTGCAACTGAAACTTTTTTGGTTAAAAAGGAACAGAGGAAACTAAATTATTTGAGTGATGAATGGAACTTATTTCTGAAAGTAGGAAGTGCAGGAATAATATGAATCAAGACTCTACTGGCCCTAACAGACGGGATTACAATGAACTTAATAAACGTGTAAAGGAAGTTAACAGCTGATAAGAATCTTTGGTTTGATATCATGGCTGATAAAGCAGAGGAATCAGTTAGACCGCACAACATCAGGCGGTTGTACCACTTTGTTAGTGTTTTGTGTGGGAAGAGAAGGACAGGACACGGGGATTGAGAAATAAACATGGTAAGGTGATTGAAGGTGAGGATCTTGTGTTGGCTGGGTGGTCTGAGCATTTCAAAAAATGATTATTTCTACTCCCATTGTTTGTAATGAGGATAGATGCATTACTGGCTTTAATGTTGGCCCTATATCACATTCTGAAGTCGCTTTGGCTATCTCTAAATTAAACCTGCGTAAATCCCCAGGGGTGGATGAAATCATCACTGAAATGCTTAGAGCTGGGAACACTTGTGTTCTCACATGGCTGACTGAAATTCTGAAAAAAATTTTTATGATAAAGGTGTTCCTAAGGATTTTACTAGAGCTATTATTATTCCTATTTTTAAAAAAGGTAATCGCAGTTCTTGTGATAATTATAGGGGAATTAGTTTACTTTCTGTTCCAGGTATTCTTTGCATTATTATATTTAATAGAATTAAGAATGTGGTTAATGGACAACTGCGTGATGAGCAATGTGGATTCAGAAGTGGTAGGGGATGTATTGATCAAATATTTTCACTTAGGGGATTCTTGAGAAATGTTTAGAGTTTCAGAAACCTGTGGTTGTTAGCTTTTAAATTTCAAAAAGGCTTTTGACTCTGTTGATCGACATAATTTGTTGTTGATTGTTAGATCATATGGAATACCTGTTAGGTTAGTTAGTGTAATGAGAGCTCTCTATAATAGCATTCAGTCATGTATGAGAGTTGGTAAGGCTTGTAGTGGTGGGTTTAGCATCATTGTTAGTGGAGTTAGACTAGGGTGCATTTTGTTCCTTTTCTCTTTAGTTTGGTTATTGATTATGTTATGCGAAATTCTTTGCAAGGGAAAGATATTATATATAATATATGTATTATTTCAAAATTCTTATTTAGATTGCGCAGATGATATGGCTCTGTTGGCTAGCATGGAATAACTGTATGTAATAGCAATAATAAAATTTGTATTGTATTAAACTTGATATAAATTAAAATATTATTAATTGTTAAATTTAAATTAATAATAATAAATTATCCCTTTTGACACAGCATGATGTTGATGAGATGAATTCTTTCATTAGGGCTGTTGATGAGACTGGTAATAGAGTAATTTTGGTGATAAATAGAGATAAAACTAAAGTGATGAAAATTGGTCAGGCAGAGGGTGCTTCAGTTGCTTTGAATGGCTGTACTATTGAGCAAGTGTCTCAGTTTAATTATCTTGGAAGCTCTGTAACAGATATTGGTGATGTGCGGCATAAGATAAATAGCAGAACACGAATTGCCGTTAAGACTTTTAAGAATCTTTAGAGAGTGTGTAAAAATAAGTGTTTACACCTAAAGACTAAAATTATGCTGTATAGTATTTGGATCTTTCTAAGGTTAGGTATGGTAGTGAAACATGGACCCTATGTTACCAGGATAACAGGGAACTTGATGCCTTTGATTTTAGATGCTTAGGCAATATCTTGGGCATTAGGTGATTTGACTTTGTAAGTAATGATGAGGTTATAAGAAAGAGTCAGCAGCCTCCTTTAAGCAGCATTTTGTGCAAAGAGAGACTACGTTGGTTTGATCATGCTGCCGATACGCATAGCTTTAGATTGGCAAATAAAATTATGAGCAGTGTGCCCAAAGGCTTCAGGAAAAGGGGGAGGCCTAGGATGCGTTGGGCAGACAATGTCAAACAGGGCCTTGCTAGAATTGGTCTACAGGGGCCAAATGCAGTAGCTGTAGCTCAGGGCAGACAGCTCTGGAGAGCAAAATTATTGAGTCTGGTAGGATCTCCATAGCCCACGGCTGCATGTGGATTTGTATGTACGTATGCATTCCCATGGGCCGTCCCATGGCCGAGTGGTTAGCACGCTTGGCTATTGATCTAAGGGACCTTGGTTCGAGCCCCAGGTAAGGCATGGATGTTTGTGTTGTTTTTCTGCTGATGTCCTGCCATCCTCTCAGACCTTCTACTGTGGCGTATTAAACTGACAGTCTCCTGTCAGCCTTTTTGGCAAGCAGCTGCTTGAGGGGATATTTATTTATTTATTTATATGCATTCTGAAGTTCTATAGACTGAAGTGACGTCAAGTTTTTGAGAGTCCATAGCAACAGCCGAGTGATATCGAAACCGCTTACTATTTCTCAGTTGTTTTTACTTCTGCTGTTCAATAGATTTAGACTTGGTAGAGTTACGTGGAAAACTATTCCAATTTGAACTACCCAATCCCTTTTTCTGTTCCAGAGACATCTGTTTCTGCTTCATACCAAAACAATAAAAGTGCACAAAACTATTTCAAGAATCAGGGCCATAGCGAAGGGATTATGGTTGGGGGTAGAAAATTTTTCCAATTAGGAAATCAAATTTTGTACAACTAAAAAAAATAAGTACAACTTGGGCATATATAATTATGTCTTTATTACAACAGCATAAATTATTAATTAATAAAATATTAGAATCAATTTGCATCAATTTATTATCGTTAATAATTTTAATTTATATCAATTTATTATTATTATTAATTCAAATTTAACAATTAATAATATTTTAATTTATATCAAGTTTAATACAATACAAATTTTATTATTGCTATTACAGACAGATATTCCTCGATTTAAGATTTTTTGCTGATGCGAAGTTTATAAGTTATACAAAATTTGATATCAAAAGAGTAAAATTTGTTATAGCGAAGTTCTTATTTAGAATTACATAAGTTAATTCAATATTCGCTTGCTGAAACACAGAAAAATGTTTTAATTCCCTTGTTTATTTATGTTTAAACGACATTTGTAGGTTTCACAGAACTTTTTAGTACGTCACTGCAAAAATTGAAAATTATGTAATATTAAGTGTATTATATACCTCATGAGTTTAATAATTAATCATTCGATTCGATTATGAATTGTTCCCTTAATTTTGCAAAAAAATCTCAATTTTCCCAACTCACCTGGATTTTGCCAAGTCAGTCCTATTTTTCCCAACTCACTAAGATTTTCAAGTCGCCTCGATTTTGTCAACTCACCTTAATTTTACAAAAAAAAAATTTTCACAACTGACATCGATTTTATCAAGTTGTTTCGAATTTTGCCAACTCACCTATATTTCGTCAACTCCTATTTCCTTTGGGAGGGGAGCATCCCTTCCATAGATGACAAGGACTTTTACTGTGAAGCAATTCACCAACATAGCAATAGAGCTGAATTTGCATAACACACACACGAGCGCATCTTTGGTGACTGCATTTAGTTGTCTTGTCTAAAACAATTGATGCATCTAGATGTTTCATGTAAGATAATTGATGCATTTAGATGTTCCATGTAAGATATTGATGCATATTTAAGCCTTAACTGGCATAGTGGTTAAGCAGTTAGCGACTGTTCCAGCAAGGCAAACTTTGTGTGTTGTGTTAGCTCTAACTAACGCAGTGGTCAGCAGTGACTTCAGTCGTAGTAGGGCATGTCCTTGTATGAGAAGGCCTGTATTAAGCTAGGAGTAGCTTCTAGGATTCTTCTCTGTCCTATATGTCGCAAATCAAAAAATCAAAAAATTTAGATGTTTCATGTAAGAAATTGATGCATTTAGATGTTCCGTGTAAGAAATTGATGCATTTAGATGTCCCATGTAAGAAATTGATGCATTTAGATGTCCCATGTAAGAAATTGATGCATTTAGATGTCCCATGTAAGAAATTGATGCATTTAGATGTTCCATGTAAGATAATTGATGCATTCAGATGTCCCATGTAAGAAATTGATGCATTTAGATGTCCCATGTAAGAAATTGATGCATTTAGATGTCCCATGTAAGAAATTGATGCATTTAGATGTCCCATGTAAGAAATTGATGCATTTAGATGTCCCATGTAAGAAATTGATGCATTTAGATGTCCCATGTAAGAAATTGATGCGTTTAGATGTTCCATGTAAGATAATTGATGCATTCAGATGTTCCATGTAAGAAATTGATGCATTTAGATGTCCCATGTAAGAAATTGATGCATTTAGATGTCCCATGTAAGAAATTGATGCATTTAGATGTCCCATGTAAGAAATTGATGCATTTAGATGTCCCATGTAAGAAATTGATGCGTTTAGATGTTCCATGTAAGATAATTGATGCATTCAGATGTCCCATGTAAGAAATTGATGCATTTAGATGTCCCATGTAAGAAATTGATGCATTTAGATGTCCCATGTAAGAAATTGATGCATTTAGATGTCCCATGTAAGAAATTGATGCATTTAGATGTCCCATGTAAGAAATTGATGCATTTAGATGTCCCATGTAAGAAATTGATGCATTTAGATGTCCCATATAAGAAATTGATGCATTTAGATGTCCCATATAAGAAATTGATGCATTTAGATGTCCCATGTAAGAAATTGATGCATTTAGATGTCCCATGTAAGAAATTGATGCATTTAGATGTCCCATGTAAGAAATTGATGCTTTCAGGCAGTCCCGAATCTAGAAAAAAATAAAGAGGGACTGGATTTCCATTTTGCAGTGTAACATTTTTTTTCTTCGTTTCAGTGATTTGTAAAAAAATAAACAAAAAAAATGCATTAAAATGTGGACGAGTTTAATAATTTTTTTGTCTCCATTAACCCTTACTAACATTATCAGAGCGAGTGGGGGTGAGCTGCTTTTTAGGGTTGTATGGGTTATTTTAACTGTGAGGATATTTTTTTCACATAATGGGCTAAATGGCCAGTGCCAAGGACCCCTAGATATTTGGTGAAAGCGACCCACTGGACAGATATTAGGCGTCAGAAGAAAGCATCCCGTCATGTAACTTCAACGAGCACGGGTTATGGCTCTCCCGCACACGGCTGAACAACCCATCTGACCTTCAGTGATCCTTTCCAAGCTCATCGGTGTCTCCGTTCCCACCGATGCAGGGTAGGGGTTAGCTACAACAAATCTCTTCGCTGGCATAGGTGAAACTTGACCTTGGGGACTGAAGCTACGTAACAAATGTCCAGTGTGGCCCTTCCCCCAACCATCTCTGATCCCATGGGATCCTTGGGACCTGGTTATTTACACTACTGTGTGCGAAAAAGTGCCGCTCAGAGGTAAAAAAACCCAACTAATTTTTACAGGACGCTAAAGTTAAAAAAGGGCAAAATTTTAAATTCGGCTTATAAACGTTTTTCATGCTAGAAATTTGAAATTTAATTGACCGATTGGGATACTTATAAAGAATTTACGTTCACAATAATAACGTGTTGCCTCCTTCCTTTCAGGGGGGGCGGGAGCGGAAGAAAACCTTCATTTTTTTAAGAAATAAATGGAAACTTTTTTTTTGAATGAATAGTTTTTCTATTATTGATATCAGTGTTACTTCTTATTGAATGCGATTGCAGATTGCAATAAAAGTGGAAAAAATTTACGAAAAACAGTTTTAATTGAAAAGAGCAGAAATCTAGACCATGCAGTAATAAACAATCGTGATTGGATTGGATTGTTTTAGCTCTGAGCGGCACTTGCACACCATGGGCTAAATGGCCAGGCCACAAGGACCCCGAAGGCTGAGAGAAGGTTGGGGGAGGAAACCCACTGGAACAGCTGTTGGGAGACAGATGGTAGCCTCCCGTCAAGGCCATCCAGCGTGTTCTTCAACGTGCGCAGGGTAAGCTCTCCCGCACACATGGCCACGGCTTAAAGTCCCATCCGACGGACGGCGGCCTTTTCAAGCCCATCGGTGTCCCCTACTGACCGTGAGCAGGGTCAATCGTGATAAAAAAAGTTCTTTCTGAAGATTTTGCTGAATCAGTCCCGACAATTGTAATCTTTCTTGCTTGAAATATCCCGTATGCGGTTCTCAGTGATAGACCGCTAAACTTCTCGACCTTCAGTAGAGGACACCGATGAGCTTGGAAAGGCCCAGTCCGTCGGATGGAACGTTAAGCCATGCCTCCGTGTGCGGGATAGTCATATCCTGTGCATGTTAAATAACAAGATGCATGGCCTTGACGGGAGGCCACCATCTGTCTCCTAACAGCTGTCCAGTGTTAGGTGTCCAGTGTGTCCCTCTCCCAACCTTCTCTGAGCCCTCGGGGTCCTTGTGACCTGGTCGTTTAGGCCATTGTGGGCAAAAAAGTGCCGCTCAGAGTTAAAACAGCCCAACCCAACTCAGTGGTAGGATGTTAATGCATACATAAAATTAATTACACTCCAAGATATTTCGTGGTTTTTTAAACCTGATGAATTTCGTAGTTTACAATCATTTTTTCCAAAAGGAATATTTAAGTAAAATAATAGTTTTTAATAAACGCCCATATAAAATAATTTTGCTTCCAAAACATTTAAGGGTAATTTATTGTGAATAAAAAAAGACTCTCCCTCAAGCCGGTGCTTGCCACAGAGTTCTGCCAGAAGCCTGCCGATATAATAGGTCCCAGAGAAGGTGTGTGAGGAAGGCGACACGCGAGCAGAAACAGAACACGAGAAAGGGAAGCCGGACTCCTTTGATCAGGAGCCAAGGTGAGAAAGGGAAGCCGGACTCCTTTGATCAGGAGCCAAGATGAGAAAGGTAAGCCGGACTCCTTTGATCAGGTGCCAAGATGAGAAAAGAAAGCCGGACTCCTTTGATCAGGAGCCAAGATGAGAAAAGGAAGCCGGACTCCTTTGATCAGGAGCCAAGGCGAGAAAAGGAAGGCGACTCCTTTGATCAGGAGCCAAGATGAGAAAAGGAAGGCGGACTCCTTTGATCAGGAGCCAAGGTGAGAAAGGGAAGCCGGACTCCTTTGATCAGGAGCCAAGATGAGAAAGGGAAGCCGGACTCCTTTGATCAGGTGCCAAGATGAGAAAAGAAAGCCGGACTCCTTTGATCAGGAGCCAAGATGAGAAAAGGAAGCCGGACTCCTTTGATCAGGAGCCAAGGCGAGAAAAGGAAGGCGACTCCTTTGATCAGGAGCCAAGATGAGAAAAGGAAGGCGGACTCCTTTGATCAGGAGCCAAGATGAGAAAAGGAAGGCGGACTTCTTTGATCAGGAGCCAAGATGAGAAAAGGAAGGCGGACTTCTTTGATCAGGAGCCAAGATGAGAAAAGGAAGGCGGACTTCTTTGATCAGGAGCCAAGGTGAGAAAGGGAAGCCGGACTCCTTTGATCAGGAGCCAAGATGAGAAAGGAAAGCCGGACTCCTTTGATCAGGAGCCAAGATGAGAAAAGGAAGCCGGACTCCTTTGATCAGGAGCCAAGATGAGAAAGGGAAGCCGGACTCCTTTGATCAGGAGCCAAGATGAGAAAAGGAAGCCAGACTCCTTTGATCAGGAGCCAAGATACCGACCTCATGCAAAATGTAAATGAGTCATCTGTTAGTTCATTTCGATATCTTTAGGATTAAAATATCAGAATTACATATCGCCTCTGAGACAGTTGTTTTACCTCTGAGCGGCACTTTTTTGCACTCCATGGGCTAAATGGCCAGGTCACATGGACCCCGAAGGCTCAGAGAAGGTTTGGGGAGGGGACCCACTGGAACAGCTGTTGGGAGACAGATGGTAGCCTCCCGTCAAGGCCATCCAGTGTGTTCTTTAACGTGCATAGGGTATGGCTCTCTCCCACACACGGGGCCACGGCTTAACGTCCCACCCGAAGAACGGCGGCCTTTACAAGCCCATCGGTGTCCCCTACTGATCGTGGGCTGGGCGGGGAGTTTTGCCAGGCGTGTACCCAGGATTTACACGCGTACAGGATTTAGATTGGGGGGAGGGGGGGGAGCTGCTTGAGCAGAGTTTTCTATTTGCTAAAATATTCCATAGGACAGGAATAGTTAAAACAATATTCTATATGGAATGACATTTTATAGTTTTCTTTTTTTTAATCTATTTTTAGTGTCAAGCACAAAATAAGGGGCTAAAATAAATAAATATATATATATATCATATAATAATGTAAAATATATAGTACGAGAGTGTTATATATTATATATTTTATTGTACAAACAACTGTTTTGGATTTCAAAATCGTTGCCAGATAATTTTTATGAATTCTGTAATCAACCATAGGGTTCGGATACTTTTTTGAGCGACTGTATAAGAAGACAAGATTTTCCGGGGGGTAGGGTTCCCCCCCCCCCTCTGGGTACATCCCTGCCTCTGGCGAATGTGGGATGCTCGTTTTCAAAGAGAATATTTTACCATTTTAGCATCATCTACCAATGGAAATTAGAATTAAGGGATGCTTAGGAAAATGTAAATAGTAAACTTTTATTAGTATCCAAAAAACAGAAAAGATAATGTTTTCTGTTATCTCTTGGATAAAAGTTTTACCAAGGGATCAAATCGTTGATCTCAATGTAAACACTTTTAACCACCAAACTTACAAATTTATATATACACTGGCGGAAATTGAAGAAATGACATCATTAACAATTGAAGCGTAACTATGAGATTCATTTATTAGAAACAACTTGTTGAGAAAGGACGTGTGAAGTGAATCAGTGTTTATTTTACCTTTTAATGAGTGTTACATTTTACAGAAGACACTTTAATAAGGTCTTGAACCTCCTCAAGCAGAAATACAAGCTTTCAATCTGGCATGCAATCGGTCGTACAGTCGCTCAAAAAAGTATCCGAACACTATGGTTGATTACAGAATACAGAAAAAATATCTGGCAACGATTTTTTTAGAAAGTAGTGATCTGGCAACCTTCGTGTCACGTGATTACAGAATTCAGGAAAAATATCTGGAGCGTGTACAGCAACTGTACACGCTCCAGTTACCGTTCACAGCAAACTGGAGCGTGTGCAGTTACTGCACACGCTCCAGTTTGCTGTGAACGGTAACTGCACACGCTCAATATTTCCGTGAGTGAGCCCACACGATCTAGTATCAAAATAATATGACCACCTATAGTCGCTCAAAAAAGTATCCGAACGCTATGGTTGATTACAGAAAAAATATCCGGCAAAAAATCCCGAACTGGGTGAATCCCGAAAAAAATATCCGAACGCTATGGTTGATTACAGAAAAATATCCGGCAAAAAAAATATCCGGCAACGATTTTTTTAGAAAGTAGTGATCTGGCAACCTTCGTGTCACGTGACACGAAGGTTGCCAGGTCACTAATTTCTAAAAAAATCCTTGTCAGATATTTTTTCTGAATTCTGATTTCCGTAGTGTTCGGATACTTTTTTGAGCGACTGTACAAATGCTGGTTATCGCATTGGGGGATACCATTCCATGCGCTTTCAACTTGGACGCGTGATTCAGCAATGATCGTTGCCTGCCGCGGAAGAGTCTTTATCCGATCCAGTCCCAGACATGCTCGATTGGAGACAAATCCGGAGAGGGTGCTGGCCAAAGGGAGTTGGCGCACTGCCTGAAGAGCATGTTGAGTTGCCCGGACGGAGTGTGGGTGGGCGTTATCCTGCTGGAATATCGCCTTTGGGATTACACTCAAATATGGCAGGATGACCGGCTGTACGATGTCGCTGATGTACGTATTGCTATTCAGTGTATCCTGTACAAACATCAGACACATACGAGAATGATAGTTAATCGCTCCTCCACACCATGATGCCCGGCGTGGGCCCTGTGTGTCGCTGGCGAATACACGATGGAAGAAGCCACCCACCTTGTCGCCTTCGGACGCGTAAACGACCATCAGACGCTCCTAAGCAGAATTGGCTTTCATCACTGAAGACCATAGACTGCCATTCTTCCCTCCAATAAACTCGTTCTTGACACCACTGCAAACGTGCTCAACAGTGGTAACCGTGCTAGTGGCACGCGTACTCGTAGCCCTGCTTCCAAAAGACGATTGCATATCGTTCTTGTAGGCACCTTTGGTACGACAGAGGATCGAATTTGAGATGCCGTAGCCGTCCGCTCTGCCACCTGATACGCTAATCCTCTCGATATATCTCGATGCCCTCCTGATACGCTCATCCTCTCGATATGTCTCGATGCCCTCCTGATACGCTCATCCTCTCGATATGTCTCGATGCCCTCCTGATACGCTCATCCTCTCGATATGTCTCGATGCCCTCCTGATACGCTCATCCTCTCGATATGTCTCGATGCCCTCCTGATACGCTCATCCTCTCGATATGTCTCGATGCCCTCCTGATACCCTCATCCTCTCGATATGTCTCGATGCCCTCCTGATACGCTCATCCCCTCGATATGTCTCGATGCCCTCCTGATACGCTCATCCCCTCGATATGTCTCGATGCCCTCCTGATACGCTCATCCCCTCGATATGTCTCGATGCCCTCCTGATACGCTCATCCCCTCGATATGTCTCGATGCCCTCCTGATACGCTCATCCTCTCGATATGTCTCGATGCCCTCCTGATACGCTCATCCTCTCGATATGTCTCGATGCCCTCCTGATACGCTCATCCTCTCGATATGTCTCGATGCCCTCCTGATACGCTCATCCCCTCGATATGTCTCGATGCCCTCCTGATACGCTCATCCTCTCGATATGTCTCGATGCCCTCCTGATACGCTCATCCTCTCGATATGTCTCGATGCCCTCCTGATACGCTCATCCTCTCGATATGTCTCGATGCCCTCCTGATACGCTCATCCTCTCGATATGTCTCGATGCCCTCCTGATACGCTCATCCTCTCGATATGTCTCGATGCCCTCCAGATACGCTCATCCTCTCGATATGTCTCGATGCCCTCCTGATACGCTCATCCTCTCGATATGTCTCGATGCCCTCCTGATACGCTCATCCTCTCGATATGTCTCGATGCCCTCCTGATACGCTCATCCTCTCGATATGTCTCGATGCCCTCCTGATACGCTCATCCTCTCGATATATCTCGATGCCCTCCTGATACGCTCATCCTCTCGTGCGTCCGTAACACTGTGTTGCCCGGAACCACGTCTGCGTGTGTGCGAATGCTCTTCTGACCATCAACGCCACCATCGTACCACTGCCGATACCTATTGTCCAACGCAGTGTGCAATTTGACGAAAAGACCAACCTGCTTCCCGAAGACCCACTATACGACCTCGCTCAAACTCCGCTAACTGAAAAAACGTTGCTGAAATAAACGAGGCTGTGTCGTCCAGGCACGGTAGCTTCTTCAAAGAGCACTGAACGACACCGATTGGCTTGGAAATGCCGCCGTCCTTCAGATGGAACATTAAACCGTGGATCCGTGTGGAGGAGTGTCGTATCCCTGTATACGTTAAAGAACAAGCTGGATGGCCATGACGAGAGGCTACCATCTGTCTCCCAACAGCTATTTCAGTGGCTCCCTTCCCCCAACTTTCTCTGAGCCTTCGGGGTCCTTGTGACCTGGCCATATAGCACCATTGTGCAAAAAAAAGTTCCGCTCAGAGGTAAAACAACCCGATTTTTAATAATATTCTTCCGGTATTTGAAAGCTGGTATATTCAACAGCGATATTTAATGTAAAGAAATTGATGAATATTAAGAAAATTATTTGCGTAAGCTTTTAAAATATGCTTCTCTCACTAACTTCTAAAAAAAATCACTAATTTCTAAAAAAGTCGTTGCCAGCTTTTTTTCTCAATTCTGTAATCAACCAGAGTGTTCTGATATTTTTTTGAACGACTGTACCTACAGGACACAGGTGGGCTTGGAAAGAACGTTGTGTGACGGATAAGACGTTAAGCCGTGGCCCCGGGTACAGGTTAGATTCGATATTTTACCTCTGAGTGCTCCTTTTTGTCACACAATGGGCTAAATGGCCAGGTCACAAGGATCCCAAGGTCTCAAAGAAGGTTGGGGAAGGGGATTCACTGAACCACTGTTAGGAGACAAATGGGCGCGTCCCCGTTAAGACCATCCCGCGTGTTCTGTAACGCGAGCAGAATATGCCTCTAGAGCACACAGACCCACAGTTTAATGCCCCATCCAACGGATGACATCCTTTCCATACCCATCGGTATCCTCTTTCCGACAGAGGGGGTCCAGAGTGGGGGGGGTTTCAGCGGAGATAAATCTCAACACTGCAGCAGGTAGGACTCGAACTTGGGAACTGCAGATTACGAGTTGGCACCGTAACAGCTGAGCCCCCCCCTCCCCCACCCATGTGCGAAAATTTCTTTTTGCAATTTCCACTTCTCTATAAAATAAAAAGTAACTCTTCCCTCAAGCAGCTGCTTTACCACATAGCTCTGACAGGAGCTTGTCAGTTTATACGCCACGAAGGCGAGACCTCAGCAGAAAGACATCGATGCCTTACCCGGGACTCGAACCCAGGTCCCTATGATCAGTAGCGATTTTTTTTTTGTGTGTGTGTGTGTATGTGTGTATTATATGAGGATTATGAACTTCGCCTTTATGTCATTTTTGCGGTAAAATTTGAAAAATATTTCTTTTGTACAGTCGCTCAAAAAGATATCCGAACACTATGGTTGATTACAGAATTCAGAAAAAATATCTGGCAACGATTATTTTAGAAATTAGTGATCTGGCGCCTTCGTGTCACGTGACACGAAGTTTGCCAGATCGCTAATTCGTTGCCAGATTTTTTTTTTTTTTTTTTTGAATTTTTAAATCAACCATAGTGTTCGGATATTTTTTTTGAGCGACTGTACCCCACGTTGAGAACCCCTGCAATAGATAGTGGTCTTTCCAGGCCCATCGGTGCCAGGCCTACTGGCCGAGGGCAGAACAGGTCTCCAGGAACCGAACCCTTACGTAAGCCGAGGACTGCCTGCATATATTTATAAAGAGTGGCAGAAATGTTTCCTAATTCAAACACCCCTTGATATGTTAATATATACATTTTGTTATAGGGAGGGAAGACCCTCTTCCCCTTCTCGGTCTCTTCCCCTTCTCGTTTCCTCCCGAATCTGGAAGAATTCAAATTTGGCTCGGGGGGGGGGGGGGGTGCAAATGCATCGTCTTCAAAGGGGCATGGTATAAGGAAAAAACTGTCTCTGACAACCAATTCCCCCTACGCTTTTTTTTTTACCATATCGTCTTTTATTCTTATTTTTTACACAGCCCAAGAATTTCCCAGTGAAATAGGGGCGGGGGTGGCTCAGTCGGTAGCGCACCAGGTTCGTAATCTGTAGTTCCCAGGTTCGAGTCCCGGCTGGGTCAGCGTTGAGATTTATCTCCGCAAAATTCCCCGCCCTGCCCACGGTCAGTAGGGACACCGATGGGCTTGGAAAGGCCACCGTCCGTCGGATGGGACGTTAAGGCGTGGCCCCGTGTGCGGGAGAGCCACACCCTGTGCACGTTAAAGAAAATGCTGGATGGCCTTGACGTGAGGCTACCATCTGTCTCCCAACAGCTATTCCAGTGGATCGCCTACCCCAACTTTCTCTGAGTCTTCAGGGTCCATATGACCTGGCCATTTAGCCCATTGTGTGCAAAAAAGTGCCGCTCAGAGGTAAAACAACCCAACTCTGTAAAATATTACGGTTACGTCACTGCTGCGAGAAATATATATTTTACCGTGAAAAATCAAATTATACTGTGCTCCAAAGAGTACATTGCTCCAAAACAAAAAAAAAAAATCCATATGTTAAAATAAATCATTTTAACCGCTAAGTACGATTCATCTGAACGATTAGCAATGTAAGCAAACAATTTTCGATGATAAAAACACACAACGTGGGTCGTTCCTAACAACAATGCTTGGGCCAAATTCGATTTTTCACACTGTAGGGGCCTCACCATTAACACCAACGGATAACAAAAGACATGACTCTGCGTTTAGGGGACAACCAGAGCAACACTTGTGGAGCGGCGATGCGACCCTATAATTAAACAAACTTCATCCATTGTCTCTGCGTCGTTCGTTGTTGAGCCAACAGATCATTCGGTTCGGAACAATGGCAACCAATTGGATGCAACAGCGGCAACGCCACCTGTTGGAAGCCGAGATCAGCGACTCGAAAACCAGTTAGGAAAAACTTTTTCTTTTCCAACGCTTTCGTTTCGCCGGCTGCTTTAACTTTCGGCCCAACCATACATCCAACCCCTTCACTTCCCTCCCCCCCTCCCCAGGATAACCCCCTTCTCTCTACACATGCACACATCTCCCCACGTGTGCCCCCTCCTCTACAAATTACGTTTTAACAACGGTCACACCTTAAACTGTCCAATCACCATAGCTGACCCGATTCTGTTCAAACAACGGTATTTTTAGTTCAAGCCCATGGCGAAAAGTAGGTCTTCTGCTGCAGCGGTTTCGATGCACGTTCAGCTAAGAAGTAGGAAGGATTCGCTTGGACGCCTGCATCAAGAGTCTTGTGCTTGGGGCTACATAAGGACAAACACGGTCTAGAAAAGTAGGCTGTCTCCTCCCCCTTCGTAGTCTCTCGCGCACCTCCCCCCCGCCTTTCTTCATCTTCAAGTGAACGACCTGTCAGACTGGTAATCACCCTATATCCACAGAGAGCAAGTCTTGAACAGGTAAGCCTATTTTTGGTTGGCGTAGGGGTTTCAATCGCCTTTCCCCCCCTTAGATATAAGGCTGTCGTGAATGTAGCTAAAGCGCAGTACTGTTGAGCAAGTGGATCGGTGCACCACACCAACAGGCCTTACCTATATAACCGTGTGTGTGGAGTATTCTGCTGTTCAGAAAACAGCAGCAAAAGGCTGAGCCAGTGGCCGGCCGGGATTTACCAGGTAGGCATTCATCGCTTATGGATATATACTCTCTTGCTTACCGTAGATTGGCGCACGGACCTAGCTGTTAATGCCTTTTGTACTGTCTTGCCTTTTTGTTTCTGGATACCACTGCTTTGTCAGTGCGGTAAACTCGTGAAGTGTGTGATACAAAAGGGAAAAAAGCGAACATCTTTCTCATTATTATTATTCGCCCTTTGTTTTTGAGAACTAAAGAACGTAACAGATTGATTGTTTTTTTCAAGTTTCGTTCAGTTAAATTTAAGTAGGATTGTTTAATTCTGCGAAAGTTAAGAATTTGGTGGTTGGACACATGACTTTTAAAATGCGTTTCTGATAAGATGGTAGTTTGCGTTGCTAGAGTATAAATTTTTAAATTGATTTAAAGTAAAATTATAGATTTTTTTTTAATATTACTATTATTTCGGCTTTTAAAATATCTTCTACAAACAAGATTTTGCTTCCTTTTTGAATTTTGAACATTTTGCGAAAGAAACCAAAATGTTGAGCGTTAGAGGGGTTTTTTTTTACTTCCATTTCTGAATTTGCTGGGTAATATATTTAATTGGTAAATTTATCGTTTAGAAAATAACCTTTAGAAAAAAAAATATTATTTCTATGCTCGCTTAAAATAGATTATTCCGTTTAAAGATGTTATGTGGTTAGAAAGCTTTTAGTTTTCTTCCAATTTCTAAAATGAAAAATAAGCTGTTTATGTTATAAAAAAGATGAAGAATAAGAAACAGACGCTCATTTTGCTTCTGTGCATAAAGTTACCAAAAGCAGAACTTATGAGATAAAGATTTCTTTCCGTTTTGATTGATGGATTGCTATAGCAACCAGTTTCAGCTTAAGCGTCCGTCTCCTAGCAACGGAGAGTCATAACCCTGCAGAGTGAAATCCAATGCTGCGTTGGTGAAATCCATCTCATTGGAAACGATGCATTAATTTTCTTGCAAAATCTCAGCTAATGGCGACATTTCTTTAATTCTCCAAATAATTGTATTCCTTTTCTTCTCTATGAAGTACAGTCGCTCAAAAAAGTATCCGAACACTATGGTTGATTACAGAATTCAGGAAAAATATCTAGCAACGATTTTTTTTTTAGAAATTAGCGATCAGGCAACCTTCGTGACAAGAAGGTTGCCAGATCACTAATTTCTAAAAAAAAAAAATCGATGCCAGATCACTAATTTCTAAAAAAAAAAAAATCGTTGCCAGATATTTTTTCTGAATTTTGTAATCAACCATAGTGTTCGGATATTTATTTGTGCGACTGTACGTTAATATTTTAACCTTACGAAATTTGTCTCAAAAATATTTTCTCTGCAGTTTGTCGCAAATATTTTTTACAATCACAAACATCAATTTCTATCGTTTTTATGTTCAAAAATATAACATTAATGTGACCACTCTAATGTCAATTTTGCTTCGGAAAAACTCCATAAGAAAACGGGAATTAATAAGTAGAATAAGAAAGAAAATATAGATCATTATCAGTTTTGCCTTTTAAACTGAAAATAATTACCCCTCCCACCACCAACAAAAAACTTCGATTTTTTCGACGAACATGGAGAGAGACTACTGTGCCACCCGCCGAAAAGGTCGTAAGCCGTGGTCCTCGTTCCTCAGACATCCTCTTTTAACTCCATAGTCATTTAAGTAGAAGTGCACCTAAAAATTTTGCAAAATCAGGCATATCTGTATTTCGCTCTTGAATTTAAAATTTACTACTAATTATTTATTTAAGAAAGCCAGTGATTAAATTTTATCTTATTTAGTAATATCCAATTTTAATTGTTTAATTAATTCATACTTTTTGGGAAAAGCTTTTCATTTTAAAGAAATTGCTGTTGTTAAAAAGGAGCTGGACGCTTGATGTGGATCAAAGGGATCTGGGCTCGAATTTTGCTGATCAAAAGGCTCTGAGTTCGAGGTTGCTGATCAAAGGGATCTGGGTTCGAGGTTGTGATCAAAGGGATGAGTTCGAGTTTTACTGATCAAAAGGCTCTGAGTTCGAGGTTGCTGATCAAAGGGATCTGGGTTCGAGGTTGTTGATCAAAGGGATGAGTTCGAGTTTTACTGTTCAAAAGGCTCTGAGTTCGAGGTTGCTGATCAAAGGGATCTGGGTTCCAGGTTGTGATCAAAGGGATGAGTTCGAGTTTTACTGATCAAAAGGCTCTGAGTTCGAGGTTGCTGATCAAAGGGATCTGGGTCGAGGTTGTTGATCAAAGGGATGAGTTCGAATTTTAGTGTTCAAAAGACTCTTAGTTCGAGGTTGATGATCATAGGGATCTGGATTAGGGTTGTGATCAAAGGGATGAGTTCGAGTTTTACTGTTCAAAAGGCTCTTAGTTCGAGGTTGATGATCAAAGGGATCTGGGTTCGAGGTTGTGATCAAAGGGATGAGTTCGAGTTTTACTGTTCAAAAGCTCTTAGTTCGAAGTTGCTGATCAGAGGGATCTGGATTCGATATTGTTAATCAAAGGGATCTGGATTCGAGTTTTACTGATCAAAAGGCTCTGAGTTCGAGGTTGCCGATCATAGGGATCTGGATTCGAGGTTGCTGATCAAAGGGATCTGGGTTCGAGACCCGCATAACGCATGGATGTTTCTTTTCCTGCTGATGTCTCTCCATCCTCACAGATCTGCTCTAATGATGTATTCAACTGACAGGCTCCTCTCAGACCTTTGTGGCAAACAGCTGCTTTATATTTTTTATAGATCATTTAAAAACTTTTTTTCGGTAAAAAAAGGTTTTTTTTTTTACAAAATATACATGATGTCGCTGGCCTAAGAAACTCGAAACGAATTTTTTTTATGTATCCTTCGAGGTTAAGAACGACTTTTGTGTTTTACGTTACTTTGATATTCAGATTTTTTAATAATCAATGATCGCTTGGAAATTCGGAAATCCTTCAATTTGATCTTAATTTACCTCGCATTTTAATAAAATGTGAAGAGATTCACTCTGGATGATAAAAATACATATTAGGCTTTAGATGACAAAAATTAAAATGAATTTGCTTGAAGTTGTTAAATATACCGGGATGGGACTGTTATCAACTATTCGTATCTGGTATGTTCACTTATTTATATCTTTGGGCTCCTTAGACACTTAGAAGCTGATTCCATTTGTATTTTATTGAAATGTGCTAAATATTTCGGTTGAATATCCGCGAACCGGCTTCATAGAGAAACCAAAGAAAGGTTTTTTTTTTGTTTAAAATGTCTAATAAAATAAAGTATGGATACTCTCTATACAGTCGTTCAAAAAATATCCGAACGCTATGGTTGATTACAGAATTCAGAAAAAATATCTGCCAACGATTTTTTTAGAAATTAGTGATCTGGCAACCTTCGTGTCACGTGATTACAGAATTCAGGAAAAATGTCTGGAGCGTGTACAGCAACTGTACACGCTCCAGTTACCGTTCACAGCAAACTGGAGCGTGTGCAGTTACTGCACACGCTCCAGTTTGCTGTGAACGGTAACTGCACACGCTCAATATTTCCGTGAGTGAGCCCACACGATCTAGTATCAAAATAATATGACCACCTACAGTCGCACAAAAAAGTATCCGAACACCATGGTTGATTTCAGAATTCAGAAAAAATATCTGGCAACGATTTTTTTAGAAATTAGTGACCAGATCGCTAATTTCTAAAAAAAATCGTTGCCAGATATTTTTTCTGAATTCTGTAATTAACTATAGTGTTCGGATATTTTTCTGAGCGACTGTACTTTCGAATTCAGGAAATGTTATACTTAGCCATCATTTAAAAGGAATTTTTCCGACCCTCAGTTGGGTTTAGATGATGAGTCCTCATCAGCTTCGGTTCAATTATTTTTTTTCTTTATATATATATATAACATGCTTTTATGTATTGTTGACAATTTTCCGTCGAATCAGTTTAGAATGTTTTTGTATAAATGTATTTTATGACACGTTGAAGTTCCCCTATTCTAAATGTTATCTTAATTTTGTTACGTGAGTTTAAAGGCGCAAAATGCAATAAAGTTAGGGCCACCCAGATAAGTACGAGCCTGGACAGTTGTCAGAAAAAAAAAGGGAAAAATGGAAAGAAATTATGTGTAAAAAATTAAGTGATTTAATTTTTATGAAATTTAACTACATACAACTATTTAACTTGAAGTGATATAAAATGAAATGGTTATTTATTATTATTTTTTAAATTTAAGGAATATTTTAAAATTGATTGCAAATTTTTTAAAATACATAGTGACCAGTATATTTTAAGTAGATAAAAGTCTAATTAAAACACCTAAAGGCTTAGAGTTCTCTTTTATTAGTGAGCTGTCCAGATCTGCCCGTATCTACGGGCGGGGGTGGCTCAGTCGGTAGCGCGCCAGGCTCGTAATCTGTAGTTCCCAGGTTCGAGTCCCAGCTGGGTCAGCGTTGAGATTTATCTCCGCAAAAATTCCCCGCCCTGCCCACGGTCAGTAGGGGACACCGATGGGCTTGGAAAGGCCGCCGTCCGTCGGATGGGACGTTAAGCCGTGGCCCCGTGTGCGGGAGAGCCATACCCTGTGCACGTTAAAAAACACGCTGGATGGCCTTGACGGGAGGTTACCATCTGTCTCCCAACAGCTGTTCCAGTGGGTCCCCTCCCCCAACCTTCTCTGAGCCTTCGGGGTCCATGTGACCTGGCCATTTAGCCCATGGTGTGCAAAAAAAGTGCCGCTCAGAGGTAAAACAACCCAACTCTACTACAATGAATAACAAAGTGATCTTTATCATTGACAAAGTTCACGTTGCCTTGAAGACCACGGTTAAAAAAAGAGGTTTCAATGATTCCTCGAAGGCAATTATTCAAGTGACGCAAGTTCAACTGTAATGCAAGCGCATAAGTTGTTGAGCCAGTTAGGACTTCTTCGTGATCTTGGCCTTTCACTTAATGCCTTTGTCGATGAAAGGTCCTTTCTTCGCAGAAAGGCCGATCACCAGGATGGAGAAATCCTCAGCATCTTTTTCTCATAAATAGATTAACTTTGCTGTCCATACCGTAAATCTGCTTTTACACCTTGTAATTGCATTAATCTCATAAGTGGTTCGTTATAAGAAACAAAAGTGCAACTTAAGAAATATCACGTGACACGGAAGGTTGCCAGATCACTCATTTCTGAAAAAAAAATCGTTGCCAAATATTTTTTCTGAATTCTGTAATCAACCATAGTGTTCGGATACTTTTTTGAGCGACTGTAGGTGGTCATATTATTTTGATACTAGATCGTGTGGGCTCACTCACGGAAATATTGAGCGTGTGCAGTTACCGTTCACAGCAAACTGGAGCGTGTGCAGTAACTGCACACGCTCCAGTTTGCTGTGAACGGTAACTGTAGCGTGTACAGCAACTGTACACGCTCCAGATATTTTTCCTGAATTCTGTAATCACGTGACACGAAGGTTACCAGATCACTCATTTCTGGAAAAAAATCGTTGCCAGATATTTTTTCTGAATTCTGTAATCAACCATAATGTTCGGATATTTTTTTCGGCGACTGTACTTAAGGATAAATTTAAAGGGAAAGCGTGACTGGTAGTATGGATTGATTGTCGATAATACACATTTTTTTTTTTTCAATTTTGTTGCTTTTTGCTGGGAGGATTAGTGTGGATTATCTGAATGTGTTTCTAATTACTAATCTTCTACTTATTCCTGTTCCATGTAAAGCATGAGATTTAGCAGAGATTTAGATTTATTTCTTAGAAGCTGCCTGCCGAAGTAATTTTGTTAATTTCATCTTCCTAATCTGCTTTTTAAGGAAGGAATTTAAGGGAATAGCATCAGCTGCATTTTGCGTTCAATTCGCTAATATCGGTTGGGTTGTTTTACCTCTGAGTGGCACTTTTTTGCACACCATGGACTAAATGGCCAGGTCACATGGACCCCGAAGGCTCAGAGAAGGTTGGGGGAGGGGACCCACTGGAACAGCTGTTGGGAGACAGATGTTAGCCTCCCGTCAAGGCCATCCAGCGTGTTCTTTAACGTGCACAGCGTATGGCTCTCCCGCACACGGGGCCACGGCTTAACGTCCCATCCGACGGACGGCGGCCTTTCCAAGCCCATAGGTGTACCCTACTGACCGTGGGCAGGGCGGGGAGTTATGCACGGATAAATCTCAACGCTGACCCAGCACGGACTCGAACCTGGGAATTGCAGATTACGAGCCTGACGCGCTACCGACTGAGCCACACCCGCCCCTGCTAATATGAGTTTTGAGTTTCAGTTTCATATTAAGCTCACCTTATTCTTCTGAAGAGTGAGCATTTCTTGCAGTTTAATCCTATAGCTGATTTAAAAGCGAGCAAAACTGTTGTTGAAAAACATCGTTTATTTGGCGCCAAAGTTTTTTAACTGCTTACCAGGGTACATCAAAGGAATAAGAAATGATAACTTTTTCTTTAAGGAATTAAGAAAATGGATTTTGAATGTGGTAAATATTGAGACTATGTTTTAGAAATAAAAGAGATTTAAATGTAATAAAATTTCATTTGATGCTGAGTTGCCCTTAAGGTGCTCAACTGAACCACTTACTAACGCACAGTTCAATATAGATTTTTATAATTTTTTTTTCCTTTTCTACCCAGTAGTCTTTTTACTTTTTTTTTTTATTTCATTTATTCTTAATGATAATTTTCAAACTTATAAATTAGTTAAATATTTACTTAGATTTTTTTGATCAAGCTAGCAAAGTGTGAGGAAATGTGAAACTGAAGCATGTTGCCTTTTCATTTTATTACAACATAACTGTTAAATTTCTTCCACAAGCGAGTTTTTACTCTCGTGGAAGACTCAACCTTTTTTCTCAGACTTGTACTGAAAAATGTAGGTAAAATTATAAAACACTAATGAAATATAATATTAAAATTTTCCATATATATGGTATGAATAAATATATGATTTTTATTGGACAAACTATGTATAAAGAAGAATATATGTTAGAAAATGTAATACTTTAAAATTGTGTATCTGAGAAATACAACATTATATATATATATTTCATTATAACTTCAGTTCTAAGGTAAAAAACATGTAAATGTAAAGTACTGCATATTCTGAGAATAAATTATCTATCTATCTATCTCGATAGCCGAGTTATGATTAATAACATGAAATCATGAACTTTGAAATACGGTGGATGCCGTAATCTGCAGTTCTCAAACGGGTGGGATGTCGTAATCTGCAGTTCTCAAGTTCGAATCCCACCTGGGCCAAAGTTCAAATTTATATCCGCAAAACCTTCATCCTGGCTTCTGTCAGTAGAGGACACCGATGGGCATGGAAAGGCCGCCGTCCGTCGGATGGGACGTAAAGCCGTGGCCCCCGTAGTGCGAGAGAGCCATACCCTGTGCACGTTAAAGAACACCTGGATGGCCTTGACGGGAGGCTACATCTGTCTCATAAAAGCTGCCCAGTGGGTCCCTTCCCAGAACCTTCTCTTAACCCTTTGGGTCCTTGTGATCTGGCCATTTAGTCCATTGTGTGCAAAAAATGTGCCGTTTAAGAGGTAAAGCAAACCAACCTGGAAATGCTTTTCTGTTATTATCTTTACATTGTAAAAGAATTAAAGTGGCGTGAACGTTCAAATTGTGACTGTTAATCTAAAATTTCAAATTAATGAGGAGAATGGTTATGTGAGTATTCAATTTACATTTCGGTGATGCAGTGCCACTTTTTGAATTCATTGTGTTTTGTTTCACGGGAATCAAAATTCTCCTTTCAAACAATCTTGGAAATAGTTCAGGAAACAGTTTGCTGCCATTATCACACGATGAAGATTAACAGTATTTGCCCGAAGAATTCAAAATTATCAATTTAGCCCCCCCCCCCTCCATTCTGAACTGAAACAGCCTCACTCCTGATTTCGATTACTGGAGAAATATTAAACAAGTTGATCCCTAGGATATGTTTAGAAAATTCATTGTGACTGTACAGTCGCTAAAAAAAAGTATCCGAACACTATGGTTGGTTACAGAATTCAGAAAAAATATCTGGCAACGCTTTTTTTTTTAGAAATTAGTGATCTGGCAACCTTCGCGTCACGTGACACGAAGGTTGCCAGACCACTTTTTTTCTGAACCAGTTTTTTTCTGAATTCTGTAATCAACCACAGTGTACGGATACTTTTTTGAGCGACTGTACGATCTTGCGGTTTTCTTAATTTTGTATTCACCTGTTATGTTAATGTTCTAATGTTGTTCCAGAATTGCCTAATCCACAAACTACAATTCTTATCTTTGTTTAACACTTTCAAAATAGTTCAGCAGTTTCTAATTTTTTTTCAATCCCTCCATAATGATCCAAACTTGAACTATTCTTTTCCTATTTTCATATACAACATTTGTTGCAATAAGTTTACTGGAGAAAGATCAAACAGATGAATCAATAATTCATGTCGAAGTCTCAACGATCCACTAATCCCTGGACTAATTATAAAAAGTAAAGATTGTTCCAGCTTACGAAGCGTTTTGAGTTTTGCAGTAAATAGATGACATCAGGATTTGGGTTAGGTTGTTTTACCTCTGAGCGGCACTTTTTTGCACACCATGGGCTAAATGGCCAGGTCACATGGACTCCGAAGGCTCAGAGAAGGTTGGGGGAGGGGACCCACTGGAACAGCTGTTGGGAGACAGATGGTAGCCTCCCGTCAAGGCCATCCAGCGTGTTCTTTAACGTGCACAGGGTATGGCCCTCCCGCACACGGGGCCACGGCTTAACGTCCCATCCGACGGACGGCGGCCTTCCAAGCCCATCGGTGTCCCCTACTGACCGTGGGCAGGGCGGGGAAATTCTGCGGAGATAAATCTCAACGCTGATCCAGCTGGGACTCGAACCTGGGAACTACAGATTACGAGCCTGGCGCGCTACCGACTGAGCCACCCCCGCCCCATGACATCAGGAGAATTGAGTGTTTGATGGTTCTTTATACATAAAAGAAACAATGCTTTCTAGTAGAAGGCTTTAGCCACATTTTTCTATCTGGGGAGGGTAAGTTGGTAGCGCGCCAGGCTCGTAATCTGCAGTTCCCAGGTTCGAGCCCCAGCTGGGTCAGCGTTTTTGATTTATCTCCGCAAAATTCCCCCCCCCCCTGCCCACGATCAGTAGGAGACACCGATGGGCTTGGAAAGGCCGCCGTCCGTTGGATGGGACGTTAAGCCGTGGCCCCGTATGCGGGAGAGCCATACCCTGTGCACGTTAAAGAACACGCTGGATGGCCTTGACGGGAGTCTACCATCTGTCTCCCAACAGCTGTTCCAGTGGGTCTCCTCCCCAAAACTTCTCTGAGCCTCCGGGGTCTTTGTGACCTGGCCATTTAGCCCATAGTGCGAAAAAAAAGTGCTATTCAGAGGTAAAACAACCCAACCCTATCTGGGTCCGAAGAACGTTCTGATCTGTCCACTTAGCCATCTCTGATTCTTAGAAATGTTAAATTTCAAAGCACTTAGCACTCGAGTCACTGTTATAAAATGTTTTCCAATAGTTTAAAGTGAAAGCATTTCGTTTGATTTAGAAAGCTTCGCTAAGAGGATCAAAGGAGAAAACAAACGCATCTAAACTAAATCAACTCAAAAATATTTTATATATTGTATACTTCTGCTTTATAGAAATAAGACGGATAAGTAGTGGAGGATATTACAAGAGAACTCTTTAAACCCTAAATGCAGGGGGGGGGGGATATTAAGAGAAGGACATTTTCCGATATTTCGCACTCTTTACATAAAATATCCACTTGCATTTGGATTAATTTTAGCAGCGCTTTCTGTTCCGAATGATTCAAGATTAGTCTGCTTCTACAAAGAGAGTCCAGAAATCCTGGCATCAGTTATTTAGGTCAGATTATTAGCAGAAAGAAAAGAGAAGAAATGACGATTTAAAGGTAAAAGAAGACATCACGCTAGAAGCGTTTACTTCGACGATACTATTTTGGGGAAGATTATTTATGTTATCTTCTCTCTTTATCGAGTGTCTCCAGCAGCATTTGTCCTAACAGAAATACTTTCACCTACATTTATCCATAGCATATTTATCACCCCATGGCCGAGTGGTTAGCGCGCTTGGCTACTGACCTAAGGGACCTGGGTTCGAGCCCCGGGTAAGGCATGGATGTATGTGTCGTTTTTCTGCTGAGGTCCTGCCATCCTCTCAGATCCTTCTACTATGGCATATAAACTGACAGGCTCCTGTCAGACCTCTGTGGCAAGCAGCTGCTTGAGGGGGTATTTATTTATTATTTAAATATCCGAATTCCTCCAAAGTAAAAAAATTTCAGGGGGTCTCTGAAAATAGCCTTAAGGAAATAATTGCAAAAGTTATTAGTGGCTTTCTTTTCAGAAAATAAGACTAATATTTGATAATGAAAACCACAGAAAGAATATTTGGCTGACATAGTTTTCCAATTGCATCTATATTTTTGATTATTTCTTCATTTCTGGGAGAGTGATTTCAATTTGAATCGGATGACCAATCCCTTAAATAAAGGGCAAAATAGAACTTAGATAGAAGGATGAACAAATCTCAACACAGGCACCGCTGGGAAAGGTTGAGTTAGAGAAGCAAAGTGCTTACCCAACTTAAAACTAAATATGCTCTTCTAGCTAAGACGTGCCGTCCCGTGGCCGAGTGGTTAGCACGCTTGGCTATTGATCTAAGGGACCTGGGTTCGAGCCCCGGATTTAGGCATGGATGTGTGTGTCGTTTTTCTGCTGAGGTCCTGCCATCCTCTCAGATCTCCTACTGTGGCATATAAACTGACAGGCTCCTGTCAGACCTCTGTGGCAAGCAGCTGCTTGAGGGGGTATTTATTTTTATATTATAGCTAAGACGCCCATAGACCCACAGGGGGGGGGGGGGGGGTGATGATCTCCCAATAAATTTAGGATACTCTGGTTACAAATTAACATGTAGGTGTAAGAAAGACAATTTTTATTTCCTTTGCTCATTTTATAGTCGTGAAAATTTTCTAAAAATCGTTGGGCCTAAATTTCAAAAAAAAAAAAATTTTTTTTTTTCACCCAGTAATGGTACAGTCGCTCAGAAAAGTATCCGAACACTATGGCTGATTACAGAATTCAGAAAAAATATCTGGCAACGATTGTTTTAGAAATTAGTAATCTGGCAACCTTCGTGTCACGTGACACGAAGGTTGCCAGATATTTTTTCTGAATTCTGTAATCAGCCATAGTGTTCGGATACTTTTTTGAGCGACTGTACTTTACCCTTTCCCAGGAAGAAACACTTTCGATTGCTCAATATCAAATTAAAATGCTGTGACCAAAAAATTTCTTCTTTGCAAATTCTGTATAATTACTGACTAAAATGTTTTCTGATATTTTACCTGGTGTATGTAATTGTCGTTTAATAATGATTATACTAAAAGAGTTAAAATATTCTAACTTTTTTTTTACGAATATTTAAAAAAACGCTGTCTTATATCATTGAGAAAGAGAGTAACGTGTAAGCGTTAAAATTTAATTTCATCTGGAGCCCTAATTTGATGAAAGAATTAATATTTGTACAAATTCGTGCATCTGGTTATTTGCAAAGCTCCTTATCAAGGAGTTCAATACCTTTAAAAGGAGCAGCTGCTACCTCAGCGAGTAACACTCCAGATTCGAATAACAACTCTGCTTTCATTGAAAATATATCCGTTTACCAACATTCTGCCTTCGGTGAGAAAGGGAATACCTCTGGGCTTGGGTGGTTGGGTTGTTTTACCTCAGAGCGACACTTTTTAGAACACAATGGGCTAAATGGCCAACTCACAAGGACCCCGAAGGTTCAGAGAAGGTTGGGGGAGGAGACCCACTGGAACAGCTGTTGGGAGACAGATGGTAGCCTCCCGTCAAGGCCATCCAGCGTGTTCTTTAACGTGCACAGGGTATGGCTCTCCCGCACAAGGGGCAACGGCTTAACGTCCCATCCGACGGACGGCGGCCTTTCCAAGCCCTTCGGTGTCCTCTACTGGCAGTAGGCAGGACGGGAAATTTTGAGGAGATAAATCTCAACATTGATCCAGCTGGGACTCGAACCTGGGAACTACAGATTACTAGCCTGACGCGCTACCGACTGAGCCACCCCCACCCCAATCTGGGCTTGGGAAGACCGCCATCCGTCGAAGAGAACGTTAAAAACGTGTTTTCGTGTGCAGAATAACCGAACTTTATTCACATTAAACAAGACGCTGGATAGCATTGATGAGAAGCTTCCATCTGTCCCCTTATAGCTTCCATCTGTCCCCTTATAGCTTCCATCTGTCCCCTTATAGCTTCCATCTGTCCCCTTATAGCTGCACAATGGATACCATTCCCCTTTCCAGCTCTTGGGGTTCTTGTTACTTAGTCGTTTAACCCCTTATTTGCAAAAAGGAAAAACAAGCTCCATTCAGAGGGAAATCAACCCAACTAGACTCTTTACCTCGGCTCTTTTCCCGTTCTTTGATTATGCTGATATTTAGAGGGCTCTTTTTTCCTTAACTTGTTAAACTGTTAAATGTTCCATTTAGCCTAAATTTAACCGCCTTGTCCTGCTTTTACTTTTCCTGTTTATCCGTCCGCTTTTTTTTTTTATATTTTCCTCTTTCCCTTCCTTCTCGTATCTATTCTTTCCCATCATGCCCAAGGCGCTGTTCCCATTCCTCCAGAATTTCCATTCGACTCTTTCCTTTTTAAATTTCGGACAAAATTAGAAACATAAGCGAAGCCATTATTTTTTCCTGCATACTCTATTTAAAATTCGAAACAATCGAATGCGACTCGAGTCCGCTTTTTTCTCTGTTCCTTTTTCTTTCGGGAGGAAGTCGAGACGGCAAACGACTGCTCGATTCTTGTGGCCAATAGCCTGATGGATATCTCCGCCGCTTCGACAAACATGAGACGATGACCTTGCTCTTCACGCAGAAATGATTCTTGCCTCTTCTCAAAGGCTCTTTGGGCACGGCCACACAGAAAGCAGTTTAAGTGGTTATAGCGTTGTTAACATTTCTGAATTTTTCTAGTATTAAAAACTCAGCAAAACAGCGGAGGTGGAAACAATAACAGTTACTGCACACGCTGCAGTTTGCTCCTTTGTTTTGCTGGGGTTTAAATACTAGAAATTAATGTCAGAAAATTCTCCCGAATTTGCCTTCATGTGTATTTTAATACTTTTAGCACTCCTCGTGTGATTTCTTTTCAGTTCTTCGCTATTGATTGTTTGCATCTAATATTATTTTAGCCATTTTGGTGGTCGAGTGTTTAGAGCTCTTGGCTATTGATCAAAGGAGCCTGGGTTCGAGCCCTGGAAAAGGCACATGGATGTTTGTGTTGTCTTTCTTTCTGCTGAGCTCTCGCCTTCCTCACAGATCTTCTGCTGAGCTCTCGCCTTCCTCACAGATCTTCGCCATTGGCGTATTAAACGGCCAGACCTCTGTGGCAAGCAAGCAGCTGTTCTTGTCATTTTAAAATTATTATTAATATTCGTTTATTAGAAGCCAAATATCCTTCGTGAAATCAACTAATTGACAAAGTTTGACTCATCTTTTTAAAGAAAGAGATTCTAATTCAGAGAGGCAGGGGGGTGGCTCAGTCGGTAGCGCGCCAGGCTCCTAATCTGTAGTTCCCAGGTTCGAGTCCCAGCTGGGTCAGCGTTGAGATTTATCTCCGCAAAATTCCCCGCTCTGTCAACTGTCAGTAGGGGACAGCGATGGGATTGGAAAGGCCGCTGTCCGTCGGATGGGACGTTAAGCCGTGACCCTGTGTGTGGGAGAGCCATACCCTGTGCACTTTAAAGAACACGCTGGATGGCCTTGACGGGAGGCTACCATCTGTCTTCCAACAGTTGTTCCAGTGGGTCCCCAACCTTCTCTGAGCCTTCGGGGTCCATGTGACCTGGCCATTTAGCCCATGGTGTGCAAAAATTTACCCGACTAATTCAAAGAGGTTTTTTTTCGGACAGTGATTGAATACAAGGTTTAAATATGTTTCACCGTTGAGCCACATCGCATTAACCAAATGCATAAAGACGGTCGGCAAAAATTTCGGAACTTTATTTTTTTTGCAATATTTTTTGGGGCTCTAATCATTTAACGTCTCTAAAAGTTGTCAGCCTTAAATGGAATAGCGGTTAGAAGTGCTACTTTTTCAGTACATCTATTGTTTTAGCTCTAACTGAGGCAGTGGTCAACAGACCTAATTTCGGTCTTGGTAGTGCAAATCCATATATGACAAGGCTTATACACGAAGAGTATTATTTAGTATCCATCTCTGACCTTTAGGTAGGAAATCAATAGATGTATTAATTTTATTCTTTTTGAAATTCAATTCCGTAACCCCGTTTCTAATCGATTAATTTCGTTAATTCATTAGAATGGAAAGACAGTTCCTTGAACTTCTCTCATCTCTCTCTCCGGCTTCTCCTTTCTCTCAAATTCGGAGATCATGAGTGATGCTTGGGTTGTTTTACCTCTGAGCGGCACTATTTTGCACACCATGGGCAAAATGGCCAGATCACATGGACCCCGAAGGCATGAACTTCAAATGATGAAGAGGTTACCGTTCAAAAAACTCAATTTCTCAATTCCAAAATTCTCCTTCAACAGACGAAAGCTACGAAAAAGGGTTGGTGAAAGAGCACGTTGCAGTTCAATATTAATTTATTTCGTCTTTTCTTTTTTGGTTCGACAATATTGGATTGAGAGATGCGAAGGGAAAGACGCTACTTAATATACGTTTAAACGAAATCGGGAACGAATCTTTAGAAAATATATCTTTAAACTTTAAGGAAAGAAATAACGTTTTTGGAGGGAAAATATCTGGAAAGAAAGATGGGAGGAGGTTGGTGTACAGTCGCTCAAAAAAGTATCCGAACACTATGGTTGATTACAGAATTCAGAAAAAATATCTGGCAACAATTTGTTTTAGAAATTAGTGATCTGGCAACTTTCGTGTCACGTGATTACAGAATTCAGGAAAAATGTCTGGAGCGTGTACAGCAGCTGTACACGTTCCAGTTACCGTTCACAGCAAACTGGAGCGTGTGCAGTTACTGCACACGCTCCATTTTGCTGTGAACGGTAACTGCACACGCTCAATATTTCCGTGAGTGACACGATCTAGTATCAAAATAATATGACCACCTACAGTCGCTCAAAAAAGTATCCGAACACTAGGGTTAATTACAGAATTCAGAAAAAATATCTGGCAACGATTTTTTTTAGAAATTAGTGATCTGGCTACCTTCGTGTCACGTGACACGAAGGTAGCCAGATCACTAATCGTGAACGTGACACGAACACGAACACTGGCTACCTTCGTGTCACGTGACACGAAGGTAGCCAGATCACTAATTTTTTTAAAAAAAATCGTTGCCAGATATTTTTTCTGAATTCTGTAATTAACCCTAGTGTTCGGATACTTTTTTGAGCGACTGTACTTAAAAGTGACAAACAAACAGATAGACTTTGGCATTTAAAGGGGAGAAAATCATGGGCTTTCGAAGAAACTTCGGTTCCACGTCAGGGGGAAAATTTTAAACAAATCAATTTAAATTGATTTGTTTAAAATCAATTTAAATGGGGAACAGAAATTTCTTCGGCCGGGGGGGGGGGGGGGGTAGACAAGAAGCTTTGAAAGAGCACCACAGTTATTGTTTAGAAAATAGACATGATTTCTTAGAATACGTTTAATCAGAGGTAGTGTCGAGCCAAAAATAGGATAATTTACGTTACCAATAATAAATTTCTTTTTATTTAAATACCACTTTGTTACCAAAGATTTTTTATGTAGATACTTCATTAAACAAACCATAAAAACAAGCACTTCTTCAGTTTTCTAAATAACTTTAAAAAAATTCATATTCACAATCCCCTCCCCCTACTTACTGCGGACGCTGATGAAAAGAAAGTTTCCGTTTCGGCTTCTCCAAGATGCTGCTTAAATTTGTTCATTTCCAGGAATTACTTTGAAGTAGTTCTCGGAGCAACTGTTTATTATTTCAACGTCTGAGGAGATTCATCTTTTTAATGGGATCGTATCTAGGTAATTTTATGGAAATTCCGAACAATAAGAGGCCTTCAAAAATGACACTTCACGAGAAACTAAATTTTTCGCAAAATGCTTCCCTATAGCCCGGCTTTAATAAAAAAAAAGCCTTAAAATTTAAATTTAAATAAAAACTTAAAAGACAAAATTAAATCAAGCATACACTTAAATCACAAACACCTAGAAATAAAATTGGCGGGGGTGGCCGGTCGGTAGCCCGGCAGGCTCGTAATCTGTAGTTTCCAGGTTCGAGTCCAAGCTGGGCCAGCCTTGAGATTTATCTCCGCAAAAATTCCCCGCCCTGCCCACGGTCAGTAGGGGACACCGATGGGCTTGTAGAGGACACCGATGGGAAAGGCCGCCGTCCGTCGGATGGGACGTTAAGCCGTGGCGCCGTGTGCGGGAGAGCCATACCCTGTGCACGTTAAAGAACACGCTGGATGGCCTTGACGGGAGGCTACCATCTGTCTCCCAACAGCTGTTCCAATGGGTCCCCTCCCCCAACCTTCTCTGAGCCTTCGGGGTCCATGTGACCTGGCCATTTAGCCCATGGTGTGCAAAAAAGTGCCGCTCAGAGGTAAAACAACCCAACCCAACAACCTAGAAATAAACCTGAAAATATTTCAGTTAATTAAAGGCCATATAATCCTATCATTCTGTAATCCTAACTACCTGTTTCACTATTTCCGTATTTCAGGAACGAAGTAATCGGCATTTAATGGTTTCTGCATTTAAAATCTATGATGCATTTTTCACAGTCCAGTGAGTTTAGAGAAATGCTTGATATATGCTAAAAATACGGTTTTTAGTTTCCAGAACCGATACAACCCAATCCTACAATGAAAAAAAAAAATACTCTTCACGCATTGCACTTGACACAGAAGTGGGACAGGATCATTGCAGGCCAATTCTCCATAAAGATCTGCGAGGAAGGTGAGACCTCAAAAGAGGGGAAATTTTTGACTAGAAGCGTGTTTCTTGAGTTCCGCAGCCAATCTCTCCTTTGATTAAAAATTCCTTGATATTAGAAATGATAAAGTGTTGGGTTGTTTTACCTCCGAGCTGCACTTTTTTGCACACCATGGGCTAAATGGCAAGGTCACATGGATTTCGAAAGGCTCAGAGAAGGTTGGGGGAGGGGACCCACTGGAACAGCTGTTGGGAGACAGATGGTAGTCTCCCGTCAAGGCCATCCAGCGTGTTCTTTAAAGTGCACAGGGTATGGCTCTCCCGCACACGGGGCCACGGCTTAACGTCCCATCCGACGGATGGCGGTCTTTTCAAGCCCATCGGTGTCCCCTACTGATCGTGGGTAGGGTGGGGAATTTTGCGGAGATAAATCTCAACGCTGACCCAGATGAGACTCGAATCTGGGAACTACAGATTAGGAGCCAGGCGCGCTACCGACTGAGCCACTTCCGCCTCCAATGATAAAGCAATTCTGAATTAAGCGAAAGTACGATATAAAGAAAATGACTATTAATAATTAAAAACTTGTTTTAAGTCTCCTGCTTAAATTCCACATAGCACTTTATTAACTACGATAAATGATACATTGCATTCTTCAATAATAATTATTAAACTTTTTAAGCAAAATAGAAGAGGAATTAGCTTTTTTTCTTTTAATTCTCTATTATTTGTCATTACCAGTCAGCCTAAGAGGAAACAAATTCGAAATATCCGAGTTCAAACTTCATTCTGTTGACGTTGTGGAGAGTCAAAAATAAATAAAATAATAAATACCCTCTCAAACAGCTGCTTGCCACAGAGGTCTGAAAGGAGCCTGTCAGTTTATATGCCATAGTAGAAGGTCTGAGAGGATGGCAGGACCTCAGCAGAAAAACGACACGAACAGCCATGCCTTACCCGGAGCTCGAACGCAGGTCACTTAGATCAGTAGCCAAGCGCACTAAGCACTCGGCCATGGTACGGCGTCAAAAATAAGCTTATTTAAAATTAAAGGACACCGATATTAAAGTAATATAATTAAACGATACGGTTTTTGATGCTAATTCACCTCGTGCAAATTAACGAATACAACTTTTAATGCTATTATTGGACTACTTTTTTTTTAAAAAATAATCCAGTTGTTCCTATTCTTGTCTTCATCTCAAATGTTTAAAATTTAAGCATGAGTTTTCGTCATTATTAATATATCTTTCTCTTTTCAGTTATTCCATGAAATAGTGAGAAATCAATCATGAAGCTAGTGTGGATGTTTTGCTTGCTTCTAGTGGGTAAGTCACTTCAAACATAATTTTGTAAGTCCTGCTTACAAAGAAGCATCAGTCCTTTTACTCTAGAATATATTTTTAAAGCCAGTTAACTTCTCTAAATAATCCAATATAATAAGGAAGATATCACTCTGATATTAACGACGATCAATTTTAGAGGAAAAATTGTCTTGAGGAGGGTGGGATTCGAACCCCTGGTAACATACCAGGTGCTCTTGACCACTGAGCTACCGGACGCCGATCAAGTGCTCTTCTAATTGATGCTATGAACTTTCTACCAGCAGTACAGTCGCTCAAAAAAGTATCCGAACACTGTGGGTGATTACAGAATTCAGAAAAAATATCTGGCAACGATTTTTTTTTAGAAATTAGTGATCTGGCAACCTTCGTGTCATTTTATTTCTGAATTCTGTAATCAACCATAGTGTTCGGATATTTTTTTTGAGCGACGACTGTAGGTGGTCATATTATTTTGATACTAGATCGTGTGGGCTCACTCACGGAAATATTGAACGTGTGCAGTTACAGTTCACAGCAAACTGGAGCGTGTGCAGTAACTGCACACGCTCCAGTTTGCTGTGAACGGTAACTGGAGCGTGTACAGTTGCAGTACACGCTGCAGATATTTTTCCTGAAATCTGTAATCACGTGATACGAAGGTTGGCAGATCACTAATTTCTAAAAAAATCGTTGCCAGATATTTTTTCTGAATTCTGTAATCAATCATAGTGTTCGGATACTTTTTTGAGCGACTGTACAAAATATCTCTTCAATTTAAACAATTGTACACTCACAATGTGCTTACCATCTTCATGGTATCATTGTCATTGTTTCTTGAGGCTGAGAGCAGCTGGGACGAATATCTGCATGAGACACGGGGAATTGTGTACTGTAGGTAGAAAAGGTTCATGCCATCAATTAGAGCAGATCTTGATCGGCGGCCGGTAGTTAAGCGGTCCAGAACACTTGACATGTTATCAGGAGGGCGTGGGTTCGCATCCCCCCCGGCTCAAGACATTTTTTCCTCTAAAAGTGATCGACGTTAACTTCAAAGGGAAACCATCCTTAATATTCATTAAATACGTTTAAAAAAATTCTTCAAATCCAATATAAAATTAGAAAAAGGGCACTACAGCCTGAATTTAGGGTTGGTTGTTTTACCTCTGAGCGGCACTTTTTTGCACACCATGGGCTAAATGGCCAGGTCACAAGGACCCCGAAGGCTCAGAGAAGGTTGGAGGGGGGACCAACTGGAACAGCTGTTGGGAGACAGATGGTAGCCTCCCGTCAAGGCCATCCAGCGTGTTCTTTAACGTGCACAGGGTATGGCTCTCCCACACACGAGGTCACGGCTTAACGTCCCATCCGACGGACGGTGGCCTTTCCAAGCCCATAAGTGTACCCTACTGACCGTGGGCAGGGCGGGGAATTTTGCGGAGATAAATCTCAACGCTGACCTAGCTGGGACTCGAACCTGGGAACTGCAGATTACGAGTCTGGCGCGCTACCGACTGAGCCAACCCCGCCCCCCTGAATTTAGGGAACTTTAGATAGTCAAAGATGTAGCTAAGCATGGAGAGAATAATATATACACGAAGATTATACCTCCCTTGATTAATTAAGACTTCTTTAAAATGATTATCACTTTGATCCTATTGTCTTTAAAAGGGTTATCATTTTTATCCTAATCTCTTTAGGAGGATTATCACTGTTATCTTACTTGTCTTTAAAAGGTAATAGGTAATCATCATTATGCTCTTTAAAGAATTATCACTTTTATTCTATCACCTTTAAAAAGATCATCACTCAAATGACGCCTGATCGCGTTAGAAAAGATGACTCGGGAAGTAATATGTGCCCTCATCTGTCCTCAGAAAAGATTTTTCACACGAATGAATTTCTTGTTTTGAGGTTTACACGAGTTTGATCCAATTTGCAGACATAACGGAAACATTTTGCCTTTCAGAATGATTCTCTTTGAATATTGCACGAGCAGGTTGGGTTGTTTTACCTCTGAGCGGCACTTTTTTGCACACCATGGGCTAAATGGCCAGGTCACATGGACCCCGAAGGCTCAGAGAAGGTTGGGGGAGGGGACCCACTGGAACAGCTGTTGGGAGACAGATGGTAGCCTCCCGTCAAGGCCATCCAGCGTGTTCTTTAACGTGCACAGGGTATGTCTCTCCCGCACACGAGGTCACGGCTTAACGTCCCATCCGACGGACGGCGGCGTTTCCAAGCCCATCGGTGTCCCCTACTGATCGTGGGCAGGGCGGGGAATTTTTCGGAGATAAATCTCAACGCTGACCCAGCTGGGACTCGAACCTGAGAACTACAGATTACGAGCCTGGCGCACTACCGACTGAGCCACCCCCGCCCCTATTGCACGAGCAGCATTTGAAGAATGTTTGAAATGTTTCAGGTCGTAAGCAAAAGAATCATATCTCAGGTACAATTTTCTTATTGGAGCAATGAAGTCACTAAAAAAAAGTTCTTCATTCATCTCCACGAGCAGGACATTTATTTATTCACAAACTCCATAAACGGAGTTATGCATGACCACAGCTTTTTCTAAATTGTCTTCTTGACTCTTATCAAAACAATCTTCCAAAAGAGCAAAAGCAAAGAAAGGATTTATTTCACAGAAAGGTTGCAATATATCTCATCAAGCAGATACAATCGCATATGAAAATGATTTCTTTGTTTCTGTGATGCATAAATGACGAGGCATGAAAACAAAATTATTAAAAAAGTGTTTCTGTTTTGCTGAGCATTTTCATTTCCTCCTTGTCTTATATGTTCATTGTTTTCAACCCTTTTGTCCTTACTACGATATTGCTAATGCCATACCGCAAAACTCCCTGCCCTGCCCACGGTTAGTAGGGGACACCGAGGGCTTGGAAAGGACGCCGTCCATCGGATGGGACGTTAAGCCGTGGCACCGTGTGCGTGAGAACCATACCCTGTACACGTTAAAGAACACGCTGGATGGCCTTGACGGGAGGCTACCATCTGTCTCCCAACAGCTGTTCAAGTGGGTCCCCTCTCCCAACCTTCTCTGAGCCTTCGGGGTCTATGTGACCTGGCTATTTAGCCCATGGTGTGCAAAAAAGTGCCGCTCAGAGGTAAAACAACCCAACAACCCAATTTAATTTGGCCACGGAATTCATTCGTACAGTCGCTCAAAAAAAATATCCGAACACTATGGTTGATTAGAGAATTCAGAAAAAATATCTGGCAACGATTTTTTTAGAAATTAGTGATCTGGCAACCTTCGTGTCACGTGAATTTTCCTGCGGAACTTTTATTTTCACCTCACAGTACACCATCTGGGAAACTGTGCTTTAAAGCAAAAAAGTTTAAAGAGTTATGGAAGCTGGAATATCTAATAGCAACATTTGAGGTTAAAATATTTTATCTGAATTGAAAAATTAATTCGAACGATTTAAACTGGAGCAATAACCGTGATATCAAACTTAAAATACATGAGAGTATTTTAAGCAGTATAAATAAAAAAAATAATAAATACCCCCTCAAGCAGCTGCTTGCTACAGAGGTCTGACAGGAGTCTGTCAGTTTATATGCCAAAGTAGAAGATCTGAGAGGATGGCAGGACCTCAGCAGAAAAACAACACACATCCATGCCTGATCTGGGGCTCGAACCCAGGTCCCTTAGATCAGTAGCCAAGCGCGCTAACCACTCGGCCACGGGTGGGGAATGATTATTCTCTTTTCGCCAATTTTGAATGGTGCTTGTAGAGCGAACTAAGTTTTTAAATGTTTCAGCTTCTAGAACTCTTTAAATACCGAATGAATATTATGAAGAATTGAGAATTTACTTTCGGTTCCTATCTCACAAAAAGTTTAATTTCAAAAATTACTGTGATTCAGATCCCTTATTTCCATAACATGGGTGTATTTTTTACATTTGCAACATATAAAACAGAGAAGAATCCTACTTCTAGCTTTTACAGGTCTTCTCATACAAAAGTACATGCCCCTTCTAAAACCGAAGTCACTGTTAACCACTGCCTCAGTTAAGAGCTTGTCCTGCTGGAACAGTAGTAGTTCTCTTTAACCACCATGCCAGTTAAAACTTAACCCATTCTTCCAGGGGCGGGGGTGGCTCAGTCGGTAGCGTGCCAGGCTCGTAATCTGTAGTTCCCAGGTTCGAGTCCCAGCTGGGTCAGCGTTGAGATTTATCTCCGCAAAATTTCCCCACCCTGCCCACAGTCAGTAGGGGACACCGAGGGCTTGAAAAGGCCGCCGTCTGTCGGATGGGACTTTAAGCCGTGGCCCCGTGTGCGGGATTGGATTGTTTTACCTCTGAGCGGCACTTTTTTGCACACCATGGGCTAAATGGCCAGGCCACAAGGACCCCGAAGGCTCAGAGAAGGTTGGGGGAGGGGACCCACTGGAACAGCTGTTGGGAGACAGATGGTAGCCTCCCGTCAAGATCATCAAGCGTGTTCTTTAACGTGCACAGGGTATGTCTCTCCCGCACACGGAACCACGGCTTAACGTCCCATCCGACGGACGGCGGCCTTTCCAAGCCCATCGGTGTCCCCTACTGACCGTGGGCAGGGCGGGGAATTTTGCGGAGATAAATCTCAACGCTGACCCAGCTGGGACTCGAACCTGGGAACTACAGATTACGAGCCTGGCGCGCTACCGACTGAGCCACCCCCCCCCCTCGTGTGCGGGAGAGCCATACCCTGTGCACGTTAAAGAACACGCTGGATGGCCTTGACGGGAGGCTACCATCTGTCTCCTAACAGCTGTTCCAGTGGGTCCCCTCCCCCGACCTTCTCTGAGCCTTCGGGGTCCATGTGGCCTGCCCATTTAGCCCATGGTGTGCAAAAAAGTGCCGCTCAGAGGTAAAACAACCCAACCCATTTTTCCTAATGAGTCATCACTGAATGTATACAATACAGTACTAAGCAACTACAGAGGTAAAAATCTTGGTTCTGCCCTCTCGGGTGAAATAATTACCAGAACATTTCCATTGCGATGATTTTCCTCTAACAGCTCTTGTTCTTACAGTGATAGCTCATTAGCAATCACGTGGTTAAAAACCAAAACAGGTACCTGAAAAGAATAGATAATAGTAAACATCCATAATCCAGAGCAAAAGAAAAAAAAAGCGTGAGACAATGCGACAATTCTTCCACTAAACCGGAATTCGTGAGAATTAAAAGCTATCAAAAAATAAATGGACTGGAAAACTCAACGATAGAAACTCTTTTAAGTCCAGTCGGACACTTACAGAGAATCAGAGCGAAAAGTGTCGCTGTAAACTGTGAACGCAGATCTTATTTTTCATGTCCACAGTCAGTGAGTGGCACAGAAGGTCACAAGCCCGCATTGCAATGTTTCTGTCTTTTAGTGTTGGAAAGAAGATAAATATCGATGGTTAAGATTCGGGATTGCCTGAAGCCTCAAGCAGTTGAGGAATGGAAAGTCACGGTTGAGCAGTCTTACCGATGAAGAAGGAATTCCGCCTTTGGCAGAAACAAGACACATGACACAGTTGGTTCGGCTGTAGCATCCGCAGAACTAGAAACAAACGTAAAACGTAATTAAATCTCTTGCGTTGCGCAGAACGAAAACAGCACAACGAAATATCTCATATTGAGCAGAACTATAAACAAAAGAGAAAGATAACTCTCCTATTGCCCAGAACTAGAAACGAACATAAAGAGATTTCTCATATTGCGTAGAACTAAAATCAAACATAACCAGTTCTTTTGTGCAGAACTAGAAACAAACGTAAACAGCTCTCTAATATTATGTGGATTTATAAACAACATTAACGAGCTCTTTCGTATTTGGGCAGAAATAGAAACAAAGATAAAGAGCTCTCACATTGCTCACAAATGGAAACAAACATAAACAGCTCTCACATTGCGCACAAATGGAAACAAAGATAAAGAGCTCTCACATTGCGCACAAATGAAAATAAACATAAACAGCTCTCACATTGCGCACAAATGGAAACAAACATAAACAGCTCTCACATTGCGCACAAATGGAAACAAACATAAACAGGTCTCACATTGCGCACAAATGGAAATAAACATAAACAGCTCTCACATTGCGCACAAATGGAAACAAACATAAACAGCTCTCACATTGCGCCCAAATGGAAACAAACATAAACAGCTCTCACATTGCGCACAAATGGAAACAAAGATAAACAGCTCTCACATTGCGCACAAATGGAAACAAACATAAACAGCTCTCACATTGCGCCCAAAGGGAAACAAACATAAACAGCTCTCACATTGCGCCCAAATGGAAACAAACATAAACAGCTCTCACATTGCGCACAAATGGAAATAAACATAAACAGCTCTCACATTGCGCACAAATGGAAACAAAGATAAAGAGCTCTCACATTGCGCACAAATGGAAACAAACATAAACAGCTCTCACATTGCGCACAAATGGAAACAAACATAAACAGGTCTCACATTGCGCACAAATGGAAATAAACATAAACAGCTCTCACATTGCGCACAAATGGAAACAAACATAAACAGCTCTCACATTGCGCACAAAGGGAAACAAACATAAACAGCTCTCACATTGCGCCCAAATGGAAACAAACATAAACAGCTCTCACATTGCGCACAAATGGAAATAAACATAAACAGCTCTCACATTGCACACAAATGGAAACAAACATAAACAGCTCTCACATTGCGCCCAAATGGAAACAAACATAAACAGCTCTCACATTGCGCACAAATGGAAATAAGCATAAACAGCTCTCACATTGCGCACAAATGGAAACAAACATAAACAGCTCTCACATTGCGCCCAAATGGAAACAAACATAAACAGCTCTCACATTGCGCACAAATGGAAACAAAGATAAACAGCTCTCACATTGCACACAAATGGAAACAAACATAAACAGCTCTCACATTGCGCCCAAATGGAAACAAACATAAACAGCTCTCACATTGCGCACAAATGGAAATAAACATAAACAGCTCTCACATTGCGCACAAATGGAAACAAACATAAACAGCTCTCACATTGCGCCCAAATGGAAACAAACATAAACAGCTCTCACATTGCGCACAAATGGAAACAAAGATAAAGAGCTCTCACATTGCGCACAATGGAAACAAACATAAACAGCTCTCACATTGCGCACAAATGGAAACAAACATAAACAGCTCTCACATTGCGCACAAATGGAAACAAAGATAAACAGCTCTCACATTGCGCACAAATGGAAACAAACATAAACAGCTCTCACATTGCGCACAAATGGAAACAAACATAAACAGCTCTCACATTGCGCACAAATGGAAACAAAGATAAACAGCTCTCACATTGCGCACAAATGGAAACAAACATAAACAGCTCTCACATTGCGCACAAATGGAAACAAACATAAACAGCTCTCACATTGCGCACAAATGGAAACAAACATAAACAGCTCTCACATTGCGCACAATGGAAACAAACATAAACAGCTCTCACATTGCGCACAAATGGAAGCAAACATAAACAGCTCTCACATTGCGCACAAATGGAAACAAAGATAAACAGCTCTCACATTGCGCACAAATGGAAACAAACATAAACAGCTCTCACATTGCGCACAAATGGAAACAAACATAAACAGCTCTCACATTGCGCACAAATGGAAACAAAGATAAACAGCTCTCACATTGCGCACAAATGGAAACAAACATAAACAGCTCTCACATTGCGCACAAATGGAAACAAACATAAACAGCTCTCACATTGCGCACAAATGGAAACAAACATAAAGAGCTCTCACATTGCGCACAAATGGAAACAAACATAAACAGCTCTCACATTGCGCACAAATGGAAACAAACATAAACAGCTCTCACATTGCGCACAAATGGAAACAAACATAAACAGCTCTCTCATATTGAGCGGAATTGTAAACTACAGTAACGAGCTCTTTCGTATTTGGGCAGAAATAGAAACAAACGTAACGAAATTCTTCTATTGCTCACAACTATAAGCAAACAGCTCTCTCATATTGCGCACGCGCTCTTTCACGTTGGCCGGAAATAGAAACAAACAAAAACTGCTCTCTCACAACACCCAGAACTAGAAAGAGAACAAACTTATTTCACATTACACAGAATCTAAAGATCAATTGCTTGACATAATCTTGCAAGGTTTTACATTTTCTGGGCGTCGGATTGGACGTTAAGCCGTGGCCCCGTGTGCGGGAGAGCCATACCCTGTGCACGTTAAAGAACACGCTGGATGGCCTTGACGGGAGGCTACCATCTGTCTCCCAACAGCTGTTCCAGTGGGTCCCCTCCCCCAACCTTCTCTGAGCCTTCGAGGTCCATGTGACCTGGCCATTTAGCCCATGGTGTGCAAAAAAGTGCCGCTCAGAGGTAAAACAACCCAACCCAAAACGAAGAGGGAAATGTTATACTGCATTGGAAAATCCAGTCTCTTGCCGCCGCATTTGACACTTTTTCGGTTCAATTCTGTTTGTCGCCCCACCATTCGATTTTTTTTCCAGATCCGGGCTTGCTACTATGTATTAAATGTAAAACGGCATTTAGCAGTTTTTCGCTTCTACCTAAAGAACATAAAGCAGTAGCCAAAGTACAGTCATAATAAGGGAAGAAAATTAAAAATATGTTAATAAGGATAGGATTCTGGAATGCATCCCCCTATAACATTATTTTTTATGAGAAATTCGTGTCTGACTAACACGATATCATCTTACACGTCTTTTTCGAACAACACATCTATCGTGTTAGTCGGAGACTGAGTTTATTTCATTTCGACTGGGAATGCAGTTTTCATACAGGGCTAAACTACTTTTTAGCCTAATTCTAGCTCTTAGATGTATACGCCTTTCTCCACAGATATTTTTCTATAATCCCCACAGATGATAAAAAGTTTCAAGAGCAACGCTGATTTTCTTCTTCATCTGACGCCGTGCATTGACTGGGTTAGGTTGTTTTACCTCTGAGCAGCACTTTTTTGCACACCATGGGCTAAATGGCCAGGTCACATGGACCCGAAGGCTCATAGAAGGTTGGGGGAGGGGACCCACTGGAACAGCTGTTGGGAGACAGATGGTAGCCTTCTGTCAAGGCCATCCAGCGTGTTCTTTAACGTGCGCAGGGTAAGCTCTTCCGCACACAGGACCATGGCTTAACGTCCCATCCGACGGACGGCGGCCTTTCCAAGCCCATCGGAGTCCCCTACTGACCGTGGGCAGGGAGGAGAATAAACGGTTGAACTCTAAAAATTTTTTGTGTGAGGGAATCATCGGCATTATTTGGAGCTCGCCAATTATCCTTGCACCCCTTTGAGTTCTTCACTCAAAAGGTTGCAGACTTCTGCTCAGAGCATCTGCGACCGGAGTCTCTCCCTTACTCTCCCTCAGAGCATAATTAATAACCGAACTAAAGGAAAAGGTTACAAAATGCAGTCTTGTCGAACTCCAGACCAATCACTGCAAGCTTTACCAACTCTCTCACATGACTCAGTGTTATTATGGAAGTCAACTAACTTTTCCGCTATGCCATAGGATCTCATAATCGACCACAAATTATGACAATCAACAGAGCAAAAAGCTCTTTCAATATCTACAAAATGAGTGACCTCAATTTTTTTTGAAATTCAAAATGAAATATTTTGTTTTTTTGCAGCCCGTACTACCTCGATACCACACTGCACTCTTCCTTTCAAAGTTGTCCATCACTAATTTCTTATTTCTATTAAACACAATAATAAACATAACTTTACCTGGAACAGAGAGTACAGTGATGCCCCTGTAATTATTACAATCGTCTTTTTTGAAATTAGGAATAATAATAATATGTCTAGTAAAATCTTTAGCAACAGTAGTTAATCATATAAACTAATCAACTTTTCAGTCAGCCATGTGACAGAAGGGTCATTCCCAGCTCTAAACGTTTTCAATAATAATTTCATCCACTCCTGGGATTTATGTCATTTAAATTCAGAGATAGCCAAAGTAACTTCAGATAGTGTTATAGGGTAACATTAGAGTCAGTAATACACCTAACATCATTAAAAATCAATGGGAGTGCAGCTAGTCAAATTTTTCCGAGTCCAGCCAACCTTTCCATGAAAGAATCCTTACCTTCAATAACTTGCTAGCTCCATTGTAACCAAAACAGTATTGCAGTCAATTTAGAAATAGCCAAAAACTGTTCAAAACATCATGGCGAGAGAGGGGGGGGGGGATTTTACAGACTGCTTTAGAAGATATATGCTATTGAAGTCCTAATTCTCTGGAGGGGTTATAATCCCAAAATCTCCATACACCCCCCCCCCCCTCTTTCGGCATGTCACTATTCTCTTTTGTGATCTGGTGTTTCTAACAGAGCAAGTCCATTTCGTCCTCATTAATAAAATAAGCAAGTGAAATTATGTTTATTTTTAAATATCACGGTGTTTACAGTAAGTGTTATTTCCAAATATTAAGTTTGCTTATCAGTAAGAGACGTTTCCCATTGCCACTTCAATTACCAATGCCGAAAGTTAGAATCTGAACCAAATCTGTTGTTGACGTCTTCCGAATATCAGCATGATCTCCTTTGTTGACGGAATTCAAAATATCTTGAAAATGTCCGTAAAGATTTGCACTTCTCGTCCTCATCAGAGTGAAAGCATGATATTGGTCCTAGCTTTTTGGTCTTGTTTTGGGTTAGAAATTCTTCAGTGTATATACTATATATACGATAAGGATAGAGATGTGGATAGAGTCAAATATGTAGATAGATATGATAGAAGACATCATTCAAACCCCCAATCCCTGTTTTAAATTTAGTTCTATGAAAGCTTTCATCAATTCAATCCTATTTTAAAATAGCATCCATCAATGGCATTCCTGATCAGAAACCAAAGCCTTGCTATATTCACAGAAAAATAGTTCATCATGAAAAACAAATATTTGCTGTCCACCACCTTTAATGACTTTATTTATGAATTCATCACAAAATTGTTTACAGGAAATAGACTTATGAAATTTCTGTTTTTTTTTTAAAAAAGGAGCTATCTTCATAAAATGATTGCATCTGTTCCCCACAATATGAAACATACCTCAGAAATATCTCAATAGGATTAGGTAGATGAAAAAAAATTTACTTCTTTTGATAACTAAATAGAAAGTTATTCATTTAAATTTGGGTTGGGTTGTTTTACCTCTGAGCGGCACTTTTTTGCACACCATGATGACCAGGTCACATGGACCCCGAAGGCTCAGAGAAGGTTGGGGACCCACTGGAACAGCTTTTTGGAGACAGATGGTAGCCTCCCGTCAAGGCCATCCAGCGTGTTCTTTAACGTACACAGGGTATGGCTCTCCCGCACACGGAGCGACGGTTTAACGTCCCATCCGACGGACGGCGGCCTTTCCAAGCCCATCGGTGTCCCCTACTGACCGTGGGCAGGGCGGGGAGTTTTGCGGAGATAAATCTCAACGCTGACCCAGCTGGGACTCGAACCTGGGAACTACAGATTACGAGCCTGGCGCGCTACCGACTGAGCCACCCCCGCCCCGATATTCATTTAAAAAAATGAAAATAAGAAAACAAGAATTTCGATATTAAAGAATCGAATTTTCTAGCATTCCTTCTGATGAAGTCTGCTCCACATACGAATATCTGAAGGCTCAGTCGGTTTAGCGCCAAGCTTGTAATCTACAGTTCCCAAGTCTGAGTCCCAACTCCGAGTTCAGAATTTTTTCCGCTAACCCCCATTTTGCCCTCGGTGACGAAGGGACCAACGTTTGGCATCCGATGTCCGGAGGACGGGACGTTAAGCCGTGACACCGAATGTAGGAGATCCACACCCTCTTCACGTTAAAGAACACACTGGATGGCCTTGACGGAGGCTACGACTGTTCCTTAACAGCTGTTCAGTGGGTACCCTTACCCAAGTCTTCTTTCAGCCCTTGGAGTCCTTGTGACCTGTCTATTTAGCATATTGTGTGCAAAAAAAGTGCCACTCAGAAATAAAACACCCCAACCCACAAATATCATTTTGTAAATAACACTCGATAAACTTTCCTTCCGAAACTATTCGTTTTAAACCAGAAATATTTATAAGATAATTCTACCCATTTGACTTTAAGCATTAACGAAATTAAATTTCATTGAATTGGGCTGTTTTATCTTTAAAATGAACTTTCTTTGCAAGCAATCTTCTAAATGTCCAGACCCTGAGTAGTAAAGCATCTGCACCCTAAGAGCTCACCTTTTAGGGCACACATGAAAGTCTCCAATGAAGGCCACCCGTGGTTTAATGCCCCATCCGATCGATACTTCTCACCAATGGCAAAGTGGGGCCTAGTGGACAAAATATCAATGCACACCTCAGTGGGGACTCAAACCTGAGAACTTCAGATTACGAACCAGGGGCGCTAACTACTCAGCCAACTTCCTCCCTACTTTTCAAGAAGATATAAGATTCAGGATAATAATACCTTCTATCAGGGCCGGATCTAAAGAGGGTGAGGCAAGGGCACCATGCCCCATCTCCCCCCCCCCCATCTTTACGTGTACCATTACATGTAATGGGTTGGGTTGTTTTACCTCTGAACGGCACTTTTTTGCACACCATGGGCTAAATGGCCAGGTCACATGGACCCCGAAGGCTCAGAGAAGGTTGGGGGAGGGGTCCACTGGAACAAGCTGTTGGGAGACAGATGGTAGCCTCCCGTCAAGGCCATCCAGCGTGTTCTTTAACGTGCACAGGGTATGGCTCTCCCGCACACGGGGTCAAGGCTTAACGTCCCATCCGACGGACGGCGGCATTTCCAAGCCCATCGGTGTCCCCTACTGACCGTGGGCAGGGCGGGAAATTTTGCGGAGATAAATCTCAACGCTGACCCAGCTGGGACTCGAACCTGGGAACTACAGATTACGAGCCTGGCGCGCTACCGACTGAGCCACCCCGCCCCGCATGTAATGGAAGCCAAAAATTATAAAACGTGCGTATTTCACGAATATTTCAAGAATGTTTTTAAAAAACCTCTAAAACGAAAGGGAAAATGTCACACTGCAATGAAAATCCAGTCTCTTACCTCTTCCCCCCCCCCTCCACCCACTATTTTTTTTAAGATCCTGGCCTGCCTTCGATACTGTTTTGAGCCTGTACATAAATTCCAAAAGAATGGAGGAAACGGTCACCTATAAGTTGGAAAGGCGCCCTCTGCTGGGTTGGGAGAGACAAGTGCACAAAAGGCCATGTCCTGTGAACATTAAGGAGCAAGAGGGAGAGCTTTGACGAGAAGGTTTCCGTCCGCTCACAGTTGTCCAGTTGATCTTCTTCCCCTCCCTAACTCTGAGTCTTTGGGGTCCTTGTGAGCATGCCATTAACTCCCCCTCCCCACCCCCGAAAATTTATTAACTAGAACGGACGTTATAAACATTAGAGAAATGTACTTATTTAGTTTCTTTACCAATATTATGCTATATATATGTCTCCTGTTGGCATGGGTGTGTCGTGCTAAAAGATAGGGATCCGAATCCGTTACTTCCTGGTGACATGTCAGATACTCTGACCATTGAGCTACCGATATGACGCCGGTACAATTTCTCAAGATAATTATTCGCCTACTCGCACACCAACAGGGTGTTTATACAACAAAATAGTTTTATACAACAAAAAAGTGGTTAAAAACTTAGTAAACCAGTGTAGTGCTCTGGTAAAAAGTAACTATTTGTTAAATAAAGTATTAATTGTAAACATTTAATTCTCGAGTTCTTCTTAATCCACATTATGAAAGTAATACATCCAAATGATATGACACATAAAAAAAAATTTTCCGCCCCAGCAATCCCTGATCATATTTCTGTTTTGTTTTTCGCAGGAACGCTGGCCGCAGCGACCCCCAGCGAAGAGCGTGCCACTGCCGAGTCTAGTCTGGTGAGTATGAGTTCGCTCTTCACGGAATTTCTAGATCTGCTGGTGCAATACGCCATTTATGTGCATAATGTGTGGCTAAGGAGACATAAGAGACGAGAAAGAAAATAACAAAGCCAATTCTTCTAAAGCAACAGTGTTAGATGGGCTAATGAAATATCCAAACCCTCGTGATCACAGAAACAGTACAGTCGCTCAAAAAAATATCCGAACACTATGGTTGATTTCAGAATTCAGAAAAAAATCTGGCAACGATATTTTTAGAAATTAGTGATCTGGCAACCTTCGTGTCACGTGATTACAGAATTCAGGAAAAATATCTGCAACGTGTACAGCAACTGTACACGCTCCAGTTACCGTTCACAACAAAATGGAGCGTGTGCAGTTACTGCACACGCTCCAGTTTGCTGTGAACGGTAACTGCACACGCTCAATATTTCCGTGAGTGAGCCCACACGATCTAGTATCAAAATAATATGACCACCTACAGTCGCTCAAAAAAGTATCCGAACACTATGGTTGATTACAGAATTCAGAAAAAATATCGTTGCCAGATTTTTTTCTGAATTCTGAAATCAACCATAGTGTTCGGATATTATCAGATCACTAATTTCTAAAAATATCGTTGCCAGATTTTTTTCCTCAATTCTGAAATCAACCATAGTGTTCGGATATTATCAGATCACTAATTTCTAAAAATATCGTGCCAGATTTTTTTCCTGAATTCTGAAATCAACCATAGTGTTCGGATATTTTTTGAGCTACTGTACACCTTCAATTATTTTGGTTTCATATACATCCAATCAACATATTTACACTAATTACGAAAAAGTAACATGATACTTCCACGTTACGTGAATGGAAAGCTACATGGAAAGTCTCTAACTTTGAAAATAAGCCTTCTATCTCTAAATATCCATTTTCCACTACATTTATTTAATGTTTAAAGAATTATAGAAGACGAAACATTTAACTCTAACTTTTTCTACTCCTGAAAATTTACTTCAAATGATAAATCACGACTGTTACAAGAAATCATTCATTAACAAAAATGTAATATTTGAAGTTTTTGTAACAAATTTTTTCAGTTTTCATCAATTTTAGAAAAAGAAAATATTTAGGAAGAATGTTCCAGTTTCAATAGCTCTTTAAATATTAAAAGGATATTTTTGAAAATTGAGATTTAAAGAAAATTGAACGAGATCTTCGATTTATCTCGAATTACAACTTTCCGTTAGAGAGCTTTGAATGTGGCTTTTCATTCACATAGAATGGAAATGTCCTGTTACCTTTTGTAATGTAGTGTATATTAAGAGAAAGATCAAATATAACTCAATGAAATAAATTTACCATTTTTTTTAATAGTTATATCCTAAGTGTCTTTATTTCTCGTTGATGATGCAAGAACCAGTTGAAGTAATGAAGATCATAACACTGTACAGTCGCTCAAAAAAATATCCGAACATTAGGGTTGATTACAGAATTCAGGAAAAATATCTGGAGCGTGTACAGCAACTGTACACGCTCCAATTACCGTTCACAGCAAACTGGAGCGTGTGCAGTTACTGCACACGCTCCAGTTTGCTGTGAACGGTAACTGCACACGCTCAATATTTCCGTGAGTGAGCCCACACGATCTAGTATCAAAATAATATCAGCTACAGTCGCTCAAAAAAATATTCGAACACTATGGTTGATTACAGAATTCAGAAAAATACCTGACAACGATCTTTTTTAGAAATTAGTGATCTGGCAACCTTCGTGTCACGTGACACGAAGGTTGCCAGTATAATAAGAATTTGTAGAAAAATAAATTAAGTATAATATAGTTTGTTATTATAATAAATGTGACCTGCCACATATTGAGAATCAGGGCCGTATCTAGGAGAGGTTATCCCCTCTACACTTCCCCCCCCCTCCTTGAAAAGGCTAGTAAAGGTAATAGAGGCAAAAAATATTTAACTTATGTATATTGTTGCCTGCAATGTTTTAGAAATTGTTTAAAGATCTTTAAAATGGAGGGAAATGTTACACTGCAATAGAAATCAGCTATATTGCTCCCCCAACCCCTATATTTTTTCTAGATCCTCTTCAGAAGTAACTGATTTGGGTCCCCTACATTTCTGTTTCAGATCCCTGACCTATGTTCTTAAATATTTCTGAATTTATATATACTTCCTGTAAATGAATTTTTGTAAATTCCTATCAAAATCCCTACATTTTCAGTGACAATAAGTGTTAACATACTAACGATATCATGATCTATATTTTATATTTCTTCAATTGGTTCCTGCGTCACCAACAAGGAATAATAAAACGCAGTAAGTAGAAGCGAAAAAAAAAGTGGACTATTTATTTCAGTGAGTGTTTTCCGATCTTTCTATTATACATATCCTTGGAACATGCCCCCCCTCCCTCCCATTTTTTGAGAGGGAGGGAGGAACTCTTATGTTGCATTACTCCAATTCTTCCCAACAAAAAATTTTTGTCTGTTCCTTGTCATCATTTAAAAAAAAACTCTAGCTTGGTTATTGATTATGTTATGCGAAATTCACTTCAAGGGAAAGATTTTGGCCTTAAATGGACTGGAGATAAGAAAATTTCTGATTTAGATTATGCTGGTGATTTAGCGCTTTTGGCAAATGATGTTGATGAGATGAACTCTTTCATTCGAGCTGTTGATGAAACTGGTAGTAGAGTAGGTTTGGTTATAAACAGAGAGAAAACTAAAGTGATGAAAATTGGTCGGGCAGGCTCTGATTCAGTTCATCTGAATGGTTGCAGTCTTGAGCAGGTGTCACAGCTTAATTATCTTGGGAGCTATGTAACTGATACTGGTGATGTGCGGCATGAGATTAACAGACGAATAGGGATTGCTGCCGGGACATTTATGAAACTATGGAGAGTGTGGAGAAATAGGCGTATACACCTAAAGACTAAAATTAGACTGTAGAATAGTTTGGTTCTTTCTAGTGTTAGTTATGGTAGTGAAACTTGGACACTTTGTAAACAAGATAACAGGAAACTAGATGCTTTTGATTCCAGATGCTTACGCAGTATCTTGGGCATTAGGTGGTTCAACTTTGTAACTAATGATGAGGTTAGGCAAAAGAGTCGGCAACCTCCTTTAAGCAGCATATTGTACAGAGAGAGACTCCGTTGGTTTGGCCATGTTGCCCGTATGGATAATTATAGATTGGTGAATAGGGTTATGAACAGTGTGCCTAGAGGCCTCAAGAAGGAGGGGGAGACCTAGGATGCGGTGGGCAGACAATGTTAAACAGGACCTTGTTAGAATTGGTGTGCAGTGGCCAGATGCAGTAGATGTAGCTCAGGACAGACTTGCTTGGAGAACTAAATTTCACGGTCTGGTTGGACCTCCGTAGCCCATGGCTGCTTGAGGAGGAGGAGGAGGAGGAGGAGGAGGATGACCTATTGTAATATCTTATATTTAGGGGTAGAATTTGTCAAATGTTTTGTTATGGTATCAATTCTGCCTTGATCCCATTGGATATTTTATTGAGGAAGAAGCAATTAGCATTATATCAAGCAGTACGATCTAGACTTGGGGTTCCCAACGTGGGGTACGCGGTAAATTTTTTTATGGTACGCCACGAGAGCTCAACAGTCGCTAGATATATGTTATATATATATGTTTTATTACATTCCCATTGTTATACTATAACTCTGTTTATATCTATACAAAGGTGTACGCCAGTTACATACACATTTCCAGGGGGTACGTGAAGCAAAAAAGGTTGAGAACCACTGATCTAGACCATCTAACTTTCACCTTAACCATTTAATATCAAGTGATGAATGTAACACAGATCTTCTCTCTACAACTTTTCATGAACTTCTTTATCCCTCTCATTTAATCCGCAAAATTCTTTCCCACCACAAAGAACTCTCCGTTGCCCAAAGTATTCTTAATTGCGTTAAGAAGTCTTCGCGAACCCGCTAAACTCTTTAGCAAAATAAACCAGGAGTTCATTACACCTTTTCCTTGATGTAAGCCACTTTACCAACGACGAAGCTCAACCGGCCGAGAAAGCTTTGATGTAACCCATTGTCTTGTAGAATAAAGAGATTTGTTGTTGCCACTCGAGTGCTGACACCGTTTCGTTGCTCTGCGGTTGCCCGAATCCTGAACAGGAGCGTTCCATTGCCTCCGTGACCTTCCTTTTGGAAGACGATTGAATGTCACGTGACATTGTCCGTTCCAATTGGTTGGAGGCGTAAACGGATGGCCGGCCATTTTTATTCGTGACTTGTCCCCTTTTTGTTCCTGGTCAGTGATCAGAACGGTCTACTAAATGCAATGGAGCTGAAGACTCAGAGGATCACAGGCAGAACACCTTGGGATCGAAAAACTGAGGACTTAGGTGGGACTAATTAGATGCGCGTGGCGTCTTGTCATCGGCTATGATCTCTCGCCTCTCTCATGAAGAACAAAAGCGATTTGGTTGAAGGAAATCGCTGCTCATGCGGAAGCCGAAACAGTCATCGCAGTCATCGTCTTAAGGTCTCAATGACCTCACACAGAACGATTGTTATCTCTTGCTGCAGACGCTTCTTGAATTACAAGCAGAAAAAAAAATCCCTTAAGGATTATTTCAGATGAAATAAAAGTAACCAAAACCAGAATTTTTGGATGGTGGGAGGATGAAACACTTTATCTCTTTTTGCTGATGTGATTGATAAACTAATGTCTCTTAAGAACAAAATTTTCCCCCAGGGGATGGGAGTTAAACTCTCCTGAATATCGAAGCGATGTTTCATCATTTTTAAGTAACTATTAATTGCAGTGAAATGGAAACTTATAGATGTAAGGAATATTAGATAATTGGGTCAACAATAAATTCTCGAAGAAACATTATTGCACTTTTACTAATTACAAAGCAGCAAACGGATCCTCTTTTGTTCGGATGAAGAAGAGTTGGATTGTTTAACGCCTGAGCTGCATTCTTTTTGCACACAATGACCCCGAGGACTCAGAGAAGGTTGGGGACCCACTGGACAACTGGTAGGAGACAAATGGTAGCCTCACTTCAAAGCCATCCAACGTGTTCTTTAACTTATGTCAATGTATTGCCCTCTCCCACACACGGGGCCACGGGTTTACGTCCCATCCGACGGACGGCCGCCTTCCCAAGTCCATCGGTGTCCCCTACTGACCGAAGGCAGGGCGGGGAATTTCGCGGAGATAAATCTCAATGCTCGCCCAGCTGGGACTCGAATCTCGGAATTGCAGATCACGAGCCTGCCGACTGAGCCAATCCCCGATGGAGAAAAGACAGATTTCTATTTGAGGTGGTTCTTCTAGAAACAGATGATGTTTTGTAATCAATAGAAATGAATCAGAGATAAATACCAACTGGAAACTATTGATGTACTATAACTATATATATATATGGGTTAAACCACAACTATGCCACTGATGAAAATCTCTTGTTGTGGCCGAATTTCAAACAAAAAGGAAAAATTTTCACCTGAAAATGGTAGCACCTTTAACTGTCGTACAAATGAGACAAAAAAAATGTATATACATATATATAAAATATATTGAAATTATAAAAAAACATAAAATTCTGAAACTAAGATGCAAAACACTAACATGTAATTGATATTTGTACAATAATTGCTTATTGATATTTTATGTAAGTAGTATTCTTATACGTTTGGTAATTAGCTATATATATATTAGTTAACTTTTAAAGTGGATCCTATTTTTGAAGTTACTGTTGTTAAAAAGTAAATAAATTTCCTGCTCTGTTAGAGCTCTTCAATGGAACCGCGTACGTTAAAAAAATTATTCGCGAGAATGTCTCTAAAAAAAAGATATAAAAATCATACACTTTAAAAAAACGTAGTTATATTTTCATAATTTGTGATGTAAAATAATTCAAATGCTAATCTAACGGAAAAAATTCTGCGCAACAAATGAAAGGGATGCGCAGAAGAAAACGTTTGCATGCTTCAGTAAAAAACAGCAAGAAAAATTTTGAAACTAGGAATTCTGATGGTTTCGATATAAGAAGGGATGGCCGCATTTTAAAAATGAAGAGCAAGGAATTGTGTGAAATTGTGACAAATTGTGATAAGGAATTTTGCAAAATAATGAAAAGCAATTAATTTTAAAAATGAAGAGCAAGGAAGGCCTCCGTCCCGTCGGAAGGTCGTAGTCCATGTGTGGGAGAATCATACTGTGCATGTTAAAGAACACTGTGGATGAACTTAACAGGAGGCTCTCATCTGTCTCCTAACAACCGTTCGGTAGGTCCCCCAACCTTTTCAGAGCTCCAGGCTCCCTGGCCACTTAGACCATTGTTAGCATAAAAAGGGTCTTTGTGGCCTGCCCACTTAGTCCATTATTAGCACAAAAATGGTCTTTGTGGCCTGGCCACTTAGTCCATTGTTACCATTAAAAATGTCCTTGTGACCTGGCCACTTAGTCCATTGTTAACATAAAAAAAGTCCTTGTGGCCTGGCCACTTAGTCCATTGTTGACAAAAAATGTCCTTGTGGCCTGGCCACTTAGTCCATTGTTAGCATAAAAAGGTCCTTGTGGCCTGGCCACTTAGGCCATTGTTAACATAAAAAAGGTCCTTGTGGCCTGGCCACTTAGTCCATTGTTAGCATAGAAAGGGTCCTTGTGGCCTGGCCACTTAGACCATTGTTAGCATAAAAGTGCCGCTCAAAGGGAAATGGTCGCCACAGGAATTTTACAGATTACATCAGATGTATGTGAACCTTACTTTTAAAAATGTTGGTTTCTTTTGAAGAAACGAAGGAACAAATTACTGGTCATTTTCTGTTTGTAAGAATTATTCCCAAAATCTAATTAAACGATAAATAACAGTTATTATCTCAAACTTTAATTTTTGACGTTTGAGTACTCTTTCCGCTTTATTCGTTTTGCAGGAATAAATCTCCAAATGCTGATCGAACATTGTTTAAAATTAGCATTTAAATTGTAAATTATGGGGAAAACTTAATTAACCGAATAGATTCGGAAAATCGGGTCTTGTTTGGTAGATCCGTACTTTCACGTATCTTCCGGCCAATTCAATTAACTAAGTTGTCAGGTTTCCACATCAAAGTACTTGCCACTGAAATTCAAATTGTCTGACCACTGCAACAACTGTAGCTAAAGCACGTGATTTACAATCGGAACAGTCGCCAAGTTCTCTATTCGTAAGATGCGACAAGATCTCTTCCTATCTCAGAAAGCAGCTACGTTCTGTACCATTATGGGTGTCTAGGTACTGTACCAGTTTCGAACAGTATTTTAAATTTGATATTTTATGGTCTGGAGCATAATTAGGTTCTTAATGAAGCAGTAATGCAAAATAAAATGAATTATTACATTGAAATGAAAAGTAAGTGTGATATTATCCCAAAGTACAGTCGCTCAAAAAAATAACCGAACACTATGGTTGATTTACAGAATTCAGAAATCTGTATTCAGAATTCTGTAATCAGCCATAGTGTTCGGATATATTTTTTTTGAGCGACTGTACTCGTATTTACTACAAATTTGTTAATATATATAACACAATTATTTGTTCTTTTATCTATAAACATAAAGGTCATTCAAATGAGAAATGGACAACTCTTTATCTGGGAATAATCTTTGTGCCTTACACACAGGGAACAGGAACTCGTCAACACCAAAGTCAGTGACAAATATTGACTTAAAAAGGATAGATGTTGTTTAGAGTCCAGATAATTTTGAAAAGTATCCGTAGTTGAACATTGTGCGGTATGCTCTCGTTTATTTTGACTATCAGGATCCTCTGTTGGCCGAGTTTCGCAACTATGGTGACATCATTAACTGAAAACGATATTGAGAAACTCTGAGCATCTCAGGCAGACAGTAAAGTCTACGTCTCCAAGACTTTTGAATAAGAAAATTGTTTTGTTGCCTGACAACATCTGCTCCGAGTCATAATAATAATAATAATTTATTTCGGCGCAGGGAGTTACCAAGGTACAGATAATTTTGGATATTAATTTAAACGTTCAAGTGGCTTGACAATAACAGCGTTTAAGTGGTATGATTGGAAATGCCTGCACCATCCTCTCTAGTCCTTGTATATCACGTACCCAGGGGGAGGGGTTGATCCCACTACCTGAAAATCGGTTGTCGTATACAAACTCTCAAACTTGTCTACCTGCTTTGAAATCCAAAACAGCATCATCATCATCATCCTCAAGCAGCCATGGGGTACGGAGGTCCAACCAGACCGTGCAATTTAGTTCTCCAAGCGTATCTGTCCTGAGCTACATCTGCTGCATCTGGCCACTGCACACAAATTCTAATAAGGTCCTGTTTGACATTGTCTGCCCACCGCATCCTAGGTCTCCCCTTCTTTCTGAGACCTCTAGGCACACTGTTCATAACCCTATTCACCAATCTATAATTATTCATACGGGCAACATGGCCAAACCAACGGAGTCTCTCTCTGCACAATATGCTGCTCAAAGGAGGTTGCCGACTCCTTTGCCTAACCTCATCATTAGTTACAAAGTTAAACCACTTAATTCCCAATCTATAAAATTTTATTTTAGCCCCATAATCCATAGTATACGTCCGACACTAAAAGCGGATTTATAAAACTACTCCAAAACATTATTTCACATAGAATATCATTTTAATTTTTTCTGTCCAGTGGTAATTCTAGCAATTGAAAAAACCTTCCTCCCTCCAAAACTAAACCCTGCAAACGTGCCTGTCTGGACCGCTAATAAAAAAAGAAATGAAAAGAAGGAAGTTGAAGTCGGCCGAAGAAGTGCAGTCATATACGTGTCATTGATTTCCCCTCATGCAGAAATATGAAAGTTGCTCTAGGAAACAAAATAATGCCGCTAATTTCACTTTGGGACAATAGACATGGCTAAATTGAAAAGGCAGCCGTTCGTCGGAAGGGACGTTAAGTCGTGATTCGTGTGCGGTACAGTCGCTCAAAAAAATATCCGAACACTGTGGTTGATTTCAGAATTCAGGAAAAAAAATCTGGCAACGATTTTTTTTAGAAATTAGTGATCTGGCAAACTTCGTGTCACGTGATTACAGAATTCAGGAAAATTTTCTGAAGCGTGTACAGCAACTGTACACACTCCAGTTACCGTTCACAGCAAACTGGAGCGTGTGCAGTTACTGCACACGCTCCAGTTTGCTGTGAACGGTAACTGCACACGCTCAATATTTCCGTGAGTGAGCCCACACGATCTAGTATCAAAATAATATGACCACCTACAGTCGCTCAAAAAAATATCCGAACACTGTGGTTGATTACAGAATTCAGAAAAAAATCTGGCAACTATTTTTTTAGAAATTAGTGATTCGGCAAACTTCGTGTGACGTGAAACGAAGTTTGCCAGATCACTAATTTCAAAAAAAAATCGTTGCCAGATTTTTTCCCTGAATTCTGAAATCAACCACAGTGTTCGGATATTTTTTTGAGCGACTGTACCTTCTGCGCGTTAAACAGCACGCTAGATGGCGTTGACAGAATCTATCATCTGTCTCGTGCTCTAGTGGGTCCCTTCCCCTCAACCTTCTCACCAGGAGGATTTGTTGACCCTATCAATAAAATTTCTCTTCATTTCGTATTTGTCCACTTTTCATTTGAACGATCCTTATATACCTTATTATATATTTCAATCTAATTTTATAATTTTTCATATCTGATTTCTCTTTTATGGATACCAATATTTCTTTACCATTTCCATAAAGTATGCAATTTGTATGATTTTAAATAACTAGCTAAAGACATTTAGCTTTGCCGTGAGTGGGATTCGAACCCACTCTCCCCGTAACATGCCAAGCATTACTGGGAGACGTGGTTTTTGAAACCCACTCAAGGCAAAACTAAATTTTTTCGTCTAATTAATGACTCGCGTGTCTATAGGAGATTTCCGTCGTACTTTACTACTGTACATAACTTGCTTTAGCAAAAAAATTAAACTAAACATAAACGTTTTAGCAAACATTTATTCTCTTTTGAAATTTTCAGCATAATTGTGTTTCTTGTCTTAGTATATTTCTAGTCAGTAGAGAGAAGTTAATTTTTCAGGAAAATATCTTTCCAAAAATTTGCTCTCTTGGAGATTTTTCTGGAAAATATTACCTTTGGAAAATTTCCCGTCTCATATTATTCAATATTGTTAGCATTAATATATCAACTAAAAGTATTTGAAATTGAAAAGTATAGATAAGAGAAAAATCTAGAGTAAAATGAAGGAATGCGAATTACCAAACTAGCAAACTTCCGTCACAAGATCTCAAAACTTTAACATTTGGCCAAATATTGACTTTCTTTTTTAACATTTGGCCAAAGATTGACTTTCCTTTTTTTTTTAACATTTGGCCAAAGATTGACTTTCTTTTTTAACATTTGGCCAATGATTGACTTTCTTTTTTTAACATTTGGCCAAAGATTGACTTTTTTTTTTACATTTGGCCAAAGATTGACTTTTTTTTTTAACACTTGGCCAAAGTTGAGTTTTTTTTTTTAACATTTGGCCAAAGTTGAGTTTCTTTTTTTTAACATTTGGCGAAAGACTGAATTCTCATATGAACAAAAGTAGAGAATATAATCAATTTGGAAAATTATATATTTGCATTTTGCATCAGTAAGGATGTAGCAATTTTTTAGTCATTTTCTGCTAACTGAATAACCATTAAAAAAAATCATTTCGCGTGGTGTCAGGGAGGAACTGGGAGAACAGTCTCATCAAGGAAAAAAATTCTTCGTTGAATTTGCTTCAGATTTATTTGGAGTACAAATAATAAACTCCGATATTCAAAATAAATTTCTGCTTTCTTTCTTGCTTCTGGTGTAGCAAAGGAGTGGAATAGTACAGTCGCTCAAAAAAGTATCCGAACACTATGGTTGAAATCAACCATAGTGTTCGGATATTTTTGTGCGACTGTACGCTCTCCCCATGCGCAAATCTCTCCCACTCCATAAGCCACAATTCTCACCGAGCATCCTCGTTATCTTCAGCGCAGTTAAACAATTGTCCCAAAAGCGTCACAAAGAGAGAATTACTAAAGAGGACAAAGAGAAAATCAGAGAATTGGTTTAACGAGTAGTTACGATTTGTCCCTAAAAACTGCCCAAAGCAGAAAGGAAAAACATCGCAACTCAAATCCTAACTTCAAACCGACATCTGTTTCCAAAAACCTTTCTTGCCGATGACGTTACAAAGAAAGGCAATGATTAAGGTTCTAGAAAATCTATTTTACCTCATCTCTGAATTATCGTCACAGATCAGAGACGATGCTTTTTGGAGTGCTGGGTTTAATAACAATCCTCATCTCTTTCATCTTAGGGGCGGGTCCCATCCAGGTTCGAGTCCCAGCTGGGTCAGCGTTGATATTTATCTCCGCAAAATTCCCCGCCCTGCCCACGGTCAGTAGGGGACACCGATGGTCTTGGAAAGGCCGCCGTCCGTCGGATGGGACGTTAAGCCGTGGCCCTGTGTGCGGGAGAGCCATACCCTGTGCACGTTAAAGAACACGCTGGATTGCCTTGACGGGAGGCTACCATCTGTCTCCCAACAGCTGTTCCAGTGGGTCCCCTCCCCCAACCATCTCTGAGCCTTCGGTGTCCTTGTGACCTGGCCATTTAGCCCATGGTGTGCAAAAAAGTGCCGCTCAGAGGTAAAACAACCCAACTCTTTCATCTTATCAATAGCAGCAGGTAACAAGTGAATAACTAGCTTTCTTCAAAGTATAAAGTGAACCACAACTGTGTACCCAGACGATAAAAATCTGCCTTGTTAGATTTTATCTTTGTCTAAGCTGTCATGTAATTATTATCAAAAGAGACAAAATGTGTAATTATTATTTCGCTTTATCAGGGGAAAATATTAGGAACATTTTTGATATTTTTCAATTTTCTTGTGAGAACTCTGTAGACTTCGATCTTCTGAACTATAAGTGCTCACAATGTCCCTTCGAGATTGGGGCGGGGGTGGCTGAGTCGGTAGCGCGCCAGGCTCGTAATCTGTAGTTCCCAGGTTCGAGTCCCAGCTGGGTCAGCGTTGAGATTTATCTCCGCAAAATTCCCCGCCCTGCCCACGGTCAGTAGGGGACACCGATGGGCTTGGAAAGGCCGCCGTCCGTCGGATGGGACGTTAAGCCGTGGCCCCGTGTGCGGGAGAGCCATACCCTGTGCACGTTAAAGAACACGTTGGATGGCCTTGACGGGAGGCTACCATCTGTCTCCCAACAGCTGTTCCAGTGGGTCCCCTCCCCCAACCTTCTCTGAGCCTTCGGGGTCCATGTGACCTGGCCATTTAGCCCATGGTGTGCAAAAAAGTGCCGGTCAGAGGTAAAACAACCCAACCCTTCGAGATTTCAAACAAGGAAAACAATCATGCGACTTTCAACACAGCTGAAATTTCTCGAAAATTATTATTATTCACATTAAAACATTTCAAAACACAGAAACTGACTTTTTGTAAATCTATATGACAGTAATTAATTGCCTTCTACCTTTAGAACATGCGTCATCAGAAACAGGAAAAAAAGATATCGAGTGAGACCCGTTTAAATAATAAACATTTCAGAACTTATAGACCTCAGTTTGTTTTGAACCTTTAGAAACGATCACAGCTAATTCCTCAAACATAATTGATGACAACTAAACCTTTTTCAGTTTCTTGAGGCTTTGTTGGAATTGTTCTTCTACTCCCCATTCTTCGGGCTTTGAAGAATTGAGAGAATCATGATAATTGCAGATGAAACGCTCGACCTTAAGTAAAGAAAGTTCAGACCGAAGCCAAATTCGTATCGCTTATTTTTTCTTTACGCAATGCAAACTATATGACGGAAGTTAGCTAGTAGTATCGCCCAGTGTTTACTCTCAGTATTGGTCCACTCACTACAGGTAAGACATGCCCAACTATCCGGCATTCTCTCGACCTTTTTGCCTGATCCCCAGGGTTCCGGATATATGATGGCGTTTCCCATGGACGACAAAGACCAGCTAGCCGAGGAGAGCGCTACTGATGCCGCCAAGATGATAGCAGTACGCCTTCCCTGGCATCTTCAGTCGATGATGACGATGACGACGACGACGACGATGATGCAAAGTCTTCTCCTGCTGATCAAAATAGAGGCCAAGCAGTGCTTCTTCTGGAGGTGGAAGACGACAAGAAAGGAAATGATGACGCAAAAGGACAGGTGGTTCAAGCCGAAATAGTGTCAGCTGATGATCAACCTAGTCAGCCGATGCCAGAGCCCCTCTTCAGAAGACCAAAAATCGAGGAACTGAGGAAGATCCTTGGTTTCCCACAAGCTGCAGCCAGCCAGAAGGTAAAGCCAATCCCACAAGAGAAACCCAAAGTGTTCCAAGGACTGTTCAACAAGCCCAGACCTAAGATTGAGCCACCCGCGGGTGGTGGTTTGCAGTTCTCTTTGCCTCTGAGGCGAGAGGATGGCTTCCGACCTTTTGGTCTCCCTGATTTAGTACATGCTGCTTCTGCCATCATCCGTCGAGCCATCATTGATGATAACGATGCTCAAGACATCAGTAAAGAAGATAAAGATGACGATGATGATGATAGCTTGAACGACAACGACCCAGAGAATGAAGAAGACGAGGAAGAAGATGATGATGACGAGCCTTTGATGATTGTGCCCGTTCCTGAAGGCAAAGAAATGCCTGAAGAGCGACCATCAATTTTCCGCCGTCTTCCCATTCCAATTCCCATCCCCATCCCCCGTCCAATGGGCAGATCTCGTCTTCCTTTCCCTCCCTTGACTCCTGTTGCCTTCTTGTTCCCTCTAGCTCAGCAGATCATGCAAAGTTTCGCTCAAAAGCCATCATCTCGCTCTCATCCTCCACTGATACCGCTCTCTCCTCTCAATCACATCATGCCATTGCAGCCACCCATGCAACACCTCGTTCCCATTCAGGCACAATTTCCTATAGTGCCCATTCATCCCCCAATGCAACACATCGTACCATTCCCCCAGCCTATGCCTCACCTCATTCCCCTTCAGCAGCCCATGCCCCAACTCATCCCCCTTCATCAACCCTTCCCCCACATCGTACCTCTCCATCCACCTATCATTCCTCTTCCCCAACCAGCACTTCACATCCCGTTCATTACTCCTCTTCCCCCTCAGATGCCTCGTCCTGTCATCCGACCAATGCCAAGGAGAGTTTCCGTACATCCACCTCCCCCACCCCCACCTCACATGGGCCGTCGCATCCCCATGCCATCACCACAGATGGGACGTATGGCTGGACCACCCATGCACCCCACACCCCACGGTGCACCTCCCATGGTCCGCAGACCTGTTCCCATGGCCAATGGTCGACCCATGCCTAGAGTAGTGAGACCACCGATGCCACCAGTTCATCCCGTGCTTTTCTTAATGTCTCCCATGCCCGTTCCTATGCATGTGCCTGTAGCTCACCCTCAGCCTATGCCAGTACCCATCGCTGTACCTGATGAAGAGAGAATCATTTTCATCCGACCGACAGGAGTACAGGAACAAGAAGACCAAGATGATGACCAGTCTGAAGTTCTGTTGTTGTATCCCAGTGAAGAGATGGAAGTGGCACGCAGGCCTCAATTCGTGCCGCGACCAATGATGCGCCCTCTTCCCCCTCCCCCAAGCCCACTCCAAAGGATCAGACTCCTTCGCGATCTTCTGCTGGCTAGACAGGCAAACCGCCAAGGAGTTCACCCCCTCTCTGCTGCTCGAAGAGCTTCGCGAGTAGTAGAGATCGTTCAGCAACAACTTAGGATCTTTCCCGTACCTCATCCTGGACAACCCATGCAGCATCCCTCCAGAGCAGATGCCAGTGAACCCCAACCTGTGTACGTCCCATTTGTTTCTCCACAGTGAGTAGAACTCTAACTCTCATATTCACTGATCCTTTTCAGCAATCTTCACTTGAGCAATCTTCACTCCATTGTTTCATGATGTCTCTCTAAATCTCACAGCCTCTCCACATCCATGATCTCTCTCATCTGTCAACATGGTTTGGAGAATGCTTTGGAAACCCAAATTGACCTCTTTAGAAACCTACAAGTTGTACTGGACATTGCTTGCAGTTAGCATTCCTATCCAACATAAAAAACCCTTTTTTTTAAAAAAAAAAAAATAGTTATATATATATATGGCTAAAGTATTAATGATTTTTATCGAAAATAATTTTAAAATTTCAGACAACGTTCAAAGACTATTTCAAATAAATGGAAAATAACGTTATATGTAGATTGACTTGTATTCGCTTACAAGTTTTATTTCAAATAACACTGTATTATTTTCACCATTGTTGTCTTTGTTACAAACGGTACATTGAAAAAAAAAACTTTCGAAATTGGGTTTCTAAGAAAGTTAAATTCATTAATTCTTTTGCTGTGCAATTCCTTTTGTACAAAATTCTATTCTCAATGCTATTTGCATAAATTCCTCTGAACTTTCTCTACGTAAAAACTTGTTATTGTACAGACTTAAGAGATGTAAATTAGTGATATCCAGAAATTGAATGAATGCTGGACAAGCAATGAGTTTGAAGCTGCAAAAAATAAAACAATCATCTGAAAACGAAACAAAAACGGAAAAAAGATTGTCAACGGAGTATTGCTAGGCAATTATTAAAAAGACTCAGGATGCGACGAAATGCATGAACTGCACGAAAAATCATCATCAGCATCAGACAATGACGATCCGAAAAAAAAACCGGTATATAGGCCTATATACAAACAGCACTTTTTCTGGTTGACAGTCGCAGTGTACAAAGTTGACACAAAAATTGTAATATATTTCTTTTTTTTACACATTTTTGTACTTTCCCATCGAGACTGGCCGGATCTGTTTCTGTAATAAAAATGAAATGTTCCAAGAGAAATGTGGCTTTCGTTGAAAAAAAAAATACTGTAAAATAAAACTATAAAAGATATATGTGTGTGTTGTTTGAAGTTTCTTATTGGTTTCACTATTTCATGATTATTTATCAATTAACAACAGCATACAGTCGCCCAAAAAAATATCCGAACGCTATGGTTGACTACAGAATTCAGAAAAAATATCTGACAACGATATTTCTAGAAATTAGTGATCTGGCAACCTTCGTGTCACGTGATTACAGAATTCAGGAAAAATATCTGCAGCGTGTACAGCAACTGTACACGCTCCAGTTACCGTTCACAACAAAATGGAGCGTGTGCAGTTACTGCACACGCTCCAGTTTGCTGTGAACGGTAACTGCACACGCTCAATATTTCCGTGAGTGAGCCCACACGATCTAGTATCAAAATAATATGACCACCTACAGTCGCTCAAAAAAGTATCCGAACACTATGGCTGATTACAGAATTCAGAAAAAATATCTGGCAACGATTTTTTTAGAAATTAGTGATCTGGCAACCTTATTGTCACGTGACACGAAGGTTGCCAGATCACTAATTTCTAAAAAAATCGTTGTCAGATATTTTTTCTGAATTCTGTAGTCAACCACAGTGTTCGGATATTTTTTTGAGCGACTGTACGTTCTCTCTCTTTGCACCGGTTAACAGCATCCCAATACTGATATCAGCATTCGTCCTCTTTGTATCAGCATCCGTCCTCTTTGTATCAGCATCCATTTCATCAGTTTACGTCAGTATCAATTCACTCTTTAGCATCATTTCCATCAGTTGACATCAGTATCAATTCACTTAGTTAACATAATTTCATCAGTTTACATCAACATTGATTCATTCAGTCAACATCAACATTCGTGTCATCAATTTACATCAGAATTAATTCACTCCATTAGCATCAGCATTCGTTTCATAAATTTGCGTCGGAATCAACTTAGCATAAATATTGTTGCGGATTTCAAAAATGGATAGCCACTGAGCGTGAGTATTAAAAGCTATATTTCAAAACCAAATTCAATACAAGGTAAATTGTTACAAAGGAAATATGGATGAAGTATCTTATTAACAAATCAACTATTAACATGCACAAGTCATCAATCTTCCTGCGTAGAGCACACAATATCAGCTCTGTGTATTTTACAAAATACTACCTTTTACTTGATTTACCAGGTCACCCGAAGATCTTCACTCGTAAACCAATTCTCGTCCTGTGCTAATAACTTTTCACACACTAGCCGAACAAAAAGACAGTCCGTGTAGACATTCGAAGTTAGCCATAAAAGTTCCCACTTTTATACTTCCGCGTATACACAACACATCAAGTTACTTCTTGATACTTAACGATAAAAGATCCCACTTTTATCCTTCCGCGTATACACAACACATCAAGTTACTTCTTGATACTTAACGCGCACTGTCTCAGAACAGCCCACCGGCCATTTTCGAACTCACCGACCGTTACAATACCACGACCGTTACAATACAAAACGACCGTTAACGCTCCACTCTTCTTCTCCAAATTCTCCCAACGTTCTTATTCGTTGGCTGAAACTTTGCTTTCGGTTGCCAGATTCTTCTGTCGTAACACTGCCCCCTTCCTAGGTCTTGTTCGTCCCGAACAATTCTGGATTCCAAAGTTTCTTCAGTTCTTCGATGAAACGGGGCCAAACGATCCACGTGAACCACCTTGCACTTTGTAGCTGGACGTCGACGAATGCGATATATCACGTCATTAATCCTGTTAACTATTGTATATGGGCCTTCCCAAGGTTTCTGAAGTTTTGGAGATAGTCCTTTCTTTCTATGTGGACTGTATAGCCAGACAAGATCTCCTTGTTCTATTAACATGTTACGAAACTTGTTCAAAGCATTGCTGTTATGCAGAACCTTGCAGACACGTGATGCTTCATCTACCCTATTATCCACAATGTTCACCAAACGCAGAAGTTCTCCTCCTAACTCTTCGACGAGCTCTTGCTGTTCCAAGGATCCGTTACCAAGGAAACACTGAACAGCTTCCATCACTTCCAGAGAGTTGTCAACAGAGTTTTCAAGAGGTGAATCCATGTTGCTGATAACAGCTGAACAACTCAAACTCTTCATTCCACGAGCTTGTGATGCTGCAACCATTTTCTTAACTAAATCAACAGCAACATCTTCTGTACTGATGAGATCAATAGCTCCTTTTCCGTATTCATCATCATAAACCAAAGCGCACACTCCTTCAGCCAGCTTTTTGGACACAATTGAGCATCTCATTAGAGGAACGCTATCTACGGTAGCCGTCAGATCCTTGCAGCGGTAAATCTCCTTATCGGTTGGCACCAGCTCCTCTGTCTGTCCTACGATGCAGCATCCGACGTCTTCCATCATCTGCTGGATTTTATCTTTAGTGCAGTCGACTGTGAAGCCAGGGATGGATTCCAATTTGTACAGAGTATCTCCCGTCAATTGGAGAGCACGACCGCAGATCATAGGGACCTTGAGACCTAAAGCAGCAAGTGCAGGAGCCAAGACAAGACTCACTTTGTCGCCGACACCTCCTGTACCGTATTTATCTACCATCCGATGGCGCCACTCGGGTCTCCAGCAAAACATATGACCCGAGGAGGTCATATTTGCTGTTTCTTCCGAATTCACTTTCTTGGAGCTCTCATTGTAATTAGCCAGGGAAATATCAGTCATGATTGGCAAATTGTTCATTCTGGAGATCAGCGACGAGTTCTGTAACATGATATTGTCCACTTTAGAGCTCTTGTAATCGTGATAAAACTTTTCTATATCCTTATAATCTAAATGGTTATAATGTCCAAATCTGCACATTGACTGTTCAGAAAAGAAATTCAGCATGGTTTCTTTGAGATTGTCTGAGGGCTTTACTTCTCTCTGATCGTAACTCTGAGGCTTAGTTTCATCCAGAAAGTTAGTCTTTGAAGTACTGTCTCTGCCTGAAGCTCTTTTACTAGCATCACCTGTTATGCTTCTAAGCCATCCTTCGGAATTCCTCTTCCTTAAATCCCCACTTTCTATAAACGATTCAAGTGTGGCTATATGCTTCGGAAAAATCTCTCCGACTTCCCGGGTAACGACGAAGGGCACTTGGTATCTATGATGAATGGACGCCTCTTCTTTACTCGGACCACTCTGCGAAACGTAAACTCTGTTTCGTTCCCCTTCATTACCACTCGTTACTCTGCCTTTGCGATAATTGTCCATGACGCATTTTGCTGAGAGCGAGGAATAGAATACCTTTCGTGTGGATCTCTCTTCAGATCGTGCCAGACTTGTATACCTAGGTATTTTGAAGTGCAAAGCGTACTGTATAGTCTCGCAGCTCTCTGATCTGTGTGATTGTTCTTCACAGTTCCTAGACATGTCACCAGCGACATAGACACTCTGCCATGCATTACCAGTAGTTGCGTGGTCAAAGGCATTATCTGCGCTATCTCTACGATTCTTGATTTCCAGTAGCAGATCCACATTTTTATATGCGTTGCCTTTCTCTTTTTCTTTTCCATGTTTACAATCTAACTTAACACTATCAAGATCATCTTTTTCACTGACAAATTCAACATTTAAACTATTGCATTGTCTATTGAGTTCGGTTTTATGATCCTTGAAGTGATCAATAAACTTACCAACTTGAGAAGCCACTTCAGCTCTCATCTCAGTATTTTGTGCCGCTATTTCGGCTTTCAAATCATCTTTTTGAGAAACTATCTCCGTTCTCAACTCATTATTTTGTGCGGCCATTTCGGCTTTCAAGTCATTACTTTGACTTTTAATGTCATTCATCTGTGTAGCCATATCGGCTTTCAAGTCGTTATTTTGACTTTTAATGTCATTCAACAACTTTACCAATTCATCCATACTTCTAGTTAACGGCATTCAATAAATTATCCCACTCCTGACACCAAATGTTGCGGATTTCAAAAATGGATAGCCACTGAGCGTGAGTATTAAAAGCTATATTTCAAAACCAAATTCAATACAAGGTAAATTGTTACAAAGGAAATATGGATGAAGTATCTTATTAACAAATCAACTATTAACATGCACAAGTCATCAATCTTCCTGCGTAGAGCACACAATATCAGCTCTGTGTATTTTACAAAATACTACCTTTTACTTGATTTACCAGGTCACCCGAAGATCTTCACTCGTAAACCAATTCTCGTCCTGTGCTAATAACTTTTCACACACTAGCCGAACAAAAAGACAGTCCGTGTAGACATTCGAAGTTAGCCATAAAAGTTCCCACTTTTATACTTCCGCGTATACACAACACATCAAGTTACTTCTTGATACTTAACGATAAAAGATCCCACTTTTATCCTTCCGCGTATACACAACACATCAAGTTACTTCTTGATACTTAACGCGCACTGTCTCAGAACAGCCCACCGGCCATTTTCGAACTCACCGACCGTTACAATACCACGACCGTTACAATACAAAACGACCGTTAACGCTCCACTCTTCTTCTCCAAATTCTCCCAACGTTCTTATTCGTTGGCTGAAACTTTGCTTTCGGTTGCCAGATTCTTCTGTCGTAACAATATCCTCACCATTTATGGGCGTACTAAGTGGGGGGAGTGGGGGGGACACTCCCCCTGGAAACTTTTTGTATTATTTCAAAATAGCCTAACAGAAACGTTGCCTAAAATTGTAAATTTTTTGCAACAAAAACAGTTAAAAACGACAATAGATATGATTAAACGATTTCTAAAAAAGCCACGCTCTTTGTCTAAAAAACAAGCAATAGCGGTCTTGGCCTATGAACTGCAGAGCCAGGCCACTAGGGGCGGGGGGTGGCTCAGTCAGTAGCGCGCCAGGCTCGTAATCTGTAGTTCCCAGGTTCGAGTCCCAGCTGGGTCAGCGTTGAAATTTATCTCCGCAAAATTCCCCGCCCTTCCCACGGTCAGTAGGGGACACCGATGGGCTTGGAAAGGCCGCCGTCCGTCGGATGGGACGTTAAGCCGTGGCCCCGTGTGCGGGAGAGCCATAACCTGTGCACGTTAAAGAACACGCTGGATGGCCTTGACGGGAGGCTACCATCTGTCTCCCAACAGCTGTTCCAGTGGGTCCCCTCCCCCAATCTTCTCTGAGCCTTCGGGGTCCATGTGACCTGGCCATTTAGCCCATGGTGTGCAAAAAAAGTGCCGCTCAGAGATAAACAATCCAATCCAAGCCAGGCCACTCTCCATCTTCCTTGTGATCGCCAATATATTTTCGTTGCCCAAAAGATCAACGAGGTCTGTGGCATGACAGGTTCTATGTCGGCTGAAAGGTCATGTCATGATTTCGTGCACAAGAGAGTGATAATTTGTTCACTTTAAAAAAGTATTCTGGATGGTGAAAAAGAAAAAATATCATCTGCCCCTTAGAAGCGCTCACTGAATCGCTTTGCCTATCTTGCTCCAAGCATTGAGATCCCTGTGATCTGGCTGGCTGGTCCATTCTGTAACTGAGTTAGAAAAGCAAACTTTTTGTCAAATCTATCTGGGTTGGGTTGTTTTACCTCTGAGCGGCACTTTTTTTGCACACCATGGGCTAAATGGCCAGGTTGGATCCACTAGAACAGCTGTTGGGAGCCAGATGGTAGCCTCCCGTCAAGGCCATCCAGCATGTTCTTTAACGTGCACATGGCATGGCTCTCCCGCATACGGGGTCACGGCTTAACGTCCCATCCGACGGACGGCGGCCTTTCCAAGCACATCGGTGTCCCCTACTAACCGTGGGCAGGGAGGAGAGTTTTGTAGAAATAAATCTCAACACTGACCCAGTTGGGACTCGAACCTGGGAACTGCAGATTACGAGCCTGGCGCGCTACCAACTGAGCCACCCCCCCCCCCCTCGCCTATCTGACTTATCCTTGTTTGTAATTGACGCTTTTCCAAAAAGATGTTTTCGCATCCGTCTCTATAAATTAAACCGTTTAAAAGCTACTACACGTGATATATTTGTAAACAATAAAGGACATAAAGGACATTTTAATTATCACTGACTGATGACAGAGCACGAGAATAAAATTTCTTCATCCTTATCGATTAAAGATTATAACTAGTCACGTGTAAAGTAAAACGCCTGCAAACATACAGTTAGTCATCTTCATTAATCGACAATCTGCTTTACAAAAAATCGATTTCTCATTTTAAATTTTCATTTAATAACAATTTTTTATTTTGTAACATAACAATGTAATTTTGTATTTTATAACGTAACAATATAATTCTTCATTTCATAACAATAATTTCTTGTATCAATCGATTTTTCACTTTAAATCTTCGATACTCGACAATCATTTACTTATACGCGCCATGTTTCAAATTAAACTGCTTTCAACTGTTTTTTGTTCCTACCTTCATCATCGTTTCTGTTCTGTAAAAATGAGTTACACTTGTGAACTATACATAAACAGATAAAAAACACAAAGCGTTAACCAAAATATAGTTTTATTAAAAAATCTAGGAATCAGGTTAGGATTCTGGAACGAATTTCCCTTTAGTTACATTATTTCTCATGAGAAATTCGTAGCCGATTAACACGATTTCATCTTACATAGATTTTTTAAAGGATTGGGTTGGGTTGTTTTACCTGTGAGCGGCACTTTTTTGCACACCATGGACTAAATGGCCAGGGTTGGGTTGTTTTACCTCTGAGCGGCACTTTTTTGCACACCATGGGCTAAATGGCCAGGTCACATGGACCTGGAAGGCTCAGAGAAGGTTGGGGGAGGGGACCCACTGGAACAGCTGTTGGGAGACAGATGGTAGCCTCCCGTCAAGGCCATCCAGCGTGTTCTTTAACGTGCACAGGGTATGGCTCTCCCGCACACGGGGCCACGGCTTAACGTCCCATCCGACGGACGGCGGCCTTTCCAAGCCCATCGGTGTTCCCTACTGACCGTGGGCAGGGAGGGGAATTTTGCGGAAATAAATCTCAACGCTGACCCAGCTGGGACTCGAACCTGGGAACTACAGATTACGAGCCTGGCGCGCTACCGACTGAGCTACCCCCGCCCCTAAATGGCCAGGTCACAAGGACCCCGAAGGCTCAGAGAATGTTGGAGGAGGGGACCCACTGGAACAGCTATTTGGAGACAGATGGTAGCCTCCCGTCAAGGCCATCCAGCGTGTTCTTTAACGTGCACAGGGAATGGCTCTCCCGCACACGGAGCCACGGCTTAACATCCTATCCGACGGACGGCGACCTCTCCAAGCCCATTGGTGTCCCCTACTGACCATGGGCAGGGTGGGGAATTTTGCGGAAATAAGATTTCTTAAAAGAAGCATCCAGCGTGTTAATAGGGAACTGGGTGATTTAGGTAAATGGCAAGAGGTGTCGTGTCTTCCTCTGCGCCAAGAACATTCTGATCGTCAATTTGGCCAAAAGAAAGGGAAGTTGTAGAGAAAGTTGAGGAACCGAAGGTGCACACTTTCTCCGGGGAATATCAGCTGAGCGAAGCTGTAAAGAAAAAAAATCTGGATTGAATCTATCATTCGACGATTCAATGGGGGGGGGGGGGGGCAAAGGTTGGGAAAGTGAAGTCAGAATAGAAGGCGAATATCATCATGAAAAATTTCCAATAAATCTTATTGAATACAGGCGGGATCTAGGGAGGGAGGAACAAGGGATGCTAGTAACAGTAATAAAGGCGAAAATTTATTAAATTTATTGACATTTCATGCATTTTTTTTTTTAAATTTCTAAAGATCTGTAAAACGGAGAGGAAAATATTATACTGCATTGGAAATCTAGTCTCTTGGTCTCAATTTTCACATTTGTCCGGCTCGATTGTTTCTTGCCCTCCCACTGATTTATTTTTATAGATCCTTGCCTGATTTGATGGAAAGATGATTGATTCATTTTAATCGCACCATGGATTGGGGGATGCTCATATTAGCAGCAGAGGATCCAAGATTTGCCTTTCAGCACCATGATTAGTGGTCTAAGGATGCTTCGCGTGAGCCGTTGGCATAAAAAATATAAATAATAAATAAATACCCCCTCAAGCAGCTGCTTGCCACAGAGGTCTGACAGGAGCCTGTCAGTTTATATGCCACAGTAGGAGATCTGAGAGGATGGCAGGACACGCGCATTATTCTGCAATTATCGCTTTCAGCACTATAATATACAAGTAACATGATAATTGTGACCATTTCAAAGAATTAGGAATCCCCGTACACACACACACATTTAGACTCCAATTAAACCATCCCGTGGCAGAGTGGTTAGCACGCGAAGCTACTGATCTAAGGGATCTTGGTAAGACATGAATGTTGCGTTTCTGCTGAGGTCTTTTCTTCACAGACGTATAAATTGTCACACCTCTGTGGCAAGCATCTGCTTAAGGAGTAATCTTTTTGAATAAATAAAGAGGAAATTTTGTCCGTGGCCGAGTGGTTAGCGTGCTTGGCTTCTGATCAAAGGGACCTGGGTTCGAGCCCCGGGTAAAGCATGGATGTTTGTATTGTTTTCCTGCTGAGGTCCCACCAATCCACACAGACCTTCTATTATGGCGTATTAAACTGATAATCTCCTGTCATATCTCTGTGGCAAACAGTTTCTTGAGAGGGGATTTATTTTTTTATTATATCATGTCAGGTGCTCTGACCACTAAGTTACCGTCCACCGAAAAATCATTCTCGATTGGTGGCTTTAAGCATTACCCAATAGAGTTGTTCATTGGAAATGTATCTGACTGAAATTAAAGACTCTTGTCTAGAAGGCACTTTCAAGGCTATTGATCCGACCACTCCACCTCAAGAGGCATAATATTCTGGAAGCCAACACGTCAGATATCAAGCGTAATCATTTTAATATTAAAATAATAGGAAATCACAGACATGCACCTATAATTTCCTATTATTTGAAGGGTAATGTTTTCTGTATACAATTATAATGGACTTCATATAAATGTAAAGATCGAATAGAATGTTAAAACAGAGATGATGAGATCATTGATCTTGGTTGTAAGGCCCATCAGCAACTTACATACTGTACAGTCGCTCAAAAAAGTATCCGAACACTATGTTGATTACAGAATTCAGAAAAAATATCTGGCAACGATTTTTTTTAGAAATTAGTGATCTGATAACCTTCGTGTCACGTGATTACAGAATTCAGGAAAAATATCTGGAGCGTGTACAGCAACTGTACACGCTCCAGTTACCGTTCACAGCAAACTGGAGCGTGTGCAGTTACTGCACACGCTCCAGTTTGCTGTGAACGGTAACTGCACACACTCCAGTTTGCTGTGAACGGTAACTGCACACGCTCCAGTTTGCTGTGAACGGTAACTGCACACGCTCAATATTTCCGTGAGTGAGCCCACACGATCTAGTATCAAATTAATATTACCACCTACAGTCGCTCAAAAAAGTATCCGAACACTATGGTTGATTACAGAATTCAGAAAAAATATCTGGCAACTTTTTTTATTTAGAAATTAGTGATCTGGCAACCTTCGTGTCACGTGACACGAAATTGCCAAATCACTAATTTCTACAAAAAATATATTTCTAAAAAAAAATATAATTTCTAAAAAAAATATCGTTGCCAGATATTTTTTCTGAATTCTGTAATCAACCATAGTGTTCGGATACTTTTTTGAGCGACTGTACGACGTAAATGTTCGAAAAGTAGTCCAGACTACAATTTATAATTTCTTGCTTATATCTGGCTACAGTTTGAGCCCAGGTTACAAGTTACACTAAAACTAACGGAGACCCGCTCAATTATTGTGCGCAGTGTTTCCAATAAATTTATGAACATGTGTAAGCAAAAAACTGTTCCAGTTTTTTTTTTCTAGAAACTTTAGAAATATTTCGATGTCAAACATTTTTCTAAAGTAACTGTAAATCTCGTTTTCATGAAAAAGGAATCTGCACATCCAAAGGAGTGATCAATACCTCCAAAAGAGCATAATCAATATCGTACATTCCTTACAAAAGGAGGGGGCGGGGTTGGCTCAGTCGGTAGCGCACCAGGCTCGTAATCCGCAGTTCCCAGGTTCGAGTCCCAGCTGGGTCAGCGTTGAGATTTATCTCCGCAAAAATTCCCCGCCCTGCCCACGGTCAGTAGGGGACACCGATGGGCTTGAAAAGGCCGCCTTCCGTCGGATGGGACGTTAAGCCGTGGCCCCGTGTGCGGGAGAGCCATACCCTGTGCACGTTAAAGAACACGCTGGATGGCCTTGACGGGAGGCTACCATCTGTCTCCCAACAGCTGTTGCAGTGGGTCCGCTCCCCCAACCTTCTCTGAGCCTTCGGGGTCCATGTGACCTGGCCATTTAGTCCATGGTGTGCAAAAAAAGTGCCGCTCAGAGGTAAAACAACCCAACCATGCATAATGCAAGAAATGCGAATTTCTTATCTTCAGAGTTCATACTGAGATGGAAAGAGGAAAGATTTCAGTTGAATCGATCGTTTCCTGCTCTTTCTTTCCCCCATGCTCTGAGGATGGCACCGTCAGCTTCTTCCGATCCTCTTCCTCATCAAGTGTGGAAACTGGGAAGTGCATATTACGAGTCTGGCACGTTACCGTATGAACCAAACGCTTAGAGGGGGTGGGGGGGTGAAAAATAAAACTTTTTACTGGTGGAATAACAAAACGTCAACTTGATTTTGGATGATGTTCAGAAACTTGATAGAGGGGTGATCAAAAAAAACTTTTGATGAGGCGAGTATCGAAAATGGAACTTGATATTGTGGGTGTTAAAGTGAACCTTGATTTGGGGGGGAAGCTTTAAATCAAAATTTGAGAACGTGAAACTTGATCCATCCGCATTAATTTGTATTCTTTCGCGTTTCTCAATCTCCTTTTAAACAGTTTCTATAATTTAGATAATTCTTAATTAAACTACTACGTGAACACTTCAATAAATATTGAAACAGTAAATAATATAAAATAAAAACAAATATTGTAGGGGCGATGATGTGCTCAGTCGGTAGCGCGCCATGCTCGTAATCTGCAGTTCCCAGGTTCAAATCCCAGCTGGGTGAGAGTTGAGATCTACCTCCTTGGACCCCCCCCCCCCCCCCACCCGCTGCCCACCGTCAGTAAGGGACATTGATGGGTTTTGGAGAGGCCACCGTCAGTCGGATGGGACGTAAAGCCGTGGCTCCGTGTGCTGGAGAGCCATACCCTGTGCACGTTAAAGAACACACTAGATGGTCTTGACGGGAGACTACCATCTGTCTCCGAACAGCTGTTCCAGTGGGTCCCCTCCCCCAACCTTCTCTGAGCCTTCGGGGTCCTTGTGACCTGGCCATTTAGCCCATGGTGTGCAAAAAAGTGCCGCTCATATTTAAAACAACCCAACAACCGAAATATTGTAAAAAAAAAAGAAGGTAAATCGGATAACACTACTATTTAGTTAGGGGGCGGGGGTGGCTCAGTCGGTAGCGCGCCAGGCTCGTAATCTGTAGTTCCCAGGTTCGAGTCCCAGCTGGGTCAGCGTTGAGATTTATCTCCGCAAAATTCCCCGCCCTGTCCACGGTCAGTAGGGGACACCGATGGGCTTGGAAAGACCGCCGTCCGTCGGATGGGACGTTAAGCCGTGGCCCCGTGTGCGGGGGAGAGCCATACCCTGTGCACGTTAAAGAACACGCTGGATGCCCTTGACGGGAGGCTACCATCTGTCTCCCAACAGCTGTTCCAGTGGGTCCCCTCCCCCAACCTTCTCTGAGCCTTCGGGGTCCTTGTGACCTGGCCATTTAGCCCATGGTGTGCAAAAGAGTGCCGCGCAGAGGTAAAACAACCGAACTATTTAGTTATGCTAAAATTAAGAATATACAAAATTGCATTCTAAAAATTAAATTACGGAATTAGCAAAAATAAATGCCGAGCTTTCAGTCGGTTGCTGTGTGATCACAGAAGAGATGAAATCATGTAAAAGAATTCGGATGTTCCCTGAAGCGCAGAGTCCCGAACAGTTGATTGGTTTGTCTCACCCTTGCACCACTACGGTCCTACTAGAATCTCCATTGAAAACAACGTGGAGATATTAGAGTGTAAATAACTTTTGTCCTCTCATCACAGAACTGAGATCTGCCAATTTGGCTTCATAGAACATTTTAGAGCTAAACTTTCTTTGGAATTTTAGAGGTAAACTTCCTTTGGACAAAGCCGCAGGATATCTGTAACTCAGTTGAACAGTATACTTCCCCGCTATGGGGGAGAAAGGGTCGAGCCACAAAGGCCCACCTTGACCCCGGAGGGTCGGTAGATCTTCAGGCAGACAAGAAGCAGGCTCATTCCACATGGTTTTTTTTGTCTTTTTAATGAATTTTTTTTGTCCTTCAAAGAAGGTATACTGGATAGCTGGTATTGATCTCTATGTTGCGATCTTGTGCAACCACGGCAATTCCCGGTTCCGCCTGACAGCACTACCTGGTTTAAGAAAAGCCATGACTATCTAGAGCCGGGGGCAAGGAATACGCCCTATAGGCGCACCTCAACCCCGGCCTCACATGGCAGCAAACCCCAACATACTAAGATTTGGGTTGGGTTGTTTTACCTCTGAGCGGCACTTTTTTGCACACCATGGGCTAAATGGCCAGGTCACATGGAGCCCGAAGGCTCAGAGAAGGTTGGGGGAGGGGATCCACTGGAACAGCTGTTGGGAGACAGATGGTAGCCTCCCGTCAAGGCCATCCAGCGTGTGCTTTAAGTGCACAGGGTATGGCTCTCCCGCACACGGGGCCACGGCTTAACGTCCCATCCGACGGACGGCGGCCTTTCCAAGACCATCGGTGTCCCCTACTGACCGTGGGCAGGGCGGGGAATTTTGCGGAGATAAATCTCAACGCTGACCCAGCTGGGACTCGAACCTGGGAACTACAGATTACGAGCCTGGCGCGCTACTGACTGAGCCACCCCCGCCCCAACGTAGTAAAATGCCTGATAATAGAACAAAGTCGAATTTAATTTGCAGCAGTTCTGGGCGAGGTCGTGTTTTATATAGAAAAACAGCCGACAATATTAGTGAAGACATCACTAGTGTTAGATTTGCATAGGAAGTGATTATGATGTCATCAGCTTAAGAAAAAGTGAATAGTTTCGGTGCTAGTGATTATCATTGATCTACATAGAAGAAAGATTATGAGAGATTTAAAGTAGTTCTCAGCTGAAGTAATACCTACTAGTCAGAAATAGAAAAGTGTCATTTGATAAACAGAGACACCGATGGGCTTGGAAAGGCCGCCGTCCTTTGAATGTGACGTTAAGAGTGACCCCTTATACGGGGGAGTCGTACCCCTATGTACGTTAAAGAGAACCCTGAATAGCCTTGACGGGAGACTATCATTTGTCTCTTAACAGCTGTCCGGTGGATCCCCTCCTCTCAACATTCTCTAAGGCCTCTGGGTCTTTGTGACTGCCCATTCAGCCCATTGCATACAAAAAATTATCAGAAGTAAGACAACTCAACTCCTTCCCTGAATTTCTCTGATGTGCCTTGTGACCTGGCCATTTAACACAATGTGTTGAAAAAGCCCCGCATGAAGAGAAACTGCTCCAACCGAACCCAGATCAATATTAATTACAGTTACGAAAATTATTCCTTTTCCAACAAGCTGGTTTAAGTTTAGAAATAGCCAAAATAGCTTCAGATTGTGTTATACGGCCAACATTAAAGTCAGATGCATTACTGCCTTTAATGTTATTTTGGCTGTTTCTAAACTTAAACTTCATAAATCCCCAGGGGTAGATGAAATTACTGCAGAAATGCTTAGAGCTGGGAATGTTTCTGTTACCACTTGGATGACTGAAATTTTGAATATCTTTTATGATAAAGGCATGGTTCCTAAGGATTTTACCAGAGCTATTATTGTCCCTATTTTCAAAAAAGGTGATCGCAGTTCTTGTGATAGCTATAGGGGTATCAGCCTACTCTCTGTTCCAGGTAAAGTTCTTTCCATGATTGTGCTTAATAGAATTAAGAATCTGGTTGACAGTCAATTGCGTGATGAGCAATGTGGATTCAGAATTGGTAGGGGATGTGTGGATCAGATATTTTCACTTAGGCAGATTCTTGAGAAATGTTTAGAGTTTCAGAAACCTTTGTTGATTTCAAAAAGGCTTTCGACTCTGTTGATCATCATAATTTGTGGTTGATTGTGAGATCATATGGTATACCAGACAAGTCAGTTAACATAATGAAAGCTCTCTGTAATAATACTGAGTCATGTGTGAGAGTTGGTAAGGCTTGTAGCAATTGGTTTAGCATTACTTCTGGTGTTCGACAAGGGTGTATTTTGTCTCCTTTTCTCTTCAGCTTGGTTATTGATTATGTTATGCGAAATTCACTTCAAGGGAAAGATTTTGGCCTTAAATGGACTGGAGATACGAAAATTTCTGATTTAGATTATGCTGATGATTTAGCCCTTTTGGCAAATGATGTTGATGAGATGAACTCTTTCATTCGAGCTGTTAATGAGACTGGTAGTAGAATAGGTTTGGTTATAAACAGAGAAAAAACTAAAGTGATGAAAATTGGTCAGTCAGGCTGTGAATCAGTTAATCTGAATGGTTGCAGTCTTGAGCAGGTGTCACAGTTTACCTTGGGAGCTATGTAACAGATACTGGTGATGGGGGGCATGAGATTAACAGACGAATAGGGATTGCTGCGGGACTTTTAAGAATCTATGGAGAGTGTGGAGAAATAGGCGTATACACCTAAAGACTAAAATTAGACTGTAGAATAGTTTGGTTCTTTCTAGGGTTAGTTATGGTAGTGAAACTTGGACATTTTGTAAACATGATAACAGAAACTAGATGCTTTTGATTCTAGATGCTTACGCAATATCTTAGGGATTAGGTGGTTCAACTTTGTAACCAATGATGAGGTTAGGCAAAGGAGTCGACAACCTCCTTTAAGCAGCATATTATGCAGAGAGAGACTCCTTTGGTTTGGCCATGTTGCCCGTATGAATAATTATAGATTAGCGAATAGGGTTATGAACAGTGTGCCTAAAGACCTCAGAAAGAGGGGGAGACTTAGGATGCGGTGGACAGACAATGTCAAACAGGACCTTGTTAGAATTGGTGTGCAGTGGCCAGATGCAGCAGATGTAGCTCAGGACAGATATGCTTAGGGAACTAAACTGCACGGTCTGGTTGGACCTCCTTAGCCCATTGGTTGCTTGAGGATGATGAATAAATGAATGCTACCGGTTGTGACGTCAGGAATATTGCTGGCTCTTTTTCTCTAGATCGCGACCTCACAGAGAGGGGTACTGTAAATTATGGGACACTTACTCTGCTACAGCCAAGTTTCCATGTCAGGATTATGCACTATTCATTGAACACTCTGTATAATATCAATGAAATGAGCTTTCGCTTCATTCACCGTTTCCATTTGGAACCGTTTGGGATTATCTTTATTACATATTCCCTATAAGGAAAAAAATTCGGTAACTCCAAATTGTAATTCAATATGCTGCAGTAAGCAGAGCCGGCTTGAGGTGATGGCTAAACGAGAAGTTTAAGGGTTTGGATTAGGTTACTTTACCTCTACTCGGCATTATTTTTGCAACCAAAGAGAGAGGGAGACCTAGGATGAGGTGGGCAGACAATGTCAAACAGGACCTTGTTAGAATTGGTGTGCAGTGGCCGGAAGCAGTAGATGTAGCTCAGGACAGACTTGCTTGGAGAACTAAATTGCACGGTCTGGTTGACCTCCGTAGCCCATGGCTGCTTGAGGATGATGATGATGATGATGATGATGATGATGATGATGAGTTGGCTAAATGGCCAGGTTACAAGGACCCCAAGGGCTCAGAGAAAAGGATCACTGGGAAACTGTTAGGAGATAGATAGAAGCATCCCGTAGAGGCCATCCAGTGGTTCTTTGACGTTCACATGATATGTGTTTGCGCCTGCACTAGCCTCGTTTTACATCCAGTAGTACTTGGCCGTAAAGGTATAATCTCAAATGTATGTGCATCATGTAATTATTAAAAAATCTACCATTCATCAATGTGGCTTTTTAGTTTTCGTCTTAATCAAATTTGGAGTGTATTTAGATCATTTGAATTGCATCTGTGCCATTCAAACTATCGTCTGCTTTCGTCGCTATCGTCTCCTTTCAAACTATCGTCTTTCAACCTGCTCTAGTGCTTTTGTTAATGACAATCATTAAAAAAATTCAGAGTTTAATGTTGAACGAGAAAGCTTTAAGAAACATGTTTTTCCAGAGCTCAGAGTCGTATGTGGCTCCAGACCCGGCGGTTCCCGACCCCTGGACTAATGTAACCAGACATCCCCTTTTTCGTGGGGCGGGGGTGGCTCAGTCGGTAGCGCGCCAGGCTCGTAATCTGCAGTTCCCAGGTTCGAGTCCCAGCTGGGTCAGCGTTGAGATTTATCTCCGCAAAATTCCCCGCCCTGCCCACGGTCAGTAGGGGACACCGATGGGCTTGGAAAGGCCGCCGTCCGTCGGATGGGACGTTAAGCCGTGGTCCCGTGTGCGGGAGAGACATACCCTGTGCACGTTAAAAAACACGCTGGATGGCCTTGACGGGAGGCTACCATCTGTCTCCCAACAGCTGTTCCAGTGGGTCCCCTCCCCCAACCTTCTCTGAGCCTTCGGGGTCCATGTGACCTGGCCATTTAACCCATGGTGTGCAAAAAGTGCCGCTCAGAGGTAAAACAACCCCTTTTCCGGAGACAGTCCCTGGAAGGAAGCTCTTCCCTCGAAGAATAAATGATCCCAGAATTTATTTTTAGGGATTATTTTAAATATTAAATTAACTATACAGCATGAGATCGTTTAGTAATAGAGTAATAGTGGCTTCACTTTTATAAGAAATTTCAGTCAGAAATGCGACTGAAATGTGGATGCAAGACTTTTAAAATAAAAGTCGTTAACTGCAAACTGTGAAAATAGGATGACCAATGTCCCCGGAAAATGGGAACGCCTGGTCATCCTAGCTCGCAACTGAATTCAGACTGAATTGTCAAAAGCCCCGGGATCCTCTTCTGTAAATCTGGTCACCCTAATTAGGACTACACCATCATATGGTTTGTTTTGGTTTTAATTTCAGTTACGAATAGTTTTTGGTTGGCAACACTTTGGAGCAAACAGCCCAAGGATTAGTCATGTGATTTGTGTCAGGGCAGCGTTGTTGACTGCAATTTGAAATTTCGCACAAATTACTAATTAAAAATAACGCGAATTTTTCTAATCTATTGTAAAAATATTTTATGGTAAATTAGGAAACTAGCAGGGCTTGGCAATGTATATGAGCTGATATATTCTTATGAGCTCAACTTCAAGTTTAGTTCCATGTTTAATAAAATTAATTATTAATTATAATTAAAATTACAAAACTAATCTTCCAGGAAAAATTCTCTAGCCCAGAGTAAAGAAAAAATTGCTGTTGCCACTAACAGCTAATACAATAATTTGTTATTTGTTATTGACTGTTGCCAATAACAACTAACAAACTAATTATTTTTCAATAGCTCCGAAACAAAACATGGAATTAGAACTATGAAAAAATATAGATGAAAACAAAAAATGACACATTTTTACTTCACTGCTTTATTCTGAAACTTAATTTCTTTCGATTTCTTAATCGTGAGAAAGTCGCGAAACACTTCTATGGCTACGGACACACCAAATATTTTTCCGAACTTCCTGGCAGCTCAGCCAAGTGAATATACTCTCCAGTTTTCTGTGAGAAAGTTTTCTGTGAGGCCACATCTGTTGTTGGTTAATGGTTTTGTTTTAAGATGGCAGAAAGTTTCGAAGTGTTCATAATGGCTAAACCGCTCAAGCCGCTTTCTGAGAAGCCGTGCTCTTTACAGGGTGGTCAAACCTCACGCCAGCGGTTAATGGCCATTCTCAGGCACACTAAAAGGACAAAAACTGCTCCTAAAAACTATTTCCCTCTAGCTATGGCACATGAGAAAGTAGGACGTTGCTTTTTCTTTTCTCTCTCCTTTCTCTTTCGTTTCTTCTGCATCTGATTTTGTGGGGAAATAGTTTCAAGGAAGTAAAAGCTCTTGGCTGTTCCAATAGGTATCAGTCACCGCATCGGTTGGTAATTGGAGTCGCCAATGATACAGTGGCGATTATAAATAGGAGTTGGTGTTGAGTGTAGGGAAAAATGATCAGGCGTAATTTCAGATTTTTATCAGGAGAAGAATAAACAAGATGCAGGAAGTAAAGTATGAGATAATAAATAAAGCAAAAGATTCCATTGGGTGAAAAGATTGAAAGATTGGTAATGATCAGGATCAAGATACTGTGTCTGTCTCCAGTGCGAGTTAATATTTCTTTCGTATATTAGAATAAAAAAAGCTCTAGCAATCTCATGACAAATCTATTTCCCGTCTGTAGGGAATCTTAGGACTGGAGGCGAAAATGATTAGTAAAGGGGAGTCCGTGTAGGGAGAGAGCTATACCTTATACACATTAAATAACACACTGGATGGCCTTAATGGAGGGCTTCTATTTGTCTCCCAATAGTTGCCCAGTGGATTCCCTTTCCCTAACCCTCTCTGAGCCCTTGGGGTCCTTGTGACCTGGCCATTTAATTTCCTCTGTGCAAAATAGTGCAGCTCACAGATAAAGCAGCCCAACCCATACCGATGAATGAGATAACAGAACTGGTAATAGCTCAGTGGTTAAAGCACCTAGCACGCAACTTGGAGGAGGCTTGGGTTCAAATCCCACTCATCGGTCAATCATTTTTCCCACAAAATTATTTCTTGAAGTAAATGCCAACAGGTAATCTGTGAATTTATTACTAATCAGCCCACTACCTCCTTTATTTTTTTTTATCCTGGTCCGAGTTTATTGGAATGTTGTGAGGCAAATTAACATACATATGTGGGAGGGAAAGGGACTTTGGTTGGAATCTTCTATAAAGCATATCTATGTTTCTTTTTTCCATAAGCATAATGTCTTTCTTTTGACATCTTACCTTCCTCGCCAATCTTGTCTATGGCGTCTCATACTGACAAGAACTTGTCGGACTTCCGTGGCAAGAAGACTGCTTCATGGGCGTCGGCAGGGGGGCAGCAGAGGAACACCCCCCCCCCCCCCCCCCCCCCCAGAAAAAGTGTCAAAATTAATTTATGTTGTATAATATCAGGCACATATAAAAAATTATGTTTATTTCTTAAGGAAATATAAATTTGATATTTTTTTTTTTTTTCGTTTTCTTATTAGCCGTCCCGTGGCCAAGTGGTTAGCGCGCTTGGTTACTGATCTAAGGGACCTAGGTTCAAGCCCCGGATAACGCATGGACGTTTGTGTTGTTTTTCTGCTGGGGTCCTGCCATCCGCACAGACCTACCATGGCATATAAACTGACAGGCTCCTGTCAGACCTCTGTGGCAAGCAGCTGCTTGAGGGGGTACATATATATATTTCTTATTACTTCCGGAGGAATATTATCTATTTTTATTTATTAAAATGAAAAATATTTTTAACACGTATTTTCAGTAATAAGTTTCCCTCTTGTTTTCGCTTTGCTTTAGCCATTCTTAGTTATGGTACGATTGCTGTATTCGGAACAGTGCTCATTAATGAACGGAAACACGGATTTTCAATTCTTCTTTACACCACTCCCAACACCTGAAATTTTTTTTCCCCCATTCTCAAACTATTTTGCGTACCAAAAATTAATGAGTTTGTCTTGTAATCTTGATTTTTCTTCCCTATGTTTTCGTTTGCTTTTGAAACTACGTCATTTATTTTTGTTTATTAATACGAAAAAAAATTAAGTACATTTTACATTTATTTTCAGTAACAAGTTTTTTTCAGGCATTCTTAGTTGTATAGCATTATGGAATAATGATGCATGATCACTGTATTCGCAACCGAACTCATTATAGAATGCGATTTTTATCTCTGAGCGGCACTTTTTTGCACACAGTGGGCTAAATGGCCAGGTCACAAGAACTTCGAATGCTCAGAGAAGATGTGGGGAGGGAACCCAGTGGACAGCTGTTAGGAGACAGATGGGAGCCTCTCGTCAAGACCATCTACCGTGTTTTTCAAAGTACATAAGGTATGATGGCTCTCCTGCACACGGGGCCACAGCTTTACATGCCATCCGACGGACGGCGGCCTTCCCAAAGCCCATCGGTGTTCCCCTACTGACCGAGGGCAGGCGGAAAGTTTTGCGGAAATAAATCTCGACACTAGCCCAGGTGAGACTCAAACCTAGGAACTGCAGATTATGAACTTGGCGCTGTACCGACTGAGCTCCTTCCCTAATGAAATATTTTTATTACTATCTTGAATCACTGATTACATTTTTGCACCCCCTCCTCCAATTTAAAAATTCGTGCAGGAGCCCATGACTGGAGAGTCGTCTAAAATCGCCTTCCCAAACCCACCCCTCATGAGGTCTTCTGACCCACTCATTTTTTTCATTATGCAATCGAAACGGGGACTCTGCGTGCATTAGGGGAAGTGATTGGACATAGTTAATGATTTCAATAACCCACACAGAGAGCCAATGTTGCGTTGTTAACAATATACGCCATCTATTGGCAAAAAGAAACCTCACTTTCATATGTAGGTTAATGGTCTGAGGGCAAATGACATCGGAGAAGAGGTAGAATCCATTTCGCCAAGCACCGGTTCTAGTAACCTAACTTCTTGCATAGAGGAAAAAATGCGGAATGCAGTGTTACAAGTCCACTGGTCGGCCAGCAGTACCTCCATATGTATTATTAGCCAACGTCGTCATGGAATTGTGCATAAAGACACCTCTTCCCCTTTCTAGTTTTCTCTGTTAGGAGTTGCTGACCTTAGGTCACCTCTGAAAACAATGTCCTACTTTCCAGAAGGAAGTGAAATCTGCCATGTTGTTACTCTAGCCCTCTTACATCAGAGCTCGTATACAAAAACCCGAATTCACTTGCAATCCACGATTTTCTCTTCCGGGTAATGTTTCGAGGGATCAAATGCCTCTTTATCAGCATTGCTCCTCCTCCAGGAAGACTGTCTATTTAGCGCAAAATCTCTGTGTCGCCGACTTACAAGAAGTGGTAGCAAAATATTTACGGAAGTGGGTTTCAGTGAAAGTACGGCAGTGATGCTGTTCCGGCAGATGTTGCAATTACTTTCGACCTCAATACTTATACCCTGCTGACCGTTTCACTACACAATAAAGATATGTTGAGAAAAAAATAAATGCTGCCCGTCATGCACTTTCCACCATTTATAAACAGAAGTGACAGTTGTAATGTGTTGTTCCCATGATTGAAGACAACGAACTCTGTAAATTAGGCTGAGATGTCTTCTTCCTATGTTCTCTTCTGCTACAGGATTGCCTCTCTACTAATTAAGTGTCCTACTGCCCGCCGTTCTTAATTTTATACCACCTAATAACAAGAAATCCCTTGTCATGTCAACTTTCTCGTTCTTAATTACTGGAAATATCAGAAGTTCAGATTCGTTAATAAACAAACTACTAGAATTTTCACTACACTAGAATGCATTTTTTGTCCCGTGATTACGTTTTTTGTAAAATAAAATTTTGGTTTTGTTTCCTTCCCAGTAGAATTAGAAATAGGAAATTGAGAAAGTAAGATGGTTCACGGAAGGAACCGAACTAGTAGTGGGGAGGAAACCATCCCCCCCTCCCATTTTCTAAAGAATCCTAGTAACAGTAAAGGATGCAAAAAAAATTGTAAACCGCTAAAAAGGAGAGAAAAAATGCATTACACTATTCAGTGTTATAGGTAGAGCCCTGTGCGGATGAGGATATCAGAGGATTTATTCGCATATATCTGCATTTAAAAGCTCTCAATGGATAAAAGTCTAATGTTAAGCGGATAGTGAATAAAAAGGAGGATAAAAAATTTATTTTAACGCGGATAGCGGATAAAATCTCGGATTTAATAAAATATGCAGGAACATGAGAAAACATTATTGAATCATTAATAATGGAAAAAAAATCCTGATTTGAAAATTCAGTTATGGCATTCATTTTAAAAAATGCATTGGGATAAATCCACAAATTAAAAAAAAGAACTTATCCTACATGAAAGAAGAGAGAATATTAGAAGCAGAATATAAATTCAAAAATTTTGTGGAGTGTTACGTAGAAAACTAGAATTAAATATGTGAAATTTTACTGGTTAATAATGAGTGTCTTCCCACAGTCGCCAATGACTACATTTAAGAGTGCAAAATTAACTCAGAAGAATTTTGAAAACAAAACAAATTTTTGTCAAATATTTAGTAAGGCATATTTTTACAAAATTAAGGCTTTTTCATCACAATATATATTTTCAGTAATAATTAAAATTTTTTTAAAAAATCACTCTTGAAGCAGGGGCTTGCCACAGAGGTCTGACAGGAGCCTGTCTGGAAATCTGGGAAGAAAGAGAAAATCTGGGAAGAAAATCTGGGAAGAAAGCGAGGCTCCAACAGAAAGACAACACAGAAACATTCAAACCTTTAATAAACCTTCAGACTGATTTCTTTTACTTGCAAACATATATCAGACCTCAAGCGTTTGGAAAATCTAAACGGTTATTAAGCAGCCAGTATAACGGATGCGGGTACGGATAAGAACTTGCGGGCAGGATTTTTACTATCCGCGCAGAGCTTTAGTTATTGAGCCGTTCAAGTTAGAAATAGTCAGGCTCTATAGACCAAATTTTTTCACTTAGATTGTTGAGAAATGTTTCGAACTTCAAAAACCTACGGATACTTCCTTTGCAGAATTCAAGTTGATTCTGTTAGCGATTTAATTTCTGGTTGATCGTTAGTCCCGATCCGTGAGATACCAATTTACTATTATCGTATTTTTAAAATAGATGTCATCAACTAAAGCCATTTATACTCTATTCCAGATAAAGAATGGAGCGGTAGATCTGTACCTCAAAGAAAGCAATCGACCAGTGAAACTGGCCACATCCACACGAGTTCTTGCATGAACAACTTTCAGATGTAATTCCGCCACGCAAATGGTTCTGCATCTTATGCGAGAAATAAGTACTTTTTCTAATGTACTCGTACATTATTATGTTTATTTATAAAAGAAAAAAATACACCCTCCAACAGCTGCTTGCCATAGAAGTCTGACAGGAGCCTGTCAGTTAAATACACCATGGTAGAAGATCTGTGAGGATAGCAGGACCTCAGCAGAAAACAACACAAACATCCATACCTTACCCGAGGCTCGAACCCAGGTCCCTTAGATCAGTAGCCAAGCACGCTAACCACTCGGCCACGGGACGGGGAAGTAAGCAATTGAAAATGCTGTTTTTAACTTCGGAATATTTCAAAATACAAAATGAAATATAAAAATAATTTTTTAATTTTACACTGGTATATTTAGCAATCAGAAGAATTCAGTTCAGGTCGTTGCTAACGTCAACCGCACGTTCTCATAGACCGTGTCTTCGTCTGCACACAAATTACACTGAACAACAAATTTTGGCCTTTGCTGTGTTTCGTAAGTGCAAACAGCAGTTTCTTATGTAAATCGAAGGTGCTAAGCAACACGAAAATGACAACAAAAATGTTTGATTAGCTACGGTTTTCGAGACAAAGTCACTTACCTATATTCATCATTCTCTGAAGGTCCAATATCGGTCTACAGCATAGATTCCCAACGGGGGCGATACCGCCCCCCAGTGGGCGCTGGAGCCTTCCATGGGGACGGTAGCGGATCCAGAGGCAAATGGGGGGTGGGGGGGTTGAGGCAGTCAAGAGGGGCGGTCAAATAAATAAATAAATTTAGTGGAATTTTCTGTGACAACCTTTTTATCTCTTCTATTCTGTGGTGTCTTCCTGGTGATTCTGGTCATCCACTACCTCATCCTCATGTACAGCTTTTCAACTGCAGCTTGGACAATAAGTTCCCTGCTACCGCCTACTAGCGTATTGGTACGTCTGAAGTCGACTGAGATGCTCTCAAAAGTTCTCTTCAAGATCACATGGGATATAAGCTTCAATATGTTTTCCCACTCCAAGTCGCTTTGAGTATGCTTTATGGTACGTAGTTACAATACCATCCCACGTCAGAACATAAGGTATAATATTAACATTACACTTGTGAATTAGGCTCAACTCATTAGCCAGCAGATCATACTTCCTCTTCTTTTCAACCTCTACTGTCTGCAGGTTATCCTGAGGTTATTCCTACTTCAATAATTGTAATCTCATTCAATACCTTTACATGCACTACTATATCAGGCTTATTATGTTGGACATGTGTGTCCGTCCTGATAGGCAAATCAACCTTGATGCAATAATAATATAATAATAATAAATTTATTATATTTAATATTTTTTTATAATTATTTTTTAATATAATAAAATACTTTGAAAATACCTGTTTTCATGAATAAATATTTTATCTAGCTATGTAAATTATCTTATTGTTATCGCGTTAATAAGCATTTTTAAATTAGCATTAGGTATACCTATACCTAATTTGTTTTAGTTTAGAATAGATTGACGGTGACAAGTCCTTGCAAGTTGGTAGGCAAACACGCGGTTCATGCAATTTAACATGTTTCGACAAGAATATGGGAGCTTGAAATGACTTGTTTACGGAGCAAGTGCGCCGGCATCGCAAACATACAAGTTAATGCGTGCACAAAATCAAATCTATAAAAGCGATAGCTCTAGGAATGTTTTATTATTTTTATGTGTTTCGCCGTGATAAATAGTCGTGAGTGATAAGTGTTAGAAGTCATTATAAACATTATTTTTATAACTATCTGTAAATCTGTTGAGAAGTTAATTTGCATTCGAAAATATCTGAATCTACATCTAAAAAGAAATGCCGGCAGTACAGTATTGAGTATTTGAAATATGGATTTACGTACTCTCCTACAAACCAATCATTACCTATGTGTTTAATTTGCCGAAAAGTTTTTTCAAATGAAGCTATGAAACCTTCTAGGCTACAAGAGCATTTAAATAAAATGCATGCTGATAAGAAGAACAAAGATTTATCCTATTTTCAAGAACTGGAAAAGCAATATTTAAAACAGCCAACTATGTCAAACCTTTTTGCGTCGTCTTCTAAACTAGATGATGATGGACTACGAGCCTCATATAACGTTTCATTGTTAATCGCAAAAGCAGGAAAACCTCACACAATTGGCGAGGAATTAATTTTGCCGGCAGTCAAAGAGATATTAAAAACTGTTCTTCATCATAAGACACCGTCAGATATCATCAAAAAAATTCCTCTCAGTAATAATTCAGTGCAAAGAAGAATAGATGAAATGGCAAAAGACGTTGAAATATCATTATGTGATTACTTAGACTTGCAAATTTTCCATTCAACTCGATGAATCAACTCTACCAAATAACGAAGCTCTACTCTTATCATACGTACGATTTATAAAAGAAGAAAAAATTCATGAAGAGTTATTATTTGCTAAAAATTTGGAATCTGATACAAAGGGAGAATCTATATTTAATACCATGCAAAAGTTTTTTCAAGAGAAAGAAATTCCTATTTGCAATATTTTGTCTGCTGCTACTGATGGTGCTCCAGCAATGACAGGGCGTCATAAGGGTTTCATAGCGCATTTGAAACAAGCAGTACCAAATGTACTCGCTGTACATTGTATTATTCATCGTCAGCATTTGGTTGCAAAAAATTTGAATGAACGTCTGCATACGTCGCTCCATTACGTTATTAAAGCAATCAATAAGATTAGAAGCAATTGATTGAATGACCGATTATTTGGTAAGCTTTGTAATGAAAATGATGAAGATTACAATCACTTGCTGCTGCACACAGAAGTACGTTGACTCTCTAAAGGTGTTTGTCTGAATCGTTTTTTCAATCTATTTGACTCAGTACTGGACTTTCTTGAAGACAGAGACGAAAAATTGCGCGAAAACCTGATTACGTCAAAAAATGACATCGCTTATTTGACAGACCTGTTTAAAATATTTAATCAAGTTAATTTACAATTGCAAGATGATGAGTTGAATTTAATTAAAGCAAAAAACGTCATAGCTGCTTTTGCGGGAAAACTTCTTCTATTCAAACGAAATCTAGGTAGAGGTGAATACAACCACTTTCCCACATTATCAGCAGTCTCTGCAAAACCGGAAGATTTACTTACTTACTGACAACACTTGGAAGTTCTTCATGTTGATTTTACGGAGCGTTTCCAAGATATTTCAAACATGAATATACCGAGTTGGGTTTTAGATCCTTTCGCAAACACAGATACTGAAGAATCATCAAATTTGGAAGAGGAACTCTTAGAACTCACGACTAACGAAGACTCAAAGTATAATTCAAACATGGATACCAAGAGTTCTGGCTTCAAAAATCAATACCAGTTCTCTTCCCTGGATTGTGGGCAATAGTACAGAAGTTTTTAATTGCATTTCCTTCGTCCTATATGGCTGAGCGTGGATTCAGTGCAGTAGCTAATTTATTGTCAAAGAAGAGGAACAGACTACACATCACTGAACGTGGCGATCTGCGATTGATGTTAACGAAATTGGAACCCGACATTAACAAATTGTTAACACTCCACCAGCCTCAACCATCTCATTAATTTTTTTATTTATTATTAATTTTGTGTTTATCTCACTATTTTTTATTTCTTATTGATTCTGTGTTTATTTTTAAAATTTTAATAAACAATTTTATTGTACATTTGGTTGTCGTTTAATTAATTTCTGCTTTATGATTTTTAATAGATAAATAAACAGATAAATTAGGTACAGATAATATGCAACAATATTTTAATATTTCATATAAAATTAACTATTATGGACTAGGGGGGCGTTGAAATTTTTGTTCTCTTCTAAAGGGGGCGATGGTCCAGAAAAGATTGGGAATCACTGGTCTACAGCAACCGTCGCCTCTTCGCCTGCCGCTTATATACAAAATCTTGAGAAGCTCACATCATATTCCAGCAATAATCTGCTAACGTTGATGGGCTCCATCTTCCTCGTTATCTATTTTCCATTGTAGCAAATTCCTGATGAAAACGTTTCCCGGGCTCATCACTCACACGCCACAGTTTTCCGTAGAGAAATCCAAAGAAAAACTTAAGAAATGTACCTTCAAAGACATACTACATCCCAGTTTGTGATATAAGGACAGCAGTTCTTCCACAAGGTCCTTGTAATTTTCTGCTTTTTTATTCCCTTCGAAGCCCGTCGCCACCTGTTGGAAGGCATACCATGCTTTCCGTTCATCTCAGTGATGATACGAAATACCTGATCATGTAGCAATGAGCGATACATCCATTTTTACCGGTCCAGATATTCACCTGGATCGGTAAAAACACATTCTTTTATCTTTGCATCACTAAGTCTTGGAAATTTTTGTCGAAGGTACAGAAAGGCAGTTTGCGTCTGATCCATAGCCTTGACAAAAATTCTTCATTAGGACATAATTTTATGTGTAATGGTGACAACAAAATCTTCGTAGATTGGACCATAGATGATGCTGCATATTCTTCTTCCCTGGCTCCAATGATGCCCGAGAAGACCAGATCCTCTTCATGTAATGAGATACTTTGTCTCTGCTATTCCATTCGCAAAGGAAGCAACAAAACTTTGTACATCCGTGCTGTAGTCGTGTTAAAGCAAAAGAGCAATGGCTTTTAAGTCCGCACAAATATGCCACTTGTATTTGTCATAATTTATGTATTAAAGCAATTGTTTCACATTGTCATGTTTCCTTCATATTAACAGCATGGCCTACTGGAACAGAAGGCAACAGGTTCCCATTGTGTAGAAGAACGGTTTTCATACTTAATTTCGAGGAATCTATAAATAACCTTCATTCTCCTAGAGTACGTATCATGTGGAGGGATGTGAATAAACTGTCAAGCAGCCAGGTTACCTATCATAATAAAGAACAATACCATGTTTTTGGCGGCTTACTTTCACATTTCTATCAAGTAGAATCCACTGCTGCAGTCTGGATATTTGGGGTTCTGCTTTGCTCTTTGGCAATAGAATAATGTGAAGCTCACTGGTGAAAGCTCACTGGTATTGTGTCACCTCAGTGCTTCGTACAGAGTGCAAAAGACTAAAATCAATATACATTCGTACAGAATGCAAAAGACTCAAATCAGTATACATTCGTACAGAATGCAAAAGACTCAAATCAGTATACATTCGTACAGAATGCAAAAGACTCAAATCATTATATGGATGCAGCCCCCTGTATTTTCAAAACAAAGAATCAACTCTTTGACAGAGACTTGCCGTTCCATTCCCTATGTAAACAGAGTAATTTTATTTTGGGGAGAATTGGTCTAACAGTCCTCCTTGATGCTATCCACTGCTACTTCATAATATGCTTTATCTATATACATAAGAAAATCTAAAATTCGTACAGCGTAAAACCTGCTTACATTTACTTGACCATAAACTGAAAATTAAGTACTATGTAAATCAAGGGTGCACAAACCTTTTTTCGCATCAGACCGAATAGAAAAATAAAAATATTTTGCTTGCTTTGGGCCAATAGTTGAGGGGAGGGTGGGGGGCAATAAAAGATGGAGATCCATAGAGGCAAAAATCATTAGACTTATGTATATTCCAGGCGCCACTTCTTTTTGCACAAATGGGCTAAATGGCCAGGTCATAAGAACCTTGAGGCTTCAGCGAAAGTTGGGGGGAAGGGGACCCATTGGACAGCTGTTAGAAGACGATGGAAACCTCCAATGAAGGCCATCCAACATGTTCTTCGCTATGCACTGATTATAGCTCTCCCACATAGACATCATGAAGGTGTTTCTAATTGCATCAGTCAGATAGAGTTGCCTAAGAAAACTGACTGCCAGTCTTCGAACGTAGGATATAACCATTCTATCCGTCTTTCAGAAGATATTGGTAGCTGTTCTCTCAACATCAGGCCCGAATACAGAAAACAATAGAAGGGCCAAGTGTCCCGAGTGAAAGGGCTTGGCTACGATGGAGTCAAAATGAACCAGAACACCGTTCTGGTATAAACTTTTTTACCGTCGTTTTAGTGTTAGCAAAATTCTTGAAAAATGTGGGTTATATATTTTTAAATATTTTTTCGCCTCCATTTCAGTTACTAGCATTATCAAAGGGGAACCCCCTAGATCCGACTCTGATCAGTATTAATTGTGACCGTTTGAGGTCCAATTTTTGGTAGTTTAAAAAACTGGATAAAATCTCAGTTAGAACCTCGGTGTTCAAAAACGATACAACTGTTTCATTAATTTGAAGTTCACATATTTCATTAATTTGAAGTAAACACATATTTCATATAAATTCCAGTGAGAGCAAAGTCTTTCTGACTCAATGAAACAGAACAATAAAATATTTTCAGGGGAAACATTTTCATTTAATAATATTACTTTAGCGTCCCAATCACTTCGAAATTACCTAATTTTCTGATGCATATAAAACTTTGCCTCCTCTTCAGAACGTTGATTCCTAGCCTATGCCTTTGCTCTTACAGTAAAAATTGATCAGATTTTTCGCCCTTCTCCTCGCTAAAAATGATTCATTTTATTATATACATGTCTACCAGGCAGGAGAATACAAGTATACATTGATTAGTTACATTGTCTTATGTATACAGGGTGTTTCAAAACTCTCTGTAAAAATTTCAATGGGAGAAGGGAACACCAAGACAAACCTTTTCCGTCTATGAATGTATGTCCGCAGACATAACCCTTCGGTGCTAGAGGGCGCTGACAGAAATATCGGTGGAGCTGGTACATAAATGAATGTAAATAAATGTGAACATGTTTATTTTAAAAAAAGTACTCAAAGTTGCGACCGGCAACAGCATTGCATGCATGACAGTGTCGAAGCATTGATTACCGTACATGTTGAAAGATTCCCGGAAATTTCGCGAACAGTTGCAGTGGCGACAGCTATTCTTTCGACGAGGGTTGGGTTATTTTACCTCTGAGCGGCACTTTTTTGCACACCATGGGCTAAATGGCCAGGTCACATGGACCCCAAAGGCTCAGAGAAGGTTGGGGGAGGGGACCCACTGGAACAGCTGTTGGGAGACAGATGGTAGCCTCCCGTCAAGGCCATCCAGCGTGTTCTTTAACGTGCACAGGGTATGGCTCTCCTGCACACGGGGTCACGGCTTAACGTCCCATCCGACGGACGGCGGCCTTTCCAAGCCCATCGGTGTCCCCTACTGACCGTGGACAGGGCGGGGAATTTTGCGGAGATAAATCTCAACGCTGACCCAGCTGGGACTCGAACCTGGGAACTACAGATTACGAGCCTGGCGCGCTACCGACTGAGCCACCCCCGCCCCTTCTTTCGACGAGATCTTCATCTGAGTCAATGGGAGTCTCGTACACAAGGTTCTTGTGTCCCAGAAGAAATCGATAGATGTTAAATCGTGCAATCCTGGTGACAGGTCCACCCCAGCCTATCCATCGGCCCCCAAAAGTGGCATTCAGATAACCCCGCACATAATAGCTGAAGTGTGCTGGTGCCCCATCATATTGAAACCACATTCGTCTGCGAATAGCTATGAGAAAATCTTCCAGCAGTCTCGGCAACGTTTCTTCAAGAAATACCCGATAAATCTATTCGTTGAATCGGGGAGGCAGTGGGTATGGCCCAATCAGAATGTCATGGACAATACCCACCCAAACATTGACGGCGAAGTTGTTGATGACCATGCGCCATTGTGGATATGGATTTTCGTGCGCCCAAACGTAAGAATTCTATCTATTCATTGAATCGGTGAGGCAGTAGGTATGGCCCAATCAAAATGTCATGGACAATACCCACCCAAACATTGACGGCGAAGTTGTTGATGACCATGCGCCATTGTGGATATGGATTTTTCGAGCGCCCAAACGTAATAATTGTGCCCATTAAACGCACCTTCTACTACTTGACTAGCACAATTAACTTAGAACTTTGTACTTGACTAGCAGAATTAACTTAGCACTTGACTAGCACAATTAACTTAGATACTTTCCATTATGTTCAAAATGAAATATTTTCCTTACAGTGAAAAAAGGAGAAAACAAATTCTGAAGTTATGGGTGATATCGGCTTCCCATTGACACTGCATGGAAGGTTTGTCAATGTTGTCAGGATAGATATTCCCAGTAATTGCTGCGAGTTGTCACTCCGTCTATAATATTTTGTCAAAATAAACTCATAGCAATCATTTATGAATGTAGGGGTTCCTAAAACAAAAACTAATATGTTCTCAGCAGAAAGATATATATGTTCAGGCCACAGAAGATTCGAACTAGAATCTTGCTCCGCTATACGACAGTGATGGCGAACCTATGACACGAGATTTTTGTTGGCACACCACTGGGACGGAGCCGTCGACTAGGAGGTGAAATGTGTCTAGACTGGAAACAATACCATAGCAGTTCAATACCAATTTATGGATGAACCGTTCATAGCAAGATGGAGACTATGTTGCTATAATTACTTGATTTTAATAGTGTGCCCATATGTTAAAAGATCTCGTCAAATAACTGATTAAACATTGCACAAAAAGCTGAATCACGAGCTACTAAAACCATCATCTATTTCCTTTAAAATACTTCTCTATATCTTAAAAAATGTTTCGATTTATTACTTTTATTGCTGAGAACCATTTTACGCTCTCAGTCAATAAAACAACTTCATTCTGATAACAGTGGCATAGCGTGTGATGCACTGGACATGGTAAGTGGAAAGCATCGTGCGATTGATTTTGGTTTGGTAAATAAATGTTTCATTTTTTTTTAATTTTCCCCCTTGTGTAATGGAGAGTTTTAGACGACTCGCCATTACACAAGGGGAAACCTTTAATTTTCCCCTTATGTGTATTCCGTATCCTTATATTTAAATATTTCATATTTTGTATCACTTAATTTGTATTGTATGATGAACGGATATGTAACTTTAGATGTTTAATAATAAATAGCATTTTAAAATATTTTGAAACGCTGGCACGGGAGCTAGAAAATATTCTCTTATTTTGGTACGGGAGTTCGAAAAGGTTCGCCATCACTGCGATAGGGTCACCATGCACAAACGTCATACGTTCCATCCCCGAAGTAGCATATTTAAATACCTCGTGAATTTTACTTTTTTTCTTTACAGTATGTCTTTATTTCATATGCTTTTATTCCTTCAGAATTGAGAGTATTAAAGCAAAACTCTACTGACTACGCATAATTTTAAAATTTGTGACGCTATTAGAAACTTGAATAAGTAACACAACTCAAAATACATGCACTTATCAGTTTTATTATAAATTTTAATTCAACTGTTTATATTGTATAATATATGGCACTTCAGTAAGGCATTCAAAAATGTTTTAAAGAGCACAAGAGACAAAAATCTTGTTGACTTAGAAAAAACATGGAAATACCGTTGTCTATTTATATTACAAGTCCAAGCACTTTTTACAACTGGCTTCAGCATTTAATAAATTTCTTTTCTATTCCGGTGTCTGCATTGCATTGTTAACCTAAGAGCAATACAATGGTTATACAAAATTAAATTATACTTATTGAATTACATAAAATGCTCTGAATTGCACATTAAAATAGACCTTTGTCATATGCCAAGATGAACAGGACAAGCAAAAGTATACATCATATGGCATTAACGTTCTTACATTGCTACAGTTTCAAACAAATTTTCAATTACTAACCTATGGAACGTTTTGAAATTTAACCTTTAACTACTATAACGCGGCGCATTTAAATGAGCCATGCGAGTAATGCTTTTATGATTTGAAGCTATTTTGTTAATAGTTTTCATAATGCAGAATATCACATACAATTTAAAAACAAGGTTCATCTTTCTTTATTATTGCTTTATTTACACTCCAAATATAAATCAAATATCCATATGGCACATTAAAATGCGACACGCGAATATTTTATGTAAGATTTTGGCGTGAAATTGAAGGTTAATGATATTAATAGCAACGGAGTCCTTTAATTTAAAACATTTATCTAAAGTAATACTCAAAACAAATCACTTATGCGAGATTCACATTCGTACTAATGTCGAATTTACTCACATATTTCAGCAATTTACATTGAGCCCTCTTCTGTGGAAATCACATTTGGCCCCATGCATACATATGCCAGAATCTCCATCATGGAAAAGAAGGCTCAATTTGACTCTAATAATTAGTGTAAATAAATACAATAACAGAAAATTTGGGCCCCCAAGGAACTTGACTAATTATTAGACTATAACTATTTTCTGGAACTGGAGATAAATTTCAAAATTCCGAAAAAAAAAACCTATTTTTAAAGTGCTTATATGTTATCACTCAATCGCTGCAATTAGTTTCAGCTGTTCCACTCTTGTATGCATATAAGATTTTTCTTTGTGGTAATATAATGAAAAAACAGTTATTTTCGTAACTTAAACAACTTAATACTCAGGATAAAATATATCTTCGTTCTAACCAAGAATGCCAAAAAGGTAATGCTTACTAACGCATTTAAAATTCATCCACCAGAAAACCAAGCTGTTTGGAGTATGGAATACCAGTTTGGAATGCTATACTTTTTTTCTTCGTCTTGCGTTGGATAAAAAAAAATTACAAACCACTTCCATGCTTTAGACATACATAAATTAACATATTCCCTCATAGAATCAAAAACCATGACCTCCGAATATTTAAATTCATTACAGTGTTCTGTGTACAAAATTTTTTTATAAAAACACATTAATTTAACAAATTTAAATTTCAATACATGATATTCATTAGGTTTGCTTCTTATCAATGCAATTTACATCGCAAACTGAAACGAAATATTTCAAAAACAAAGCTTAACATGCCCTAAAAAATATTAATACAAACATTTATAAGCTATTGCAATTTGTACAGTAAATAAGACATATTAGGCCAAAGTAAAATTTACCAAACTTTAAGAAATGTAGCCCGACAGTCTAATTTTTTTTCAACTGCTGTAAATATCATTAATTTTTTACATTGTATTTCTCAATTCATTACTCCTAGTTTCCCAATGTTTTGCTGCAGGAGTCGATACACCATTTTAAAATGACAGTATCGGGTTTTACTAGACCGAGATGCAAAAAATATATATTTTTTTAATATATGTACAAGTTCGGCTTTTGAAGCTGTATTCTAAACACAATTTTAAAATCTGCACTACCAACACTGGAATAATAATTCGGATTTTATACTACACATAAAAATACTGCATTTAATATAAAAATAGCTAATTTCATTTTCAAGTATACTATAATAACCAGTATAATTTATTTTTTTAAATGTCAATACAAAATATTTAGCACAGCGGCAATCATAAAATATAGAATATATTGAATCATGGTTGTAACATAGCAACACTGAATATAGCAACACTGAATCATGGTTGTAACATTCCATCTAAATGAACTGCAAAATATTTTAATTGTGCTCAATATAAAAGAAATAAAGCCCGTATCGTATATAATTTCACAAATAAACAGATTATATAGCATTAGAAAAATATTCAAGTTAGAATTACTCTACTTACGTTTCATGTTTTCGATTTGCAACTGTACACACCTACAATTGCGCAACTCATTCACCCCCCCCCCCTCAAAAAAAGTTATCTAATTGAATGATACAAGTGAAAAATTTATTGCAACGTTATAGTTAATATGCTTAAGTAACTAATCTTACGGAAACGGTAGGGAGTGGCAGTTAACATTCCCCCACCCCACAAAGTTTCGAACACTTTATTAAGTAGCACTGCTCGATATTATCTCCCAACACCAAAAAAATTGGATGCACCACTGCACGCCTAACATTCTGAAAATTATCGAAGCAAAAAAAAATGAGCATTACAGAATAAATCAAGTTGTGAATAATAACCAGTTGGGTCGCTTTATCTCTGCGCGGCACTTTTTCTGCACACAATTGGCCAGGTCACAAGGACCGAAACGTTTCAGAGAAAGTTAGGGAAGGGGATCCACTGGACATAGATGGATAATTTTAGAATTAAAATATCTCCTAATAAGTTCAAGACCTGAGAAACATTAGTAAATCTGGTTTAATATAAAAGTAACTCTAAAACTGCACCACAAAATTCAACCTTCACTTCTAGTGATAGCTTTAGCAGTACGTCAATCGGTTAACCTTTTGGTTTTCTGTGAATCAATATCAGCATTTTCTTTATCATTACATGGATATAGTAATAACGATTTAGCTACAAAAGTAACGTTTTTGTAGCTAAATCGTTATTACTATATCCATGTAATGATAAAGAAAATGCTGATATTGATTTGTCTTGGCACTCAATTTTTACACCCCTGATAATCTGCGATGCTTTCGTTCAGAAGTATAAAGCCAAGGGCTGATACGAGAATTTTATCACCACACTGGAAGTGAATACTACAAAGTAAATGAGTTAACACGTTAGGTAAGCTTAATATTTTGATATTTTACACATCAAAATGTTATATTACTGACGTTTATTAATACACAAACGATATCCATTTAATACATTTTTATATTCTATATTTATATCCAGTATACAATTTTCTGAGAAATTTTAAATAGCTGCAACAGCAGATATATAGGAGTAATAATCTGCAATAACTGTATGAATGGGTTGAAGGTTAATTAGTCAACATTTAATAAGTTAATGAAATTGCTTCACTGAATTTAAACTCTAATTAGAATTGCAGAAAACCAAAACAGCAATAAGATAGATCTTTCACCATACATTTATGTATTGGACAATTTCCAAAAAACTCAGAAACGTACTATTAATAAGGAATGAAGAAATAAATGGTAATATGCAATAAATAAGGGAGGATTCAAATATTTTAATTTTGCAGAATACTTGTTAATGTGATTTAATCACTGAGCAGACAAGGGGCGGGGGTGGTTCAGTCGGTAGCGCGCCAGGCTCGTAATCTGTAGTTCCCAGGTTCGAGTCCCAGCTGGGTCAGCGTTGAGATTTATCTCCGCAAAATTCCCCGCCCTCCCCACGGTCAGTAGGGGGACACAGGTCGGCTTGGAAAGGCCGTCGTCCGTCGGATGGGAAGTTAAGCCGTGGCCCCGCGTGCAGGAGAGCCATACCCTGTGCACGTTAAAGAACACGCTGGATGGCCTTGACTGGAGGTTACCATCTGTCTCCAAACAGCTGTTCCAGTGGGTCTAAGGCTTCGTGGTCCTTGTGACCTGGCCATTTAGCCCATGGTGTGCAAAAAAGTGCCGCTCAGAGGTAAAACAACAACAACTTGAGCAAGACACTCTTTCTTGAAATGTCGCCATGTTTGCGTCATGGCATTACAATGGATTAATTCCCATCAGAAAAATGGTAAAGCCGTGCAATTGTAAAGCCATGTTAGTGTCATGTAAGCTCGAGCTATACACATAAATAAAAGTTCATTCAGCTTTAATGAAAGGTTACTCATATGCCCTAAAAGTTAATTACTTCATTCCTTGTCTCAAGCATTTGATTCGGCCATGTAATCAGGCCAATTGGTCCATTTTACAGTAAAAAAAGTGTCACTCAAAAGTTTCGTATAATGTAATCTTATTAGAAATTCAATTATAAGCTCTCAAAAAGTTGATTTTAATATTAATAAAATATCCCCCCCCCCCTTGTTAAAAAATCAAGTCTTTAAGCAATTAAAATATTTTATGATTCACATTACACCTAAATCCCATTACCATTAATTATAAGTCACTTGCCCAACCATTAAGCTACCCGATTCTTCCAGCTTAGAAATGATTTCCATGAACCCTATACGATGCGACTTACCATGCAAGAACAAAGGCAATTCACTAAATAAGGTGAACTGTTGTCATGAAGTTCCCCAACAGTTCTTTTCGAGCATTAAAAACGTTTTCCCCAATTCAGCGGTTAAATCAGTTGGCATATAACAAATAATTATACAGTCTGAACCATAAGATTTACAAACAAATGTCAAATACTGAAAATTTTGTATATTTTAAGCTTTAATTTTGATATTTATTTATGTCCTATATTTCCTAATAACTCAAGTACATTATTTAACCATCCTGATCAAAGAAGGGAAACACTTTATGTAGTTCTTATTAGAATATATTCATAGCAGCATGATGCTAACAGTTTACTTTTTTTGCGATCCTTAATTTTTTTCGGTTTGTTGATTCCTTCATTAAACTGTCAATTTTATTTGACACATAATCTTGAACCTTGGAGTTACAGATATTTCTATTTTTAACATTTGCATCATATTCAACTCTGCTAGCATAGTTGTGCAGCATTCTTCATACACCACAACACTTCATTAACGTTTACAGCAATTGCTAACTCTGCTGAATAAACAAATGTAGTATGCTATAAAATGTCAAACTGCTTTTTAATAGCTGACATGTATGCTGCTATGACTTTTGATTATTTGCTAGTTTTGCTGTCATTTAACATTTTTTCTCACTACTCTATTAAATCTGCATTGGCTACACTTCCATTCTGAACGTTTTTCTTTCCCTAGCTTTCTACAATTGAACTTACTGATAGGTTTCGAATAGCAGAACTCTGGAAACCGGGTTCAAAATATTAAGCAATTTCTCTAATGAGATACTGGAAAGGCAACTTCCAGATCAACAGTAGACTTCTGATAGCTACGAATCTCTCGGACAGCTACAGTTCCAGTTGTTTAACAATGAGGTTTCTTCAGATATCCGATAGCAGGGGCACTTTTTTCTGGAGATTTGGTAACTAACTACTGCTTTTGGAGTTTTTCCTCCCGTCAATTTTCTTGCAGCTTGTTTGGTACGTCCATATTAAATAATTTTGCTTACAAACTTTTTACAACTACTTCACACAGATTTTCAAACAACCTAAATCTGTGAAAATTTCAATCAAAATGTTACAGAATATGCAATTCACAAAATCCCACGGTTTCTCCTCTGCTTTTGAAACCAATGACAATTCATGAATTGTCATTGGTTTCAAATCATCATGAGAAGTAATTTTTGCCAAAATCGAAATTTTGGTGACTGAAGCTATCAGTTGGGTTGGGATTTACCTCTGAGCGGCTTTTTTGTGCACAAGGTTAAATGGCCAGGTCACAAGGACCCCAAAAGCTCAGAGGTTGGGGGAGGAGACCACTGTACAGCTGTTAGGAGATAGATGGTAGCTTTTCATCTTTTCATCAGGGCCATCCACCATGTTCTTTAACGTTCACAGGGTATAGCTCTCCCGCACATGGGGACACGGCTTAACGTCTCATGCGATGGACAGCAGCTTTCCTAAGCCTATTGGTGTTCCCTACAGCTATAGGCAGGGCAGGGAGTTTTGCATCTCAACGCTGGTCCAGCTGGGACTCGAACCTAGGAACTGCAGATTACAAGCCTAGCAAGTTACTGACTGAGCCTCCTCCACTCCTCCTACCATTGGACTATTAGTTTTTTATATAAGCAAAACCCCTCATGCTGCTTTTAAAACGGAAAAACCTTTTTTTGTTTTCCTAGGTGTTAATCCAGTACTGCAATAAGCGATATCTCAATGGCTAAACAGCAGTTTTTTAAACATCGATAATAATCGCAGCATGACCTGATGCTCTTTTGGCACTGATAAATCAATAAATATTTAGCGGAAAAAATTTTCGCCGACATACGGGAATTGAACCCGCATCTCTCCAGAAACATGCCAGTCTCCAGTTTTTTCAAAACTGGATACAATTTTTTTTGTTGCTTAGGTATAGTGCATGTGAGCAGAAAGTTGTTTCATGAACAAAGTTTAAAGGTGTAAAAAATAAAATTTTTCATAACGTTATATAATTGCATTCTCCTCAGCTTAGCTATTATTCCTTAAATTTGTGCAAGTATATAAAGTGTGTTTTCAATTATATATCAAATTCCCATATCCACCTAACTAACTAGGCTCCTCCTCCCCCAAACAGCATGCACCACACTTTGGAAACCACTGCTCTACAGGGTCATTGGTGAGAAGTAGCACCAGTTGTTTCTTGACTGCAGGAGGAATTAGACAACTAACAGGCAACATACATTTCATAGCCCTTGCTTAATTTCACTTCACTTAATAGGTTACATTAGCAAGTTTTGATTTAAACAATATGCAATAAACATCTGCAGTGACATACCCAGGGATTTCCATGAAGGGAGGGGGCGTTATTTCTTATCTTTAATTTTTTATTGCTTCCTCAGAACATATATGTTATTCAACACCTCAAGGGTGTTATTATAACTTCCAAAAACCCCTCTCTTTTGGATATGCCACTGAACATCTGACTCACTCATAAAAATTTCAAACATCTACAATTACATTACAACAGTAAGAAATATTCGCAGGGTTACCTGTCGACTTTAACATCAATAAATTACACAAAATTAAAATGAGTAAAATTGGAAGACTATACGGCAGTTATGAATTTAGGACGACTGAAAACATCATACCTCAAGAATTGCCCTTATCAATACAAATCCTGAAACCTAAAGAAGTTTTGTAATTATTGCAAAATTCAAGGGGGGCTTCCCACAGACCATCGATTTTAAATATGAGTAGGACATTTTATTATTTAGAAATTCTGGTTATATAATTCTGATAATAAACTTTCAAACACTGTCACATTTTAAATACGTATTATTTAAAATGCACCTTTGAAAAAGCACCCCTCCAGAAATATTTTTACAGTCTATGTAAAATTGGTATATCATAATAAAATTCCTAAATATGATATGCACAGTATGTTTTTCCTTTAAAAAAAGGTTTGCCAGTACACATCAAAGTACAAAAATAAACAAAGTGTTGAAATCAGCATACTGACTGCAGTGTCAAATGAAAGGTATTTACTAGTATAACTATTGTGGATATTATGGATATGTGTACCAGTTGGTACTGGCCAGAAAAAAAAGTGTCCTGACAAAGCTTACTGGCTAAATGTAATATTTTAAATATATTCATGTTATTGTGAATATTTCTAACTGATTGAACAAATTATCCTTGGCACTGACCAACTCCATTTTTTAATTTGTACCCTTCTGCAGATAGCTACTCTTTGATTTGTAGCTTTATTATTTGGCAAAACTTGTAAGCAAAAATGGCCCAAATGCCACCCCTGGTGAAATGCATTCGTTCTTCAGTGCCCCCTGCCCCCTGTCTTACTGCAGTGTTTACCTTTGGATTAATTGCTGTAATGCAATTTCAGCCCAGCATCCCCACAAAGTACAATACTTTATGCAACTATTTGGGTGGCCAACCTTGACTGTAAATTGTATGTGTATTTATTATTCAAACATTTGAAAGATATTTATTCTCCTTTTAAGTTTAATAAAGAAGTTAGAAAAACACTTTCATCTGAATGCAAAATTTTTTGCCTTTGTTTGTAATGTGTTGCATGCAATGAACTGTACCAAATGTAAAGGTATTACTGATTAGGAGTAATTTAAGAGAAACATGAAATCGACATTTTAAAATGCAATTGCTCCATTTTCCTCAAACCTCATTGAACCTTGATGTTTTGTAGTTGGCTAAGTAATTCAAACTATTTCTTAAAAAAGTTCAGCATTAATACCAAATAATGGAGTCCACAATAAATTGATAATAATGTTACACTTTAATAACTAAAGCAACACCAGTAAACACAGAAGTTTACTGATGTGTAGTTCTTACTATCCAAATGGCATTGCACTTTATCTAAAGTTGTTGTCAGTGAAGCACATGAGAGGGCAGGCTGAGTAAGAATTGATTCTGGATAGATAAATTGGCAGAGATGGCCTCATTCTCTATCTCAGGAGTCTCCAATGTTTTGCCCACTGTGAGTCATATTCAAAATTCAATTATCTCCCAAACCATAATTATAATTCAAATTATATAACGAGCTACATAGAAAATAAAACACAATGGTACAAAATAAAAAGTAATGTGCATGAAAAACAGGCAACTGCAAGTAAGAATCTGTACAATTAAGATAAGTAGAGAAGAAAATTTGTCTTAAGCCAGATGGGATACAAAACCACCATTAATAATGTTCGTAAACGACACAATTTCAAAACATTAAAATAATTTAATTTGCAATATAATTATACTATTTTTCGTTAATAAAAGTAAAGCATGTTTAACACTGCATGCTAACTTTCATACCATATAAACCTGGCGAAGAGGACTAATTTTGAACTACATTCAAATAACCACATGTAGATCACAAGCTAGATGTTGGGAAGCCCACTATTCTAGACCTTTCTTGCCTAAATAACCCTCTGGTATGTCTTCTTTGAGAATAAGTCGAAATGGTTGTATATATTGAACTGAGGTAACAAGACTTCACTGCATTGTAGATCAAATAAGAAATGCAATTACTATAATGGTACCTTATAGATACTGGCCACCATTTAGATGAAGGTAGAATGTCGTTTGACACTGTATGAAATACAAATGGTTCATATATTGCAGATTATTGATATGGGACTTTTGTGTATATTTTGAATTGTTAGAGCATAAAGTTGCTACCATTCATTGTGAACACCCTGTACTTATGGTTAACTTCAATTTCTTAGTTTCAGACACAAAAAACAATATAGATAACCTGATAAAAAAAAAAGTCTTAAAATTCTCTGCTGTTCCATACACAAATTATAGATCTCTTAGATGGCACAAAAGATCATGCAAGTTTATAAAGGAAAAAGAGCGATTCATAGTTTAGGAAATATTGATTTGACTTTTCCCAATTTTAAATTATTTCAGTTTCAAGCAAAATTTTTTTTCTTGTTGGTGATTAAACTTTTACTTATTTAATTTATTGCATAAAAATTGTAATGGAAATGAAAAATTAACCTGCTATTAATTATCCAAAGGGAATCTTAAGTCTGAATTTGAAGTTTGGTAATCTAAACTTTTGCTAAATTTCCAATTTTATTAATTTTTAAAAAGCAAATGAAAATTTATGCCATCATATATTACAACTTCAAAATCATTCTTTTCATTGGCAAAATTCTTTTCCAAACCCCATCACTTAGTAAACTTTATTATCACTCCTGTTGACATCAGTTTTACTTTGAATGCATACATATATCACTCCTAAATAACTTATCTTCCTAGATAGTATCAGAAAAAAAATTTTCCAGAAAAATTTTTTTACAACAAATACTTATGTATTCTCTAACAATGCTTATCACATTGCAATTCCTTGTTGAATTAAAACCATAAAAAATTTTCATCAATATATTTTCACCAAAAAAATTTATGTATAACACAATGAACTAATTGACAATGGAAAATTATACTGAGAAAATTTACCATCCCAGACGTTAATCGAAATTCACATCAAAGGTAAAGATAACATCATAGATAACATCAATGGTAAAGTTCACTAAATTACCGAAAAAGGTAGTGAGAAACAATTACTACTCCAAAATTTACCTATGCATTCTCTAATGATGCTCATCACATATCCTAAGACACTCCCCATTTTTCAGCTATTTGGTTCTTGTAGATGGTTTTATACGAATTCTTTAATATATTATCAATTTGTTTATACTCTTAAACTATATAGCAGGTGTTGGCAACCTATGGTCCACATCTAGCCCATCAGACGGGTACTTTACATCTAAGCAGCAGTCTTTTGCACACAATGGACTAAATGGTCTGGAGAGAGAAAGCTCAAGAACAGAGCTCAGAAAAGATTAGGGGAAGAGGACTTATGGGGCAGCTGTTCAAAGACCTGGTTAGCCTCAAATCAAGCCCATCCAGCTGTGAGAAAGAAAAAATTATGTTAAACATGCAGAGGGTATAGCCCCCCACCCCACCCCACCCACCCTGCAACGAGGGCATGGCTTAACATCCCTAAAAAATAATTTCAAATTCTCTGTTGTTGAGCAATAAAATTTTAGAATCCTTCAAACTATTCGCATGTTAAAAGTTCTTAGGAGAAAACTCAGAAGCTTTTCGGAGCAAGGACAGTGCTCCGTCTTCAGGGAAGTGATGCTATGTTGTATACTTAACATCCCATCCAATGGACAGCAGCACTTCCAACCTTACTCTTTTGCATTAATCAATGTTTTTGCACACTGGTCAGTGCAAAAGAATAACAATTGAACAATGCAAAAGAATAACTTTACTCTTTTGCATTTAATCAATGTTTTTGTAGACCCATCAGTGCCCCCTTTCTCAATGAGGGCATGGTGGAAGTTAGTGGAAATAAATCTCAACACTGGTACAGTTGGGACTAAAACCTCTAAACTAGATTACAAGCCTTGCAAGCTACCAACTGAGCCAACTCCATCCTATTCATCAGATGATTCTATCCTGCAGTGGTATCCTCTCAACTGGGACAAAACTCCTGAATTACATGCCCACTTACAGCAAATCATTACAGGTTTATGGACCAATAAACTTGGCCGAGTGGTGGCACTCTTGGCTACCGATCAAAGGGACCCGAGTTTGAGCCATGAATGCTTGTGTTGCTTTTATTCTGAGGTCCCACCGTTCTCACAGACCTATTTTGGTGTGTAAACTGACAGGCTCCTGTCAGACCTCTGTGGCAAACAGCTGCTTGAGGGGATATTTTTTTTTATTAAACTTGAGCAATGGCATATATATTTACTGCAACTATAATATAGCAGCAAGGTAAATAATATACACAAAAAATTACCTATATAAAAAATAAAAACTTTTTTTTAAATGACCTAACAAGAATACAAAAAAAAATATTTTTTCAGACTTCTGTATAAACAAGTCATTTTTGTGAATTAATGAATCATCAATTTTTTAATATTTTATTCTCCTAAAACAAGGGTTAGTATGAATTAAAAATTCATGGGCTAAAGATCAATAACTGTTTCCCATTTACAAGCTTTCATTCTATGGAATTTCATTAAGATACTTCATTCTACAAATTATATGAATTATCTTTCAGATTCACCCATGTGCATTTTTGATGGCTACAAATTACCGTATTTGCCGGCGTATAGGACGCACTTTTTTCCCCTCAAAATACACCTAAAATATGGGGTGCGTCTTATGCGCCGGTAATCAAAATTATGAGTTGAAATTTCAGTCTAAAACTTTTGGTTTATATCAATATACATATATAAGTATTCTTTTGCATTTTGTCCTTTTGTGAAAGAGTGGTTTCAAATAAATCGTTTCTATATTTTTTTTTGTTCTGTAAAAATAATAAGTTGCGTGATGTGTTTTATGTTTCACTACTGATAGAGGGAGCATTCCAGTAAAATAGAGTTCAGATCCACTGACACCTCGAGGTTACGATTCATCCACTGTGCGCATGTGTGATCACATTTCACCAGCATATTTTTTCGAAAAGCGCGAGCATGGCGCATCGTTACCGATTACAGCACCTCAAGGCAACCAAAACGTAAACTTTTAGTACCGAAGAAGCTTTTTCATGTTTTTGCTGCAAAACATGGCTCAAAAACAACACAGATTCTGCTATGATATTGCATTCAAGCTATGAGTGATTGAGTATGCCAAAAGAACACAGAAAGAGAGCAGCAGAGAGGAATTTCGGATCACCGCCAACAGAAAAGATAAGAACTTGAAGAAGACAGGAAGAAGACCTAAAAAAAGCTATGCATAGTAAACATAATTTGCGACGTGGAATTGCAAAATGGCCGGAACTAGAAGAAGAATTAAAAACTTGGTCCACCGAAGCTCGGGATTTCCAGTTTCCACAAAAATGACTATTCAACAAGCAAGAGTGATAGCTACTAACAGAGGCATCGCTGATTTTACAGGATCAATGTCATGGTGTTCTAGATTCATGAAGAGAAATGACTTACGTATGCAGACTAAAAAAAAAATAGCACAAAAGATGCCAACAGAATATGAAGACAAGATTATAGAATTTCATAAAATTGTCATTAATGCAAGAAAAAGTGGAAATTTTGAACTTTCACAAATAGGAAACATGGACGAGGTCCCACCGACGTTCGATGTACCCTCAAACAAAGCAGTAGATTCCAAAGGTGCAAGAAGTGTTATTGTTAAAACTTGTGGACATGAGAAAATGCACTACTCGTGTTGTCTTGTTGTGCCAATGGAACAAAATTGCCGCCTCTTTTGATTTTCAAAAGGAAAACCTTGCCCAAGGAAAAACTGCCTAAAGGTGTGTTTGTGCACGTTCATCCTAAGGGCTGGATGGATGACGGGGGGATGAAGTTGTGGATAGACAATGTGTGGTCTAGGCCAGGGGTCAGCAACCTGCGGCTCTTTTGATGTAAAGTTGCGGCTCTCCAGTTCCATACGCAAAAAATTAATAATTTATTATCAAAACCCTTAAAAAAATAAGAAAATATATTTTTAAGTACCTAATTTATCAATAGCTTCTATTTTCATAATCGTTAATTACATATCGCTACGCTTAACATGATCGTAATGAGATAAATTTGAACTATTGTTTCGTTCTTAGAGATGAGACTCTGTGACCATGTTTATCTTTCAGCCAATTGCATTCCATTTGCGTCTCACCCGCACCACCACCATCGCGACGTGTTGTCAGTCAGTTGTCCTCGGATAGCGCTGTCGACATTACGTGCATATGTGTTAATTTAATCGCTTGTGGTTTTTGTGTGTTTATTCGCTTGTTGTTTCAAGAATTCAATTTAGAAGCGTATTATCTTCTCAAAAGTATGTGAGTCAGTAACAGAATTGGATTATATATCTGAGGATCGTGTTAACGTAGTAATAATGGTTAATAAATTGTTGGCCGTTTTAGATAGTTAAGTAATATTTAAAAAAATCATTTTTTCAGCTCCGCTGCCAGCATGGCATCTGGTAAAAAAAAGAGTAGAACTGAAGAAGAAAACAGAGAATTCAATCAGGTTTGGACGGAGTCGTTTGTGTTCATATGCAACACAGATGGCCTTCCGACTTGTCTCATTTGCCACGAAAAACTCGCACACAATAAGAAGTCAAATTTGGAGAGACACTTCACTACAAAACATACCCAGTTTGCTGGTAAATATCCAACCGGTGACGCACGAAAAAAAGCTGTTGAAGAGCTCAAAAAAAATCAAACACAGTCAAGTTCCATGTTAAGGAACTGGGCGCAATCTTCCAATAATGTAAATCTGGCAAGCTTTGCAGTATCATTAGAAATTGCAAAAAGAGGAAAACGATTCACAGATGGTGAGTATGTCAAAGATTGTTTTATACGTGCATCTGAAGAACTGTTTCGTGATTTTAAAAACAAAGCAGAAATCATGAAAAAAATCACAGATTTGCCATTATCTGCTAAAACAGTACAAGATAGAACTTCTAAAATGTCTTCAAATGTAACACATATGCAAGTGGAAGACATTCAACTGGCTTCTGCCTTATCACTTGCTATAGATGAGTCTTGCGACATAAAAGACACGACACAAGTTACCCTTTTTGTCAGGTATATGTCGTCCCAAGGTCCAAAAGAAGAACTGCTAGGATTGCTACCGCTCTCAGGGCAGACTCGTGGAGAAGATATAGCAAATGCTGTGCAAAAACGTTTGGAAGACAATGGAATCAATATAAATAAAATTGTTTCTATAGCAACTGATGGAGCCGGAAGTATGACAGGAATACATAGAGGGGTAACATCAATTCTTCAGAAAAAAATAAACCACGAAATTCTAACGTTTCACTGCATAATTCATCAAGAAGCGCTTTGTGCCCAAACATTTCCGGCCGAAATAGTTGAGGTCATGAACTTGGTAATTAAGATTATTAACAGCATCTTGGCAAAAGCACTCTACCATCGCCAGTTTAAAGATTTCCTTGCAGAAATAGATAGCCAGTTTTCTGACCTACTTCTGCACAATAAAGTGCGATGGCTTTCCAGAGGTGACGTATTGCAACGTTTTGCTTTGTGCTTGAGTGAAATAAAAACATTCCTCAATGAAAAAAGTATTTACCATCCTGAATTGGAAGAAGACAAATGGCTGCAAAAATTCAACTTCATGGTAGATACCACAATGAAACTATATGAACTAAATCTAAAACTGCAAGGAAAGGGCAACCCAGCCTACGCCTTGCTTGAAGAAGTAGTTTGTTTCGAAAAAAAATTACTTCTTTTTGTTGAAGACATAGAGAGCGGTAAATTACTTCATTTTAAAAATTTGAAGCAATATCGCGATGAGACCAATGCAACTATTGACACGAATTACTTCAGCATAGCTATAAAAAAAATGAAAGATGGATTCGCTGAGAGATTCGAGCAATTCAAAACAAACAAGAGTACTCTCGCATTCATAGTAAATCCTCAACACAAATACAAATGAGATCAACATTGAGCCATTTGAAGTTGATGCTGGATTGCTTCAAATGCAATTGCTGGATTTGAAAACCAAAGACTTGTGGAGTGGCAAGTTCACAGAACTCAAGAGCAAGTTGGAAGAGTTGGAGGTCCAGAAATGCATGCACATCGCGCAGCACAAGTGGACAGCTCTAAAAGAAATGCCGCGAGTTGAGGCCCTCATATTCGACGCATGGAATAGTCTTCCAGAATGCTACAGTGAAGTGAAGAAGTTGGCATATGGAGTGCTCACGATCTTCGGGTCGACATATTCGTGCGAGCATGCGTTCTCTTGCATGAATATAATAAAAAGTAAAGTTAGAAGTCAACTAACAAATAAAAATCTAGAGTCATGCTTGAAACTTAAAACAACAAGTTATAAGCCAGATTTAATCAAACTTTCAAAAGGCATGCAAAGCCAATGCTCCCATTGATGTAATTATCTATATTTGTGTTTTCATATGAATAAATATTATTTCAAATTTAAAGCCGTTTATTTTAAATCAAAAATCAAATATATATAAGCAAATACTATAATATTAAAACGAAAATTTTTAGTGGCTCTTTAAAAACTGGGAAATTTTGTAAATTGTAACTTTTGGCTCTTCCGTTTCAATAGGTTGCCAACCCCTGGTCTAGGCGTCCTGGTGGACTGTTAAAGAAACATGCCTTGCTAGTAAGGGATCAGTTTCGGAGTCATAGAACAGAAGCCGTAAAAATTAAAATCAACCAACTGAAAACTCAGTTAGCTGTAATTCCAGGTGAACTAACGAGCCAGCTTCAACCTTTAGATGTCTGCATTAATAAACCATTTAAAGGATTCATGAAGGAGAAATGGAACAGTTGGATGCAGTCTACAGATTTTGAAGTGACACCATCAGGGAGAAGGAAGAGACCTAGCATTTTGCAGATTTGTGAATGGGTCAAAACTTCATGGAATGCTGTGAAACATGACAGTTGTAAAGTCATTTAAGAAATGTGGTATTAGTAACTCACTTGATGGCACAAAGGATGATTTGTTATACGAAGACTCAGTTTCTGAAAAAGAGGCTTCAATTGGTTTTTCATTTAGTTCTGGAGATGAATTTCTGGGTTTTGAGGATGAACATTAAAAGGTACTTGGGTTGGGTTGTTTTACCTCTGAGCGGCACTTTTTTTGCACACCATGGGCTAAATGGCCAGGTCACATGGACCCCGAAGGCTCAGAGAAGGTTGGGGGAGGGGACCCACTGGAACAGCTGTTGGGAGACAGATGGTAGCCTCCCGTCAAGGCCATCCAGCGTGTTCTTTAACGTGCACAGGGTATGGCTCTCCCGCACACGGGGCCACGGCTTAACGTCCCATCCGACGGACGGCGGCCTTTCCAAGCCCATCGGTGTCCCCTACTGACCGTGGGCAGGACGGGGAATTTTGCGGAGATAAATCTCAACGCTGACCCAGCTGGGACTCGAGCCTGGGAACTACAGATTACGAGCCTGGCGCGCTACCGACTGAGCCACCCCCGCCCCTGATTAAAAGGTACCTAACTACAATGTTCCCTAGTTACATTTTTTGTATACATAAATAACTATAAAATGAATACAGTAAACCTTTATGGAAATTCATGAAACAATGTGGAAAAATTTTTTCCCCTTAAAAATGTGCCTAAAAAAGGGGGGGGGGGTGTCTTATACGCTGGTGCATCCTATACCCCAGCATATACGGTAATTATCCATCATCTGAACATGTCTACTTAACTGGCCTTGAATATTCATACTACAAAGATTTTGTCATTTCTATAAAACATATCTCTGCAACGTGAAAAAATTTTAGGCAGTCAAGAAGGCCATAGAACTATATAATGTTAAATGTTTCTCACTCTTTATATTGCAGCATCTCTTATGCATTTAGTCAATGTTTTTGCAGGTGAGCATTTCAAGTATGCTTTGGTAGAATATAGCTTTTAATATTACTTCAAATGCATCTAAAAGTTAAAAACAATCACAAAAAAAGTTTTTTTTAAATCTTATTTTCATACCTGTCCCAAAAATATAAAGCATATTACATTTATGTATTCTTTAAAAATTTGTAAAAGTATGAAAAATGAACAAAAAGTTCAAAAATGATTGTCTAGAGCAAAATATTTTAAACAGCATTAGATCTGTCATACATGTCTAATGAAATTGGGAAGATCAGATTTCAATAATGATAATCCTACTCCTAAGTTAAACTACATATGAACACTTTTGCAAACTTATTAATGAATTATATTAAAACCAATCAAAGGATTTTTATACACCTAAGTATTTTAATGTTCAATAAAAAACTGATAACTAAAAGCAAATTTTTCATTTTCAGCTATAGAAACATTGCTATTATTGCTTAAAATATTGTTTTAGTAATTATTTTACAGGGTATGTTTAACATAAATCACAAAAACAAAAATTATCGAGTGGACACTATTCAACTTAAACATTTTATATGTGTGTACATATAAATATGAAATAGAAATAATTCAATATTCAAAACCTATTTTTACTAGTAGCATCTACAAGAAAAAATTATCCAATATTGTAATTTAGAAGTTTCATTGTCAATAAGTATTTATACTTTAATGTTCAAAGTGGTGCAAGATGAAGCGAGATATGACTTCTTGCTGACAGACTTAAGTCTCCTTTTCTGTTCAAATCTTTTATATCAGGCTGGATGCTATTAGTCTAATCTGTAACATGCTTGAACCATCACTTTTGTTGTTTCTGTGCTACAAATAGTTTTTATCTATATATAGTATTGAGCATTATATATGTACATAATTTGTTTTAAATTAAAACAGTAAATTACATTTGAATATTACACCAATCATATGCATTAGTAAACATTTTTAACCAAGGGGACACTTTTACAGTAGAATGCCATTCATATGGCATCCATGCCCATTGCCATGGCAACACGCATCGCTCTGGATGTGGCATCATTGCTAAGTGACGTCCATCTTTGGAACATATTGAAGCAATACCTCCAACACTGCCATTTGGGTTGAATGGATATTTAGTTGTTGGTTTACCACTGTCATCAACATACACTAAGGGTGTTAAGTTCCGAGACTGAATATCTAGCAGAAGTTTATCATTTTTAAAGTGAAATCGTCCTTCACCATGTGCAACCCAGACTCCAAGAACAGAATCTGACATACCACATAACATGATAGCTGGTGATGCAACAATTTTCACTGTAACAAAACGTGATTCAAACCTTTCTGATAAATTATGTGTTAAAACTACTCCTTGAACTTCATTTCCCATTTCATCTATTTCAGGAGCCACCCATCCAAGAAGACCCATAAGTTGACAACCATTACAAACACCCAGACTAAAGGTATCTGATCTTTCTTTAAATGATTTAAACTGTGCTTCTAATTTATGATGAAACTGAAGTCCGGCTGCCCAGCCTTTAGATGAACCTAACACATCAGCATAGCTGAATCCTCCAGGAAAAATAATACCCTGAAATCGTTCTAAAGAAACATTACCAGAAAGCAGGTCTGTCATTGTAACATCCCATACTTCAAATCCAGCCATGAACAATGCTGCAGTCATTTCACGATCACCATTTATTCCTTCTTCCCTGATCACTGCAACTCGAGGACCACCTGGATTGTACGAAGTGTGGTATATGTTTTCTGATGCATCAAATGATATGTGATATGGAGGTATGGTTCGTGATGCTAAATCAGACTTTTCTTCAAGCACACATTCATGAGTGGTTTGTCTCAGCTCCAGTTGGAAACTCGTATCCTCCCATAAATCTCGCAAAATTCCTGTGCACTCATGTAACACTTCTTCACCATTTACACATACAATAACATCTGGATCTTCTGTAAATCCAACACTATGTCCAATATGCTGGCAAGGAATATCATGACTCTCATAACTATTAAAGACACTATCCAGATTTGATTTTGAAACTTCCACAATCCAACCAGCTTCTTCTCCAAACAAAACACCTAAAAGAGATTCATTGCTTTGAATGTTTATATTAATGCCACAATTACCAGCAAAAGCCATTTCTAAGAGGCAAGTTAGCATACCCCCATCACTTACATCATGTCCTGCAGTAAGTAAACCATTCTCTATTAATTTTTGTGTCACTATAAATGCTTTTCTCAAAACAACAGGATTGTCTATATCTGGCGTTTCATCACCCAGTTGTTTAAAACACTGTGCAAGTGCTGTACCACCTAAACGGCATTTTCCATTTGATAAATCTATGTATAAAAGTTCACCTTTTCCATCTGGACATTTTAAATCTGGTGTTACTGTTGATGTTATATCAGGACATGGTGCATAGGCGGAAACAACAAGTGTACCTGGAGCTTTAACAGTTTCTTTATTTACCCTTGCAGCCATACTCAGTGAATCTTTTCCACCATCAATTGCAATTCCTAATTCTGCCATAATATCACACATGGCTTTACAAGCATCATATAATGCAGCTCCTTCTCCAGGTAATTTTGCAGCCCACATCCAGTTACCACTACATTTTACATCTTGCAGTGAGCTTACTCTGGCAAATACCAAATTTGTTAATGCTTCTGCAACAGACATTCTTGCACCTGCCTGTGGATTTAATAATCCTTTAATTGGTTGTTCACCAATAGAGGTAGCAGCACCAACTGTATCAAAGAAAGACAATGCAATAACTGCCATATCTGCAAGAGGTGTGTGCAATGGCCCTACACACTGCTGTTGAGCTATCAGTCCAGTTACACTTCTGTCTACTTTGTTTGTCAAGTATCGTTTGCTAGCCACTGAGGGTAGCCGCAAAACAAGTTGCAGAGCTTGTTGCACACCAAGAAAATTTGGCAACTTAAGTGGTTCTAAGGCACTCTGATACCTTTGCAAGTTAAATAATTTTCTGGGCATAGAGCCTAAAACATTTGATAACTCAAGATCAACTGGATGTTTAGAATTATCCTTTTCATCTTCTTTAAGGACAATTTTTCCATCACCAGTAACTATTCCAACAAAATTTATTGGACATTTTTCTCTGTCCCCAATACCTTGCAAAATTGACTTATCTTGTGTTCTTATTAAAATTGCATCACTTTCCTGATATTCAGCACCCCATAATTCCATAATATTGATAGTATGATCACCAAGTTGAAACTTTGAAGCATAAATTACTGCACCTGCAGGATCTACAATTTCTTTCAACACATTGCCATTACCTCCAGCTCCTTGATCATGAATACTGCAAATAATATTTTTTTCATCTAATTCAATGCAAGATCTAATCACACGATTTAATTTTTGCTCCATTTCTGCATCACCACGTTGTACAGCTCCAAAATCGAGTTCTGCTTTCTGATCTCCTTGAACAGATACTGATGATGCAGCCCCACCACCAACACCTATTCTATAAACTGGACCACCTATTTTTACAACCAGCATACCTTTTTCTGCATCATCTTTTGTCACCATATTTTCATCAATACTTCCAATTCCACCTGTGAACATGATTGGTTTTATCCATTCATATCTTTCACCACTGGGTAATGTCATTCCAAATGATCGTGCAAAACCTGCTAAAATTGGCTCCCCAAATTTGTTTCCGTAATCCGATGCTCCATTACTAGCTTCTATTGCAATATCTATTGGTAAAGCAAAGTTCGAAGGATACTCATAAGAACTGTCCTCCCATGGAAGTTCATAATATGGAATATTAAGGTTCCCAAAGCTATATGCTGCAGTACCTGCAATCACATTTGCACCTCTACCAGCTGCATGAACATCTCGTATACGACCCCCAGTTCCTGTTGTGGCTCCACTAAAAGGTGCTACCCCTGTGGGAAAATTATGTGTTTCAGCAGTAAATATAATGTGACGAACAGCTGATTTTGTTTCAAAACAACTAGCTTTTTCTGGATTTACTGGAAAAAATACTGGTACATCATATCCTTGAATTGCACTACTGTTATCAGAAAACTTGATAACATTATTTGGATTAGAAGAATCTTGTGTCTTCATTATCATTTCAAAAAGTGCCTCTTTTTGTTCTACTCCATCTATTACCATCCGTCCTTTGAAAAACCAGTGCCTACTGTGTTCACTGTTTGACTGAGCCAAGTCAAAACACTCTACAGTAGTAGGATTTCTTTTCAATTTCTCAGAAAACAGTTCTGTATAATAGTTTAAATCCCAGTCGTCAAACGATAATCCTAAATTGCTGCTAACTTCTTCTAAAGCACATCTACCTCGGTTGAGAATATCAACTTCTGCCCAAGGTTCAGAAGTTGACTGAATACGGAAACTAGTAATTGGTTCGTTATATCGGCATTCCGTCATACGATCGTGAAGAATATCCACAATCTTATTTTCAATTTCATTATCCCATTCTTCTAAAATAATACGATACCTAATTGAGCGTTCGACACGAACTACCGATGTTATATCAATGGAGTGGAATATCGATACAGCATTTGTAGAAAATGCGGTTGAAAAATTTAGTCTGGGACCAATTTCTAAAATCAAAGTTGGTCTGGTGGATTCAGTTTTTGCACAAAACGCACTTTTGCTGTCTAAATTTCCCGAGAAACTAGGCGATAGTATCCATAACAACTTTTTTTGTTCTTCAGGAGTCAAATATTTACTAGTTTCTACGTAATAACAATATTCTGTGTCTAACGATAGAACGTCACTTACCCTGGAACTTATTAATTCACGTTTTTCCTGAAGCTTTCGTAAACTTAACGCTGGTGTTTGAAAATACGTTAAAATTGCCATTTTAACAGAGACACACGAAACACCAAACTTTCTCTGAATACTCTCGCTCCTAATAACCCTCGCTCCGCCTCTAACTCGGCCACTTATTTTTTCGTTATCATTGGCCTTCGTACTTCGCTGTAAAAGGCGAAAGGTCAAGGTCTGAGACGCACATGATCGAATATTATCATTGGATTGAGGAAGTTTTCTTCCGTGGTTCAAAACACATCGCAATTTCCTATTTGCTGTTGCTAATGGTTGATATTCGACAGAATATAGCCGATCTCAATAATTTTTCCTATAAATTTAGCGTTGGCATTTACTTTGGTTAAATATTTAAAATGAAAGGAGATATTCTGTTTGCTATTACATTTTTATATGGCCACCGAAGCAGGCACGTACACATAAGGGGAAGGGATTACATAGTGGCGTACCGGAAAATCTCTGGGGCCCTTTGGTTTCATTTAATGTGCTCCATTATATACTTGAATTTTAACTTATTGAAAACGTATATAATAAATATCTGATATATATTTCGGATTTCATAATTCGACATTTTGTTTTGGTAATTTGTATTGAATCAGAACCAGATCTGGTTGAAGGGGGGGGGGGAGGCATGCCCATTCTCCTTGAGAATGCTAGTATTTGTAATGGACGCCAAAATTTATTAAACCTGGGCTCGTTTCACGCATTTTTCATAATTTTTCTAAAAACCTCTGAAACAAAAGTCCCACTTTTACCTTTTTCTGGCTCAATTGCGCTGCATGACTTCCCCCCACCTCCTTAACGTTTTTCTAGTTCCTGGCATGAACAATTTTTTGACTCTTTGCATTAAAATGCTTTACATAGTTTGAAATAAATTATTTTGAATATCATTCATTTTCACCTCTAATGGGAAACTAGAAGGATAATATATCGCCTCTGGAGAATATGGAATGTTCATTTTCCGAATTTTGCATCCTTTAACAGTAGTAATTCTTACTTCTGGGTGATTGGAAAATGTTATTAGTAATATATTATTATCCCTATAAAACGCCAATAGCCTGTCTCATTTATCCATTAAAATGAAAAATTTGGATTTTCTTACTTCTAGGGTTAAGGGGTAATTTATCAAGTTATATAAAATAAAATTATTTAATTACTATACTGTAATATCATTTACTGTTATAAAAATAAGTAATAAATTGATAAAAATAAGACACTACCGGTTAAATGTGATTAAAATTTGATTTACCTGGAACACGTGATTCAAATTTTCAACTTTTTATTTACACATTCACCATGCTCCTATATCCAGCGCAAATATATCGTTTACAACATTACTTCAAATTAAATATTTCCCTACATTTGCTGCCTTCTAACGATGGTAAATTAAGGCCATTTGGACGATATGAAAACTATGAATTACCATATTTCGTTAGTACCTAATCAACTCAAAAGGAATTTTTCTGTTCTCAAAAGTTGCGTTTTTCCTTCTTACCCTAGTGGTGAAGGGACAAATTGTCAATGTAAATCACTTGATCATCCACTTTCACCACTAAAATATCAAATTTCTAGCCCAAATAGATCGTTTGCAATATTCGTTTAACATTTTGAAAATTTCAACTTTTGCCACCGTCAGAGACGTAATTAAAGCTTTTGCGAGATTCTAAAAGTATGAATTATAATAGTTTATCAATACCTATCCAACACAAAAGAATTTTCAATTTATCTCTAAAAATAAGCAATTATTAACCCACTTCCTCTGGTGGTATTGGTGAAAATCAATGTGGTCAATGCAAACTTCATGATATTCACATTTCAAAACCAAGATTTCAAATATCTGACAAAATTACATCGCTTGCAATATTAGCTTGAAATTTTCGAATTTTGCTTACCGTTAGTGGGTGCAATTTTAGCTTTTGGGTGATCGCAAAAGTGCGAATCATAATATTTTATCAATAGCTATCGAACTCAAAAATAATTTTTATCTCTAAAAACAACGATGGTTGAGGTCTACAGATAGACAGACGACGAAAGCGAAAACATGGTTCGTCTTTTCTGAAAACGAGCTAAAAAATAATATAAGATTATCCAAGGGATAGGAAAAATAAAATTAAAAACGTGATAATATTGGAAATATTTCCAATCGTATATAAGAGTTAAACAGGAGGTTGTTGCTACAAATCGCTAGTCGGACTGAAAAAATTACGTCACAAACGATTGTCACGGTTTATACGTCTTATGTTAACGAAGTTTACAGCCAAACTCGGGCTTTGAAACAATAAATTATGGCAAAGAGAGGAATTTCCAATAGGAAAACGAAGTTGATTGTTTATAGTCTGTTATCATAATTTTAAAGTGATAAAAAAATTCCGAACTGTTCCTTTAACAAGTTCTATATCAAGTTTCACCATAAATTTTGAATTTTTTGCAGGAGCCCTTCTAATCGTGGGGTCCTTCCGCATCGCTGGAACTATCAGTACGTCTCTGGGATTACAGAATGACTGACTTGAATTCCACAAGGAGATCCCCACATAATTAAATGCAGGTGGCGTGACCAGAATTTTTTGGAAGGTAGTAGAGGGTTTCAACATGTGCGGTATAAGCTTAGATTGCCGTTTTTTGATTATTAGTAGTTTTTACGTGAAACGGAGCATCTGTGTTGTTTTAGGGAATATCGTATCCAATAAACATTTTGTGCAGTTAGTTAAAAAAAAAACATTTCGTAAGAACCGATTCTATGTTTAAGTAGAAGACTTGTTAATTCTGCTTTCTAGTGCTATATTCTTTAAGTATTTGATATTTAATGAAGTTCAATAGTGATTATTTATTGGTTTAATTAGCCTATTTGTATATCAAATAAAGGAATGCTTCAGGTTCTATTTATCACTTGTCAATTGTTTTATTTATTAAATCAATTCATTTATTAACTGTTTCGTTATTTCGAATTCAGCACGGTGTTGTCAAACAAAAATAGCTAAAAATATAGTTTATTTTAATAGTATAACGTATTCACATGAGAGAAATTGGTGTATATATTCAAAGCAGAGCTGGATCTTGCACGGGGACAAAGACACACTTCCTTCATTCAGAATTATAGTAACCGTAACGGAAGCAAACCATTTGGCATGAATTGCGACTTCTATGTGCCATTTGGCACATAGAAGGTTGAGAGGACACACTGGATAGCTGTTAGGAGACTGATGGTAGCCTCCCGTCGTCCTTCCAGTGTGTTCTTTAACGTGTGCAGGGTATGGCTCTCTTCCACACACGGGCCAACAGCTTAACGTCCCATCCGATTGATGGCGGCCTTTCCAAGCCCATTGGTGTCCCCTACTGACTGTGGGCAGGGTGGGAAAATTTGCTGAGATAAATCTCAACGCTGACCCAGCTGGGACTCGAACCTGGGAACTGCAGATTACGAGCCTGGCGCACTTCCGACTGACCCTTCCTTCGAAACATGTAAATTGTTCTAGTTTGCAAAAGGAAAACGTTTAATTTCATACAGTTTGAAACTGCTAATTATAGAAATTTTGTGTATTATTTAAAAGCCTAACAAATTGCTTTTTCTTTGTAACAAATACATTTAATAAAAACACTAGGTATCGTTAAATGTATTCCAAGACCATTTTGTAAAAATAAAACAATGGCACTCTAGGATTCGCTCGCTGCACCCCCCCACCCTCCCGAAAAATATCTTCGGGCGTTCATGATTACATAATAAACTCAAGAGTTTTCCTACTTATAGCTAACCTACAGAAATATATTTTCCCCTTCCAATATTTTCGGTAGAGCCATCACCTCTGCTGAATATGGAACGATCATTTCGAAAGAGAATGAAACGAGTCATTTTCTAAATTTAGCACTCTTTAATGGCGGAAATTAAAAAAAATAATTTTCTTTTATCTATCTCTCAACATAAAAAAATTAATACCTACAGACAGGCAGGCGATAAAGTGAAAACAGTCCGGTTCACGAAAACGAGCTAAAACTTGTGTAGGTCTATTATTTGCTGTCCAGAAAAACCTACATTTCAGTTGTCAATATCTCCATTGCCATTAAAGAGTTACCTTATCAAAAAAAAAGCTTTTTTCTTATCAGAAGATTTTATGGTAAAGTGACTAGTAATTTTATTTTCGAAAATCCCAAACAGAGGTAAAAAAAAAGGACGCTCAGTAACCTACCTGGGCTTGATCTTGGAAACAATAAAGGCAGAGAAGTTATTCATAATTATAATAATAATAATACCCCCTCAAGCAGCTGCTTGCCACAGAGGTCTGACAAGAGCCTGTCAGTTTAATACGCCATAGAAGGTCTGTGAGGATGGCGGGACCTCAGCAGAAAAACAGCACACACATCCATGCCTTATCCGGGGCTTGAACCCAGGTCCCGTAGATCACAAACCAAGCGCGCTAACCACTCGGCCAGCTTTATTACAAGGTTTAATTTTTTTTATCCATGAGCGCTGATTTATCAATTTCGAAGACAGTAGGTGACAATAGAGAGAACGAAAGAGTGAGGGTGTGGAATGCGATAAACTTCAGACAAAAAAATTTCTCGGAAATCTACAATTAGCCAATGATAGAAGAGTATGTTGAAAAGTTTGTAAAAAACCATATTTTTCTGTGTTAGCAAATAACAGAAAAATTCTGCAGATTATAAGTAATTTATTGAAAACCTAAGTAAAAATTACAACAAAATGTAGAATGAATTTGTATAAACATTAACAACAAAATATTCACATCATACAAATTGACTACAATGGACAAAATACACAAAAAATCAGGTATATCATAAAACATATATGTAAAACGATATTTGGCACCAAAAAATTGCATTTTTATTTGCTTAACATCGGTGGGAATTATAATTACAAACTGGAATTATGATAATAAAAACAGAAGCTTCGCTATAAGTGTCAATAAACAGGTAAATAATGAAAAAAATAATATTAAAGCAAAGCATTACCATTCTACGGTAAAACAAATTATTAATAATACAAAATTTCAAAATATCATTTTTTTTCCTATTTTTGGTTAACAATCCTGAAAACTTTCTTGTGTAACCTTTATTAAAATCAATAATTTCGGCAGAATTTTGACATATCGTTTCATTATTTGCCCTTCGAGACACTTTCCACAATTGCATCCAGTTTTTCAACTTTGCTATTTTCAGAGTTTGTCGGACCCACAAAACAAAAAACTTCGCTACAAACCCCGTTTTTCCGGCTCGATTGCATCACTTGTTCCCCATTTTTTTCCCTAGATCCGGGCTTGGCAAAACAAAAATCTTCGCTACAACCTTCACTTTTTTTTTCCGGCACGATTGCGTCACTTGGCACCCACTTTTCTTTTTTCTTAGATCCGAACTTGGTACTGCTTAATCCGTAAACATCCTGAAATTAATATTTACTAAAAGTTGGAGAAAGACTGGTTCGTAAACTAGTGGTTGGTTTTACCCTTGCAATTTCTATACAGACATACATAGCCAACATGGGCGTCCGCAGAGGGGGGCAAACGGGACACTTGCCCCCCCCCCCCCCCCCCCCCTGGGGTCGAGTAAAACATTCCACAAATTATAATCGTAACAATTTAAACGTAATTTATATACATTATGTATGTGTTTTTGTATTGATGCAATACTGTATTCTATAATCTACTTGTGAAAAAAAAACCCTAAAAATTTAAATAAAAATTTATTGATGTAATTATTTTTCTCCAAGCTTTGCCCTCCCCCCCCCTGGAAAATTTTCTGCGGACGCCCATGATAACCAAGTAATGACTCTCAACAGAGGATTAAGGCATAATGATGCAAGGCAGTTAGAGAACTACCAGAGAGCTTCATTTCTACGGCTATCAAATAGTTTAATCTAGACGATGTGTATTTATTGAGGTGGTTGTAGGTGGGTGGAAGCGTGAAAGATGTCTTAGAACGAAAGTAAATATAAACTGAGGGGCTTCTAATGCAAAAGGCCGAGATCTTGGGTATCGGCACGCATTATTCTAGGGGAGGGCGGGAAGGAGTAATTTTTTTTCACTGTAAGGCGGCTAAAATTAAACAAACTTATATTTTTTATTGTTTGCAAGTTTAAAGAATTTATTTGGTTCTAATGATTTTACTCCTAATTTTAATATCTAATAATTTTAATGTCTAAATATAACTTTGACGATTTGTACAAATTGAATAGGGGCAACCTAGCTTAGCCCTTCACCTGCCAATGTCCATGATGAAATAACGATCCCATTAAACACTTTGGCTCATTCGGACTCGGAGCAGTTTCCACAGAGGCTTTTGCTCTGGGTTCCACTATGACAAGATTTATCCAGGTTAAAAAGGGGAAAGAACAGGATCCATGGCTACCGGCAGGAAATTTTCCAGCGGGCGCCAAAAAAAAAAATCAGTGTTTCAAGATAGAAATATCATTAATATCGAGCCGTTCATTAATGAGTGCAGTTGCAAATAAGCATTCATTCATACATCATACTATAATATAAAGATGTCCAAAAACTAAACGGAAAAAAAAAAGGAACTTATTTTTGAAAATACACGTGACTGTATTTCCATAATAATAAATAAAAAAAAAGTTCCAATAAAAATCAAAATAAAATTGTATTTCTTTAAAGAAAACTTTTCTTTGTACAACTGATATTATTTAACATAAATGAATAATTCAATAATTTTTCCACGGTAGGGTAGGTGTCCCTCTTGCCCCACCCTCCCACCTCCCCCCCGGCACCCATGGTTGGATTCAAGGATTTCGTGCATTTTTCTAGAAATATTTTAGACTTGTAAAAAGGAGGGGAAATGTTATACTGCAGTGAGAAATCCAATCTTTACATTTTTCCGGCTCAGTTGGGTTTCTTGCCCCTCCCCTTCGATTTCTTTTTCTAGATCTGGCCCTGATTGAATCCATCAGTAAGGCCTGGCTCATAACCTATACCAGGCTGAAATCTCCACTAAACCTGCATTTTTTATACTAATCCTCATTCTGCCTTCAGTGAATTGCTGCCAGCGTTCATTAATGGACCATTAAGTCCATTAAGGCCTTGTGACCACATTACATGACATGTTGGTCAGTAGTGATCTGGGACTTCCATCTACAAGGTGATATCCAGTGAATCTCCTTTTCCTAACCACATTTAAAATCCCTTGTGACCTGCTTACTTAAAGTGTTGCTTAGAGGCAAAACCCAACTCAGATTAAAAGTTCATTGAATAATACTAAGTAACTGTAATAAAAGTAAATTTAGACATTTTCCATTTCGTTTTTACACAAGAACTATGCACAGGCATATGCATACACATTCGTATGCATGCAAATCTTTTAGTATGCAGCTAAGAGCTGTTAATTTGTTTTTTCCTCCCACAAAAATTAAGGTAATGAAGAAATACATACAATTTCTACTCCACGTAATAAGAAAGTTTCTATAGAACATAACAATAAATTTTGCTCCACAGAGGATGAGAAAGCTAAAGCATCATAATGCAAAAATAATATTGAGAAGACATCACAAATTGGGATCAGAAATTGTACCTGACAAAAAGCACAAGTGTGTATTCGACATTCTTACACTGCAAAAGGAGCGAAATAATGTACAGAACTATTCGAGCCTAATATCTGGCTTTGGGTTGTTGTTTTACCTCTGAGAGCACTTTTTTTACACAAACTGTGCTAAATGGAAAAGATTGGGGGAAGGGGACCCATTGGACAGCTGCTGGGAGGCAGATGGAAGGCTCTTGTCAAGGTCATCCAGCATGTTGTTCAACATGCACAGGATAGGGCTCTCCTGCCTGTACACAGTGCCATAGCCTAATGTCCCATCTGATGGATGGCATCCTTTCCAAGCCTATCAGTGCTCCCTTTCTTACTAAGTAGGGGGTAGGGAGGGGTAGCATAGACAAATCTCAGCACTGATTGGGACTCAAACCTGGGAACTGAAAATTATGAACTTAGCACACTACCTACTGAGCCACCTTCACCCCTGATATCTAGCAGTGGTGGCATAGGAATGCTCAGTAGGCTCGAACCTCCTCCCACCAACATGGTGAATGGAAGAATTCAAAATTCTGATAACTTAAAAAAAAAAGAAAAATTTACACGTTTAAATAAAATTATTTGTCAATATTAAATTGTTCCTGCAATTTACAAGATCAATTTAAATTTTAAAATGTAATTTCTTGTATTGATAATGAACCATAAATAAAACATAATAAAATATATACTTTTATATTTATGCTTTTTAATAAATATTCTGAAGCACTTCTTGCATTAGCTTAACCAAAATTTCTTTAAATTGAAAAAAAAAAACAGCACATAAACAGCATATAAAACACAAAAAGTGTAAATTAATTCACATGGGTCAAATTCTAATATTTAGCTCATCAAATATCAGGTACCATTTTGAGCCCCAACAAATATTTTTATTTTGAGCAGCACCATACATCAATTTCTGCTTTTAGGCCATCCTCCCCCCCCCCCCCCCAAACATTATGAAATTTCCATACCACTATCTGGCAACTCTATTTAGAGCCTTTGAGTTTTTTTGTGATATCTGGGCAGAATAAAAGTCCTAAAAATGGGGAACTTGGAAGCCCTAGTTCAAGGTTACGAGCAAACAGCTTCAGCCCCTCAAAGCCCTAAAATGCTGCCCAGCTGTACAATTCAAATATTCATGGGATAAATGGTTTCTTTTAAAAAAATATGCAATTGCACTTAGAGTGAAGAGCAACTGCAGTTAAATTTCATAACAAATGTTTATGCCTTATACAATGCTTTATGCAAAGCTTGCATCACTTCTCAGCAAGGAGTTTTATTCTTACACAGGTTACTCACTCCACTGATTAAGCATAACTTGCACTATAAGTATAGTATCACCTTCACATTTAGTGGACTAATAAACAATGCCAAAACAGTAGCAAAATCATTCACAATGCTGAAATAGTTTGAGGATAAACTTCTCACAAAATGGTAAGAATACATCTTAATTACAGATATGAAATTTAAAATAATTTAAAAATTCTCTGTCATTGCTCAATGACAGAGAATTTTTAAATTATTTTAAATTAATTTTTGAGCAAGAAGGTCTTTTAATTGTATACAGATATGAAATATCACATTTACAAAAAACTAATGTTCTGAGGTTCTATCACTCTTTATCTGAATTTAAAATCCCACATATACACAATTAAAATGACCTTCTTGCTCAGAAAATAATTAAAATAACTAAAAAGTCCTCGTATCATTGAGCAATAAAATTTTTAAGTTTTATCCTTCAAATTAAGCATATTAGTTTTTAGGAGCAAGGACAGTGCTCCCTCTTCAATGAAGTGACACAATATGGGACATAATGTCCCTTCATTGAAGACTAAGCACTGCCCTTGCTCCGAAAAGCTTCAGAGTTTGCTCCTGAAAACTTTTTAATATGCAAATAGTTTGAAGTGAAAACTTCAAAATTTTACTGTTCAACAACAGAGAACTTTCAGTTATTTTAAATACCCACATATACACTGAACATTCAAAAACAACACAAGTCAATTTAGATAATGTGAAAACATGAAACTGTAAAAGTGCTGCATACGAAATATATTTCACATACAATAAAATTTTTAAATTCTAATAACAAGTCCAATAATTACTATCATCAGGATCCACTAAATTCTGGATTAAAGCTCTTTGCTATTCTACACAACCGTTCCTCTTTGAATTATATTACTCTGCCTCAGGCTGCTATTACTTTGAAGTCAAATGCCTGTACCTTAGTGCCCATCTAGATTATGTTCATATCAACGATAAATACACATCTCATATGATTATTGTTATATAAATGTGTTGTTAATGGCTATAAATTGGTAATTGCTGAAAACTAACACTTACTGTACAGCTGGAAAAATATTCTGAAGAATCGCTTACCAGTTGCATAAAAATAAAACTAATTTTATTCATTATGGAGCAGTTATTAGTGAAAGGGAAAAACATACCCTTTCTCATGGCTGTTGAGCAAGCATAGCATTTTAATAGCCATAGTTATGAATATTTCACAGAACTATAGAATATGCATATATATTTATATTGCATTAATGCCATCGTAATAATTGCTAAAATAATAAATCACTCAAAAAACTATATAATTATATGCTACATCCAAATATATTAACATGAAAAATATAGCTATTTGTATCCATATTGCAAATACTGTACAACAAAACATTCACTTCAGGTAAGTACTATTATGAAGCAATGGAAATTGCAGTAAACATGTTTAAACATTGCACAATAGTTTCGTGCAAATAATCAAATATTAAAATTCTTTCTTCCGCATAAAAGAACTATAAACATAAGAAACAATTAACGACAATTAGTCTTGGATCAAAAACAAATTAAGTAATTTCATTAAAAAAACACAAATCAACAAAGAAAACTTTTCTGTTTACTTATACTATGTTTTCCTTATAAAAATTTAATGCTAATTATGAAAAAGATTTTTTTGGTAGAACATAGTTTTTGAGAAACAACAAAATTGCATTTACCAAATCACGTAGCATATTAATCTACTTTTTTATATATTTTAAATAGCTTTTTTGTGAATGATTTATGTTCATGCAAATTCTGGAGCTTCCTACATGATCAATAAAAATAATTGGCTAATAGGGCTAGATTTTAAACCTCTGCTCCATTGTTGCTGCATCCTGATGAACTTTTTTGCAATGATCTTTGCTCACCTGCCCAATGTTTGATGGAAAATATTCTACACAGGAGTCCTTAAAATGTCCCTTGAGCATCATAAACCTTTACATATCCAATTCAGCTAATTCGAGTGCCTGCAAGATTTCTACAAAAGATAAATGATTTTCTGAAGAAATGCACATAATAACCACACCTAAGGATCTGTTGCACCATAATACTCCAAACAATCAATCAACCAAACCTAAGGACAGCTTCAGAATTAGTTGTAAAATATTACAAGAATCACCATTTTTAAATTAATTTTAATATTAAACAAAATTCATTTTTTTTTGTTTTAAACTGAAAATAAAATACCTATAATTAATAGTTTTATTCAATATCAGCACATTAATAAATGTTGTAGTCTACAGGGAGTTTGCATCAATTTAGAACAAGAAGCAGAAAAACTGACTTTTGATGGGGCAGAGTATGATTTTACAACTTGATGACATGTCAGGCACTCTTACCATCTGAGCTATCTCAATAAGATCATCTAATCTACTCTTAGTGAAAAATAAGAGTTGACATATCATTCAGATCGATAGAGCACCTTACATAAATTAAGGTTTGTGTACACATTCCTATCAAAACTTGATTTTTCTTCCAAATTTCATTTGTAGCTGTTACATATTTAATGAGTTAAAAAAAAGTAACTTTAACATATACTTCTCTGTTGATGAAGTCTGATTCTATTGAACTTTGAAGTAAATAAATTTTTCTTGTGAAACTTTATTAGTCTTCTAGAAACTGCAAGCAACTCTGCAACAATTAAAAATTTGAAGTAACTAAACACTGCAATGGCTAACAGTTAAATAGCAAGTGTTACAAAACACATTGACCTGGGCATCTCTTGGACTCAAACACAAGATCATTTGGCATTGTCTTTAAGTCCAAAAGAAAACCAAAGTTTATCTTCTTATGTTATAATTTTTTGATAATTTTGTCATAGGATTTATCATTGAGTTCAATTTACAACTCTGAATTCAAAAGATCTACATAATCAAACAATTAACACTTTATAATTAGTATAATTATTTGTCACAAACAGCATATATGACTCTAGTTGTCTATTAAAAACAATTTCTTGTGTTGGTTCAAATGATGCAAAGTGTATCCTGACACTCCTTTTTCACAGAATCCATAACACACGATCTTAATTAGGTGTCAAATGCTAGTATCTAGCTCAGCTGGTTAGAGAACTGATACAAGATCCCATGTTCAAGTTTGGGGGGCAGCTTTAGGTATGCAAATTGGCTCTTATAATTTGCAAATATAGGTATGATCAATATATTATATATATTAAATAAAATTCCTGTAAAAATATTTTATTTAAATTTGTATATAAGCTTTGTGCAAATATTTTCTATTTTACCCATTTAATATCACATATCTTTGTTCTCAAATTTGTGAGCAAATCAACATTAATATTATTTTATGATAATTTTCCCTATTATCAACTTATGGATAATATGATAGCAGAGTTTTTCCAAAATATTCCTTCTAGCTAATCTAATAAATCTTTTCTAATTTATAAACCAGAATATGGCAGATTTCACTGATTATACACAATTAGTAGTTTTTGCAATGTTAGTGTCCTATCCTTTCCTACTTTCTGCTTTATATATGAAAAATTTATTCCATATTTTCTATTTTAAAAATAAGTTAAAATTTAAAGCAGTGAGAAAAAAATTAATCTTACTTTGTTGCTTCAATAATAAAAATATTGTGAAAATGATTAGTATTTAAAGTAATAATTTTCCTGGAAAGCTATGTTTACAGTAAGAAAAGATCTTAAATGCTAAAAAAATGGCCAGTAAACTTTGAATATAGTATGTTCTCAAAGTAATACAGAAAATGTTCACCAGTATCCAAATGCATAAATACAATCTTATTTCTGAACAATATTTCTTACTGGGCAATAACAATATTTTAATGAATTAAATTTTTTCAGCAGATACTTTAAAAATCAAATCATTGTCAGTTGTCTACTTGACTTTCTGTTTGATATACCACATACATATGAACAGCTTTTATTTTGCCAGTTATTTCTAAAATGCTTTCATAAAGAAAACAATTTTTCATAACTGAACTGCCATATATTGAGTGAATTCTCTATTGTCTTTCATAAATAGCACATATAAAATACCTTCATTCAATACTAAAAGCATATTTAAAGTATATTTAAACATCAAAAATCATTAATAGTATGATCTTACTGCACTCTTATCACAAAAAGTGAAATACCTACAAACAACCTTTGATGTTTCTAGGCACCACAGCAGTTCAACATTATGGCAATACATATATGCAAACTGTGATATTTGCCATTTCATATTACTATATTGCCCTTTCTTTGAATATACATCATAGCATTGAAGTGAAATAAAACACATACAAATGCTCTACTATTAATTCTAATATTTTATCTTTGTATTAGCTTTGTCATATTAATATATCACTAACTGGTAATTTTTATACTTATAGTATACATGAATATATGGACTGCTTGCAGCAAGAGACTATTGAGTATGCAACAAAATACTTATTTTGAAAAAAAAAAAACATTAAAATGATTCAATTTCTCTCATAAAGCTTTTAGTTACTTTAAAATGAACATGCTTTGTATCACACATATAGTATATATAGCTTTGATCTCTTTTCTTCCTATATACTATGATTTTTACATATCAAAAATACAGAGTTAATATTTTTTGAGAATGTAATATATATCACTCTTGCTTCATACTGGAAATCTGCACCATTAAATGGAGATTTAAAAACAGAATTTAATTTCCTTCAAATTCTGGGGCAAAATATTTTCACATTCATAGTTCATAATACAGCTAATTATTTATTATAATTTTTTCCAATAAATTATTACATGAAAAATTGCTTCAATTGTAAAAGAAAGTAACAAATGCCACATAACGGAAAACCAAATGAATTTAAATAAATGAAAACTTAATATTCCTTGGATAATGCTTATTGAGAAAAAGTATTATATTACATACAATAAACCTATTCATTACAACAAAATATTAATATTGATTTATGCTACCATAATTTTTATATTTAATGAAGCATGAAAATAGTAAATATTAAGGAAGATAGGCTACCACAACACTATATCAAGTAACATGTCCGCAACGTGCAAATAGTATCAAAGCTAGGATATCTATAATGCACTGCTTGAAATGAGGTTCGAAAAATGGTTCTAAAAAAAATCATGCCATCAAAATAAGAGGTGCCTTTCCTATATGAGTAAGGATTAATTTTTAACACTCAAATTTTATTGTACTAATTTGATGATAATTGCAATAAAAGTTTCTCTGGTTTCTACTACATTTTAGAAAGTATATCACTTAATATTAAAATAATAGAATATTAGATACTGTAATATGATCATCAAGCATTTAGTTCTGTTTTATGATCACAGATTAAATTCTATTAACTTTGTATTAGAAACTTCCACCATCAATAATAATTCAAAAATAGAATTTAATGCCCCTCAGTTTCTAGGTCATTAAATTCTACTTTTTATTATTTTTCATTTGACTAGATATTTATCATTCTGATAAATTATTACTTTCTGAAATTAAAATGAGCTTCTAAAGCAAAATATTAACCTGGCAGGTATGAATGAATATCTTTTTCCAAAAATAAAAATTAAAAACTATACTTCAAGGCAGGGCTGGACTTTGACCTTCCGAGACCTAAGCTATGGCAAATTTAAGAGTCCCCAAAATTTTGAAAATCAAAATATATATTTATAATTCTGATTGAAGGGAAGGTTAAAAAATAAACATGAAACTGATTTGTAAAAACATTACACTACCATTGGTAGACGACTGAGTAAAGATGAAAAATGTTTGCACAATAGATTAAATATTAAAAACATTTTCGTGTGGCACAGTAAATTTTGAAAAGCTTATGTGTAAGTTCAGCCCTGCTTCAAGGCAGATGACATTAGTAATCGCTTTGTACACTTAAATGCTTTAACAGCTATACAACTGTGTTTCGTCAGAGTCATAATGGAAGCTTAAGCACAACTGGATCTTTCTATTGATTTTCTTATATGCCCGTCTGAACTCCAAGACTTGCAGACTGAAGTTGTTCACTTTGATTTATTTAAGGAAATTACAATGAATATATTATTTTAAGAAAAAATTGTCCTTTATCTGAAATATAACAAATTCTAGAATTCTTATTTTGATGCAAACAATTTTTAATATATTATCTCTATTCCTATGTTAAAAATTAAATTTAATTATTCTTAAGCAAATATTTGCCACAGACATCAGACATAAGCCTGTCAGTATAATAAGGATGATTAAAATTCAGATGTTCACTGTTTGTAACAAATTTACACTTTAACATTTCCATACCTTTAATCACAGATAATTTCCAATCTTATGTTGAATAGCTTTCTCACGCTAATTTAAGGTATGTGAAGTGTACTTCATTGTAAACTGCAATGATTTTAATGTTAATAGTAAATTATTTAAAAATTCATTTTAGCTATCTATAAGTTTATGCAATAATAAGGAAAGTATTTTTGATTACATTAATTTTGAGGTTTCTTAGAGAAATAATTAAAATGTATTGATGCAAAAAACCTCAAAGAAATAATTATGAAAATTATACACAACATAAATTAAATTTACTACTAAATGCAGTTAAAATGTACATTTAACATCTAGACATACTACACTGTGCATTAACATCTAGATGTTAATGTACAGTGACATTAATGTGGCAATGTGGATCCTAATGTTTGCATTTTAATATTACTGTTGGCTTACATGCATTTTTAACTTTTCAAAAATGCATACTACATTGCTGTAATCAACTAATTTTAAGATCCCAATCACAGTGTGGATTCAGAAGTGATAGGGGATACATAGACCAAATCTAGTTTCCCAAGAAATATTTAGAATTTCAAAAGCCTATATTTGCTCATTTGTAGATTTCAACAAGGTTTTGATTCTGTTGATTGCCGCAATTTGTGTTTGATTGTGGGATCTTATGGTATTCCTGATAAGTTAGTCAACAATAACGATATCTCTTTATATAACAGAGAGTGTGAGGGTTGATAAGGCTTGCAGTGATTGATTTAATATTATTACTGTAGTTTGGCAAAATTGTTTTTTACCTTTTCTCTTCAGAGACTGATTATGCTATGAAAATTTTATTTTGGAAGGGAAAGACTGGGGCCTTAGATGATCTAGAGATTTAAAAATAGCTCACTCAGATTATGCTGACAACCTGACCCTTTTGGAAAATGGTGATGGAATAAACTCTTTCATTAAAGCTACTGATGAAGCTGGTAATAGATTTAGTGACAAAGAGAAAACTGAGGTTACAATTCCTTTTCCTTCTGGAACTTTATGCTTTCCATAACATCTCTTTGTTCTGCTGAAATAGGTCCCTTAGCTATGGAGACTCTGCATTCATTTGCAAAATGAATGGAAATCATGCAATTGGATTGTTCTATGCTTCACTGTTTATTGGGTCATATAACAATGCTTTCCACTCTGTATTTCATAGCATTTCATTGTCATGTTTGAGATCTACCAGAATTTGAATATTATTCTTAATATCAATGTACGTCTATAAAATGAATTAAAAAATGGTTTAGTGGCATGTTTTCTACATATATGTTTTAGTATGTGCCAGAGAATTTTTTCCCCTAACCAGACTCAGATGGGCTCAGCAATTATTTAAATGTTTTGGCCCTGGGCTCAGATTCGAAAATTTGAGCCCAAACTCATTTTTAATATGTAGCTTGCCAAAAACCAATTGCCTAAAAACAAAAATATGTTTCTGAATAAATTTTTCATAGAAAATGTGTATAATTTAAGAAACAAATTCAGCAATCCACTCTTTCAAACAGAAGTACTCTAAAATCTTAAAAATATACAGATTTTAAGACAATCTTTTGGCAGGAATCGAAATAGTTGGTTGTTTGGGGTTTTATGGCGCAAGAGCAACCAAGGCTATATTGCGCCAAATAAAATAGGAATGGAAATATAATTTGAAGTTAATCAGTTTAGCTTCTGACAAACCAATATTACCAAAATCAGTCATCAATTTCAAAAAGACACTAGCTACTGATGCATTATAAAAGTCCATTATTGATTACTTTAGCATTATCAAAGCTTTAATCTTAAAATCATTTTACAATATCAATTAGTAAAATGATGCAATTTGAAGTTGCATCTCAAGTACTTGTAGATTCATTACTGTTTAATCACTAACTCATGAAACTAACAGTTGCAAAATTTTATTATTTCAACAGATACAGAACTATCTAAGAGAAAAATTTGCATTTTTTTAAATTTTAACATGGAACATTTTAATAATGGACATAAAACTCAAAATAAATAAAAGGATACATGGAAAGGCTTAACTGTTGAAGCTGAAAAAAAAATAACTTAGGATCATTTTATTAAAACGAAAAGAAAATGTGAGAAAAATCGAAAAGTTTATCAAATGACAAAGAAAATATTTCAACTAATCTATTACAAACTGCCATTACCATAAATATTTCAACTTGGCTATGCTGCAATACTATATTTGAACTGTAAATCATACTTACTGATGCTTACTATTGATTATTATGAAAATAATAGAAAACAGACATATCAATTAATCAGAACACTTATTGTTCAAACATAGATAAAACATAATACTGTATCAAACAATATCTGCTTGTTATTAAATTATTAGTACTTTTTCTTTACAACCAGTATTTGGAACAATAGCAAACCAGATGATCTCCTAAGTATCAAAAGCTTAAGGGAAATTTGACACCAATGTAAAGATTAAAAATGTCTTTACTAAAATACCTTATGCCGCCCCATGACCGAATGGTTAGTGAGCTTGGCAATTGATCTATGGGGCCTGAGTTCAAGCCCCAGGTAAGGCATGGATGTTTGTGTTGATTTTCTGCTGAGGTCCCACCATCCTAACAGACCTTCTACTATAGCATATAAACTGGCAGGCTCCTATCAGACCTCTGCGGCAAACTGCTGCTTGAGGGGATATTTATTTAATTTTTTTATAAAATATCTCTGAAGGAGGTAGTAGTCTTCATCATTTTCCCAGGGTGAAAAACTACCTTATACTAGCTCAGAGTCTTGTAAAGAGGTAAAATAACTCCCAACTAAAATTACTTCCTATTCAAATTTCCAAGGTTCAGAATTGTAATGAAATTCTAGAATCATCAGTCTTTACTTCAGATATGAGAACTTGGTTGAGTAGTTCCAAAAAAAAAGTATTTACATAAGTTTACAGAAAGGTATTCAATATTTCAGTAGGAATGAAGTGTTTCATCACTTGCTTGATTAACCCTTTCAGTGTCCACATCATCTGTATACATTCGGAGAATCTGAATTAAGGTGCCAAGGGCATATGTATACGTTTTTAGTGCAACAAAAAAAATAATGATTTTTTAAAAATAAAAATTGCCATTGTAATTTATATATATATATCTTATAAAAATATGTAATTCAGGCTTCAGATATATTTTGTTCTTTAATTTGATGCATATTTTATTAAACTACAATATAAATAATTTTATAAAGACATCTCATGTCATTTCTTAGAAGCAATAAACGGTATTGACGATTTGCTTGTTAAAGTTCCTATTTGTTGACACAACCTTCTGATTTAAGTTCACAAGTTTGATTTGAACTATTATCAACAAATTTTTCCTTAAATTTTCGAAAATATCCTAAAAATTACAAAAAAACTACTATTTTTAAAACACTAGATTTTGGAAGTAATTACAAAATACGTACTGCCATTTTTTTTTTCTGTTTCACACACTTTTCTGTCATGAACCTATTTCAGTATTCCCAAATTATTTTTATCATTTTTCCCAACATTCTATGCATCTTTTCTTCTTTTAAAATCAAAAGTGGAAGTAAACACATCCTTCTTAGAAATTATGGTTGCAGATGCATTTAATTGGTTATGCTTCACTGAGGCAAACAAGACACAGATGGCTGACACATGCAATCTCCACTGCATGTGCTATAAGTGTTGTTTACCGTTTTGGTCCAGCATATTGGATACCCTTTGTAAAGTTAGTATTTTTTATATTTAAACTTTAGTTTTCATATCAGTAGATTTAGTTTTGGAAATTAGCGATTTTTTTGGCCAATCGATAAGTATTGATTTTTTTTCATAGTTATGCTACATCATATGGCCAGCCTACAACTTATTGCTGTGGATATTTTAACATTGCATTAAGCTATATATCAATTTTTATTTTATTATTTATTACTTTTCCAGTAAAACTTTGATCTAGTATTATTTTCTGAAAATAAATGGTCTTGGATATGGAAGCAAATTAATTTCTGCAGATTTACTTCTGCTAGTTAGTGATCTTTCGATCAGCTGATTTATCGATCTTTCCGATTTATACTAAATCGGAGGCAGGCTTAAAAGTTGCTGCAGATATTTTATTTAACATCCCAGTAAGTTGTATGCAATTTTTATTTTATTATTTCTTGTTTTTTTAGTAAAAAACTTTGAGCTTGTACCGTTTTTTTGAAAATGAATGTCTTGGATACGGAAGCAAAATAGTCCTTGTTATGGAAATTGGCAGTCATGTGCGAGGGCAATTTCGGGAAGGGTTGGTGCTTTGGTGCACAAACCTTTCTGCACTTAGCCAAGATCGCTGAACTTCTACTTTTATTCATCAGGTTTTCCAAAGTAAAGTCTTAATTGTACAGCGCGATTTTTTTTTCATCATATCACATTGGAAAAGGCTTATTAAAATCAATATGCTTGGAAATTTATTGATATTATTTATTTTTATAAAATTCGTAATTAAATTCTGCTTAATTTGACATACAGGGTGAATCTGAAAAAGTGGACAAAACTTTACGGGGTGGTAGAACGCAGCTATACGAGCAATATTCATCATAGAATGTATGGTCGGAACGCAAGCAGTGAGAAATTAAAAGGTAGTTTTCCACTGTCACATTTAAAGAATGAACACAAGAAGGAGAGGAGATACTCTGTGCCTCAATTGCATTCCCGTCCGCCACACAAAGTAACACGCCGTACACAAAGTGAATATCCGCCATTTCGTGGTTAGTATAACCAGCCATCCTCTCGGCAATCCACGGTAGAAATGCCATTGGGTGCGAGGACCGACCCTTTTATACCATTTCCAATGCCACCTAGCGGCTCACCGTTTGCGTTCCACCCATACTTTCTATGACGAATATTGCTCGTATAGCTGCGTTCTACCACCCCGTAAAGTTTTGCCCACTTTTTCAGATTCACCCTGTATAACATGCCCTATTTCAGTTGATTAGTTATTTTTTTTTTAATTCTAAAGTTGACATGTTTATTTGACTCAGCACAATTGTCTAAAAGCCTGGAATTTCCTCAAACTATGCTACTGAAAAAAAAATTACAAAATGAGAGAAATATTTACTTCACACCAAAAATTTTTTTTTTTTCTTATTCAGAAATATATAGCCATTCTATTCATGTGCATTGTAATCATTTCTGTCTATTAGTTTTCTTTTTTAAAATAAATTTTTATTTGCATTGCCAGATGCATTTTTTTTACTACATGACTCTAAAAAAAGTCCTATTAAAATAAAACATGTTGTCTTTTTTGTTAAATATTTGATTTTCTGAAAATCCAGAATTAAATGCTGATTAATTTGGACATGCCATAATTCCTTTCATTACTTATTTGGCAAAAAAGTTCTAAAGTTAAAGTTTTTTTTTGGCTGAGCATAGTAAGAAAATAGCTTGGCCTCTGGATGGAAACTTGTTTTTCAGCCTGGACACTGGAAGGGTTAATTAAACTGAAGGCAAAAAAAAATGTCAAAAATTAAGTAAAAAATTATAAATAGGAAAAAATGGCAAAAACATTGGAGATTTGACTTATGTTTCAGCATACACTGCCCTAACAAAATATTATAGAATTTATTTGGAAAATGGGAATCAAACTTCAAAACTCTAACTTCTAAAACATTTATTTAATGGGAAAATGTGACTGAAAACATAGATAATTATCAAATTTATTTAAATATTGATTTCTGACAATATTCATTCGGTATTTAAACAGTGATGGAAGTTGGAATATTTAACAAAAAATTATCTTGTTTAATAAAAATCATTCTTAATTGTCTAATATTGAAAAAAATCATTATGCAAGTTTCTAAAATGCGTATTTATTTTATTAAATGGTCTGGAACAGTACTAAGTATTTATTAACAGTACTTTTTAGTAAATTGTTTGAAACAGTACTTATAATTAATTCCTAAGGTAAATTCTTACGATGAATTACTGTTGGGAAATATTCCAGCTTCCATAACTCTTTTAATACTGATTGAATATCCTTGAAAATTGAGATTTAAAGAGATTTGCTTATGATCTTTAATTTACCTTCACTCAAATTTTTTTCATCAATACTTATGTAAGAAGTTATAGATTGTAGGGAGATCCCGTTGGCATCACATCTCAAATATTTCGGGAGAGCGTGGGCAATATATATATCTTTCCAATTTCAAATTTGTTTTCCTTTTCAAAAGATCCCAAATATAAATATTTTCCCTTAACATTACGAAACGTGGTGAAATTTTTTGCTCCTTAAATAGAAAAGAGGGGGGGGGGGGATTTATTTGTTTTGACATGTTGATTTTTTTTTTCTTTTTCAGATTCTTGTAGTTTAGACCTTATAGATACCAAGTTTGTTGAAAACTGTGTCATGCATGATACTACTCTGCCCAAGATAGGTGTGTGATATATAATACAGCACTTTCCTCTCTAAAGAATCAGCAAAAAAATTTGAAGAGAAGTAAATTATAAAGCATGGCATTTCTTCACTTTTTTCCCAGTAATACACTTATTCTCAGAACCATCTGCTTATTGGAAATAATTAAGAGCACGGAAGACCCAGAGAAGTTTGCTTACAGGGCCTAGACAAGGAGTGGAATTGCAAGGTGGTCAAGAAATGCTGCTTCTGAGGAAGAAGCAAGAATCAGAAATTGATTGGAGTGTTATTATGCATGTATGGCCAAAGAGGGTTAAGCTGGTATCTAAAGGGAAAAATAACTCCAAACTAGGATGATTTCAAATTCAAATTTCCTGGGTTTAAAATTGCAATGAAATACTGAAATCATTACTTAAACTCTCTATCACATCCTAGATATAAAAACCATTTTAAAAGATTTCTTACAAGAAATTATGCAATTCAAAGATTGCAACAGTTAATCAGATCATGAAAGATTACAAAATACATTCTATGCATGACTTTTAAATTAAACAGATGGAAAAATGTTATGGAACATATAAAATGTGTAAACAAATATTTCTAAAAGCAAACTATACAGCAGGGATCTTCAAATGTTTCTGAATCACATGCTACCTTTGACTGTGGATTGCAAGAGCATCATTACTAGTAAATCAGTCAGGTTTATGTATTGGCTTTCATATTTTTCACCATAGAGAAAAGTTGCTTGTAATAACTGTTGGTTGAAGTATGATATGCAAAAAAAAATTCTACCAACATAACATGAAGAATTTTTTTTATTTATACAGTACTAGCAGATTTACCCAGTGTTGCTCAGATCTGCAACTCGTTAGAATATATAGTAGATGGCATTCCCCATGTCACAAGCTTTCATTTGGTATAAATATCATTACAATCGATCTCCTTCCCCTCCAGTTAAAAACTTTTCTCCTTCTCTTTTAGGGGAGAAAATAAATGGACATAGTTCAAGGTACCCATAATCCTCCCCATGTCATAAGTTTCTAAACCAAAACCAGAATTTCCTCTCTCAGATAATGGAACTTTTCAAATCACTTCGTACCCACCATAGTTCCTCGGATACAATTTGCCAAGCATATGTAACTTTATAGCAAAATAAAATTAGCTATGGTCTGAGGTGCATAAAATGTAGAGGAACCAAAAAATTATTATTGTTAAACAAAACATTTATTACTTAACATGATATTTAAAACATTTATTAATTATTTGTATAACCTTTTATTAGCTTTTGCATATTTTTCAACTTAAGTTAATTATTTTAACTTACAATACAAATTAAGTTTATGAAGCTTTCATTTCAACAAAGAATCTCAGGTTCTACTTTTGCTTAATTAGAAAGACTTCAATATTCAAAGATGTTTCACCCAACAAACTGAACAATGAGTTTATCACATGAAATCAGAAACTAGTTTGATGCATTCATTATATTGGTGGCAACTGCTAATGTTTAATACGTGAAATAATAAATACCCCCTCAAACAGCTGCTTGCCACAGAGGTCTGGCAGGAGCCTGTCAGTTTATATACCATAGTAGAAGGTCTGAGAGGATGGCAGGACCTCAGCAGAAAAATGACAAACATTCATGCCTTATCTGGGGCTCGAACCCAGGTCCCTTAGATCAGTAGCCAAGCGCGCTAACCACTCAGCCACAGGATGGCTAATATTACGTGAAATCAGATATTAATTTAGTTTGCTGTATTCCTTTTTTCAAATTTATTGGTGGCAACAGTTATTCTGAATAACTTCCAACCATTAATGTTAAGTCTATGGGGATTTTGGAAAATTCAAACCCACCCACCCCAATTTTGGTTGACCCTAATGAGTTTGCAAATAGCCTATATTCTTCCCCTGGGTGAAGGGAAAGTTCATGCAAAGTTTGAAGCCTCTAGCTCTTCGTTGAGTGCATAAGCGGACAGACATAAAAACAAATTTTCTTCTTTATATATTAAATATGTGTTGCAATGGCAAATATGAGAATGATGCAGCCTGTTTGCTTAAATGCCTGGTGTGGCAGACATGGCATATATGCAACAAATATTCTGGAGGACTTCATTAATTAAAGATTTCTTTTATTCCAGACACTGCATTTTGTGCACTTAATGTGAAAGTTAGTTGCATATATCATATAGTATCTTGAGTGTTACCTACACATTATACACTTAGCAAAGATTTGCATAAGAAATAGATTATATCACTATGGCACTGTATTGGTTCTTGTGCAATGTAATGGTCATTAACAATGTTCTAAACTGATTGATGGAATGTAATAAGTGAGAAAATTTTCTTTACCACCTTGATTATTATTTTTGTACACACTGTCTGTTGAGCACATGGCTTTGAAGGTTTTTCTCTGAGAACTGGCAATATTTGGATAATATTGCCATTCTCATAATAAATTGATAAATACATTATAATATTGTTTTTCAACATTATGTTTCTCCCCAAATAACATTAGTGCCAACATGAATACCTTTAATATTATATTGTTCAACAGAACAAGTGTGTAAAAAGGAATATGCATAAATTATGTAACACTGTTTTAGCAAAATTTTAACTCCCCCTCTAACTCTGCACACCCCATGATGCTTGGTCAGACTTCCCCACTTCCTGCTACATAACTTTCTTTGGGTAAAGCTCTTTGCTTGCTGTATAGGAATCAGCAGCCAAGTGAGTGTTACAATAATACTAGCTAATTAATAGTGGTTACAATAATACTAGCTAATTAATAGTGATAACAAAAAAAAAGCTGATTTAAAGCTGATTTTAGTCATTAGGAAAAAAATGGTTAAGTCCAGAAATAAGAATAGCATTTTTAGTATTATGTAACGTTGTATGAAACCATTGCTCCCCAATATAAAAGAATAACTAAACCCTTTCTACCTCTCAATGCATATTTTATTGATGATCCCCAAGAAAAAACTGATAAGGTGGCAAAAAATATTCCTTACCCATTGTATCAATCAGGTTATTGGAAAACTATAATGAGTGCTGCATAAAGGAATCTTAGTGATATAATCCATTTCTTATGAATGTATATTGTGAATAAAACATACAAAAGAATTTTCCTTTTTTGGGATGGGTTGTTTTATCTCTGATCAGCACTTTTTTGTGCACAATGGGCTAAACGGCCAGGTCACAAGGACCCCAAGGCTCAGAGAAGGTTGGGGGAAGGTGACCCACTGAACACTGTTAGGAGACAGATGGCAGCCACCTGTCAAGGCCATCCAGGATAATCTTTAATGTGCACAGGGTATGACTCTCTTACACATGGGGCCACAGCTTAACATCCCATCTGATGGATGGCAGCCTTTCCAAGCCCATTGGTGTCCCCTACTGACTGAAGGCATGGAAGGGAGTTTTGCAGAGATAAATCTAAATGTCGAACCTGGAAACTACAGATTACAAGACTGACATGCTACTGACTGAATCACCCCTGCTCTTCCTTTTTTGATGTTTATAGCTGTGTTGTAAAAGTACAAAACATTTAATTTCCTCAGATTTCAAATATGTAAGGTATGTAGGCTATGTTGTGCAAAAAATTATATTCAATAACTCACTAAAATTTTTATCTTCTCATCTTAAATGATGGTAATGCTACTGTTAATGGAGTGGCAGCAGTTTTGATCAAAATGAGGTATATATATGAGATAATACTGCATTCATAGATAATTTGTAGATATTGCATCAGATACAAAACATTTATAATTATGGCCATTGAATCTGAGTAACATTTTATTATTCCTTAAAAAATAAAATATGACCTTTCAGATGAAAGGTCATATTTTATTTTTTAGATTTTAGATTTTATTTAAGACAGCAGATTTTATTAACATCTAAATGTTGTCATTCCCAATGAATGTAGAACATGGTAAAATTTTCACCAGTGACTGAATAGACCATACAAACATTAGATTATAAGCCTGTACAGGGCTGTTGCCAGGTAGCAAATGTTCCAACTAGTAATTTGCTTTTAAGGCTTATGTTAGTAACTAAGGGATTCAAGGTTTAACTCAGCTTTATATGAACAACTTCAGAAGTACAAACTATTCTTTGTAACAGACTATATGAATAATTGTTTTCATTCAAAATGCTTAATGTTTCATGCAGATAAATTTTATTTTCATTGTATTTATTCTTAAATTTTTAACCATTATTTGCTATCATTTTCTGTATACATACATTTTCCATCAGCTTTGAGAGGTTCTCTTTAGCAACTTTTATTCCTTCATCAGTATGTGGACTAAAATAAAGAAATAAATATATTACATATTTCTATTACTTCCTACAAAACTTTCTATTATTAAACTATTAAAAATGAACTTTTAATAACACAAATTTATGTAAGCTTATTATATGAACAAGTCATATTTCCTTAAACTGGCATTATTATGAGATTGTGGGAAAATCTTTACAGAAATATACTTTATTCACAAAAAAAAAAAGCAATTGCAAGTAATATTCAAGTTAAGCAGACTTGTTAAGCTCTGGTCAAGTACCAAAATGCAACTTCAAATATTTATGTTTAGAAAAAACACCTACAGAAATTTTAATATTTTCTCAACTATGATTACAAAAAAAAAATCTATCATTACATATCAAATTACCTACACTATAAAAAAAATGGTAAATAAATATATATATACGTTTTTAAATGGGAGCCAGTTTAAATGGGAACCATTTATAAACTGGAACAAACTGGAGCACTTACCCACATGATTCTTGTTGTGCATTTAAATCAAAATGTAACCGTGCAAGCCTTTCTTGCTGTTCTCTGACATTTTCCATCTTCTCAAATGCACAATCTTGCCCTTAAACATTAAAAATTTTATTTAGTATATGTGTGTGTTCTTTGGCATATTTATAGTCTGATACAACAAAAACTATCTATCGTGGGAATAATTCACTGAATAAAGCTGTTAATATTGCTGTAAGACAGAAATGCATAAATGTTTCCTCAGTTTCACAGTTAGTCAACAAAATTATTTACTTCACAATGGCTAAAAAAATTTCTTGCATTTTCTTTAAAAACTACAAGAAAACATACTAAAATGCAATGACTTTACAAAATGCTAGTCAAATATCAAAGTCCAAAGTATCAAAAGTCTAAATGACATTTTCCATACTTATACCAAACATAATGAAAAAACTGCAAGCCACTTTTAATTTCCATTTTATAATTGTGTGCACATAAAGATGAAAAGAAAATGTGCAGCTTAATCATCTTTGTCTCAATTCTATTCATTATGTATCATGTGGTGACTAGCTTTACCAGAATTATGAAGAGGTTAGCATACAAGGTATAACATAAGTGTGTGGCATAAATTCAAGAACATTATCTAGAATGAAAAAGTCCTATAAACCTATGATCAGAAATGCTTTATTTGGCAATGATGGCTTCTACTGGACAACTTTCTGCTTGGTCATTTAAAAAGTTTGATATTATGAAACATGTTCTGGGTCTCACAGAACTGCAGAAATGAATTGAAACTGCCTATGAAACCATAAGAACAACTGCAAAGATCTTTGAGAATGTTTGACAATAATATTCCAAACCAAGACCTTGTATCCATGTTCATGGATGGCACTTTGAACAATTGTTGTAATGTAACTTGCATGCCATAACTTCAAACTATAGCTTTTCTGGACACATCTTTATAGAATTAATTTTTTTCCTTTTGGATCTTAAATTGATATATCCCTGAATTTGTGCTATGCACTTATGCTATACCCTATATATTTCGATGCCATTTTGTAAATTTTTGACTATGAAGTATATCCAATGATATTGTTTATTATTACACAAGCTGCTCAAGAAAAGCTCTTATAGCCTCAGTGCAAAATGAAGGAAAATAACTCAGTCAGAGAATATACTTTTATTTACTAAGTATAAATTTTACATTAATTAATCCACACTTAACTAACTACATATTGATAGCAACACTATTAATAAATACATAACTGATATTTACCAAAAGCTTCTAATTTTCCTGAGTGGAAATCCTCCAGCAATTGTAATAAACCTTGTTCCATCTGACGAAAATCAGTAATATCTGTGAAATGGCAAAAAATATATAAAAATAGGAATATATACATATGCAGAGCCAGATCTAGGGGCAAGTACCCCCTCCCTCCCAACACCACCTTTGAGAATGCTAGTAAGGGAGGCAAAAAATTGTTAAACTAGTGTACATTTCCTGTTTTTTCAATAAATTTTTAAGACCTTCTAAAGTAGGAGAGCCATCCCATGGCCACGTGGTTAGCATGCTTGGCTACTAATCAAAGGGACCAGGTTCGAGCCCTGGTAAGACATGGATGTTTTTTTTTCTGCTAAGGTCCTGCCATCCTCACAGACCTTCTACTATGACATATAAACTGACAGGCAACTGAGACATCTGTGGCAAGCAGTTGTTTGAGGGGGTATTTATTATTTTATTCATAAAACAGGAGAAAATGTTATACTACAATGGAAATATAGTTTCTTGCCCCCCCCCCCCCCACTCTCTCTCTCTCCACTCTTTTACTTTTTTTCCAGCTCAGCTGTATCACTTAGTACCCCCTCCCCCACTCTTTTTTCAGCTCAGCTGTATCACCGAGTCCCCCCCCCCCCTCTCTCAACTCTTTTACTTTTTTTCCAGCTCAACTGTATCACCTAGTATCCCCCTCCCCTCTTTATTTATTTTTCTAAATCCAGGCCTGTGCATAAAGAACACATTATACAGATTGGGTTTTTTAAAACATACAAATAGATGCCCATTTGTAGAGGGTATACTAGAATTAGTGAAGTACTTTATTCCTCTGCACATTTTTTTTTTCAGAATCGCTTTTTTTGCTATGTAACATGACATAATTCCGTTGATTAGTTACTTCACAATATTCTGAAGTTGAATTAATTTCTTATTTAAAAAACTTGGCCCTTTAAGGGTTAACAGCAATTTATCAACAATAGTTATATAAGAAACTAAGAGTTATCTAACACAACATAACATAAACTTATATGCTTAAAAAAATCCTCAACATCCACATGTTAAATAAATGTCATGATGTGCAATTATTATCTCTAAGTACACTATTTTGAGCAAAAACTATTTCATTTAACCACTGAAGGCCAATTTTACGATGATTACAGTAGTACTGTTAGCTCACTTCATTCTTGGTCAACCCTTCTTTAAGCTTTTATAAAAAAAAAATGTTTTATATTATCTGGTGATGAGCACCTCATCATTAAATCATTGCAATCTCTATTTCTTTCTACCTAAGTTGCAGTTAATAAAAAAAAAATAATAAATACCCCCTCAAGCAGCTGCTTGCCACAGAGGTCTGACAGGAGCCTGTCAGTTTATATGCCACAGTAGAAGATCTGAGAGGATGGCAGGACCTCAGCAGAAAACAACACGAACATCCATGCCTTACCCGGGGCTCGAACCCAGGTCCGTAGATCAGTAGCCAAGTGCGCTAACCACTCGGCCACGGGACGGCTATATTACATATTGCAGTTAAAAGGTAGATAAAGGTTCCTTCAGATAATTTCATATTTTTCCCAAAACAAACTATTCAATATTCAAAATTTAGTCAAAAAACATCAAAACTTTCTGTTTGCAAAATCTTAAAATTTCCCCAGAATTACAAATGCTACAAAAAGCTGTTTTCTTCTTTGCACTTGCTTATGTCTCCACACTTATACTGAATTCTTAAAAGTTACAACAGGAATTCAAATACTTGTGTTCATCACTGAGGTACCTACTACTTAGACATCACAAAAATACCAGGGAGTTAAACTGCAATAAATCTCCAAAGAAATTATTTTAAAAAAATGGCATAAACAGAATTTACTTTCCTAAGTATTTTGATGGGAAAAAGTAAATTATATTTATGCCAGTTTTTTAAAATAATTTCTTTGGAGATTTATTGCAGTTTAACCCCCTGGTAGTTTTGCGATGTCTAAGTAGTAGGTGTCTCAGTGATGAACACAAGTATTTGAATACCTGTCTCTTGATACCCACCCCCCTCTCCCTTGATACTTTCTGTACATTCCTAAGTATTTTTATGTGAAAATGTACAGAAAGTATCAAGGGAGGGCCAATGCTTAAAGGATTAAGTTTTAAGATTTGAGGTTTTATATTGCACCTGCAACTAAGGCTATAGTATACCAGTTTTGTTTGATACTATAGTATATCAGTTTTACCTCTGAGTAACGCTTTTTTTTTTTGCAAACAATGGGCTAAATGGTCAGGTCACAAGGGCTCAGAGAAGGCTTGGGTAAAGGAAACTACTAAACAGCTGTTAGAAGACACAGTAGCCTCATATCAAGGCCATTCAGCATGTTCTTGAACAATGCACAGGGTCAGGGCTTAACACTCCATCAAATGGACAGCAGCCTTTCCAAGCCCATCAATGTCCCTCTTCTGACCAAGGGCTGGGTGGGGACTTGAAGAGATAAATCTCGATGATGGAACAGGTGAGATTCAAACTTGGAACTGCAGATTACAAGTATGATACACTACCAACTGAGCCTCCCCACCCACAGCAGTGTACCAGTATTTAAAGATTAGGTAATACTGCTATCTTCAAGTGGGAAGGGGGAAGTTTATAACTCATAAATAAAGTATTACAAGAAAATGTCATGTAGACATGAAACATTTGAAACAATTAGCTGAAAAAAATTTTGATTTGCCATAAGTAGGATTTGAACCCACATCTCCCAGAAACATGCCTGGCACATTTCTGGGAGATAGGGATCACAAAAGACACAGAATGGGATGTAGTTAAAATACCTTAAAGTTCTCTTTGATCACTGATCTCTTGATTTCTTGATCAAACTTCTGCAGGATTAAAGATTTATGAATGTGTGTGACAATGATGGCAGTAGCTTAAAAATTTTGCTTACATTTAACAACCATTGTCATGTTTGTATGTGACAATGGTTGTATCTTGGTTTTAAACCACAGCTTTTAGCATTGTGTCACAGCTGTTTTAAATCTGACATTGATTGCCTTTCACAGATGATGAAACACCTTACTAAGCATTTTAAGCACCAAATAAAAATTCATTTAAACCATTTTTATTGGTTTATGAAGCCTTCTGCCCAAACTTACATAACTACCTTATTTGTCTCCTTCGAAATTTATTAGATCCCATGGATTATCATAAAATTTTCTTTACACAGACTGATTAAGAAAACTGATCTGAATACTTTGCACAAGGGGCAGCCTTTTTATCTTCTTTTGCAATGCATTACTCAGGGCAAATCTTATTATATCTCAATAAAAGAGCAAAAAAGTTAACACAGCAAAATTTTAATAATGTTTCCAAATCAAGAGGCATGCCACTGACAAGAGTTGCCTGTGCCACAGATTGGCCACCGTTGCTTCACATAACGTTCCTAAACACTATTTGCTCACTGCTGTTTCAAAGGATTTGTAAAACAATATTCCTTGTAACAACTAAATTACTTAACTATTATAGATGCAACAGTAGAAGCCAATGTTATATATTGAAATTTTACCTATTTTAGGATTTCTTTTTACCTTTTCCGTTAGAATGTGGAACTCTTTTGGGTGTAATTCGAAGATCAACTTTTGCTTTATTTTTTGAGGCTGTATGGTCATAAAAAGTACCAGAACTGGAAAATGTCATCAGGCTGTTTTTGCTGGTCTGGCTTACTGAAAGAGAACTTGTAACACATACTTGTATTTCAGATTGAGACTTGGCCATTGTATTCTCGCTCTGGCCAGGTCTGTTACTCCGACCTCCACCAACGCCTACACTTAAAGAAGTAGTGACAACAGCTTTTTCTTTACACGGGATTCCATATGAACTGAAGGATTTCCTATTTTCTAGACTGAGGAGTTTCGTTGGCTCTAAGTGACATTCAGGTTTCACGTCTCCTTGCGACGCTATACCACTTTCATTTTCCAACTCTTCTTCATTATCTGCTTCATTAGATAATAAAGGCTGATCCGTTGGAATAGCTACTTCACCTTCGTTTTCATCAGAAGCCATGCTTAATTAATATAAACTTTAAATGCGTCCTATTTCAAGAGCTTCACAAACATAAATCAGCACAGCAATGGAGAGAACATGTACCCGCTTTGATGGAAGGCCAAGCCATATTAATAAAATTCACACAGCTTTATTAAATAATAACTCTAAGTATCCAAAATCTTAGGAAAGAGGAGAAGTAAAATTACTAAATCACATTTTCTTTAAAAGTTGATGTTACTGACATTGACCTTAACCCCGTATTGACGTTCTAACAATGCGGTTACGATTCTACGATTGGTTACTTCTACCAAAGAATTAAAATTGGCAATAAAATAGAAATCTTTGACCAAATTTCTCAGCAGGATTTATGAATAAATAACATAAATCTCAGCAAAAATTAATTTTCTCAAAGTTAGATATCGAAAAACCCAGGTGCCCACCCAGGGCGTAGCTATGGTAGAGATGGGAGGAGGCTGGAGGAGGCTCCCCTCTCAAAGTAAATCGGAGTTGTCAAAATTCGAAGCGACTTTCTAAAATCCAGGTGAGTTGGGAAAAACTGGAATTTTTTTCGGTAAAATTGAGGGGAGTTAGCAAAATCTAGGGTAGTTGTCAAAATCGAAACAACTTGACAAAATCTTGGGAAGTCGACAAATTTGGAGTGACTTGACAAAACTCAGGTGATATACAAAAAGTTGGGATTTTTTTTTTCTGTGAAATTATGGCGAGTTGAAAAAATCGAGGAAATTTGGTAAAATCTAAGGCAGTTGTCAAAATTTGAATCCAATTGATAAAATACAGGCGAGTTGTGAAAATTCGGATTCATCATCATCATCATCATCATCATCATCATCATCATCATCATCATCATCATCCTCAAGCAGCCATGGGTTAAGGAGGTCCAACCAGACGGTGCAATTTAGTTCTCCAAGCAAGTCTATCCTGAGCAACATCTACTGCATCTGGCCACTGCACACCAATTCTAACAAGGTCCTGTTTGACATTGTCTGCCCACCGTATCCTAGGTCTCCCCTTCTTTCTGAGGCCTTTAGGCACATTGTTCATAACCCTATTCGCCAATCTATAATTATTCATACGGGCAACATGGCCAAACCAACGGACTCTCTCTCTGCACAATATGCTGCTTAAAGGAGGTTGCAAATTCCTTTGCCTAACCTCATCATTAGTTACAAAGTTGAACCACCTAATGCCCAAGATACTGCGTAAGCATCTGGAATCAAAAGCACCTAGTTTCCTGTTATCTTGTTTACAAAGTGTCCAAGTTTCACTACCATAATTAACCCTAGAAAGAACCAAACTATTATACAGCCTAATTTTAGTCTTTAGGTGTATACGCCTATTTCTCCACACTCTCCATAGATTCTAAAAGTCCCGGCAGCAATCCCTATTCGTCTGTTAATCTCATGCCGCACATCACCATTATCTGTTACATAGCTCCCAAGATAATTAAACTGTGACACCTGCTCAAGACTGCAACCATTCAGATTAACTGAATCATAGCCTGCCTGACCAATTTTCATCACTTTAGTTTTCTCTCTGTTTATAACCAAACCTACTCTACTACCGGTCTCATCAACAGCTCGAATGAAAGAGTTCATCTCATCAACATCATTTGCCAAAAGGGCTAAATCATCAGCATAATCTAAATCAGAAATTTTCGTATCTCCAGCCCATTTAAGGCCAAAATCTTTCCCTTGAAGTGAATTTCGCATAACATAATCAATAATCAAACTAAAGAGGAAAGGAGACAAAATGCACCCTTGTCGAACACCAGAAGTAATGCTAAACCAATTGCTACAAGCCTTACCAACTCTCACACACGACTCAGTGTTATTATAGAGAGCTTTCATTATGTTAACTAACTTGTCAGGTATACCATATGATTTCACAATCAACCACAAATTATGACGATCAACAGAGTCGAAAGTCTTTTTGAAATCAACAAAGCTAGCAACCAAAGGTTTCTGAAACTCTAAACATTTCTCAAGAATCTGCCTAAGTGAAAATATCTGATCCACACATCCCCTACCACTTCTGAATCCACATTGCTCATCACGCAATTGACTGTCAACCAGATTCTTAATTCTATTAAGCACAATCATGGAAAGAACTTTACCTGGAACAGAGAGTAGGCTAATACCCCTATAGTTATCACAAGAACTGCGATCACCTTTTTTGAAAATAGGGATAACAATAGCTCTGGTAAAATCCTTAGGAACCATGCGTTTATCATAAAAGATATTCAGAATTTTAGTCATCCAAGTGGTAACCGAAACATTCCCAGCTCTAAGCATTTCGGTAGTAATTTCATCTACCCCTGGGGATTTATGAAGTTTAAGTTTAGAAACAGCCAAAATAACTTCAGATTGTGTTATAGGGCCAACATTAAAGCCACCAATGCATCTATCATCATTGCAAACAATGGGAGTAGAACTAACTACATTGTTTAGAACATCACTGAAATGCTCAGCCCACCTAGCCATGACAGAATCCTCCCCTTCTATAACCTTACCTTGTTTATCCTTCATTCCTTGTATACCTGTCCGTTTTCTACCACACAAAACATTAACTATCTGGTACAACTCTCTGCTGTTGTGCTGTCTAACTGCTTCCTCGGCTTTGTCAACCAAACCATCAAGCCAAAGATTCTTATCAGCAGCTAACTGATCTTTTACACGTTTATTAAGTTCTCTGTAATGCTTTCTATTAGTACTAGTAGGGTAATGATTAAGGACATTCCTGCAGTTCTTTCTTTCCGAAATAAGCTCAAGTGCTTTATCACTCAGATAATTCTGTCTCTTCTGCTCCTTTTTTCCTAAAAGAGTACTGTTAGTGTCCAAAAAAGCCTGTTTAAAATGATCCCATCCTTCCTCAACTTCATTAAGGATAGTTGGCAAAATCGAGGAAACTTGGTAAAATCTAGGGAAGTTGGCAAAATTCGAATCCACTTGGTAAAATACAGGCGAGTTGCGAAAATTCGGATTAGTTTTGTGAAATTAAGAAGGGTTGGCAAAATCGAGACAACTTGGTAAAATCTTGGAGAGTTGGTTAAATTAGAAGTGACTTGGGTAAAATTCTGGTGAGATGTAGAAATTGGAATTCTTTTCTGTTATATTATGGCAAGTTGGCAAAATCTAGGGGAGCAGTCAAAATTCGAAGCCACTTGGTAAAATTCAGGCATATGGCAAAATACAGGTGAGTTGTGAAAATTGGATTCGTTTTGAGAAATTAAGGAGATTTTGCCAAATCGAGAAAACTTGGGTATGTTGGTAAAATTTTGGGTATGTTGATAATATATTAAATGACTCAGTAAAATTCAGAAGAAATGTAAAAATAGGTTTTTTTTATAAAACCATGGCGTGGTTGCAAAACGAGACAAAATCTTAGGGATATACTAACAAGTTCCTTTCCTGTCTTTGTATAAATAAAAAATAAATACCCCCTCAAGCAGCTGCTTGCCACAGAGGTCTGACAGGAGCCTGTCAGTTTATATGCCACAGTAGAAGATCTGAGAGGATGGCATATTGTTCTTTATATAGATTGTTCTTTATATAGCATAGTCTTTATATAGCATATTTTTATATAGCACATTTTATATATCATATTACACTCTCTGTGAGGAAGACGAAATCTCTGTAGGAAGCAGCTGCTTGAGGGTAATTTATTTTATTTTTACTAGTGATAGTTAGTCATGGCACAGATTTGGATCACTACCTAACGCAATAATGCAATCTTGGCTGATCTCAGTGCTTACGTCGCCATTTGATTTGAGTTACTCCTGTGTTCCTACCACCAGGGCTTCACCACATGGCTTCCTATCGTTACGACATGTTCCGTCTACCTATTTTGCTCCTGTATGATTGCAGCTATTACTTTAAAATGCAAAAATAGGCATTGCAGAGGTTAAAATAATTTTAAAATGAAATGCTGAAATTTGTATAAATTTTTTTATTAAGCAACATAATTTTATTCGTAATCATTTAGGAAGTATTTCGATATATATTACTTTGTAATTACTACATTAATGAGCTACTTATTTAAATTAGCAATAAAACAGTCTTGTCTGAATAGCGAAACATGGAGGTAGGAGACGCCCTAACGCGCTTTCCCTGTGCAAGGAAAATGATGCTTAGGCAGCAGGATGGTAGCCACATTATTGCATTCAAAACAAACCGTCTGCCGCTGCAATCAAGCCTCCTTATCATGTGCTATACTCAGTTTTACTGTGCGTTATATACGGGAAGATTATTTTTTTACGACTAAGAGAAAGCCCATTTAAGCTATTTGGAATTTATATTGTTTTTTTCAGTGCAGTGAATATTTCCATACAGAATTACTGTATAGCAGAACTATTTATGTATTTCGTTGAATACGACAATAACAAACAATTACCAGATTTTGAAAGTTTATTTATACTGCACTGAAAATAATAGAAAAACATTTTATGGATAAAACAATAAACATTGTATGCAATAGCAGCATTAAAACTGCAAAAATATCACATTTGTAAGATTCAGAAAATAGATGTTTTACGTTAAAAAAATTCTCATTCCACAAAAAAAATTTGCTTAACAAAACTAAATAAAGCCAATAGTATAAAGAGTATAAAAAAGAACTAAAAAATATATATATTTATAGAACACAAAAACGCCCCAGATGGTATGGCTCGAACCCACCAGCTCTATGTTTGTACCCTCAGCTTCACATCTCTCCCCCATCTCATGCTCATTCTCCTCCCTCAACCAGAGTTAAAAATCAATACAAAATACACAATTATTACAATCTCTCAAAAAAAAAATCTCATAAGAGGATTGAAATACATCCTTCCTCAGCCACAAAGGAAAATTTCAAAATAATATCTGAAAAAACTGTATGAAAAAAAGCAACTAAAAATTATACTAAGCAAAAATAATGAAAAATTTAAAAAAATGAGAAAAAGAAAAAAAATATATCCACAGGGTGAAGGGAATATAATATCCATTTAAAAAAAAAGGCAACGTTCCAGACAGTGGCTTGAACCCGACATCTCAGTGCCTGACTCCTCAGTCTCTCATACCTATCTTCATGTATGCCTAACCTACCCCTCAACCAAAGTAAAAATAAAATAGCTACAAGAAATAAACTCGCTCTGTTTGAAATCCATAGAGAATTAAATAAATTCAGTATTCACCTTAAAAGGGACAATTAGAACCCTATCAGAAGAATTAACGAAAAGGAGGAAAGCATTACACTCTCCTCTCCTCTTTTAACTAAAATTATTTAAACAATTTGAAAAATTTTCACCCTAACTAATGATCGCTGTCACTCACCTATGACAATTTACACCAGATACATTAAATTAATCTAAAAAGAAATTCAAAAATATAAGACTCCAATCCAAGAAAAAAAGGGGGCATTAAAACAAAACCCTTCAATGCTATCCAAATTTAAGAAAAAGGAAAGATTATATTTCTCACCTTATGAATATACTTTATTGTAATTTACTTTTCCCTTCTTACACTGAACTTATTAAATCATGAAGAGAGAGGAATTTAAACACTGCAACATTTAAACAAAATAATATCTAATACTTCCACCTAAAATAAAATAAAAAACAAAAAAGAAACTCCTTGATATTTTAATCACCTCTATTTAAAAGTATGTAAATTCATCATCCATTAAATAGAATACACACTAATATTCTATTACAACCAACAAAATTTTTTAACTGAAAAGCCTGCAGAAGGAATTCCCAAATAAGTGTAACGTAAAATCAATCAATCAATCAATATAAGAAGTACACCTTCACATTTATCACTGAGTACAATCCGAAGAAAATAAAAAAAAATCTGGTGAAGAATCGAGGTTTGTTACTCGAAATAAAACCGATTTCATAGCGGCGTAATTTCAACACGAAGTTGCTTGTATTATTGTACAATTATTTAAACTTTTATAAAAATGACAAACTTACCGATGAAAGGTAATTCCTGGTATCTTTTTTGAAGGGCGATTCGTGCAGCCGTAAGCTGAACAGGCTGCCATAATACAAATGTCGAAAAAAATTAAATTTTTATAGCGCAACACTTCGTTACTCACCTATACTACTGATCAATGTTTTGAATAGAACAACATGGCTGCCGCGCAGTCGCCGTAGCATCATTTTCAAGTGCTTAGGGCTCCTCCTCTTATCTTCCTACCTCCATGTAGCGAAACATTGGTGCCGTGCAGGCGCCGGAGCATCATTTTCAAGTGCTTAGGGCTCCTCCTCTTATCTTCCTACCTCCATGTAGCGAAACATTGGTGCCGTGCAGGCGCCGGAGATCATTTTCAAGTGCTTAGGGCTCCTCCTCTTATCTTCCTACCTCCATGTAGCGAAACATTGGTGCCGTGCAGGCGCCGGAGCATCATTTTCAAGTGCTTAGGGCTCCTCCTCTTATCTTCCTACCTCCATGTAGCGAAACATGGAGGTAGGAAGATAAGAGGAGGAGCCCTAAGCACTTGAAAATGATGCTACGGCGACTGCGCGGCAGCCATGTCGTTCTATTCAAAACATTGATCAGTAGTATAGGTGAGTAACAAAGTGTTGCGCTATAAAAATTTAATTTTTTTCGACATTTGTATTATGGCAGCCTGTTCAGCTTACGGCTGCACGAATCGCTCTTCAAAAAAGATACCAGGAATTACCTTTCATCGGTAAGTTTGTCATTTTTATAAAAGTTTAAATAATTGTATAATGATACAAGCAACTTCGTGTTGAAATTACGCCGCTATGAAATCGGTTTTATTTCGAGTAACAAACCTCGATTCTTCACCAGATTTTTTTTATTTTCTTCGGATTGTACTCAGTGATAAATGTGAAGGTGTACTTCTTATATTGATTGATTGATTGATTTTACGTTACACTTATTTGGGAATTCCTTCTGCAGGCTTATTCAGTTAAAAAATTTTGTTGGTTTTAATAGAATATTAGTGTGTATTCTATTTAATGGATGATGAATTTACATACTTTTAAATAGAGGTGATTAAAATATCAAGGAGTTTCTTTTTTGTTTTTATTTTATTTTAGGTGGAAGTATTAGATATTATTTTGTTTAAATGTTTCAGTGTTTAAATTCCTCTCTCTTCATGATTTAATAAGTTCAGTGTAAGAAGGGAAAAGCAAATTACAATAAAGTATTTTCATAAGGTGAGAAATATATTCTTTCATTTTTTTTAAATTTGGATAGCATTGAAGGGTTTTGTTTTAATGCCCCTTTTTTTCTTGGATTGGAGTCTTATATTTTTGAATTTCTTTTTAGATTAATTTAATGTATCTGGTGTAAATTGTCATAGGTGAGTGACAGCGATCATTAGTTAGGGTGAAAATTTTTCAAATTGTTTAAATAATTTTAGTTAAAAGAGGAGAGGAGAGTGTAATGCTTTCCTCCTTTTCGTTAATTCTTCTGATAGGGTTCTAATTGTCCCTTTTAAGGTGAATACTGAATTTATTTAATTCTCTATGGATTTCAAACAGAGCGAGTTTATTGCTTGTAGTTATTTTATTTTTCCTTTGGTTGAGGGGTAGGTTAGGCATACATGAAGACAGATATGAGAGACTGAGGAGTCAGGCACTGAGATGTCGGGTTCAAGCCACTGTCTGGAACGTTGCCTTTTTTTTTTAAATGGATATTATATTCCCTTCACCCTGTGGATATATTTTTTTTCTTTTTCTCATTTTTTTTTAATTTTTCATTATTTTTGCTTAGTATAATTTTTAGTTGCTTTTTTTTCAAATAGATTTTTTCAGATATTATTTTGAAATTTTCCTTTGTGGCTGAGGAAGGATGTATTTCAATCCTTATGAGATTTTTTTTTTGAGAGATTGTAATAATTGTGTATTTTGTATTGATTTTTAACTCTGGTTGAGGGAGGAGAATGAGCATGAGATGGGGGAGAGATGTGAAGCTGAGGGTACAAACATAGAGCTGGTGGATTCGAGCGACCATCTGGGGAGTTTTTTTTTTTTTGTATAAATATATATATTTTTTTAGTTCTTTTTTTTTACTTCTTATATTAGCAACAGCAATATATTTATAAATAAGCACAAATTCAGGGGTGTAGCAACCTCTAAAAATCGGGAGTGTCATCACAACAGATATATTTTTTTTCCTTTTACGAGTTTAGAGGTGTGTTACAAATTTTACATACTTATTTCAAACTTAATTCTATGGTTTACTGTTCGGTACTGTTTTATTTAAATAAATTTCTTGAAAAGATGCTTTATTTTTTGCTCTGTAAACTAAAATGCACTGTCAGCTTATGGCCAATACATAGAAATTATCTTTTATATCAGCTTTCCATTAAATAAAGAGAGACGAGAAATATTATAGATAATAGTTTTGCTAACGTTTCTGTTTGATTAGTTTCATGAATTTTTGACTATATCACAAAACAAAGAATTTTGATGATGAGACACTCTGTCTGTGGAAAGCATTTCAATATAGGTGTGTTATACATGAATTCTCCACCAAAGTTTAAAATGTTTTTTTAAAATCTATCATTTTGGCTCCTACACTATTGGCTTTAGTTAGTTTTGTTAAGCAAAGTTTTTTTTATTTTTGTGGAATGAGAATTTTTTTAACGTAAAACAGCTATTTCTGAATCTTACAAATGTGATGTTTTTGCAGTTTAAATGCTGTTATTGCATATACTGTTTATTGTTTTATCCATAAAATGTTTTCTGCTATTATCAGTGCAGTATAAATAAACTTTCAAAATCTGGTAATTGTTTGTTATTGTCGTATTCAACGAAATACATAAATAGTTCTGCTGTACAGCAATTCTGTATGGAAATATTCATTGCATTAAAAAAAAAGCAATATAAATTCCAAATAGCTTAAATGGGCTTTCTCTTAGTCGTAAAAAAAATAATCTTCCCGTATACAACGCACAGTAAAACTGAGTATAGCAAGTGAAAAATAGGCTTGATTGCAGCGGCAGACGGTTTGTTTTGAATGCAACAACATGGCTACCGCCCTGCTGCGTCAGCATCATTTCCTTGGACATTTAAATTTCTGAAAAGAATTAAATTTCATAGAGAAAATGAGCCCTATCTCAAAGATATGTTGTGCAATTTTTTACACAATCAAACCTAACATAATTTCCTTCTAACAAAAAAATGTTTTGTGGTAATCATTAAAACACAATAAACGATAACTGTGAAAAGGAATTTTAATTTCTTATTTTATACAATTAATGTAAAAGAAGGAATCAAATCTTTTATAAAATAATAAACCTTTTAGCCACGTTACTTCTAATGGTCCTTCCTCTGACACTGCTTTCATTTATATGGTGAGTTGGGAGAAAGAGTAAAGTGTTTATGACTGCTATTGCTACACGAAACAGCTTGAAACACATACGAATATTCTTTGGCATTGCTACAGTTCCATAGAATAAATTAACTGAAATTAAAACAATGAAATATCACATGTGCTTTTAGCACTACGCAATTTGTTCACATCCAAGAAAAGATGTACGTCTCCTACAGCATATACTGATCGACCCCAACAGCAGACCAAAACATGCTATGCCCCCTTTAGTAGCCCAAAAAACATTTGAGAACGATTGCACTTCGTTCACTAGAGCTGTTCTGCATTTTAGATACAAATCACATATGTAACGTATAGATACAAAATTGCATTTCGTTCTTTATACTAACGTATACATACTTCATAGCTGCTGTAAATAAAGTAAATTTACTTACAAAATAAATTACTTTTTGGTATTTTCCTCGAGCTGCTTGCAACATTACGTTTTTTACATATATGATAGAGGTTCTACTTTGTTTCGAATTAGTGTGTCAATGGAAAGGAAAAAAAAGACAGATTTTACTAATTTTTTCACTTTTCATATTTTCCAACATTTGTTAGGTATTTAGTTTTATTAGATTTTATTTAGATTATTTTCTTCTGCTAAACTATTTAAGACAATAATACTTGGACCTAGAAAAATATAATTATTCCAATTACTTAGTTGTTGTTTTTTTTTTCCAGAAAATATGTTTATTCATGTAAATGGTTTAATACAAGATGCTTTTTATCAACCTTTGAAAATTTTTATGATACAGTATTGATGTTCAATATTTAAACTCTTAAGTTCTTAAATACTGAGATGCGGGGGTGGCTCAGTCGGTAGCGCGCCAGGCTCGTAATCTGTAGTTCCCAGGTTCGAGTCCCAGCTGGGTCAGCGTTGAGATTTATCTCCGCAAAACTCCCCGCCCTGCCCACGGTCAGTAGGGGACATCGATGGGCTTGGAAAGGCCGCCGTCCGTCGGATGGGACGTTAAGCCGTGGTCCCGTGTGCGGGAGAGCCATACCCTGTGCACGTTAAAGAACACGCTGGATGGCCTTGACGGAAGGCTACCATCTGTCTCCCAACAGCTGTTCCAGTGGGTCCCCTCCCCCAACCTTCTCTGAGCCTTCGGGGTCCATGTGACCTGGCCATTTAGCTCATGGTGTGCAAAAAAGTGCCGCTCAGAGGTAAAACAACCCAACCCAATCTTAAATACTGAGCTAATATTGTTGACAATTGACATTTAATAGATCTAAAAAGAGATCTTTGGTTGCAATTAAAAAATTAGGTAAGATTACTTTGATACAAAGTAAATCTAGGTAAAGATTACCGAATCAAGTATAATATTTTATCGAGGTAAGATTACCTTAATGGGCTAAATGGCCTAGTCACAAGGACTCTGAAGGCTCAGAGAAGATTAGGAGAGGAGAACAGCTGTTGGGAGACAAATGGTAGCCTCCAGTCAAGGCCATCCAGCAATGTTCTTTACATGCATAGGGTATGACTCTCACACACACGGAACCACGGTTTAATATGTCATTCGACGGACGGTGGCCTTTCCAAGTGCATCGGGGTCCCTTTCTGATCGTGTGCAGGGTGAGGAGTTTTGTGGAGACAAATCTCAACGCTGGCCTAGCTGGGACTCGAATCTGGAAAACTGAAGATTATGAGCCAAATGAGCTATCCCCGTCCCCTAAAATTTTAAGAATGAGTTATGACTTTAGGCAAAGTGTCAATCTTGCAAACTGTTTTTTGGTGAGTTGGGTTGGGTTGTTTTACCTCTGAGCGGCACTTTTTTGCACACCTTGGGCTAAATGGCCAGGTCACATGGACCTCGAAGACTCAGAGAAGGTTGGGGGAGGAGACCCACTGGAACAGCTATTGGGAGACAGTTGGTAGCCTCCCGTCAATGCCGTCCAGCGTGTTCTTTAACGTGCACAGGGTATGGCTCTCCCGCACACGGGCCACGGCTTAACGTCCCATCCGATAGACGGCGGCCTTTCCAAGCCCATCGGTGTCCCCTACTGACCGTGGGCAGAGTGGGGAATTTGCGGAGATGAATCTCAACGCTGACCCAGCTGGGACTCGAACCTGGGAACTACAGATTACGAGCCTGGCGCGCTACCGACTGAGCCACCCCCGCCCCATTTGTTTTGGTGAGCGACGCTGGTAAGACTATTTTACATAAGCTGGAATAATTTTTTAAAATAAGGATAGGATATATCCCAATATATTTTAACCAAGAATTAGGAAAAAAATGTTTCACTCAGATACAGAAAAATATTTTCTTCTGTATTGTGTTTCCCCCATAAGTTTTTATACTACATCTTGAAATATTTCACTTATAAAAAGGTACCTATTCTCTAATAAAAATATGAAAGCAATTAAAATAATGCACTAATTTTTATATTTGTATCAAAAATTTTATGAAAGCAACTAAAAAACAGGTTTTCACATAACAAACAATCCCGTAGTCATTATGAGTTTGGCATTCCTAAGGCATGGATGTATGTGTCGTTTTTCTGCTGAGGTCCTGACATCCTCTCAGACCTTCTACTTTGGCATATAAACTGACAGGTTCCTATCAGACCTCTGTGGCAAGCAGCTGCTTGAGGGGGTATTTATTATTTATTATTTTATACTATTCATGGAGGTAGGAATGATGGTATTAATAAAATTTAGAATATCTCCCTCGAGCAGCTGCTTACCACAGATGTCTGAGGAGCTGTCAGTTTATATGTCATAATAGATCTGTGAGGAGGCGGGACCTCAGGAGAAAAATAACAGTACAGTAGTAATAAAAATATTGTTACCACTGCAGATATCTGAAAGAACCCTAAAGTTGCTCTTAATACAAAAATTGACTTGGAGTTTACGAGAAATCCAGCTAAATTATTGTATAAAAAACCAGTCAAATTTCACTTACATAGGCATATTTGTATTACATATTACAGGAGTCAACCTGAATACAAAAAAAGCCTCAATTTTAAAATTTTTCATATCACATGTTAATTTATGGAAATTTAGGGCTATTAACCTGTGTATTCTGGAATATTTTTAAATTATTGAAGCTAGTTTATATTTATTCTTTAACGGTTAAACAAGGAATCATGAATAATAAAATTTAATCTAGGGCAATGTATGTTTCCGGTATTCACGAAATTGAGCAATATCAAAAATTCACCTGTGAAAAGTTATTCCTGGAATTTTCTTACCGCAGCGGTTAGTACAGCCATATGCAACGCATGACATCTTGAAAATTAAATTAAAGATCCCAATAGGTATATATGCTATGTAAGCTGTATGCTCCAACGATTGATATGAATATACAAATGGCTTAGCGAGACCTTTTTGTTGATCTATAAACCATAATACACCGCGCAGTTTGGCATCACCGTAAGAGTTATATGCACACTCCTGTTCTTTCATATCTCCATGGATCTGTGTGCAGGAGGAGACATACACTGTGCACGTTGAAGAACACGCTTGATGGCTTGATGGGAGGCTACCATACGCCTCCCAACAGTTGTTCCAGTGGGTCCCCTCCCCCAATGCTTCTCTGAGCCTTCGGGCCCTTGTAACCTGGTCATTTAGCCCATGGTGTGCAGAAACGTGCCGCTCGAAGGTAAAGCCACATATGTTAGCACTGATGGACTTGTTGGGAGGTCCTTATTCTGGCTTTCCCAAAGAGATTTTTGAGAGAAAAAAACCTTTAATGAAGATAATCAGAGAGTGATAAAAAGTTGGAAAAGGTTTGTAAATCAATTCTTACAAAATTAAAATATATTTAAATTTTAAACAGTAAGTTAAAGGAAATTGGTGTTTAGTATGGGTTTTGTTATTTAATAATTGATTAAATTATTTATTTATTTATTTATTTAGGTGTTTATTTATTTATTTATTTTTTTTATTTTATTTATGGATAATTAAATAATAATCATTTTAAAGAATAGTCTTCTATTCTCCCCCTTTTGGATTATTTTTGTTTATTATTAATTTTTAAGAGAAATTTAATTTTTTAAATTCTGCACTGATGCACTTTATCAGCGTTTATGAACACAAGAAACATTTATCTGAAGACACATTATGAGTTTTAATCTCTGTGCTCTTTTAACTTCTTTCGTTAGTGATTTTTAAACATTTTTCACTTATTTAATCGGTAAGATTGGATATTGAAATAAAAAGATAAATGCCATATTAATGATGCTATAGATTAGGGGTGCTCAACGTGGGGTACGCGGTAAAATTTTTTGGGTACGCCGTGAGGGCTCAAAAGTTTCTAGATCTAGTAACAAAGTCGCTAAGTTGGCAACACTGCTGTGCAAAAATGCAATTTTTTGTGTTTATCGATATATGAAATTTATGAATACAAAATTTAATGTGTATAGCCGTCCCGTGGCCGAGTGGTTAGCACGCTTGGCTACTGATCTAAGGGACCTGGGTTCGAGCCTCGGATTAGGCATGGATGTATGTGTCGTTTTTCTGCTGAGGTCCTGCCATCCTCTCAGATCTCCTACTCTGGCATGTAAACTGACAGGCTCCTGTCAGACCTCTGTGGCAAGCAGCTGCTTGAGGTGGTATTTATTTATTTTTTTTTTCATATATATTAGCCGTCCCATGGCCGAGTGGTTAGCGCGCTTGGCTACTGATCTAAGGGACCTGGGTTCAAGTTCCGGGTAAGGCATGGATGTGTGTGTGTCGTTTTTCTGCTGAAGTCCTGCCATCCTCACAGACCTTCTACTATGGCATATAAACTGACAGGCTCCTGTCAGACCTCTCTGGCAAGCAGCTGCTGAGAGGGTATTTATTTTTTATTTATATATATATGCTTTATTTTATTCTCATTGTTAAACTATAACTATAGTTTTATCTACCTATACAAGGGGTACGCCAGTTACGTACACGTTTCCAGGGGATACGTGAAGCATAAAAAGTTAAGAACTACTGCTATAGATAAACATTGAAAAGAGGACATTGAATAAATAGTGGAGGAAAATTTAGCACAAAACATTCTAAAACGAACAGGTCACAAGGACCCCTAAGGACTCAGGATTATTGAGAGGATGTTCCAAGTATTCCTGACCATACTACGTAGTTCAACGTTGTTATTGTTACTTTGGTAATATGGGAAAAGGTAGTCAGGTAATAAAACAACCGTTTTAATCGAAAATCAACGATATTGCCAAAGTTTCGCAATATCGTTGTCCATTGACGATGTCATCATAATCCAGAAACTTAATCAAGAGCGGACCATCACTGAATGTTCAATTTTGGATGCTTCCAAGCTCAGTGAGTTTCTCTGGAATCCACAAAACGTTTATAACGTTGAAGCCTTTACTTGCGTTGATGGTAGTATTGATGATATCCGATTCCCTGTGTAAGGGCAACAAAGCTCACTCAAAGATCAATATTTGCCCACTTTTAATTTGAATCACCTTTATATACACTATATGGCAAAAAGTGTCCGGACACTTTCATGTTAAGTGAACGAATAACCAGATTCAAATCTACCTAACTTTGAAAATAAGCTTTTTACGGAAAAAAAAGTCAGTAGACATAAATTGGAGATCTCAGTCAGAGCTCTCTAAATCTCTATTTTCTAAAATATTAATCTAATATTTAAAAAGTTATTGTAGCTATAATATTTAACAACAGATGTTATCACACACCACACTTCCAAAACATTCCCCCCAAAATTGATGAAAACTTCAAAAATCCTTACACAGAATTCAAATATCGCATTTATATTGCGAACAACTTGTTATAACAGTTGTGATTTAACTTTTTGAAGTAAATATTCAAAACTGGAAAAAGTTTCAATTAAATCACTTAGATAATATAATTGTTTTAATTTATTGATATATTTAATATATTTATTTATTAATAAATATATTAATATATTAATAATTATATATATAAATTTAATAATAATTTTATTATTTAAATTTAATAATAATTTTATTATTTAATAATATAATTAATTAATATATTTAATTTATTTATATATTATATATTATTATATATATATTCTATATTCTAATATTTCTATTTCATGCTTCCATTCCTCTATGTGGCTCTAGTTGCAGATTTGATGATTGAAGTCCATTTATATAAAAAGTTGGAAATTCTGTTGTAAAAGAAACATCTCTCCCCCCCCCCCCCCCGCTTATTTTAATCCGATAGACACACTTTAAAACAAGATATTATGACTTCCTCAAAAAAAAGTGCCTCTTCCCTTTAAATCAATTCCTACTCGATGTTGGTCATGTTCATTTCACAATTTTTGCGCTCTTCATTCAACTGCGGCAAGGATGACTCAGTCGGTAGCGCGTCAAGTTAGCAATCTGCAGTTCCCAAATTTCGAGTCCCAAGAGTGCTAGCGTTGAGATTTATGTCCGCTAAATTCCGACCTTACGTCAGGTGACAAAGAAGAACACCAATGGCCTTAGAAAAATCGCCGTCCGTTGAATGGAACGTTAAGCCATGGCTCCGTGAGCAAGACAGCCACGGTCGACGGTAAAGAACACGCTGGATGGCCTTGACCCTGTGCAAGTAAAAAAAAACATGCTCGAAGGTCTTAACAGGAGGCTACCGTCTGTGTTCTAAGCGTTATACAAGACATTCCCTTCCCAACGTTCTCTGAACCCTTGGTGTTTTGTGACCTGGCAATTTATTCCATAAGAAAAAGTGACGCTCAGAGAAAAAACAATTCAAACCTGTAGTCAATTAACATTTAGAAGGAAGAGCCTGAAATAAATATCTGAAGTCACTCGTGACACGATTTACGTGAAGGCTTTTTCAACAGTTGATTACAATTCATACGCGTTCCTTTCGGCTCTGTTCGATTCGTGCGAATCATCTTTCGTGCAGTTGTCGGGACCCGAGACGTGATCGTTCGGAGGCTGTCGTGTATTTATGTCGTTGCCAAGGCAACGGTAGACGTCTTTATCAAATGTTTCCCAAAATTTAATGCCTTCTTGTAACGACGAAAAAGAGTAAGAGGAAGGAGTTTATCTCTTTGGAAACGGAGAGGTGAAGGAAAGGAAATTGAACGTTGATTGATTGGCAGTTGGCACGGAACACGTGCTGGAGGACGTGAGCAAAGGAGGATGACGTGACGAGCGAAAGAGATGGGTTTTTCGAGCAGAACTTAAAAGGAGCTGGAAAAACCTCACTTCTAGAAAGGGTTGTTTGGCAAACGAAAGAGCATCGAACATCAGATTAAGATTTGTCCTTTACACTTATTTTAAAGATGGCGATAAGGAGTTGATGCTAATGTTGTGGAATTATGTGATGGAATTGAGGGGGAGGACTCTCATATGTAGCGCATCTCTTTCCTCTTAGCTATTCCCTTGCAACTTTCGGGTAGTTTTGCAACTTCCAAAATCAAGATGCATGCATCATAGCCTATATTCATAAACAACAGCTAATTTTATTTTGTATTGTTTGCCATGTGCAGGAGAGTCATACCCTGTTCACGTTAAAGAACATGCTGGATGGTTTTGACAGGAGGCTACCATCTGTCTCCTAACAGCTGTCCAGTGGGTCTCTTTCTATCAACCTTCTCTCAGCCTTTGGGGTTCTTGTGACCGACTATTTAGCCCATTTTTTTGCACAAAAATTCCTCTCAGAGGCAAAATTCAGCAATCCATTCCCCCTCCTCCCCCCACAAAGCCGTTGATTGGTGTCAAAAAAAATTTTTAAGGCCATTAAAATTGTCAGTTTTTTTTTAAATAGATGTCTTCCAAAAATTATAATATATATATGCATTTTATTGCCGACAACCATTTCAAGGCTTTCTATTGGACTTGAGTAGGGAGATAATGGGGGTTCTAACTCAGTGGCGGATCAGTGCTAATCCTATGGAATCTGCCACCCATGTGTTTCAAAGTGGGGCGGAAATTCAACCACATTGGTCAGAACTCTCACTGTTTTAAGATTGAAGTCGGACAATGTCGAATAAAATACCTCCCACCAGTGATGTATTAATCTGAAATTATATTATTCAGTTAAATTAGAGGTAATAATTGACATATGACAGATAGTATTGGATGAAGTAAACAACCCACTCATAATTTCCAGAAACGACTATCTTTGATGACATTACCCACCACGCTGTCGACACCCCTCTGTTTCCGCATCAGAAGTGATGGGTTACAACATGTTTTGGAAAAGTTCATACCCTCACACCCTCGACCACCATTTTCAGACCCATCTCGAAATTTCTCTAAGTCCAGAGACGTCGGATGACGTCAATTATATTTTTTAAAATATAGGTGATATATTTTTTATAATATTTTTTAAAAGAGGATTTGACCTCGAAAGATAGCATTAAATGGTACCTTGTCGTGCAAGTGCGCTTCAGGCGAAAAGTTTCCCCTTCTACCTTCGAATACTGCACCTCGTTTTTCCGAAACAACTGTGTCACAAGTCTTCCAACATCGTCCCTAAACAAAGGACTGGATTCAGGTGCAAGAAGATCAAGACTTCATTTGAAAATTTTGAAGGAGTACATAGTGGATGGATACTGGATGCTGTACTCCATGGTGAAATGAACATTAGAAAATATATCCCTCTTGCAGGGCCTTGTTATATCCCTACTCCAAGAGAATTACTATTAAAACGTACTATTGTTAATGTATGTAATTCTGACCAAAAATGTTTTGTCTGCTCTGTTTTAGCCTCTATGTATCCCGCTATAGGAGACACCGAGCGCCTTAGCAATTACATGCATTTAGAAGAAAAATTAAACACATCTGGTCTAATTTTCCCTGTAACAATAAATCAAATATAAAATTCGGAAAAATGAATAACATCTCTGTCAATGTTTTTGAATAAGAGAAAGATGTGTTCCCACTCTACATCACACAATTCAGATTTAAAGAGCACGCAAATCTCCTACTGTTATCAGATGGTGAAAAGCAGCATTATTGCTCCATTAAGAATATGAGTAGACTTCTCAGTACTCTCACTAAACATAAATGCCACACTTTCTACTTCGATTACTGACTTCACCGTTTCACGAATGAATCACTCTTGAAGGATCATGTTCCCTATAGTCAAGAACATAAACTCTAGAGAGTAGAGTTTCCAACTGAAGAGGAGAAATGGCTGAAATTTGCAAATTTCAAGTTCCAACAGCCCGTTCCTTACGTGATTTACGCCGACTTTGAATCATCCTTAGTGAAAGTGGACATTTGTATGCCTGACCCTTCAAAATCTCACACCACTATCACAACAAATTATGAATCATGTGGAATTGCATGTCTTGTTGTTGGACCTGACGGCTGCAGTTATAAACCACCAGCAGTTTATAGAGGTCCTAATGTGATAAAAGAATTATTGGAATGTCTGCTTAAAGAAGAAAACGATATCAAAAATTTACTCTCTTGGAGATCAAACCAATGCACCTTTCAAATAACGAAGAGGAATCATTTCGCAACGTTACCAACTGTCATATTTGCAAAGATTTTCTGGGATAATATCGAGTGAGGGATCACTTTCATTTAACTGGCAAATTACGAGGAGCCGCTCATAATGCGTGTAATCTCAATTTTTAAGTTCACAAATAAGATTCCAGTTATATTTCATAACCTAAAGGATATGACATCCATCTTGTTATGCAAGGAATCGGCAGAATCAAAAATAAGAAGATTAAATGCCGCTCAGAGAGAAATCAATCAACTTATCTGGGAGGGGGGGGGGGGGTCGGGTGTGTGAACAGTTGACTTTTAATCAGTGAATCCAAACCTGAGAACTGCGGATTATGAGCCAGGTGCGCTACGACCGAACCCTGATGGTCTTGATTGGCTTCCCTTTACACTGAAGTGCCATTGAATTAGAGATAGGAGACGGTATCCAAATTCAGTACTGCAAGTCCCGCATTTGCGCGCATGCGTTGTTGAAACTCTGGTCATATATAGCTGTCAGCTTTGGCTTCCCCAAGCATTCGTTGTGAGAAGCGTAATGAAAAGGCACGAGATTTAGATACATTTGACAGAGGGCAGATCGTAAGTGCCATTCGATTTCCGAAATTGTCAACGAACTTGGATTTTCTCGTACAACAGTTTCAAATGTTCCGGGAATATGAAAATTCCGGCAAAAAAACAAGCACGACCCGCATCATACGGACCGATAGGGGTCAGATATTATCTGAAATCACCTCCCATCTGAACGTGGGTTCCAGCCAGGAAGTCAGTGCACGGACCGTACAATGCTCACTTCATCGTCTTGGTTTTGGGAGCCGCCGACCTACTAAAATCCCATTTCTAACAGCACGACAGCGGGCTCAATGTCTTTCCTGGGCTAAACAACATCGAAATGGACAATCGAAAATTGGCAAGGATAGCCTGGAGAGATGAATCCCGATTTAAACTTTATCACGCCGATGAGAGACTGAGGGTATGGTGCCAAACCCATGAAGCCATGGATCCTACATGTCAGGCTGGAACAGTAAAAGCTGGTAGTGGCTCAGTGATGGCCTGGGTTGTCTTCAATTGAACGTCTGTGGGACCTTTGGTATATGTGCCAACGACTCTCAATACATACTGGTATGTAGAACTCATGGCTGACCATTTACACCCATTTATGGTCATCCTACATCCCAATGCAGATAGCGTCTACCAGCAAGACAACTGTTCATCTCACAGGTCCAGGTTCGCTACTGAATGGTTGCAGGAGCATTCTGCTGACTTTGAAATAATTAATTGACCACCTAGAAGCCCAGATTTAAATCCCATCGAAAATCTTTGGGATACCATCGAGCTGAGTGTTCGGGGCCCGTGTCCCATCAGCGACGACCTTGAGAGAATTGTAGACAGCTCTGATAGATGCATGGGTCGCCATACCTGTGGAACATTTACGCAAGCTTGTGGAGTCCTTGCCTCGTCGTGTGGCGGCAGTTATCAGGGCCAGAGGGGGTCCATCACGTTACTAGGTTGCTATCCTTAATTCAATGGCACTTCAGTATATATCCTAACAGTTGTCCACTGGGAATCTTCCCCAACCCTCTCTCAGCCCTTGGGGTCTTTATGACCTCAAGGCTTACTGTGTTAGCCCACTGTGTGAGCAAACTGTTAGTCACACAGTGGGTTTAAATTTAGCCCACTGTGTGAGCAAAAGTGCGTCTCAGAGATAAAACTACACAACCCAATTTCAAGTGTCTGATTTCTTTGCAATATGGACTACTATTACACGGCCTTTTAATTTTGAAATGGCAATCTAATTATTATCTTTACTTAGTATTATTGTATCATTGATATTGATATGAATTCAGTGAGATGAAGACAGCGTGATTTCATAAATAGCATATATGTATACCACACTCAAGTATGAATGATGTAATTTATTACAATGGCGCAAAATTATTGCAAATTAATCAATTTTATCTAAACACAAGTATTTCTATTCTCTTAGCATAAAGACAAACCACATTGTATTGAATCTCATTTGTGACACAAATTAACCTTAACAATACTTTATACCTTATAAATGTGAAAGGTTTAACATTGATCTCCCTGTTAGAGGACCCAAGGACAAACCTTATTGTTGATTCCTTTTTACCACCGGAATCAGGTTTCATCTTGAATCAAATAAGAGCAGTCATCTTACGTAATATCACAAAACACTAATTTAATACACTATATCTTTCTTCCTTCACTACTCCATTATATCTTTTTGCTTTCTTTCACAATTCTTCTATTTCAAAGCATTCTCGTTCCAAACAGTTAATAACGTAAATCATCACGCTAAGCATAGGCGAGCGTTCATGATACACCTGTTACAAGCCATTGTTGAGTTCATCTGTGGTAACAATATTATTTTTTGACAGACAATCTTTGACTAAATTTAAACAAAATGATTCTAAATGAAAATATTACAGAAGAAGGATACATAAGCAATCCAAATATCTTGGAGTTCCTTTCCACAGACAAAATAACAAAAAATTGGAAGGAAAACAAAATAAACAAGAGTCCATATGAAATAAAATTTACGTTACCATTATAGTGAAGTCTATATAAAATTGGGGGCAAAAAAATTTAAATTTTCCAAGGATGAACTGGGAGAATGAACCCCCACCGCTCCCTTAAATCCGTTCCTGTCAGATAAGCCTACATATGTTCTGCTATAGATATGATGTGTTATTATTTCAGCTCAACTGCAACTTACGTTTTTATTTAACTTTTTTCTACGACTTGTCCTCAAAACACACAATAATCACCGATATCTTTTTAGCCGTATTTCATTTCTTTCAAGGTCTTAATTTTTCTCCTTTTCTATACTTTCCTCATAGCTTATTTCCAATTTATCATTCTGTTGTTTTCTGCGTCACTTTTCCTCCTTTTTGTTCTTTTTTTTTTCTCGGTTTTTTCTTATGAAACCTTCCTTTCTAACTCGTAACCAGGATGCAAGTCTTTCTCCCCACAGTCTACCTTTCTTTTCCTGATTTCTTCATTTCATCTATCAAGAAGAATCTTCCTAAAATTCGTAATCCTGCAATTAATCAGTTTTTCAGCCAGGCTCCTGTTATCTTTTTTTTTTCACTTTCATTATTATGCGAGTCATTTACACCCTGTTTCCCAATCTTTTTTCAGTCCACGGCAGAGGCGCACCCAGGGAAAGGAGGGGAGCTATCGAACTTCAGAGCCCTCCCGCCCCCTCTCTCGTCAGAAGCTCAGAATGGGAAGAGGGAAGGTTATAACCACTCTCCTTGGGTACGCCACTGGTGTATGCAAAAAGTATTTAAAATAACTGCCCCTCAAGCATCTACTTGCCTCAGAAGTCCGATAGGAGCCTATGAGGTTTAAATACCGCACAAAGAAGCTCTATACGAAAAATGAGACCTCAGCAGAACGAAAACGCAAGATTGAAAACATCCATGCCTCATCAGTGTTTTGACCCCGGGTCCCTTTGATCAGTAGCTAAGCTTGGTAACCACATCAATATACCTATATAATTGATTTTTCAAGTTTATTAGCATTAGAAATTCTATATTAAATTTAATCAAAAAACACCGAAGAGCCAAAACATTATGATCACCTGCCTAATATGATGTTGGTCTTCCACGTGCCGCCAAAACAGTGTCCTCTACTGACCGAGGACGGGGAGTTTTGCGGAGATAAATCTCAACGTTGGCCGAACTTGGGAGCTGCAGATTAGGAGCCTGGCGCACTACCGGTTGAACCACCCCTGTCCCTGTTGTAGTAAATAAGTTATTACATTGATGAAGCAAAAAGCGATACTAAAATAAGTGTGAAGAATAAAAAAAAAGATAATTAATTAACAGATCAATTAATTAGTTAACGACGACAGTTATCAGTATTACGGCAACAATCTAATTCATGTGAAACATTACAAATAGACAACGTACATAATGTAGTGGAGTAGGTATTAAAATCAAAAACACTAATTTTATGTTATCTAAGAACTGTAAACATAGTATGTTCAGCATCACTTATAACCAAGAAGTACTTTTTTGATCTCTTTATACAAAAGCAATCCGCCTTTATTTCTTAAATCAAGAAGTAAATGATTAAATTCCTTAGGAATTAAGTATTCCATCATTCATTTCATTCATTCATTTTGAGGATGCCCCCCCCCCCCTTCCTCTCCACTTTGTTGTCCAAAATCTTGTTCACGTCCTTTATCTAACCACGTTTTCCCCAGTGAAAAATTCATTTGATATCATTACGTCGAATAGATTCAAAGAGTGTGATTGCCTGCCCCCACCCCGCACCCATTCCTTTGAAAACTCAAGTTCAAAGAGCAAACACCTCCACAGAGTTTTGTTTTTCTCTCTCTTCCAAGAACCGAAGTCATCAGTCACAATCATGACTCACTTGAAATCGCCAGCAACAGATTCAACCCGTGACCCTCAATCGGGCACCACCCACAAGTGACCGGCAGGGGGTGGCCAGGTAAAACTTGGCCCCATTTTAAGGTACGCACGTCTACAAAGAAAGCTTTTTCAGCGATGTGGCGTTATAAACGTTTACAAACGTCCTGCTGTCTTGAAACAAAACTATGACCAGCAACGCAGTCATTCACAGCAACAACAGTGGTGGAGCGTGTGTAGTAAACTGTACACTCTCCACCACTATGAGACCACCTCCGTTGGTCCGAGTTAGGGCTCCAAAAAAAGCATAGATACGTTGATAACTTCAGCTGGTAGCTTTTAGGCTACTTTCATTGAGGCCATCCCATCAGTGTTCTCCTCCCAAGTCAGCGGGAAACTAACCACTCTCCTTCCCACAGTCGACCACGATTGACCCCAGAGATATAAACATTTATCCGGAAGTAACTCCTTGGGATAAACGGAAACTGCCGCTGGGATAGCAGGGAGAGATTTGTGATGATGCTCGGCGGGGGATGAACGAGCCTACAATGGTGAAAGGCTGTGAGAAGAATCAGTGAAAGTGTTGCCGTAGTGACGATTTAGATTCAAGATTGGGTTCGTGAATTTCTTAGCTTAACGCAAACTGAAGAACATTGTCTTCGACAGGGATTGAAATTTGCAGAGGCGTTTCAATTTTAATGAGTGTTATTTAATTTCTTGAAGAGTCCCCTTCTCCCCCGCGCATATACACATGATCATTGTAAATCACTGAAACGGGGGGGAGGATATTGCATTATGCAGCAAAAGTAATTTCTTGCAAAAAAAATACCCCCCCCCCCTCAACACATCAACACATTTCGATGGAACTTGACTTAATCAGTAGCGCACCAGGCTCGTAACCTGCACTTCTCAAGTTCCATCCCAACCCGAGCACAGAGTTCACGTCGAGGACAGTTTCACATCGAGGACTGGGCATTGAGTCGAGATTTATCTCGACTCAATGCCGCCCACCCTGTCCTCGGTGTGAAGGGAGACACCGATGGGCTTAGATGTATCACAGCCCGTCGAATGGGACGTAAAGGCATGAGTCATACCATGTGCACGTTAAAGAACACGTTGGATATGACATTGACGGGAGACTTCCATCTGTCTCTTAAATAGCTGTCCAGTGGGTCACCTTTCGATAATAGTCTACTAGCTCTTGAGGTCCTTGTGACATGGTAATTTAGCTCACTGTGCGCAAGCCGCTCAGGAGTAAAACAAACCAGTCTCCTCTCCCATTTTTTTTTCTCTTCCCGTACCTGCAACTAGTTATGGCAAAGTTAGTCTGCACAGAGATGATTGAGTTCATCTGCCTAAGGAGTTTAATCACCAATGACAGCTGGGGAGAATGTGAAGCTGCCCTTCTTTTCTTCTTATACATCCTTCTTTCTAAGCTGGACCTGTTTGTAAAGGGGGCCTCGGCCCCCTTATCATCAGGTCCATAGGCATAAATGTGGGTGCAGATGGTGCATAAAAGTGGGTGCAGATGAAAACGGCAAAGACTGGCCAGCACAGTGAAGGCTGGCAATCGTACATTTTGGCAAAGGGGGATGAAATATTTGGTGGGGGGAGCTGAGACGGTGGGATGGGTAATACTCCTGTGTCAGCAAGATGGAGGAGGAAATATTTATGGTAGCTTATCTAACTCCAAAGGTTAGCATTGGGTTGCCCTGCCATGCAGTGAAAGTGACGCTGCCCGTTGATGTTTGGACAGTTCTCGTCGATCATTGGTTGATTGACAGATCATTGGCCTATGATCTTTGAGAACTGTCGAAGCTTTAATTGCGCATGCTCGTAGTCTCTGGATTTGGTTGGCAATGGGAACGCAGTCCACTAGCGACCACCGAGATGGGGCAGGGCAACTCAGATGAGACGGGGCCGAACAGCTACCGAAAGAAAGAGGAGGAAACTTTGTCCATGTGTAAAAAGTGCAAATGATTTGTCTAAAATTTAATTCGGAGCTGTTAGTTTGAAACGTAAAATAATTTATTTGCATGACTTCATTTAAATAATATTAAATATTTGCTATACAATTATTAAATTATAATAGAATCATTCAAATATTATTTAATAGTTATAGAATATTATTAAAATACTATTCGTTAATTATAAACTATTATTTAATATTATGAAATATTAAATATTATTCAATATTTTAAAATTAATTACTGCCTTTTTAAAAATAAATAGCAATCAGTTGATTTTTATATACAGAATTTAAATTTCTATTTATATACATATGTGTGTGTGTGCATAAATTTTACTACTTCGTTAGTGAGTGGTCCTGATCCAATCGTAATAGAGGGGTGTACATAATTGAACCACCCTTAAAATATCAGGCTGCCTTACAAAAATTAAGATTTTAGTAGTCCCTTCCATTGAAGGAAGATTGGTTATTTTTAGCATTCTCAATAATCATCTTTTCTAGAAACCAGTTTATTTTTTTAATTAATATCTGAAATAACAAAAATAAAGGGGAAAGAAGAAATCACATTAGAGGGCAGTGTGATGGAAAAAAAAGAGCAGAAGAGAACTTAGTAATCTTTTGCCGACTTGATTTGGAGCTGTCATCGTTTTCTTCCGATAAATATTACCTGATTGATGGCTCGAGTTTCTTACAACTCTTCCTAATTAAAAACAACCTCAGTGTGCCCATAAATAAAATCTCCTAACGGTGGCGTGTTATTCCTCTTTTCAGAAATCACCAAGTGGGATTTTCCTCGTCTTCCTCCTCACTCTGTGTGCTCACAGCATCCGAAAGTTTTGCAAAAAAATGAAAAAAATAGAGAGGTCACTTCTCGACTTTTTGAACTCTCATGCGCGTCCGACATGTGGCTTCAACTCGTTTAGCACCCACATAAATGACAGTAAAGTGCTTCGAGCGCACACCGGCCTCGTGGCCTCCAAGCCACTGACGCCTGTATGACGGGGCTGACAAGTGCTGGTATCGCGGAAGACTTCCGCAATGGATGCCCGAGGAAGTCAGGGGACCACACGTCGTCTTGCCACTCTCTCTGTTTCATTTAGAGGTTGCAGGGAGTGCTCGTCATTACAGTCAAGAGAGTAGAGAGACTCAGATGGGAATGTCGTCTCTTTTGCTTAGAAGGAGAGTTGGAGATGCGGTCGTCATAGTTACGCAGAATGGCCCTAACGATGGATGCTACAGGGGGGAAGGATGTGGCAGTGTCTTGTTGATGTTCCTTTCTTTTTATTTTGTTTATGAATTGTACTTGAAGTTTCCACTTCTGAAGATAGCAAAAGTGGAAATGATGTGTTGCAACAACTACTTAGAATTTTGTAAACAAACTACGTGCTTGATGAGAGATAAGAAGGTAAATTGGAAACTGGGCGGATGCGGAGTCACGTGTCTGGTTGACGGGAAGTAGTAGTGGAATAAATTTCGAGGTTCATGGATTGTAAAATTTCATTTAAATTTTTCGAGTTTCCTGGAGTGAGAGTTGGGTTCAGTCAATAGCATGCCAGGCTCTAATCTGAAGTTCCCAGGTTCGAGTCTCACCTGTGCCAGCTTGGAGATTTATCTCCATTAAACCCTTGCCCTCAATCAGAAAGGGGGCGCCGATGGGCTTGGAACTGCTCCTTACCAACAGAGAGTGGATGGGAAAACGTAACCTTTTTTATTTTAAGAATAAATGAAAAAATTCTTTTTTTTATTACATAGGTGCTAATAGAATATTAATATTTATCTTTTCCCAATCGTCGTTCTTATTGGATTTGCTCAATCATCCATTGGGAAAATCGAATTTCCACTTTTCGAATTCGAATTTCAACCTTTATTTTCGATCGAATTTCCACCTTTAGAGGGTGCTAAAAGGGGAAAAAATTCATTCTCTCTGAAAAACGAGCATCTCATATTTAAGAAGCGATATGTTATTCTTCTAGTTTGAAAATAAAATGATTGATTTATTTACTTTGATTTGTTTAATCTCTGAGCGGGACTTTTTGGCACACAATGGGCCATATGGCCAGGTCACAAGGATCCCAAGGGTTCAGAGAAGGTTGGGAGAAGGGAACTCACTGGACAACTGTTACCAGACAGATGGAGGACTCTTGCCAAGGCCATCCAGAGTCTTCTTTAACATACACAGGGTATGGGTTTCCTTCACACGGAGCCACGGCTTAACGTCCTATACGACGGACGGCTGTCTTATCTAAGCCCATCGGTGTCCCATTTCTCACCAAGAGCAGGGTTGATGTTAGCATAGATAAATCTCAGCGCACTCACAGGTGGGACTGGAACATAAAAGCTAAAGATTGCGTGCCTGGAACTCTACCGACTGAGCTAAACCGTTCTCCTCCTAAACGCTTAGATAATTGTCTATTTTCCCGTACATTGTCGGTCACCAGCGTTGGGGAGGAGGAAAATATGAAACAAAATCCAGACTCAACAGGTCAAATTCGTTTTCATTCCCTTTTTTAGCAATATCATAGTTGATCGGAGGAATCCCCAAATAGAACAGATCTTGCTTTCAATTGTCAGAGAGTCCGTTTCCTCACCGCGGGGATGTCAGAAGCATCTTCACATGTGTGCAGTTGCGACGAAACGTGGAACAGCAGCTGCACCAATCAGGGGAACAGGAATTCCAATTTGTCCGTTGCACTGTTTCGATGTCTGGATGTCTGTCGCCGTGCAGACAAATGACGTTCTCCGAATACGATCAGTGTCTTCCTAACGACGAAAGCTTCTGCTCCTGTAACCTGTCGCCTAGCTCCACCCATGACATTGTTCACCGCCCTGTGTCAAGGCCACCTAGAAGACAGGGCCATGACAGCGATACTGTGACGTCAAGGACGGAGGGAGAATAAGCGAATGAACTGCGCTGTATAAAAGCTTGTTTGCTGCGTTGGCTTTAACAGAGATACATCATTCGCCTGCTCCCACTCCGTCCGTGACATCACAGTAACGCTGTCATGGCCTTGTCTTCTAGGTGGCCTAGCCTGTGTGGTCCCCCCAGGGCCAGCGCGAGGCGGGTTCAGCCAACACCTTCTATAATAGAAAGCCACAGGACCAAATTTATGACGTCAGCTTAAGTAGTCTTACCATATAGACACTTATAAAAAAATTATATTTTTTATTTTAATATTATTACTGGTGAAGTCTGTAATAATCTTTATACTAATGCTTTTCTATAAATATATTTTATTTAGGAGAAAATTTATTTTTTATTAATTAGCATTATTATATTTGATAATAAATACGAATATTTTCTTCCTAAATAAAATATATTTATAGGTAAACATTAGTGTAAAGATTAGCACAATAGTACACCAGTAATAATATTAGAATCAAAAATATAAGAATTGTCTTTGAGTAGGACTACTTAGTGACGTCAAAAATTTGATACATTGATCTTCTGTTATAGGAGGTATTGGTTCAGAGTGTTCCCCGGAACCCGGCCCCGTACTTTAAAAGGTCCCCAGTCCATGAAAAGCTCATAGTAAAAAACGACGCCATTTTCTTATCTTAAACACAGCAGTCGACACAATGTATCCTCGTTCCTCTAGCTCCACGTCCCACCACCAGAGTGCATGTCAGTTATTTTCCAAGCCCAATAGTAAATTCAATCGCAGAATCCGCTAATCGATGACTAACTGTTCTTTCAATAGAAAGCGAAATAGCGAAATCGGTCAATTTTAATGACGTAATTGAAGATTTTGCGGCGAAAAAGGCAAGAAAAATTATGTAATATTTATAATATACTCGATGTTCCTATAAGTTGTATGTAGATATGTACCTCACTTTGTACTATAATAAATAATTATTTTTATGAAATTTACAAGTACATATAAATGTTTTAGTAAAAAGAAAAAGTAACAAACATTTTCCTATAATAATATCAACAGAAAATTGTGAAGTATCACCATTTACAAGAAAAGGTATGCCTTTGGCAGTTTCTATTAATCAACGTATATGCACTAGGTACTTGATTTACACTACAGTTAGGTTCTTGGAGATGCCGGCGTAAATCGAATTGGCATAAATGAAACCCATTTTATAATGTATTTCAATGAGATGCGTTCCAGATGTGCGAAAACTGAGACTCTCTTTCATAAACTAATACACAAATTTTAGGATTTTAAACATGAACATTATATACATGCATTAAAATCATATTTTTTTTATAATACATACCTGTATGGTTTAAGCCGTCCCGTGGCCGAGTGGTTAGCGCGCTTGGCTACTGATCTACGGGACATGGGTTCGAGCCCCGGGTAAGGCATGGAAGTTCATGTTGTTTTCTGCTGAGGTCCTGCCATCCTCTCAGATCTTCTACTGTGGCATATAAACTGACAGGCTCCTGTCAGACCTCTGTGGCAAGCAGCTGCTTGAGGGGGTATTTATTTTTTATTATGGTTTAAACAGGTAGCATTACTGACGTGAAAGGAAGGTCCTGGTTGTGAATCATCAGAGTCGACTGGATCATCTTCTCCCATCTTTGGATCAGTTAAAAGCTTTTCACATTTCTTTTTAAAATAAAAAAAGAGGATTTTTTGCATTGCTTGAAACCTCCTTTCCTGCAAAACATAGTTGTAAGGCTGTCACACTTCCTTAATTTCTCTTCTAATAGAGCAGCTTCATTGCCGATCAGAATCGGTGTTGCCTAGTCACTGCAAGGTATTTATCAGTCCTAGCAAGAATTTCCTGCAAGTCATGGATTTTTATAGACTGTAATATGGGCTCTTATTTTTACTGCTGCTATTCCTGAGTCAATTGTGCAGCCAAATCTTCCAGTTCCTCATTTACTGTAGGTGACAATGGCTCAATTCCTGACAACGGCTCTCCAACAACTCAGTCACATCATCAGGCTCAACGTTGTTAAGCCCTATCTCCTGATCAATTGCTGTAATTTCGTTTACAACATGTGCCACTTCTTCAAAACTCCTAAAATCATGTGCACACTCAGTCGACATTTTTCGCCACACTTTATTTATACAAGTTGATGTGACCTCTTTCCAAGCAACATCGATGTTGTTCATGCCCTTCAGGATATTATAGGAGCTTCAATATTCTTTGACAGACATGTTGCAGCTGTCCATTTCCCATATCATCTCCCTAAATTGGTCCACTGGTTGTAAAACGGAGCTGGTATTTGGCGGCAGAAATTCACCTTTTACATTCACATCCATCCTTCTTCCTAATGTGTGGTGGATGTCCTGGAGCTTTGTTCGACAAAAGCAGCATCCTCCTCGAAAAATTATTTTGTCACAGCAGCGATGTACCACTGGACAAAAATAACATGTACCACAGTCTATGAAGACATTTTGTGTCACCTAAGCACACCTGTATTAATTCCAAATGATTGATAAATTTCCTTTAATGAGTCCTACATCACTCTCATTGTTTTAGAATGACAGACGACCAATGATCTCAGTTTTACAGTTCCTGAAGCATTTCCACCAAGAAGGGTTCGACGGTCCTTGGCTGGTTTAAATCCATAATCATGTTTCTGTTCACGGAAAATGAAAGTCTTTGAAGGCATCTTCTTCCAATAAAGGCTGGTCTCATCATATTGAAAAGAAGATCAGGGGGTATTAATCTTCCTCTAAGTCGCTTGAAGTGCTAAGGATACGCTCTTGCTTCTTCTTCATCAGCACTGGCAGCCTCCCCTTTTATTTTTATATTGTAAATTTCAGTTCGCTGCTTGAAATTAACGAACCAGTCTTTGCTTGCTATAAAGGTTTCGTCACTGTCTTCCTTTTCTTTTTTCTCATTAAACAATCTATTGTGATATAACTTCGTTTTATAACTTCGTTTTAACATAATAGTGACTTTTGGTCCAGGTTCTAGACGCTAGAACCTTCGCAGCAGGTCGAGTCCACCAGTTCAGAAATGCTGCACAGTGACTTTTATTGGTGGCAGCAGTGTGGAATGGAATTTTCCAGAATTTTTGGGGGAACTAAGAAAATTGTTAGAAAATTCTCAAACCGGTAGATATTCAAATCGGCTACATGAAACGGTCGCAAACAAAGGCCTGTTCTATTAGGATTCCTAATAAACCTCTCCGAATATAGCAGTCTAGTTTGAAATGCATACTGTACATTTTATTGTGTTTTATCGCCACACACGTTTTTCTTTCTGCACACGTTTCATGCTTGCTTATCATCGTCCTAATAATGGAAGATTAATAGGAAATCTATAAACATCATCCTTAATGCAGTTTGATTATTTGTGACATAAAAATTTAAACTTTAGGCAAAACTACAGGTATTATTCGTATTTACTATTCATTAAAGATAATCATGAATATAAATTAATTTGATTTAAAAAGGAGATTAAATAAACTTATTTGAAGAAATTAAGAGATTAATCCTTGTTAAAACAATTTCCATATCCCAGAACTCAACATGCTCCAATCATGCTTTATATAACTATTCAAAAAGACTTTAATTACGTTAAAAATGTAATACATCCGCAGGGCCGTGCGGTAGATTTTCTCATTATGATGCAAGTCTTCGAAATGCCGCCCCTTAAAGGTTTTTTCTTTAAAATAACCTTCGATTGTGATTTAAAAAAAAACTGCACAAAATGTATGAATACTATTTTTAATTTGAAAATATAAACTACTTTAAAAAATGATATCAACTACAACAATCTACTAGAGTTTTACCCTTCTAACTTTAGCAAATTCGTTAATTAGGGATATCTAGTCTAGAGTGGCAGCCAATGTAGATTCAATAGAAATTAATGACAGATTTCTAAGTTTTGTTTGGCTTATTGAACTTTTTAAGTAGTGTTTTATTAATTTTAATTTGGAATAACTTCTTTCCCCACTAGCTACAGAGACAGGGAGTGTTAATAAAATTCTCAGAGCTACAGTATTCGGATACAAAGTAATTAAGTTATTTTGGCACAAATAATTTAAAACATCCAAAGGTTTCATAGAATATGGTAGCAGTCGGGATACATCACGTAATTCTTCTTGAAGATCATTTGCATTTATATCTGATTCATTTTCGACCGAAAGTATTGACTGGAGACTGGTACAATAATTTCTAGCATTTTGTCATCTATATCATTGAGTTTTAAAATGTCATATAAAAACTGAAAATTTTTGCTATGGGTTTCCAGAAACGTGAATCGTTCATTCAGAGAATTAAGGCTAATGTCCAGAATATAATTGAAAAAGTTTATTACAAATTTATTCTCCTCTGTTAACCCTTTCACGACTAAGGGAAACATTTTTCCCATTTTAAAATTGGTGATTGTCGTATTTAATTATAACCTTATCTGCATTTTTTATACAGAATGTCAAAATACAACGTATGCCGAACGCAATTACGTAAACGGGAACGTTTAGAAAACAAAAACAGAACTGTCAGGACGCATAATATATGTACTATGTGCAATGTCCATCTTTGCCTCACTACCAAAAGAAATTGCTTCGCAGAATATCATAATTATCACATCATTTTGTATAGTAATTTTATTTCATAATTTTGTATTATTTTAGTTAACATTTTGTTCTAATAAACCAATAAATAAAAGACATTGCATAATAAGCCTATCTATAATTTGTGTTACCTTTATAGTCCATTGAGAAAAATATTTCCCATAAAATTCCAAAAAAACTACACATTGTTATGTATTTTTCTTATGATTTTTATTTATTTTACATCTAAACAAACTAAAATAAACAGTTACATATTAATACTTACTCTTAAAAACCTTATGGTCCTGAAAGGGTTAAGGGTAGATCGACAGCTTCTTCATAGCCAAATTGATGCTTGTTCCTTCTGGCTCTAACTTCAGTTTCGGCAGGAAATTCTGCACTGCATTCAAGATTCTCTGCAATCTCATTAGCAGCAATTTTCATCTGATCATATCCAGATTGTCTATAACTTTTCACTTTTTGTATGGTTTCTGATAACATCCTTACACAATCTGACAAATTTATAGTTACAGATTGCAATAGCTTCGAGACTGAATTTATTTCAAATAAAATATCATACCAAAGAATTACACCGCATATAAACTTGTAATTTTTAATATTTTTTGCTAACCCTCTTGCTTTAACTTTAGTTTCTGATCTCTGTTGATGTCTTCTATTATTTGGAATAATGCATCATAGATTTCGCAAAGTTGAAATCGTAAAGGCTTTAACGCATCTACTGTGCTTGACCACCTAGTAGCACTCAATGGTTTTAGAGTTAATTGTGAAACATAATAAGTAACTACAATTGCTGTAAAAAACAATAATTCTCTTACCTGATCTACTTTTTAAACACAAAAACTGAATTAGTATAAATGCACAAATATTATACTGATACAGATATATATCGATTTACTGATTTAAATACAGCACAGCCCTTGCCACTTCTCATGACAAACTAACATTAAAATCAAATATTGTCAATAATTGTAAGCTCAAAGCAGAACTATCAACACGTAACACGTGCAATTGTCTTTTGTGATAATTGCCGCCTCAGCTTTTAGGAGCGGCCGCGCGGTATGTTAGAAACAAAAACCTTAGCTTCGTGCTATCAGATCAAAAGTCTCGGCGAGCGCTCGCCAACGATGCACCTGCACCAGAAACCGAGATCAAAGGATACCGAAAGCGCTTAGGCAGAGGCGTACGATAAATCATAAATCGTATACATCAATATCGGAATAACATAGACCAATATAGAAAAGCGTTGCGTAAAGATTTTTAATTATTGAATGGTTCAAATTGTATTTTGATTTCGCTGCTTATGCCGCCCCCTTACGGTGCCGCCTGATGCGGCCGCCTCTCTGTACGGCACGGCCCTGACTGATCGCTGTCGTCTATCCAAGTTTTCTACCGCTTCAAGGCGAGCTAATGATTCTTTCGGAATGAACTGTTCAATTTGGCGAAAGCCTCTTAGTTCCGGTCCCCTTTTTTCCCCCATACTATAATTTAGGGAAGAATTGCCGGTTGGTGTCCCCCTTCGACTATATGCTCACTCATAGTAGAATTTTTTATGATTACAGCTCTCATTGCAACATTTATCTGCCGGATGGTTTAGTGAAAAGCTCTGACGCCACGTCAAGGCACCATCCATGTCAGAGTGTTTTGCTCTAACCCAGGAGAAAACCCCTCCACACACAGGCAGCTAATGTGGAAGGAAAAAGAGGGTGTCGGCTCCATTAAATGTCATTACTGAAATGTCAGAGTGTTTTGGTCTAACCCAGGAGAAAACCCCTCGACACATAGGCAGCTAATGTGGAAGGAAAAAGAGGGTGCCGGCTCCATTAAATGTCATTACTGATATGTCAGAATGTTTTGCTCTAACCCAGGAGAAAACCCCTCCACACATAGGCAGCTAATGTGGAAGGAAAAAGAGGGTGCCGGCTCCATTAAATGTCATTACTGATATGTCAGAGTGTTTTGCTCTAACCCAGGAGAAAACCCCTCGACACATAGGCAGCTAATGTGGAAGGAAAAAGAGGGTGCCGGCTCCATTAAATGTCATTACTGATACGTCAGAGTGTTTTGCTCTAACCCAGGAGAAAACCCCTCCACACATAGGCAGCTAATGTGGAAGGAAAAAGAGGGATCCGGCTCCATTAAATGTCATTACTGATATGTCAGAGTGTTTTGCTCTAACCCAGGAGAAAACCCCTCGACACATAGGCAGCTAATGTGGAAGGAAAAAGAGGGTGCCGGCTCCATTAAATGTCATTACTGATATGTCAGAGTGTTTTGCTCTAACCCAGGAGAAAACCCCTCGACACATAGGCAGCTAATGTGGAAGGAAAAAGAGGGTGCCGGCTCCATTAAATGTCATTACTGATACGTCAGAGTGTTTTGCTCTAACCCAGGAGAAAACCCCTCCACACATAGGCAGCTAATGTGGAAGGAAAAAGAGGGATCCGGCTCCATTAAATGTCATTACTGATATGTCAGAGTGTTTTGCTCTAACCCAGGAGAAAACCCCTCCACACATAGGCAGCTAATGTGGAAGGAAAAAGAGGGATCCGGCTCCATTAAATGTCATTACTGATATGTCAGAGTGTTTTGCTCTAACCCAGGAGAAAACCCCTCCACACATAGGCAGCTAATGTGGAAGGAAAAAGAGGGATCCGGCTCCATTAAATGTCATTACTGATATGTCAGAGTGTTTTGCTCTTACCCAGGAGAAAACCCCTCCACACATAGGCAGCTAATGTGGAAGGAAAAAGAGGGATTCGGCTCCATTAAATGTCATTACTGATATGTCAGAGTGTTTTGCTCTAACCCAGGAGAAAACCCCTCCACACATAGGCAGCTAATGTGGAAGGAAAAAGAGGGATCCGGCTCCATTAAATGTCATTACTGATATGTCAGAGTGTTTTGCTCTAACCCAGGAGAAAACCCCTCGACACATAGGCAGCTAATGTGGAAGGAAAAAGAGGGTGCCGGCTCCATTAAATGTCATTACTGATACGTCAGAGTGTTTTGCTCTAACCCAGGAGAAAACCCCTCCACACATAGGCAGCTAATGTGGAAGGAAAAAGAGGGTGCCGGCTCCATTAAATGTCATTACTAATATGTCAGAGTGTTTTGCTCTAACCCAGGAGAAAACCCCTCGACACATAGGCAGCTAATGTGGAAGGAAAAAGAGGGTGCCGGCTCCATTAAATGTCATTACTGATACGTCAGAGTGTTTTGCTCTAACCCAGGAGAAAACCCCTCCACACATAGGCAGCTAATGTGGAAGGAAAAAGAGGGTGCCGGCTCCATTAAATGTCATTACTGATATGTCAGAGTGTTTTGCTCTAACCCAGGAGAAAACCCCTCCACACATAGGCAGCTAATGTGGAAGGAAAAAGAGGGTGCCGGCTCCATTAAATGTCATTACTGATATGTCAGAGTGTTTTGCTCTAACCCAGGAGAAAACCCCTCGACACATAGGCAGCTAATGTGGAAGGAAAAAGAGGGTGCCGGCTCCATTAAATGTCATTACTGATACGTCAGAGTGTTTTGCTCTACCCAGGAGAAAACCCCTCCACACATAGGCAGCTAATGTGGAAGGAAAAAGAGGGATCATAAATAAGCTTCCTTAACAGTTTTCTTTCCTTTCTCCATCCCATTTATTCGATGTCTTCATCATGGAGTCAACCGCCTTAACTGGAGCAAAGAGAGTTTCCTTTTTTAATCTAGGAACCTGCTGGGACTTTCCTTTCAAGGGCACTGGGACGAATATCGACTTATAGAGTGCATTATAGTCCATTTCACTCATCTTACTTGGCCGTTTGACCTGTCCTCTAGTATAATTGTCTGAACTTTCCTGTCCTTTTCCCCACATATTCATAATTTTCTCCTTGGCACTCATTCTGCTGTATTCTGGGGTAGGAACTTCTATCATACCAGAAGGTACCTTTGGGAACTGTTGTGGAGGCGATTTAATAGGTCTCTTCGCAGAAGGGATTTCTTGGCAATGTTTCTCCGCTCCAGCTCTTTAAGATCTTCTCCTTGGCACTCATTCCTTTGTTATCAGAGGCAGGAACTTTTATCGTACCAGGATACACTTTTCCAAGCTTTGGAGGAGGCTGTTTAAGAACTATTAGTAGAAGGATCTGTTGACAATATCTCACTTTTCCATCTCTTCATAATCTTATCTTTTTCACTGTTTACACTGTTCTATGTTGCAGGACTTTGAATCCTACCAAGATGTCCTATTTCCAAATGTGGTGGTTTAAGAAATGTCTTGGTAGAAGGATCTGGCGACAATTGCTGTAATCTCCAAGTGTTCATTATATTCTTCTTGTTTGAGTTTTCAAAAGGGCGGTGTTGGAAAGGTTCGATAGTGAGGCGCCATTAGCCACCCGCCTACACAAATTCACAAGCTGTCAGCAAACGGCGAATGAGAGTGTCCGGGAGTATGCTGCCCGCATTCGGACCTGGGCCTATCAGTTTTTGGGAACAGCAGGAAGAAACACGGACAGCGAGGATCAGGGAATCGGCAATCAGATGCGCCTTGCCCAGTTTTTGGCGGGCCTGGCCCCGCGGTTCAAGCGGTTCGTACTGTCTCATAACCCCCGCACATTTGAGGAGGCTTTAGCAAAAGCTACACTGGAGGAGAGCGATGAGCGTGCCTCCGGACGAACGCCAGCCATACGAGCACTTGACGAGGAAACCCCTGCTGGGAACACAGAGTCGAACCCTCTGCCCCAGCTACAGGATCTGTTGGCAGCCATTCCGCTATGCCAGATCCAGGCAGATCTAGTACGTTTGGGGGAACGCCTCCACCAGATTGAGGGACAGCGAGAGAGGAGCCATACCAGTCAGCCCCAGCAACAGCGGCACCCCTGGGCGGATCGCCAGGGTGTCACGTGCTTTGCGTGCGGTGGAGTGGGCCATTACGCCTGTCAGTGTGCGTCGCCCCCGCGCCCACGTGACCCGCAATACAAAACAGGACGAAACCGGCAGCAAAATCGAGACTGAGCAACTCCACGGATTCCAACCTCGGACTTCCAGATAGTAAGACGTGTTCGCTAGTGCTCTCTGTTTTCCACGTGTTTGTGAATTCAGCTAACAATGGATATCAATAAGGACTCCAGATTAAATCGTTGTTTCAAGTTTTTACATCGTGATCTCAGCTATGAGACTTTCGTGACTATATTGGCCAACAATAAGGACCCAGCTGCTATTGAAGTCGCACAAAGTATTTCCAAAGATATCACCATTATTACTTTTGCCTCTGAAGACGCTGCGGATGATTTTGCCGCTGATCCGAACCTGGTGTTTCCCACGGACCAGCCCATCGCATTCAAGCGCCTAGGATATCCCCAGAAAAAAGTTTTCATCTCTAAACTACCATTCTTCATCCCTAACTGTGACATCGTGGACGCCCTCAAGCCATATGGCATTGTAAAAAGCATTGCAGAAGAGTTCCTGAACCTCCCGGGATTGGAATCCATCCGGACGGGTACGAGGGTAGTCCACATGGAGATGAAGAAAATGGTACCCAATTTCCTCCACATCTCTACCTTTTCGGCTACAATTAATTACTCTGGCATGATCCGGCTTTGCAAGTGGTGCAGGCTCCCAGGCCACATCATAAAGGACTGCGAAGCCTTCGCCAAGAAGAACCTGCCACCTCCCGCATCAAAATCGGTCATAATTTCGGACTCTATCTCGACCACCAACTCTTCGCAACTGCTGGCACCAACCTCCATTCAAAGAGAAGAAGTTCAGGATGCTCCAAAAGAAATTCCCGCTCCTGAAGAGTCAGCTCCTTCTACTCCCCTTCAACAAAAAAGAAAGCACCTTCCCTCTCCATTGGATTCACCTTCTGCCTCTGAGTCTACTGCCCATCAGAAGAAAAAACAGCCAGCTCCTGACTCGCCTTCCTCATTAATAGGTAATATTCAAAATTTCATCATAGATCGATCCACCTCCCCCTCTATTACTCTAAATTCTGACCCCCCTGATTTTCTTGAAAACTTTGAGGACCTCCTTGATTTTCTAAAATTTCTTATTAACCCTAAATTAGCCTCCTCCGAATGGGAAATCCCCCCCCCCCCCACCTTAAAGCTCTTAAAAAAACGCTATCCAAGGACGGTTGCATTTTGCCGAAGTATCGAGACCTTTACCTCTCTGCTTTAGGCAAATGCCCGCAGAGAGAGTGCTTTTCTATTTGGGACTTCCTCCAATTAGTAAAGACTCTCCTCCCTCTTTTTAAATAATTCATTATTCTTCCGTTTTTAAATTATTTTCCGTTCAAAATTAGCACTTTTCCATCTTTTTTACTCATTTAGCGATCAAAATTCTGCTTAAACATAAACCTATACCATCATATCTGGACCACTTTGTACCACATTCCAGTGGAATTAGGATCATCTGGTCCATATGCAAGGGTCGTCAGAGTAGGCTAAATGGAATGCAAGACAGAAGCTAGCATAGCGTAGCACAGTGTACTTACATTTTGGCGAAGGCGTTTGGCCACAGGCCGCCTTTTGATGAGAGAGGGAAAGGCAACAATGATGGGCTGTAGTGACTCAGGTCCAATGAAAGGAGGTGGAGAGGAAAGAGTGTTCACAATCTCCCAGAAACAGGTCAAAAGAGCGTGTGTTCAGTGTGGGCTTTCAGGGGAGGGAGAAAGAAAAAAACAAAAAAAATTAAAAATTAGCAACAACAAAAAAATTTCCATCTCATAGGAGAGAAATAATTTGGGGTTGCAAAAGGGAGGGGGGAGGAGGGGGCAGGTATCAAAATTCTGCCTCCTCTCCATTCCACACTCTCAGCCAATCCCAAAATTCCTTTATCCTCATTGGCTGAGACCCCTCTTGCCCAATCGTCTCCGTTAGCGTCAAACCTAACCAACTTCCAGCTCCCGCTCTCAGCCAATGCCAAAATTCCTTCAATCCCATTGGCTGTGACGTCAGCGATCGATTTCCATCATCTCGCTGCTCTGACGATACTTTTGGCTTTATTTCTCCCCCCCCCCTTCAAATTATTGCTCCCCTGTCCACAATTTTAATGTTTAGCCTACTTAACACTAAATTATCACTAAATTATACCCTTCTCCCCCTTTTTTCTCTTTCATTCCACGATTTTCGCGACACTTACCAACTTTGGAGCAAAATAAGATCTGTGCAAACTTTCGGCCTTTCCTTCCACCCTTGCCTCTAAAAATTAAAATTCCAATTTTTAACATCTTCTCCCTCACTCTATCACCCACAGAAGACATTGGCTCGTGGTCCTGATGATAGCAGGCCGAGGCTTGCTTTACAAATAGGACCAGCATTTAGAGGGATGTGAAAGAAGAAGAGCAACTCCACGGAGTATCCGCTGGACGAGAGAGAATGGATTACCCTTTACCCCCCCTCAGCGAACTCGAGATCAGGGTACAGAAGAGTTACGACAAGCCAACCACCATACGGCTCCTTTAAACTAGAACGGGAAGGAAGCCCCGGATGCACTTCCCAGAGTCCCCTCGAAGCGTCAGCCGTCCGCATTGTCCCGTGTGCCATACTATGCAGTGATGAAAATTCACCTATTGTGTCTGGCCGCATGGAGGACACGGAGGTGTCGGCCCTTGTCAATACCGGCGCCACTCTGTCCGTCATGAATAGCCAGTGTTTTCAGCGCTTGAGAGGCCGAATCCTGCACAAAACGGTCCCCCCTCCAACAAAACTGTAGATGGCCACCCCCTTCCAGTGATAGGCAGATACATGGTGACCCTCACATTTGACGCGCTAACGCTACCGCGTTAAATATATAATTGAAATCCAAAGTGAATGCACAGTATTCCCTGTTAAGAAACAATAATTAATAGATTCTGAAAAAAATTCATCGCCGCCACGGCGGGAATCGAACCCGCATCTCTCCAGATTCATGCCAGAGCGTGCTAACCATTTGCACCACGCGTCGGACAACGAATATTTTCAGAATTTGACCTTTTAAGTTTTTCTTCTTGAGACGTGACTGAGACAGCGTGTTTCCGGGGGCTTCAATTTCCGACTGGCGTAAGCTACCGGATGACGGAAACCGTCGTCCGTCTCCTGCTCGAGTACGCCGGCTACCGCAATATCCGACGCATCGGTTGACAGGAAAAATTTCCGTCCAAAGTCGGGGTACAGGAGAAGGGGCTCGGTCATTAAGTTCCTCTTCAGTACTTCGAACGCTTCCTCCGCTTCTGGAGACCATCTAAAAGGGGTGTCCTTCTTCACTAAATGGACCAAGGGGGCTGTAAGATCGGCGTAGCGATCGATAAAACGCCGGTAGTAGCCGGTTAGGCCTAGGAAGGCTCGAACGTTCCGGACACTACGGGGGCGAGGAAATTCTTCAATGGCCTGGACGTTCCACGGGTCCGGCTGGACCCCTTCTGCGGAAATAAAATGTCCCAAGTAAGTGAGGGATTCCTTCGTGAATTGGCACTTTGCTGGCTTCAACTTTAAATTGTAGGCCCTTAGGCGGTCAAATACCCTCTGTAACCGTTCTGTGTGTTGTTCAAATGTCTTTGAGGCCACCATTATGTCGTCGAGGTAGACGAGAACTTGCTCTTGTCGCATTCCCATTAATACGTGGTCCAATAAATGCTGGAACGCAGCGGGACTGTTCTTCAGTCCAAATGGTAAGTAGTTAAATTCAAATAACCCTTTCCTGCTGATGAACGCAGTTTTCTCCACGTCACGTGGGTGAACGGGAACCTGCCAATAACCGGATACCATATCCAGTGAGCTAAAATATTTGGCGTGAGCTAGTTGGTCGATAATTTCGTTTATGAGGGGGAGGGGGTACGAATCTGGGACTGTTTTCGCATTTAGGGCCCTGTAGTCGACGCAGAATCTGTAGGTGGAGTCTTTTTTCTTCACTAAGACGATGGATGACGCAAAAGGAGAGGCGCTTTCTCTTATTATTCCTTGCTCTAACAACTCATCCACTTGTCGGTCCAATTCGCCCTGCAGCGCGAACGGCACCCTGTATGCCCGCTGCCTCGTCCTTTTTCCTGTGCAGTGTGCCTGAATGACAATCTATGATGAATTGGTGCTTTTTGAGGATATCGTGTCCCATTATCATGTCGTATCGTGGAGTGTCTATGTCAAGGGCTACTATGGGGTGTTCAAATCTAATCCCGTCAAATGTGAGGGTCACCATGTATCTGCCTATCACTGGAAGGGGGTGGCCATCTACAGTTTTCAAATTATGCTGGAGGGGGACCGTTTTGTGCAGGATTCGGCCTCTCAAGCGCTGAAAACACTGGCTATTCATGACGGACACAATGGCGCCGGTATCGACAAGGGCCGACACCTCCGTGTCCTCCATGCGGCCAGACACAATAGGTGAATTTTCATCACTGCATAGTATGGCACACGGGGCAATGCGGACGGCTGACGCTTCGAGGGGACTCTGGGAAATGCATCCGGGGCTTCCCTCCCGTTCTAGTTTAAAGGAGCCGTATGGTGGTTGGCTTGTCGTAACTCTTCTCTACCCTGATCCATTCCTTACTGGACAACATCTTTTCCGCCAATGTTTGATAAAATCCCAGGTTTCTCTTATAAAAAATCACATGACTCCACAATTATAAAAGAAATTTCCTTACTACACATTAATTATCAATTTAATAATTATATCAAAATTTATACAGATGGGTCTTCCAACCCAAACACTAAAAGTTATTCTGGTGCTATTTTTTTCCCAGAATTTAATTTCTCTTCAAAATTTAAATTTAATACTTCCTTTTTGAACATAGCTACTGAACTTTACTCCATTATAGAAGCCACAAAATGGGCCACAAAATTTTACAATTCTAAAATAGTTATTTTTACAGATTGCAAATCTGCACTTTTTAGCCTTTTCCAAAATCCCCTTAAAACTAACTTTAATGTATTCACAAATGATCTTTTATTTCATACTTTTAAACATTTATCACATAACAATATCTTAATAATTCAATGGATAATTGCCCATGTGGGCATTCCTGATAATGAAACTGTAGATAGGCTGGCTAAAGAAGCTTTAAATCACAACTCGCATATTCCAACCCCTCATTTATTTATCAAATCAAATTAACAAATAAAAAATTACTAATAGAAGAATTGCAATCTTGGTATAATAATAATAGATCTCAATCCCACCGCTATAAAATTAATCCCAAAATTCAAAAATTCCATGACTTTAATTTGAAAAAAAACGAAATAAATGTCATTCTTCGAATTAAAACCAATACAGCACTAACTAACTATAGACTCTTTGAATATAAAATTATTGATTCTCCTAATTGTCCAAACTGCAATACTTTTCACACATTAGAACATATTATTTTCAATTGCAAAAGTTATGATAATGAAAGAAGACAATATTTCTCAAAACTTTCAAAACTTAATATTTTATCTTATGACTTTCAAAGTATCTTATTTTCTTCAAACTCAAAGCTAATACCTGTTCTGTATAACTATCTCATTCAATTTCTGAAGAACTCAAAAATTCTTGATATTTTATAAAAAAAAAATTACAAATACTATCATCATCATCATCCTCAAGCAGCCATGGGCTACGGAGGTCCAACCAGACCACGCAGTTTAATTCTCCAAGCATATCTGTCCTGAGCTACATCTGCTGCATCCGGCCACTGCACACCAATTCTAACAAGGTCCTGTTTGACATTGTCTGCCCACCGCATCCTAGATCTCCCCCTCCTTCTGAGGCCTCTAGGCACACTGTTCGTAACCCTATTCGCCAATCTATAATTATCCATACGGGCAACATGGCCAAACCAGCGGAGTCTCTCTCTGCACAATATGCTGCTTAAAGGAGGTTGCAGACTCCTTTGCCTAACCTCATCATTAGGTACAAAGTTAAACCACCTAATACCCAAGATACTGCGTAAGCATCTAGAATCAAAAGCATCTAGAATCAAAAGCATCTAGTTTCCTGTTATCTTGTTTACACAGCGTCCAAGTTTCACTACCATAACTAACCCTAGAAAGAACCAAACTATTATACAGTCTAATTTTAGTCTTTAGGTGTATACGCCTATTTCTCCACAATCTCCATAGATTCTTAAAAGTCCCGGCAGCAATCCCTATTCGTCTGTTAATCTCATGCCACACATCACCAGTATCTGTTACGTAGCTCCCAAGATAATTAAACTGTGACACCTGCTCAAGACTGCAACCATTCAGATTAACTGAATCACAACCTGCCTGACCAATTTTCATCACTTTAGTTTTTTCTCTGTTTATAACCAAACCTACTCTACTACCAGTCTCATCAACAGCTCGAATGAAAGAGTTCATCTCATCAACATCATTTGCCAAAAGGGCTAAATCATCAGCATAATCTAAATCAGAAATTTTCGTATCTCCAGCCATTTAAGGCCAAAATCTTTTCTTCGAAGCGAATTTCGCATAACATAATCAATAACCAAACTAAAGAGAAAAGGAAACAAAATGCACCCTTGTCGAACACCAGACGTAATGCTAAACCAATTGCTACAAGACTTACCAACTCTCACACATGACTCATTGTTATTATAGAGAGCTTTCATTATGTTAACTAACTTGTCTGGTATACCATATGATCTCACAATCAACCACAAATTATGACGATCAACAGAGTCGAAAGCCTTTTTGAAATCAACAAAGCTAGCAACCAAAGGTTTCTGAAACTCTAAACATTTCTCAAGAATCTGCCTAAGTGAAAATATCTGATCCACACATCCCCTACCACTTCTGAATCCACATTGCTCATCATGCAATTGACTGTCAACCAGATTCTTAATTCTATTACGCACAATCATGGAAAGAACTTTACCTGGAACAGAGAGTAGGCTGATACCCCTATAGTTATCACAAGAACTGCGATCACCTTTTTTGAAAATAGGGATAACAATAGCACTGGTAAAAACTTTAGGAACCATGCCTTTATCATAAAAGTTATTCAAAATTTCAGTCATCCAAGTGGTAACCGAAACATTCCCAGCTCTGAGCATTTCTGTAGTAATTTCATCTACCCCTGGGGATTTATGAAGTTTAAGTTTAGAGATAGCCAAACTAACTTCAGATTGTGTTATAGGGCCAACATTAAAGCTGCCAATGCATCTATCATCATTACAAACAATGGGAGTAGAACTAACCACATTGTTTAGAACATCACTGAAATGCAAACAGAAAACACAGCGGCAGATTCTCCCTCAACAGAGGCCCACTAGTGCAGCAAGCCCAGGATCCATAATCAAACTCAAATCCATAAACAAGTCCAGTCTGGTAGGTATAAATGGTCAGCACCAGGACCCTGTGAAGTTGACCACACCTCAGCAGGGTACTATACCATCATTAATACTATACCATCTATTTAACTTAATTCAGATTCAAAAAGCCTCTGAATGAGTTTGCTTTTATAAAGCAAGAATATTCAATTTATGTTATGTGTTCTACTACTACTACCCTGATCTCGAGTTTCGCTGAGGGGGTGTAAAGGGGAATCCATTCTCTCTCGTCCAGCGGGTCCTCCGTGGAGTTGCTCGGTCTCGATTTGCTGCCGGTTTCGTCCTGTTTGGTATCGCGGGTCACGTGGGCGTAGGGTCGGGGGCGACGCACACTGACGGGCGTAATGGCCCACTCCACCGCACGCAAAGCACGAGACACCCTGGTGATCCGCCAAGGGGTGCCGCTGTTGCTGGGGCTGACTGGTATGGCTCCTCTCTCGCTGTCCCTCAATCTGGTGGAGGCGCTCCCCCAAACGTACTAGATCTGCCTGGATCTGGCACAGCGGAAAGGCTGCCAACAGATCCTGTAGCTGGGGCAGAGGGTTCGACTCTGTGTTCCTAGCAGGGGTTTCCTCGTCAAGTGCTCGTATGGCTGGCGTTCGTCCGGAGGCACGCTCATTGCTCTCCTCCAGTGTAGCTTTTGCTAAAGCCTTCTCCTCTACATCATACCTACATAAAACAGAGAAAGAGAATGAAATGTTGCTCAATCTGTCAGAATTTAATAGTAAATAATAATGAGTCTCACATTCGGCAACAACTGAATATAAATCGCAAACAGAACTAATAAGATTATAATTGCTTGCCGTATGTTACTAATTAAAGAAAAATCATTCATCATAAGATATAAACTTTAAAAGAAGACATGATACACGAGAAGAAATCTCAAGTATTTCCTCAAACGAACACCAGGGTTATTTTTGAAATAATTATTTTTCCTAAAATGTAAACATAGAAATGTTCGATTTTTTTTACCTCCTAAAGACACTTTTTCTCCTACAATGTGTTAAATGAACAGAGACCTAAAGGACACAAAAGACCTAAAGGATTCAGAGAAGGTTGGTGAAAGAGATCCTTTGGACAGCTCTTAAGAAATAGATGGAAGTCTCCCTGTTCTTCAACGTGCACAGAATATTGTTCTCCTGCATACGGGGCCTTGCATTAACGTCCTATCTGATGGATGACAGTCTTTCTAGGCCCATAAGCATCATCATTATTTTAGGGAATAATCATTGTAGTTTCGATAGATGTCGATGATTTGTAACAAATATCTAATCTCGGCTATCCCTTGCAAAACATCCCCGATCTGTTAAAAATATTTTTTAAAAAGTCGAATCGATGAAGCAAGTGTAAACCAATCTGACTTATAAGTGTCATTTGAATACACAATGTGTATTCAAATGACACTTACCTAGTCATGCACACAACCCCTAGTACGAAAACATTTATTCAAATAATTAATATCCCATTAAAGCATCAGGAGAAAGACCCATCCTGGCTCTGTGATCACGCTTTTTCAAGCGAAGGGTTGAATCGTTTGCATATCTCTTACAATAGGTAAAGATAATTAATGTGATTTTGAAAGCAATGTGATGATTCTGCAGATAGATTATGAGGACGAAAGAGATGCAATGACCACCAATGATATCATTCTAATATTATTGCACAAAATCTTTCCTATCTGAGCCCACATTTAAATATGGTAAGAGAAGAAATGATTTCGCCATCTCCAAAGTGAATGAAGTTCTCGCCGTGGATTTACCGTAAAGAGCTCACTTAGATAAGGAACTAGGCAACCGTTTGCAGTAGGCTGCGAATTTCTTTAGTAAATTGCTTTAAATCCCTTCAAGTGACCAATTGATTGCATGCAGCGTTGTTAATTCAGCCATTATCACTTCTCATTTCAAATTCTCATAATGGAAAAAAAATCTCATAAAGAACGTCCAAAGTGTGTTGCAGATGAAGTGAAGCATCGCTCGGATTGTTTCAATCCCAAACCTCTGGCTGATGGTAGGGATATTATAGCATGGGAAGTTTCTATTGGAATCCATTGTATCTGTGGACAAAATGGCAGTTATTAAGGACTGAGATCGACGTGGTTCCCGTTCAAATGGTAGTCATGATCACGTCCATATTTCAACTGGTCATGAGTGATTTCGGGAGCATCCCAGTGATCTGCTGTATCTATCTTGGCAGTTTCAATCCTTGATTCCAGTCTTATGGAATATATTTCAGATTGTTCTGAAGAAATTTAACCTACACAGAATGCCATTCCTATCAACCCTTGTGGATCTGTAAGTGATAATTGTAAAACGAAAACAGGTAACTCATCCGAAGATATAAATTCTAAGATTTTAATGTCTCCATATAGTAACGTGTTGGTAGAGTACGCAAGGATTAAGATACAAGTTGTAATCTCTATTACACACTTAAATATATACTTTTTGCATATTAAGAGAAGTATTTATGGAATATGGTAGTTCCTAGTCGCCAAAGTATCAAAACCCCTCAACTTTTCTTACATGAGAAGATGTTGAGTACGCACTACAGTGTATAAACAGTCGTGAGGTAAACTAACTTGTTATTAAACGCATTCTCTAAAAATTAATCACATGGAATTTGTATATTAAATCATAGTTGAAAATCATCTTAACACTGTATTGTACTAAAGCTGTTAAAGTTTGCACGCAATAAAAAGTAAATAAAAATAACGTATCCTTTATGTGAACCACAAAGGCAGTTTGCATGATAACTTGGAATTGCACCGTGTTCTCGTATTGCAACGAAATGGCCAGCTCCATGTCTTTCGAAATATATCTTTTACACTTGAGAATGACCACCTTCGGGAACTGCCAAAACATATCGCCATGTTTTATCTGAGTTACGTCATTATTCATTATTTATCAGGTGTTAATGGGTTTTTAATTGGTAACCTGGTACTTGATGTTACTTTTTTTGTCTCTTATAACTACTAAGCTATATAAATACTGCTTTGAATTTTATCATGTAATTTTCATAAATCTCGGCACCCTGTAGGTAAAAAGAGTAAAGTCATAGCACTGCGATCAGCTTAAAGATCATCAGTGTATTCTCTGACATTCGATGTCAATTTAACCAAACTCAGCTCAAGGAGCGATCTAGAGAGTTTAAACTCTCAAAATGAAAGACAATTTCGGTGTGTTGAATGGGCCAATCAGAGAGCAGATAACGCTGATTATCTAGCTAACCGATTGAAGGGAACAAGCTATTTTGAAGTCTCCTGAACAGAAGCATAAACTGAAACTTTGGTACCTGAGGTAGCCACCATGTCTTGCCTGAATCATAATCACCAGCACCAGACTAGTAATGCGATATTCCCAATTTCGAGTTCCCACTGTATCAGCGTTGAGATTTATCTCCCATAAGCTCCACCCTACTCTCGGTGTGAAAGGGAACACCGATGAGATTACAAAGGTCGCGGTCATTCTGATGGGTTGTTGAGCCCTGACCATGTATGAAGGAGAGCCATACCCTGTGCACGTTACAGAACATGCTGGAAGGCCCAGACAGAAAGCTCTCATCTGTCTGCCAAGTGTAATCCAGTGGGTCCCCTTCCCCAACCTCCTCTGAACCTTTGTGGTCCTTATGACCTGGCGGTTTAGCCCATTGAATGCACAAAAGTGTCACTTAGAGGTAAACAACCCAAACCACAACAAAATTCAGCTTCAGTTAATTCTTTCAGTTTCTCTGTCAGCGAGGTAAAACTCTGGCTGGACTTTAAGGCTATTCATTTTTTTCACCTAATTGACGGGAAAAAAATTAATACTGTAGTCTTGTCCCTAATAGCAGTTGAACATTAGACCGAATGACTCCAGCACATATCGATTACCGTCACTAATAAGATCATTTCAGTGAAAATGAAACGATGTAAATTAAAGCCTTTTGAAGGGTTTGAAAAATATGAATCATCATATTTCGTTAGTACCTGTTCAACTCAAAAAGAACTTTCATTAATCTCTTTAAAAAAAACGTTTCGTCACTCCCTGCACCCCCCCCCCCTCCCGAAGTGAAGGGACAAATCGTTGCTGCACGTGTTAAGTCCTTGATTGTGATATTTTATCAGTAAAACATCATATCTTTAGCAATATATGTTAAATGTTTGAAATTTTGGAATTATTCCACCGTCAGAGATTGCAATTAAAACTTTTGGGAGATTCAAAAACTATGAATCATAATAGTTTATCAAATACCTATTCAACGAAAAAATAATTCTTTGCTTTTGGAAATAAATATTATCACTAAAAACAAGAAAAATTGTGCTTGTGCTGATGGTGAAATGTTACCATTAATATTAAAAATTTCTAATATAATTACATCGATTACAATATTGAAATGTTTGCCATTTTCAACTTTTTTCACTGTTTGATGGCGCAATTAGTTGCATGGAGATTTCGCAAGTACGAATCGTACTATTTCGCAATACCTAACCAACACAAAAGAATTTTTGATCCGTTTCTAAAAACAAAGAATTTGACAGACTGACGACAAAGTGAAGCATTCGCTCTTTTGTTTCTGAAAAGGAACAAAAAAAGTCTCCCAGAGGAAGCCTTTCGCTTATGACTCTGTCAAAAGCAAATTATCCTTTGGACGCTACTTTAACCTTTCAGTCTGGGCCAGATGACTCTTACTTGAGACCCAAAGCTAGGATATCTTTAGGTCCTCTAACTTATTTATATATAACCTTTTGTTTATTGTACAACTTCACATTTTCGTGCATTATGATTAACAAGCAAATTTATCTTCTGTTGCTCGGGTTTTTCTCTTTCTTTAAAGCAGTGATACTCAAACTTTTTTTTTGCTCACGGCACATCGTATATTTCGCCGTGAATACTGATGGCACTAAAAATTTGGTGGTAATACTACGGGAAATTCGCACATGCGCAATTTGTCTTCAATAATAGCCATTTTTGTGGAGTCGTTTGTAAACGCAGAGAACTTTTTTTTTAAGTTCTGACGTGTATTAAGGTTAGTACTACGCTGTGTGTATTAACGGTATGCTTTGTGTAAGGCCCGTATCTAGAAAAAAATCGAGGCAGGCCCCAAGAAACAAAATCGAGTCAAAAAAAGAAATGTCAAAGGGGAGGCCAAGAGACTTCATTTCCAATGCACTCTAACATTTCATCCTCTACTTGAAGGTTTTTAAAAAAAATCTTCAAAAATGCATAAAATATAAATAAATTTAATAAGTTTTCCCTCTTTTACCCTTATTGTATTCTAAAAGGAAGGGGGGGGGGGTCCCTTTGCACCCCCTAGATCCGTCCCCGCTTTGTGCCCTGCATGTTATCCCATTTTCATATGGATAAGTTTTTTATTAAACGGAAAAAAGTTAAATGAAGAATCAGTTTCAGGAAGGAGCAACAAAATGGTTTCTAAATTTCCTTTTATCTACAATTCCATCCCAAATTTCTCGGCACATCCTTTGAGAACCACTGCTCTAAAGTATATGAGATTTCACTCTCCACGTCGCAAGCTTTCATTTCGCATAAAACGCTTACGATTGATTCTCCTCTACTAATAAAATTTCGCCCCCCCCCCCTCTTTTTGGGGAGGGAAGATGTGGATGTATTTTGGGATTCCGAACATAGTCTCCACGTCAGAAGTTTCTAAACCCGAAAAAACAATATTGTCTCATTCACAAAATGGAATTTTTCAAATAATTTCGTATTTCAATTCAAGTTCCAGCACTTGGATACAATTTGTCAGTCATAGAAAATTCTATAACGAAATAAAATTAAATATGGGCAAATTGTGCTATGGTGGGTTTAAGTTGTGCAGAAAATTTGTACGTACTCGACCGCTGTGGCAAGCAGCTGCTTGAGGGGGTATTTATTATTTATTATATTTAATAATGTAATATACAATGAAAAGGAAAAGCATTATTTACAGGTTAATGCAATTTTATTAATATTAATGTAAATATTATTAATACTAATATAATTAATGCAATTGTTATTAATGTAATTTGCCATAATTGAATATATTTCGAAACATTTGGTAAAAAATAATTGGGCATTTTTATCTGTTGTTAAATGATAAAGAACAAAAAGATGTTTAAAATAATTGAAACCCGATTTCCAGACCAGATGTAATGAAATATCGATTTCTGTGAATGGAGGGTATAAATCAGATCCACCTGGGTTACTACAAATCGACCCGAATATATTTACTTACTATTTAGTATATTGAACGTCTTGTTAACCGGCTAAACGAAGGTTGGATTACCAAGGGTGTAAGCCTTGCACGTCTCCGTCTACTCGGTTAACACATAGATATAACATGTAACTGAACACATAACAAATAACTCCTGAGCTAAAGTATACTTAAACAATAACAGAAATCTTATTCCCAATTTAACTCCCAATATATTACCATTTCTTACCACCGCGATTTTACAGACGTCCGCACTTAATGCGGTGCAACCAATCTTCTGAGCGTCCAACGCTCGACAAACAGCAAGGATATTGGCTAAAAGAAATACAACATGTATGCACTAACATAAATTCACTACTGCATAAACACATAAGTTCCCTAACTAGATAAATGGTATATTGAAGTTCAGACCTACTTTGATTAGATGAGGATGCGAAGGAGAACGACCTCGACGACGAGAGTTGTAGGCAATTCTAACAGAGAGACATGGCCTCTTCTCCAACGTTAACGTATTTTTCATTGTTTCGTAATGAATTATTCTGTTGCGTACAACACTATTCTACGACTTGGTTTGTTACGTATAACAATAGTGAAGTCAACGCAATTGATGTCTTAGTTATTTACAAAGTCTTATCTGCGTTGCCAAAGTATACTCAGAAACTTTCAATGAGAGTTAACATGTTTTGGTCTATTTGTAATTTCTTTTATTTTATGCTTGAGTGTTTCATTTCTGGAGACTCCATTAAAAAACGCATGATGCTCAGATCCACAACCTTAACACCCCCCAACATAAGCACACTTGGGTACGCCTAGTGTTGCCAACTGTCCCGCATCATCAATATTTATCCTGCTTGTCGTACCAAAGCCATATGGGACACCGCATTGACTGATCCGAGAATACTGTCGATCACATGACGTGCATTAGATCTAATATGAGAAATGAGCCTTAGGGACAGTTCAAACTCCACTTATCTGTGCAACCCCACTCTTTAAATAGCTGAGACTCTCTCGAAATTCAGATGAAGAATCATCTAACTAATTTTGGTCAACTGCTCAAAGAGTGATTTTCGCTGTTTATTCATAAGTAGCATGTGCCGACGCAAACTTCTCATCACAAAGATACGATATTCTGACCTGGAAATTATAATTGATATATTGAATTTGAATGGAAAAATTGAATGATAAGCCATTTGTGGAATGTTGCATTTTTGAGAACAATATTCAACATACTATTGATATGGATTGGAAAATATTAATGGAAAATGAAGGTCTTTGCTATTTTTTGAAATTTGTGGTAAAAATATGTTCTAAACCATTTTACATTATTATTATTTTATATTAAGTATACCGGGCCCCAGGCCGGATCTATGGGACGGCGGAGGAGGGAGGGGAGAGATGTATAGTCCAACCAGGCAGGTGCACAAGATTAAGTTTCGGTAGGGGGGTCCGAGAATTCAGTTTGGGGGAGACTCCGGGAATTTAACTTCAGTGGAACAGAAATGTTTAGATTAAAGTTTATGGTTAAATTCTACCTTAACTGTGTATTACCGTATTTCTTCGATTCTAAGACGCCATCGATTCTAAGACGCACTTTAATTTCAGCACCACCAACAGACAAAAAGTTTTGATTCTAAGAAATAAAAAATAAATAAATTGCTAAAATATATCTAACAAATATTTTTATTATAATAGAATTCAATTTACTAACAACAATAGTACTTATTTATCAGTAAGTATTCTATTCATCACTTCCTTCTGAATCAATATCAGAGTCTGATTCTTCTGAGCCGTCTTTTCTGCGATTCTAAGACGCCATCGATTCTAAGACGCACCCCGTTTTTAGAGACGTTTATGTGGGAAAAAAGTGCGTCTTAGAATCGAAGAAATACGGTACTCTCTTGGGATAGGAGTAGCATATCGAAATAACATAAAGCCTTTGATATTGTTACAAAGTCATATAATTAAACGAATTAATAAAAACAAAAGCATGCACGTGTAATAAGCAAATGTCATGATGCAAATATTTTGCCTATAAGGAATTAAAAAAATTAATTGCTTATAATGTACCTATGACGTAAGCGGATGTGTGACGTCATAGGGGCAAAGTAATTGCCCCTATGACGTATATAAGTAAATTTATAGTTACAGATTGCAATAGCTTCGAGACTGAATTTATTTCAAATAAAATATCATACCAAAGAATTACACCGCATATAAACTTGTAATTTTTAATATTTTTTGCTAACCCTCTTGCTTTAACTTTAGTTTCTGATCTCTGTTGATGTCTTCTATTATTTGGAATAATGCATCATAGATTTCGCAAAGTTGAAATCGTAAAGGCTTTAACGCATCTACTGTGCTTGACCACCTAGTAGCACTCAATGGTTTTAGAGTTAATTGTGAAACATAATAAGTAACTACAATTGCTGTAAAAAACAATAATTCTCTTACCTGATCTACTTTTTAAACACAAAAACTGAATTAGTATAAATGCACAAATATTATACTGATACAGATATATATCGATTTACTGATTTAAATACAGCACAGCCCTTGCCACTTCTCATGACAAACTAACATTAAAATCAAATATTGTCAATAATTGTAAGCTCAAAGCAGAACTATCAACACGTAACACGTGCAATTGTCTTTTGTGATAATTGCCGCCTCAGCTTTTAGGAGCGGCCGCGCGGTATGTTAGAAACAAAAACCTTAGCTTCGTGCTATCAGATCAAAAGTCTCGGCGAGCGCTCGCCAACGATGCACCTGCACCAGAAACCGAGATCAAAGGATACCGAAAGCGCTTAGGCAGAGGCGTACGATAAATCATAAATCGTATACATCAATATCGGAATAACATAGACCAATATAGAAAAGCGTTGCGTAAAGATTTTTAATTATTGAATGGTTCAAATTGTATTTTGATTTCGCTGCTTATGCCGCCCCCTTACGGTGCCGCCTGATGCGGCCGCCTCTCTGTATCATAGCACGGCACGGCCCTGTACATGCGGTATTTCAACGTTAGTCATTTCTGCCGAATTTGTTCTGCTCCGTTGTTGTCATGGTTGTTGTCAATAAGACAGATATGTGCATCACGGAGGTAGCAAAGAAGAGGACATGCCATAAGCATTATAGTTGACGCGAAAAGGATTGCACGGCAGCTATGTCAGTCTATTCAAAACATTAGCTCTTACTATAATAACAGACAAAGAATAGTTAGTAACAGAACGATTTCTGCTGTGTAAAAAGTTTACGGTTTCCGATTTTTATATTACTATTGTGTGTTCAGCATTATGCTGTACAAATCGTCCTTCAAAACAGGTAACGTAAATTACACTTCACTAGTAAATTTCTCAAATTAATCAAAATATATTATATAACATACAAACATCTTTCTGTTATATTTATGCCGTTATGAAATCTTAGTTGTAATCCAGTTTACAAATCGTCTTGAATTTAAGCATTTCCCCATTTCTTTAGGTTTAAGGCACTAATGAATCCAATGATTAAATATGAACATGATTTTCTGATATAATATTCTACTTCATTTTAAATTTAACAGATGCTTGGATTGGAGAATGAAGATGTCTCTTTCTCCTTGATCGACATGACCTCAGTAAATAATTGTGTTTGATAACGGAAATTTTTGCTCAGGTTTCATTATTTGTTTATTTTATATTTAGTAGTTTTTTTTTATATTATGATAACAAACATCTGTGAAGAAAAATTATATTTGATTCCTTTGCAAATTTTATTAAAAATGCATAATTTAATTTTTTTTTCTTTTACCTGTATATTATTGAATTATTCATATACACAGTCATATCAGAATAATATGACCACCTACCATACATATACTATAGTAGGTGGTCATATTATTCTGATACGACTGTGTATGCATTATGTAGTTGGCCTTCTCAGGTGAATATAAAATATAAAGAAAAATTCATCCATTGTAAAAAAAACTTCCTGTGGTTCGAGTCCCAAATGTTCTAGCATTGAGATTTATATCTGATAACCCCAAATTTGCCCTCTGACAGAAAGGGGACACACCGATGGGCTTGGAAAGCTCCTATCCATCAGATGGGATATTAAGCCATGGGGCAATGTACACGAGAACCACACACTGTGTGCATTAAAGAACATACTGAATGGCCTTGTATTCAGAAATTTTAGCCACAATCGGCTTTCTATTTGCCATATAGATAGCGTACTTGTAAGGCATGCTTTCCATCTTATGGCAAATAGAAAGCTGATTGTGGTTAAAAAGTCTTGAATAGGGTCTATATGTGACATAATAGGCGTTTATTTATAATAGCGTTATTTAGAAGAGATCTTGACCGGCGGTCGGTAGCTCAGTGGTCCAGAGCACCTGACATGTAATCAGGAAGTCGTGGGTTCGTGTCCCACCCAGCTCAAGACAATTTTTCCTCTAAAATTTTAATCGACGTCAAAGAGCTTATTGAAAATAAAGTAAAAAATATGATATTGGAATTTTTTTTTCCAATTAAAAAATTACATTTTTTTATTTTAAAAAAGGAAGAAGGCACTTCCTTCATAAAGGACGGAATTGGACGCCATGTTTTGTCGTCGCTCGGATTGTTTGGCGTGCAAAGCTGAAATGCATTTCCCGAATGCTTATGGAATCCAGAAAAGGGTTCGTAATATTTAATGCAAATTTCAATGTTCATGATTGGAAGCACTTCAGAAAAAGACTTCTTTTAAAAAAACGATGGGGGTGGGTGGGAAAACACTTTTTTTTTGTTTTAGCAGATAATTGTTTATATTTAGAGATAAATGAAAAATTCTTTTTTTAGGGTTAGATAGGAATTGATAAAATATTATGATTTACACCTTCGAAACTATTCTATTCACCTTCGACAACTATTCATTAGTGATAAATATCAATAAAATTTCAAAACTAAAGTAATAATTTCATTCATTATTGTGTTCATTTAAATTTATCGATTTGTATGAAACGTTTGTGGTAATCAAAGTAATAGTTATGTAATAGAAAAGGCACAGATGAGAAAAGATACTTTGTTGCTACTGCTATTCATTGCGGAAAAAATATTTATTAAATGGAAATAATGTAAATGCACTTTTCTGAGATCTAGAATTAATAATAGAAATAGTTAATATCATAGTAGAAGCGAGCAAACATATTAAAAATAGACTTTATTGTGGCAGTAGGTTTGCTTTGGAAGCATCAACATGGCCACCTCCCTGCTGTGGCTGCTGCACTGCATCAGGGCCTTGGACCAAAGAAGGTCTAAGCATGGACCACTTGGACAGGGAAAGTTCATTAGGGCGTCTCCTCTCATTCTTACCCAAGGAGTTCTTATCTCCTGATATACATTGCTTGTTTACGATTTTCATCATAAGTTTTACACCAACAGAATACACCATAAGTTTACACCCACAGAACTGTGGTTTACACCACTTCCTTATTCTGTGGGTTTACACCTGGTTTACACTCACTAACCCATATGTCACGAAGGCAATTTTCATGTTATTTCAACTTTTAAATGCTTAAAAATAATTTTATGCATAATGAAACGTTTCAAAACCTTTTGTACATAAAAATAAATTACTCTTCAAGCAGCTGTTTGCCAAAAATGCAAAATGCGCAGAGAAAAATATTACGTAAGTTATTATTTGAAATAAAAATATGATAACAACCATAACCGCATATAAAAAACAGCCGATACGCTAACCTTGATATTTGTATTATAAGAGATAAGTATTCGCGTAATATTTCCTTAGCAACTATAACGTTTCTTTGATTATTTGTGAACGTTAGATAGCAAGTCATTGGGCGTACACCTAACGTAACACAATCGTGATATTTCTACGAGCTCAACGTATTAGCAGTAGTAATTAGTTTATAAAAGTATTCTTGTTTTGATCTCAGGGTTTTGCAGGTAAGGTTTTTGAATTCTTCACATTTTAAAACTGAATTATATTTTTGAAACTGAATATTATCACAGATGTTTATTGATAAAGTTATTAAACTCGGAAATCCAGAATAATCTAGCATCTAAGGCTCGATTACAATTCAAAATGGACTTCTGCTCTTCGGTAAAATTCATTTTCTCGCATTAAACGCTTCGTATCTAGAGAACATTTTTTTTAAATAAAAATTACCACCTATATAAATGGAGTCCGATTTTTGTAATACCTTTGGAGAACTGTGTCTTTTCAACATTTTGTCTCCTGCGAAAAAATATCAAAGCTTTTTTATATTGTCAACACTGGAAAAGCTAAAATGTGTCAGTTGGATGGGGAGAGGTATTTTTCTTTGGTTAAAAAACAATTTAATTAGCTTAAATTCTGTATATTATCAAATATTGTATCATACTGTGTATAAAGTTAAAGAATTTGTTAGACTGTAACTCTAGACTTTACCTTCTACTTTTATATAGATTTTACTCACGATATAATTTTTTAAGATTTTTATAAATCCTAGGGGGTTGGCTATTACACTCATAACCAGCTGTAAGTTGGGGGAGGGATCTATAGTACAGGTGGTTGAGCCTATAGCAGTTGCAAATATTGCCTTGATATTCCTAATATAAACAAATTCAAGTATAATGTAACAAAAGTTGCAAAAATTTAAATAGATCAAAGAGTTAGCCAAAGGTGGCACATTAGAGGGAGCAGGGTTGAGCCTCACCTCTGATTATGGCAGTGAAGGATTACTGTGCAAGAGTTGCTCCCCTGTGGCTTCCTTCAACATTCATCAGAGCCTCAAAATGGTTGAAATATGATTTTTTTTTAACTTTAGTAAAATATTTCAGTCTATAATCTACTTAGGTATACATCTCATTTTTTTTTCTGCTGTTCATACCAAATACAGTGTGTTTTTTGCTAAATACACTAAAAAGAACAGATATTTATTTTTGTTTATAATGTTTTGTTTATTTTCCAATATGCAGAAGTATCTGTAATACATTAAATTTTCTACTTATGCCCTTCTGTAATTCACTTTATTTAACTTTCTGCATGCATTGAGTACCCCCCCCCCCATCTCTCCTGGACAGTTGGGTCCACCCGAACCTTTTTGCAACTGGGACATTCAGATACCTTTGTCTGCTAGTCGGTTACAGTTTTGGTGGCAGTGCCCTATTTCTACTCCCTGCCAGTGTCCATGTTTTTCTAGTCACTACCTTTTAAAACTTGAAAGTGACACATAACTTGCATTCAAGCTTTAATTTTTAAAAAAAATAGTGTTTTTTAACGCAAAAATTATATAAGATAAAAAGATGATTTCATTCTTTAACATAAGCTATGGAGTATTAGAAAAAGAATATCAAACTAATAAAAAATATATCACAAGTGTAGTATCTATAATACACAAAAATTTGTCTTATCGCATTGTTCAACTTTCCTTAAATTGTGAAATCAGTTTTGTATTTTTCTAATTTGTAAGGTAAAAATATCCGTATAAAAATTAGTAAATTACAAATAGTAGATATTGCATAATAAGGATCTTAAAACACAGTGCTATATCAAATAAATATAATTTAATATCTACAATTTCAATGTGGATATGTTTTGAACAACATTTCCACTTGTTTAATGTATTTGAGTGCACTTCATTCACAGGAGGGCCAATTTGTTAACCTATTGGTTAGGGGTCTTGTTGAGTGATCAGTTCAAAGTTAGTTTTTCAGCTTATGTGAAAGTTATAAATTGCAGCATCTTGTTTGTCATCAGGCTTCAGTCTTATAAATTCTTGTAGTTTCCACAGAGGAAGATATCCAAAGTTGTTAGTGGTTTAGTTCTTGCACCAGCTATCTGTGCTGAATTATCAAGGATGAAGTGTGTAAAGTTTAAGAATTTGTTAGACTAACTCTAAACTTTACTTCGTACTTTTATATAACCTTCAATCACTGAAGATTTTGCTGTAGATGTCTTTGTATTGGGGAAGAAGTTCGGTGTTGGGGTGAGAGTTCATTATTAATAATTGTGAAGAGATTTTTCCCCCCATTTGTTGCATTGTCCCCATTATCCGATTCCACCAACCGTGCAAGCATTGACTGAATAATAGTGATTATTCCACCAGCTAATGATCATGGAGACATTCCCGTCACTTCAATATCGAAATTCCTTCCCTGATAAAAAGCCATCTACTGCAAAATCATGCCTTCATCATTGATCATCTGTCATCATGCCTCTGTGAACTAAGTGCACTGAAATGCATTAAAATTTTTTAAAAATACCTCCTCAAGCAGCTGCTTGCCACAGAGGTCTGACAGGAGCCTGTTAGTTTATATGCCATAGTAGGAGGTCTGAGAGGATGGCGGGACCTCAGGAGAATAATGTTAATCTCCCACACACTCACTTGCATCTAAGAAAAGTATTTTCTGGGTATGCATGTTTTTACAATACCTACACTTTTGCATAAATTTAAATGAGTCAAAAATGTACTTTAGGTCTCTACAATTTTTTTTTACTACTTTGCTGCAGATCTCCCAAACCTTCTAACTTGCAACAGGGTTTCGTTTAAAAAAATTTTTTTTTTACTTCTCAATGTATGTGTTCCCCCCCCCCCCCCCCCAAAAAAAAAAAAAACATCATTTTAATACTCCCTTATATTAGCATAGTTCAATATGCTGTTTCTTGAATTGAATATATCCTGATCATGATATGAAGAGGAAGATCCTTTGCCTATCAACCCACATCACTGGACTTCTCTTTCTGGGGCTTCATAAAGAGCATTGTGTACCAAGAGAAAGTGCAAAATTTGCAGGTTCTTTAGGGTTTTATGGCACAAGGCCAGCTAAGACCAAGATGCATCAAGCAAAATTTGCATGAATACATAGAAGACATCACAAATGCAGTAGTACAGATCACTTCTAACATGATGAAAAAGTCTTGGCAAGAAGTTGAATATTGTCTCTACATCTGCCAAGGAACAAGAGGTGTACATATTGAGTTGTACTAAATGTAATTGTAAACTTTAAGAGTTTCTTCTTCATACCATATAAATTGAACAAGAATAAACACATAAATTTGCTCAGTTTTATCTTTTCTTTCTTGATATCTCATGCGTGGAGATCATATTCTTCTAGCAGTGATAGATTACAAAAATTCAATCATACTGTGCATAATTCTAAAATATATTGATCCTGAACTACAGGTACTACCTGTTTGACATTGTTTACTCACCACATATTCTTTCCCTTTTCCTTAAGCTTACAGGCATACTATCATAAATAGTTTATAACTTGTAGTTCTTTATATAGGTAACATTACCAAACCAACACATTATCTCCCTACATAAGATGCTGCTGAAGGACAACTAATGATTCCATCCAATCTCATTATTAGCTTCATTCAAACCATCTGATATCTTCATTTAAATGTAATGCTTTATAATCTGCTAATATAAATGCATAATAATCTAATGTTGTACAAACATCTGCAATCAAATGCATGATTTTCTTGTTATTTGCCTGTAGAGGATTCAGGTTCCACTGCCATAGCAAACTTTAGAGAGGACCAAACTGTTATATAGCCTAAGTGTAGTGTTTAGTAACTCTGCCTGTTTTTGTTACTTCACAGATTCTTAGAAGTTCTGGCAGCATTTCTCTATTCTGTTGATTTCTTGTATACTGTTTGTATCCAGTTGAGTAGGGAGTTCAGTGGACTTGAGCCCCCTTCCCCCAGTAACCCTTATAACAATTTAAAGCAATTAAAATTTTGCTTGTTTTAAATTTAAAATATTCTTGAAATATTAATTTGCATGTAATTTAAAATAATAATTTAATTTTAAAGTATAATTTAACACATTGATAATGTTACTATAAATAATAAATAAATACTTCAATTATTCCATTATAAATAAATAAATAAATAAATACCCCCTCAAGCAGTTGCTTGCCACAGAGGTCTGACAGGAGCCTGTCAGTTTAAATGTCATAGTAGAAGGTCTGTGAGGATGGCAGGGCCTCAGCAGAAAAACAACACACACAACCATGCCTTACCCGGGGCTCGAACCCAGGTCCCTTAGATCAGTAGCCAAGTGTGCTAACCACTCGGCCAAGGGACGGCACTTATTCCATTAAACTTTTATATTTAAGAATTTTTAATATAAAATTTAAATCACTTCATGTAATGGTTTAACAAAGAATTCTTTAAATTACAGAAATTTCTTTTAAGCAGTCTTAAAATGTAAAAAATAATGTGCATGGGTCATGTCCCATTTTTGAGCTCCCTTTCCCAATATCAACTTTCATTTTTAGCCCAGGAATCAAGTTTCATTTCAACCCCCTCCTCCCTACAAATAATACGAATTTTTAGATCTCTATTAGTATCTGCCATCCCATGGCCGAGTGGTTAGCGCACTTGGCTACTGATCTAAGGGACTTGGGTTTGAGCCCTGGGTAAGGCATGGATGTGTGTGTCGTTTTTCTGCTGAGGTCCTGCCATCCTCACAGACCTACTATGGCATATAAACTGACAGGCTCCTGTCAGACCTCTGTGGCAAGCAGCTGCTTGAGGGGGTATTTTTTTTTTATTAGTATCTGCCACACAACACCCAATATAATAAAACTAAACCACCATCCACATTACCAGTTTTTATTACCAAAACATAATGCTAATTTCAGTGAAAGTTCTAATAGCGGTTATTTGCCAAGAGGACCAATTATCAGCATAATGTAAATCAGATGTTTCTAGATCTCTAGACAATCTGAAGTAGGAGTTTGTATCTTTCAAATCTTTCCTCATAGCATAATTACTGACCAAAAACAATTAGAAAACTATGGATATAGAAAAAATTCTATCTTTGATTACTAGTCAGTATTTTACAAAGTAATTTTTTATGTATGTTTTTTTTAAACTTATTTCCTAACTTCATAACTATTTATTTGCTAGAAAAAATTAAAAATGCTTAAATGAAATAGATGCTCTGTTGTTTTGTACGTTTTAAATTATTTAATTTTTATTTATTTTAAAAATATGATCTATGTTAAAGATAACCCGTGCCTTTACTATTCATTGATTCTTGCTGGAAAAAAATTATGTTTTTCCTGAAATTAATGTAAAACCTTTTAAAACTTTTTTTTTCTAGTCAAGACCTTAAGATGATTACTATTGCAGTCAGTGAGCATTATGGCTATGTTGTTCTAGTGGGTATTGGATCTGTATTTGTTTCAATGTGGCATGCGATAAGAGTTGGGCAAGCAAGGAAGAAATATGGTATAAAGGTATGTCCTAATATAGTTCTGATGTATACAATGCTGCAACTTGTATTTTCACTTACATTCTTATAGAAAGACCATGGCATATAGAAAAAAAATTGCAGGGATCAGTAATTGATATATTTCTGTAAATAATAGTGATTTTTAATATGTTTATTTAAAAAAAACAGCTTTACAAATTTCATAACTACTTATTTGCTAGAAAAATAAGAAATTTTTAAATGAAATAGATGATCTGTTTTTAATTATTTAATTTTTATTTATTTAAAAAATATAATCTTATGTTTAATGCTATTTATTAATGAAAATGAAAGTGCTTCTCAGAATTCAATGAAAGCCATAACATTATAATAAGTTAGTAACAAAAATGCATAAGAACATATCAAATGTAACACATTATGAAATAAGCCTTGAAACTAAAAATAATTATATTTGCCAATTGTTAATATTATCAATTCTTTACCTGGTTAACACTGCCTTCCCTGACACTGCATAATGTTGATAACTATTTTCAAAGGCCAAGTTATTTATTTAGCTTAAAATTTTAATTTCAATATGCCTGCCAGAGATTCCTCTGTTTCATTTGAGCTGTGGGGCAAGTATTGAATCAGTAGCACTCCAAGCTTATACCTGATGTTCTCAGGATTCTCAAGCCCCCACTATGCTTGCATTAAGATTTTCTCCACTAACCCATGCTATGTCCTGGGGGTAAAAGAAAATCAATCATTTTCAGTTTTGAACTGCTTCTTACTTAAATATATTAGAGTGAAATCTATTTTTTTCTCAAGAAAAAATATAAATAGTTAAATAGTTTCCTAGCTTTGCATTACATTGAACCATTTGTTGCTCATTTTTGACTCTGCTAACAAGCATCTCAGAAGTACTTATTGCCTTGGCCAACAATGATAGAGTAAAGGCCTGCTCAATTCAAGTTTTCTCAAGGCACTCTGATGCAAAAAAAAAAATTGCCAGGGGGCGCACAAACACTTGACAAGCAAATCATGTTGTCTGCATAGGTTTTCATTGAGTGCTTTCTGCATTCAGATTTAAAACCGTGCTCTTTTCAAAACTTACAATTTTTTAATGCACAATTTTTCAAAATTTCTCTATGTTAAAGATGGTGATATGTTATTTTCTGATGTGTCAATCCAAAAGGTGTGTACGACTTCAAAAAATGGGACTTCCCCCCTCCCACATTAGACAACTGACTGCAAATTGGATTACATTCAGAACTCTGTGGCCTGAGGCTATAGGGAGTGGGGTGAGGGAGAAAGCTGGGTGTAGGTTACGTGGTATATATATTTTGCGCCTTTGCTGCCTTCGTTCTCTTGGTAGAGAAATTCAATACCTTTTACAAACAATCAATATTTAAAACATCATTTTGAATATAAACTATATCATTTAGAAAAAAAAATCAGAAAACTGCTGAAAATCCATTGTAACTTTCAGGGAAAAAAAACAGAAGAATGGAAGCAAAATAACACGAGAAATAAAATAGAGGAAAGTGTGGCGATGCCGAGTGCTTGGCATTCAAGGGTGCAAAATTTCTCCACTCAGATGCTGAGCTCACAGCACTGAACAGGTTAATTGGGAGAAAGGAATTTACATTTTTTTAGCATCTTTCTTGTATCAAATTTCTTTTGTTGCTAATGCATATAGTATTTACTCACAGTATTCAAATCACTAACTGTAAGTAATATCTAATATATAGTCAATTGTTCATTATTGACTGACAGCTGACAGGGGATTACACTAATTCTAACTTCGGAAAGTGTAAATCATGATATGTCATCAATAACTATGCAACAACAAATAAATTTTTAATTAATCTCTATAAAGAAAAAATATTGTCTTAAAACAAAATGTTGCATTTTCCCACTTCCTTGAGTTTAAGTGGTCAACTCATGGTTGCCAATGGTACAACATGACCTTCACATTCTACCATCAAAATTTCACATTTCTAGCAAAAATACATGGTTTGCAATATTCCTTTGAAATTTTCAACTTTTTCGGCAGTTAGAGGGCACATTTATAGCTTCTGGGAGATTAGGAAAGTGAAAATCATAATATTTCATCAATACCTGTCCAATGCAAAAAAAAAAAGTTTTCTCTATAAAAAAAATTTTGCTGAGAGCAAAAAAGTTGCATTTTCTCACCCACTCTGGTCTAAGAGGTGAATCAATTGTTGCCTATGAAAACTTCAGGACGTTCACATTCCACCACCAAAATTTCGATTTCTAACTTGATTTCTAACGGGATTTTCTGAATGCGAGAAGTCCAAGGGGCATTGTATAACACTGGCCATGTTTAAAATATACGATACCAAAAAGAATCATTAAAAGAAATAAAAATCATATTTCAGGTTGAATATTATATTATTTGGGAGAAAATTTCCTTTTGATAAATATATAATTTAACTGTTTTTATTCATCAGGTTTTCCAAAATGAAGCCTTAATTGTATAGTGCGATTTTTTTTTTTTTTTTTCACCATATCACATTGAAAAAGGCTTATTAAAATCAATATGCTTGCAAATTTGTTTATATTATTTATTTTCATAAAATTTGTAATTAAATTCTGTTTAATTTGGTATATAACATGACCTATTTCCTTTGATTGGTTATTTTTTTTTAATTCTAAAGTTGACTTGTTTATGTGACTCAGCTCAATTGGTTAAAAGTCTGGAATTTCTCAAAATATGCTACTGAGAAAAAAATTACAAAACGAGAGAAATATTTACTTAAAACCAAAAACATAATTTTTTGTTGTTCAGAAATATATATACATTCTATTCATGTGCACTGTAATAAATTCTGTCTATTAATTTTTTATAAATAAATTTTTATTTGTGTTGCCAGATGCATTTCTTTTTACTACATGACTCTAAAAAAGTCCTATTAAAATAAAACATATCTTTTTTTTATTAAATACTTTATTTTCAGAAAATCAGAATTAAATGCTGATTTAATTTGGCTTATAACATGCCATAATTCCTTTCATTAGTTATTTGGAAAAAAAGTTCTAAAGTTAAAGGTTTTTTTTTAGCTGAGCATAGGGAGAAAATAGCTTGGCCTCTGAATGGAAACCTGTTTTTCAGGCTGGACACTGGAAGGATTAACCAGTTAGCCTATATAAACACAATCTGATAGACAAAAGGATTGAAATATAAAATTTATTAATGAAATTTATACTTTAAGAGCTACAAGTGAACATAGTGAGTGATAATAAATAAATGATTTATTTCACAATTATCACTGTTAGGAGATTCATGTCTCCTGTTGTAGCAAGAGATGCGAAAATGATTCTGTGGTGATATTTCATTTTACATATTGTGCAGTTAAAAGCTTAGGTATATTTACCATTAGAGGAGAATAATCCTTAGCTGGTGGCTGGCACTCTCATCATGATTGCTGCCGAGACTTATGCTTGGTTGTTGCAGTGCTGTAGTTGTTGGCATTTTGCCAGTCCAAAGGCATTGTCTGGTGGTGGTTGGCACTATCCGATGATGCACAGAATGTTCATCTGTTTAACACATGACAGAGATGTTTCTTTACATTTGCTGCAGGATGACATGCTATGGGGCATGGTCACAGTGGAGATGTTCTTGTAGCTTTAACTATTTGATGAGTGGTAAAGGATCATCTTCTACTGCTTTACACATTTGACATTATTCTTGAGCATAATGCATTTCTTCGGTCTGCTTTGCCAGCATCTTCAGATGCTATTAACTCCATGGCAGATGGGGTTGTTATAATGTGGTTCCTCTAGCAATGCTCTTATAACTTAAATCGGAAACTGTGTAATAGCAAGTTCCAGGCAGGTAGGAGAGAGTTCAGATTGGTGTTGCGTAGTTCTTCCTTTTTTAAGGTTTATATAATTAAATTTTCCATGTAGTTGAAATTTTGCGGCTGAAGATGCTAGTATTTTATAATTGAGTTTAGTTGTTGTTTGATTGTTTGAATTATTGTTTGCATTAGAGCTGTGTGGCCTATTTTTTTCTTAATGTCTGTTTTGTCGTCAGTAATGTCAATTTGTCTATATGTTTTGCCTACATAGTTTTTTGTAGTAATTGTAGTTTTTTAGTACTTTTGTAATAATTGGCGTGGGTCGTCAAGTTTTATGTTATATATTCTGTCTGTGGGTTTAGTTTTGCCTCTGTCATTAAGTTCAACTTTCATTATTGTATTTATTATAGAGCTAGGAGCTTTCATATTGTATTTCTTTAAAATGTTAGTGAATGTGAGAAGCCTGGTATGTATGGGAAAGCTATAGTTTAATTAGGTTTAGCTGATTATTGTTGTGCTTGTGTTGGTTGAGTGCTATGTTTAAGTTTGTATTTGACTTGTTTGTGGATTTTTGTTATGAATGATTTCTCAGCCACCTTCTTGGCCTGTTTCATAAATATAGTTAATTTCATTTCTTAGTAAAACTTTAGATGATGCATAGCGATGCGCTCTATAAAAATATATGTTGAAAGCTGCTGCTTTATATGAAGTGGGGTGCTTTAGATTTGGTACAAAAGTGGATTTTCTGTATACTGTTGTATTGCATTGTAAATTATTATGTTATCATTATGTCTAACTATGGTAATTGCTGGTTGGTTTCATTGAGACATGTAAACTTTATGGTGGTTAAGATGGTATTAAAGATGTCTAAAAGTTTATATAATTCCCCTACTTATCCTAATTAATGAACTGCAATGGAGGAAAGACAACCTGAAAATGTTTTTGTAACCTCACCACACTAAATGACACACAAATTATGAAAGGGGAGAAATTCGGCCATCTTAATGCCAGCAAGTTCACTACTCTATTGTTGGTTAGGCTCCCACTCAAGCACTTTCCTTTTTTAATTACTTATATAATGATGTAACACATAAGGAGCAGGGAACTGTAGGATTTATGCTAGATTATTACATAAAATGTAACACTAAACATTTAACTGCATATTGTTCTAGTGGGTAATTAAGTTGTAGGTTAATTCAATAGATAATTAAGTTGCAAAACTGAGTAAACTTTAGTGCATTAACTGCAAGAAATTTTTAAATTTAAGGTCAAGGGTTAAGGAATAATGTTATTCTATGTTCGTATAAAATGTAAACATAGAAATTGTCAGTGGAGAAATCTGGGGGATAATTTGCTTCTTTTCTGCCAAATATTTGGCAGACTGTACTAGTATATATATATTGCTGAAGATATAAATTTACACCATGAAAGTGCTTAATTAAGGAAGTAACTGCTTAATTGAGTGTAATTTACTTAAAATGCTTCAGTAAAAATTGTATGACATTAGTTGTCATTAAAAATTGCACTGTTTAATGGTTAATTTGAACAGAGTAGCATAGTTCAGAGTATTACAAAATAAACTGCTATATTATTTTAAACCTCTTTTTATATGTATTTTTTATTTTTCAGTATCCAATAATGTATAGTGATAGCAACAATGTTTTCAACTGTATCCAAAGAACACATGGCAACTTGTAAGCAAAAACATTTGTGCTACTAATTTGCTTATAAAACTTGTAGTTCATTATTTGCATTTTTGTATAAATATTTTAAAAGTGATTAAAATAGCAATTAATGATCAATAGTAAATACACATACATAGAATCCAAGGAATACATATGTGGAAAAATTAGTTTTGCCAATGATTAGGACTTGAACTTATATCTTTCAATTTCTGTCAGAGTATGAAAGTTGGAGAAATGGATTTGAGTCCCACTCATCAGCAAAGCCTCATTTTTTTTTTTCACAACTGTATAGCAATTAATAATTTCATCTTAAATGCATGTTTTAAAAAGCAATTTTTTTATGAACAAAATGGTATATATTACAAGCCTTGCTGAAGGGAAGTATATAAGGCTGAAATAAGCTAATTTTGTAATGTGTAAGTGATTACTATTAATAAAATTTGCCAATTACAAATTGTGGAAAATGAATTATTCCTGCTTGTTTTTTTAAAAACTTTTATTATGTTTTGCTAAAAGTAAGAAAATTTAAAAAATAAAAACGTATTGAGAACCTCAGTTTTAAAGAATTTTAAAAGTTGCTTTCATTTAAAAATATTTCTGCAATATTGAGAATAGGCATCTACAGATTATATAGCCAATGTATTCTGTAACCTGTATATTATAATTATCTCTACCAGGAAATCAATATAACTATTGTGCTTTTTATACTACATAATGATTAAGAAACATTTATCATGCAACATGTCAGAGCTTGGTTCAGTCCACAATTATGAGTAATAGATGGGCGCTTCCCAACAAGATCATTATGTTAGCGTACATTGACGTTTCTCAGACATATGAGGAAATGAAGTCCACTTACACATAAACTTTCTTCAAGCATTCAAACAGCTGTAGTCATTTCTTTAAATAACCTCTCTGTCAACAGATGGCATGAAGTGTCAAATACCATTTCACAGATGATACATAAGCCATTGTATAGTACTTACAGACATTTCTTTTATGAATGAGTTGCTATTGTCAGATGCAATTACATTATTTAAAAAAAAAAATCCAGAATATTGTCAGCAAGACTACAGTGGGTCTGTTTTGCAAGAATCCCCCCCCCCCCCTAAAAATCATTCTAAAGACTAGTGTACAAAGTAAGGGAAAAAAGCCAGTTCGAATGTCAGAAATGCTATGATGGCCTCCACTATTCTGAGTGTTTCAAGATGTTCCATACTGAAAAACTTAAATACCACAAGAAATCTTTCATAATTTCAGCATATTGCAGGTAAAAAAGCAAAATTAACATTTTTTTTTAATTCAAACATTTAGCTATGATATTGAATAAAACTTTACATTATAAAAAATTTATTGGGTTGATTTCTTACCACTGAGTGGCACACATTGGACTAAATGACCAGGTCACAAAAACCCCAAGGGCTCAGAGAAAGTTGGGGAAGAGAACTCACTGGACAGCCATTAGGAGACTGTAGCCTCCCATCAGTTCCATCTAGCATGTTCTTTAACATGCACGAGGCCACAACTTAATGTCCTAGCACTCTGTTCTGACATACAGCACAGGAGAGGCAGCACTCACTTCTAACATCAATTATTACATACAAAAGCACCAATATTTGCATATCCACTGAGACTGAAATCACTACTGACCACTGCCTCATGACTAAGAACACAGCCACAATTTTCCCTGACACTGTAGGTTTTAATGTCCTGGTACATGTGCAACAGTCACATGCAGAAATCAGAAACATTGCGCAATCACAAATGTATAGCACCTCTCATCCTCTCACTAACTATCTAGCCATGATCAAACTCACTCAGATTGCCATGTTTACCCGTCATCACAGTCGCAGGTATGCTATGCAGCAGGTAGGTATTTGATCTATTTATAGCTTGCAAGGGGTTTCAATTGGCTGCATTATTGTGGCAGAGTAGGGCAGGTTTGTGGATGGGTGCGGTGTGTATAATAAATTCTGCTTTCAATGTATTGTATTTTGGTATAATAAATTCACCATGTTCAGGAGTAAATAATTTAAAAATAAATATAAAATATTCTGTGTATTTTTGTGAGCTAAGTTGTACTGCAACCATAGGATTTATCATCTTAACTATTGTATCAATTAAGTAAACACAACACTGTGATCCTGTGGTTGCATTGCAAATTATCACTTTACATTGCTTACCAGAAAATGCCTAGCTATGTGTAATTTTGTTTTTGTTGCATATTATTTTACTGTAATTATTTATATTTTAAATTATATCTACCTTTGCTTTCCTCCATTATTTAATGTTATATTTTTTACCTATCTTCCTATTGCTTTTGACTTTGACATTTGGCAGTTGGTCGGTTTGTGGATTTGACAAAACATTGTTCCAACACATCTTTCAAATGTGGTGGAGAAACTTAATAATTTATGTGCCAAATGAAAGCTTGTGATGCAGGAAGTGTCATAGACTATAAAAAAAATACCCCCCATGCTTTCTTCCCCCCTAAAAAGGGGAAATGTGAAAACTATTCTTAAGCTATATCTACAGAATGCAAAGGCTGAAAGTAACGAGCTACACATCAAATGAAAGCATCTGATGCAGGGAATGTCGTAGTCTACGAAAAAATGATTCCCATACTTTCTTCCACCCTAAAAAAAAGCAAAAACTCTCTGCTCTGCCCTCGGTCAGTAGGGGACATCAATGGGCTTGGAAAGGCCACCGTCCATCAGATGGGACGTTTGCATGTTAAAGAACACGCTGGATGGCCTTGACGTGAGGCTACCATCTGTCTCCCAACAGTTGTTCCTGTGGTCCCCTTCCCCAACCTTCTCTGAGCCTTTGGGGTCCTTATGACCTGGCCACATAGCCCATTTGTGCAAAAAAGTATTGCTCAGAGGTAAAACAACCCAACCTAAAAAAAGGGGGACAGTGTTAAAATGATTATTCATCTATATCTCTTGAATGCAAGTGCAGAAAGTAGCAAGCTATGTGTTGAATGAAAGCTTGTAATGTGTGGGGAGTGTCGTAAGCTATAAAAATGCCCCCCCCCCCCATGCTCACCTTTCCTAAAAAATGGGAAATGTAAAAGTCTTTCTACTGTATCATCAGAATGTGAGGGTCTACAGTTACGAGTTAGATATCAAATGAAAACTCATATAATGATGGTCATGAACTATTTTGAATTTTGCCCTCACTTTTCCCTGACAAAATGTGGGGAGGCGGATTTTTGCGGTTGTCGACTTTAATGATTCATATCTCAAATTAAAGTTTGTGACATCTCCACTGTCAAGGACTACCTCAAACCTGAATCTAAAAGGATGGTAAATGTGCTCGATGTGTGTGAGTCATGTAATTATTTATGTTTTAAAAGTTTCTGATGGTAAGTGTTTTTTAGTGGCAACAAAAATATATATGAATTAAAAATTTCTAAAAATGCCAATCTTCCTATATGGCCCTGAAAAGTAGAAAATAAACCTAAAGTGTATAGATGGTGCAATGAGTTATTGAGTTTGTATTCACTTCGAAGAAAGATAGGGCACAATTTATGTACTCAGCAAGATTACCAGCACCCTACCTTCCTTTGAAGTGAATACGACTCAATGACTGATTGCACCATCAATATGCTTTAGGTTTATTTTCTATACTCTTTAGAGCTGTATAGGAAGATAGATATTTTTTATATTTTTTAGATTATATGTTTTTTCAGTGTTAATTGTATATCCCCTCAAGTGTCATATTCACTGTCCAAGCTGCTGGATGGAGAGTCATGATGTGGAGAATGCTTACACGGCATGGTTTAGGTCTGTTAATATGTCTGAAGAGTTGACAAAATGCAGCAACTTTTTTGATAGTTTACATTACCTTGCAAGTTATAAACACTTGCCTAATACTTCATTGGGTCTTCGTGGGCAGAGATGACAGCTCAGATTTGACATGGCATGCTTTACACATATCTTTGAAATATAGCAGGAAGGATATTGAAACACCCTTCCTGAAAAATGGCTTGAGCATCTCAAAATGAATAGGACAGTGGTCTGTGCATTTGAATAGCATATATTGGTATGCCTTTTGACCATAAAGAAACCAAATGCTGCATTGCAACAGGAATGGCTTCACATCACACCAGACATCTTCCAAACAATCATAGAATCTATACTTCATCAAATTAAAGCATTTCTGAAGTCACTTAAGGTTCTTGCCTGATATTGAGATAAGGTTTTTAATTTTTTGGTTGTGTGATGCATAAACATCAGATATGTTATGGACTTTGAATAATGCTGAACCTACTGATAACTGAGAATTATAAAAATTTATAATTTGTACAAATAAATTTTTCATTCTGTGACATATTTTAAAGATGGGGCATCTGATCACTTTAAGTGTTTGCTATATATTTTTCTAAATGTTTGCATTTTTAATGGTTTATTTGTAGCAATCTTTGAGTTACTGTATTGTATCAATCACTTCCGATCTTCAATGTAATGAAAATAATGGCAGTGAACAACTGTAGGCATTGAACTGACTTTTTTTTGTGAGAAATTAATATGAATTGACACAAAAGGAATTGAGAACAGTGAGCTGCCATAAATCCTTAATATTATCATGTGATAAAAGTTTATATACAACCAAGTGATATACATGCTGTAAAAAATGTGCTAAATTTTGTAATATTTAGTAAAATTCTGTTGCAACCATGACAAACCTTTGTTACAGTAACTACTCTGGTATAGAACCATTGCTCTCTACACTTCTGATGAACTATATAGGTTCTCACTTGTATAAACCATTTTATTTTATCTGAAAATATAGCAAAAGCTGAATTTGCCTTATATCTCAGGCGGGAGTGGCTCAGTCAGTAGTGCATCAGGCTCGTGATCTGTAGTTCCCAGGTTCGAGTCCCAGCTGGGTCAGCACTGAGATTTATCTCCACAAAATTCCCCGCCCTGCCCACTGTCAGTAGGGGACACCGATAGGCTTGGAAAGGTCACCGTTCGTTGGATGGGATGTTAAGTTGTGGCCCAGTATGCAGGAGAGCCATAACCTGTGCACGTTAAGGAACATGCTGAATGGCCTTGATGGGAGGCTACCATCTGCCTCCCAACAGCTGTTCCAGTGGGTCCCCTCCCCCCAACCTTCTCTGAGCCTTCGGGATCCATGTGACCTGGCCATTTAGCCCATGGTTTGCAAAAAAAAGTGCTGCTCAGATGTAAAACAACCCAACCTTTATATCTCATATTTTATCTTTTATTTGTTAAGAAAATTAATACAAGGTATATTTTGATAGATAAATTTTAAAAGATTGAAAGTGGAAAAATAGAAAATAACACCAATTTTATATCTGTTAAAGCAGGGCTGCCATTTTCATAAATTTTATTCATTTTTAACGATTATAAAGTTATTAAACAGATTACAGGCTATTTTAATATTTTTGCAGATATTCGACCTGATGAACTTTTAAAGAATATAGTGTTTTTGATTCTGATCATAAACAATCAGGAGACAGAAAAAGTGGAAACTCCAACAAATCAGTTTCCAAATGTTATTCAAGTTAATCAAGATCTACTGATTCAGAGTTTTTTTCCTATCTCTGTGGAATCCCCCCCCCCCCCTCTCATTAAGCATTACTAGTTCTGACAATATTGACATATATTGCTATAAAGTGTCATAACAGGAGAATGGAAAAAAATACAATATTGTGTAAACTTGCAAAGGCAATGCTCATACTTCCACACAGTAATACAAGAGTGGAAAGATTTAAGCTGACTCTGACAACTGCCCATAGATCATCACTTGACTCATCAATGCTGTATTGCACTATTCATGCAAGAAAATGTTCGTGACAATTTACAGCTGCCTAATTAACAGATGACTTCAGGAAGAAGGTGAGCAAATTTAAAAAAAATACCGATGAGTGTTCAAATGCACTGTTAAAAAGACCTTGCTCAGTAAAAACTTTTCATACAAATAGTTTAAAGGATAAACTTACAAATTTTATTGCACGATGACAGATAAATTTAATGTTATTTTAATGCATGTTCAAGCTTGGAACTTCCAATATTAAAGCAAGTTATTTCATGCGTGGATTTTTTTTATTATTATATAGGAATGCATATCTTCTAATTTTAGGTCTATGTTTATACTTGTGTTTTTGTTTTATAAATAAAATCCTTGTTTTTGTTCTGCAAGATTCTATTTAGTTGGCACAGGGTTGTGATTTTCCAATTTATTAAATGAACTGAAATTTATTTTAATATCTAGGCCTAGGCTATGCAAAATGTGAATATTTTATTGCATAATATACATAATATACAACACATATGTTTTGCAAGTGCTGATATTTTAAATTTGTACTTTTTTGCATAAAAAACAGATTAAATATTTTGCAGGATTTTGCATTTTTTTTTAATACTAACAACAGAATTTCTAAAAAAAATTGGAGGCAGCCCTATATTAAAGCTTACAAGTTTAAATTAATAACTAACAGATAGCCAAAATGTAATAACATATTATAAATGTAGAATTTTGATGACAAGCTTTTCATTTTGATTTTAAACAATCATATTACATTATAAGAATATTTTCAATACATAAGTAGAAAAAATATTTATTTTTTTTACAAATTAAATAATTAATATTTGACTTTTTATATTTTAGTTTAGAAAACTACCCTCAATTTCTTATGTTGTTGTTCACTGGAGGACTGGAATATCCTGTAAGTATAAGCTAATTCACAACCTGATAAGCTGTTTCATAAAAGTATTATATGAAATAATGTACCATTCATATTTTTTGCAAGAAGACAGCAGTTAATCAGCCAAAAGGCTGTCAAGGTCTATCATAAGATTCCACATTATATGCAGGTATCAAATAACTGTACTATATATTTCTCTACACTTCTCTGAAAAACAAAATGGCATTTCATAAAAAAATTTAATTATTTGAGTAATCATGCCAGTTTGCATGAAAGCAATTTAGCATAATTCTTTCTCCTTTGTGTGAGTTAAGATACAGACTTCTGTCCTAAAAATATGTCTCAAGACAGTGTTTACAAAAGATAATTTAAACAATTTTTAGCTTCCACAAATAGCAGTGTCAATTTTAATACTTTACTTTTTTTATATATAAACCTCTATAATTTTCAGTAGCCAAGTATTGAAAGCTGAAAAGTGGAGTATGTGTCCTAAAAATATTAGCTTATAATGTTCTTCTTTTCCACCTTTTTATGTATAGTATAAAAAAAATAATAAAATAAAATAAATACCCCATCAAGCAGCTGCTTGCCACAGAGGTCTGATAGGAGCCTGTCAGTTTATATGCCAAAGTAGAAGATCTGAGAGGATGGCAGGACCTCAGCAGAAAAACAACACATACAACCATGCCTTATCCGGGGCTCGAACCCAGGTCCCTTAGATCAGTAGCCAAGCGCACTAACTATCAAATATATGTTGGTGATAGGAACCAGAAAAATGTGATGTTAAAATAAATTTGAAAAGAAGAAAATATACATTGTAAATTTTTTGCTTCATAAAAATATAAACGTGGGGGGGGGGGTCCATAATATCTTTGTCCGTGCAAAACAGAAATTTTGTTCCTGTAAGAAAAAATAGAATTAAGAGGGATAGGGATTGCTTCACTCTGCAGCACAAACAGTAGAAACACATATTTTTATAGTCGATATTTGTATACTGTGATAGTTTTAAACGTGTTTTCCCTAACCAATCACTCATTTTAGAGAGAGAATGTTTTAAAGACATTTCTATATATTTTAAAGATTTTTTTTTATTTTTGGGAAGATGATGAGTAGGGCTTTATTTATTTAGGATATTGAGAGGAGTCTAAGAAAGGGGACCTGGGTTACTTATCTAGAATCTCTTCTTCTTTTAACAGGCTACAGTTGTTTTTGTGGGAAGAAGGTACTCCCCTACACAAGTTGAGCAAGGGGCTCTTTTTATTTAATGCAAAGTTACTGCATATTGTGATTCAAAGTACATAATAATATGAAAATGTTTTTGAATTTATTTCACAACAACATAAGTGTGAACATTGTTTCAACACATGAATAATTTTGTCCCTAATTCCTTGATGACATAAGTGCTGATAGATGTATGCCAGTGATTCCCTATATTTAAATTGATAGTGTAAATGTTATATTTGGAGAAAAGTGCATTATTGTATTGGAACTCTGCAATTCTAATAGAATTGTCATTTTTAGTTAGCACAAGACTAGGAAGAATAGTTTTAAATAGCATTGTGAAAAGATGAAAAATATATGGAAAATCATTGAAATCAGTCAAAGATGTTATTGAAAGTGCTTTGAGAACTGTTACATATAAGAGAACATTTTAGTATTTTAGGTGCCCAGTATTTTCCCATCTCTGATTTTATGTGTACATATGAAATGTTCAGTTCTATATCGATTCATTTAAGGATTAGATGTAAATGATTATTGTAAAAGAGTTTGAGTTGGTTAATAGATTATTTTGGTGTGAGTTGACAAAAATGTTAATATTTTTATGAAAGTAGATTGTTATTAGTATGAAATGTAGATCAGCAATATTTAAATTATATCATCTCATTAAGGTTTGAGAACTGATTTTGATTTTAACCCCAAATGATTCATTGTATTACTTGAATAGAATTGCTGTGTATAGTGTAGATATTGAAGACTGAAAACCAAAACTTTCTTCAAATGAGAGAAAATGCATATTTCAAAAATGTATGATTAATTCTTGATTTTAATTTTGGCTGTATTGTGTACTAACTAATTTTAAATTTCCTACATCCATGTAATTTTTTTCAGTGTGAAAGGTATTGAAACTTGAAAGAAATATTAAAATCTTATATTTGCTCACTGATATCAGTTTAAATATTGTAGTTTTAAGCATTGAAATATAAATACTATTTCCCATAAATACTTATTTTTCTAATGCTTTCAGCGTCTTAGTGCAGCCGCTGGAATAGTATTCCTTTTGGGGCGAATTGTGTACACTCTTGGATATTCAACTGGAGGTATGATATAAAATATTACTATTATTATTATATATTCTTAACTCTTCCAGTGTCCACGTCGTCTGTACACGTTCGGAGAATCTGTAAAAATATGCCGAGGACGTATACACACGTTTTTAGTACAACAAAAAAAAATCGATTTTTTTTAAAATAAAAATTGCCGTTGTAATTTTATATATATATAGCTTATAAAAATATATAATTCAGGCTTCAAAAATAATATTTTGTTTTTTAATTTGATGCATATTTTACTAAACTACAATTTAAATAATTTTATAAAGCCATCTGATTGCCATTTTTAGAAGCACTAAACGGTATTGCCGAATTGCTTGTTAGCATTCCTATTTGCTGAAGCAACCTTCTGGTTTAAGCTCACAGGTTTGATTTGAGCTATTATCAACAAATTTTCCCCTAAATTTTCAAAAAAATCGAAAAATTAACAAAAAAATGCTATTTTTAAAAATGATAGATTTTGGAAGTAATTACAAAATACGTACCGCCATTTTATTTTTCCGTTTCACACTCTTTTCTGTCAAAAACCTAGTCAGTATTCCCAAGTTATTTTATCATTTTTCCCAGCATTCTATGCATCTTTCCTGCCTTTAAATCGAAACTAAAAGTAAACACGTCCTTCTTAGAAATTCTGGTTGCACCTGCATTTAATTAGTTATGCTTCACTGAGGCAAACAAGCCACAGATGGCTGATGCAATCTCCGTTGCTTGTGCTATGTATTGTTTAGTTTTGGTCTAGCATATTGGATACTCTTTGTCAAGTTAGTATTTTTTTTTTATATTTAAACTTTAGTTAGTTTTCATTTCAGTAGATTTATTTTCGGAATTGAGCAATCTTTCGGCCAATCAATAAGTATCGATTTTTTTCAAAGTTAAGTTATATCGTATGGCCGGGCTAAACTTGTGGTAACATTGCATTAGGCTATATGTCAATTTTTAATTTATTATTTATTACTTTTCCAGTAAAACTTTGAACTAGTATCATTTTCTGAAAATAAATGAGTTTTTGGATACGAAAGCAAATTCATTTTTATAGATTTACTTCCGTTAGTTAGCGATCTTATGATCGGCTGATTTATCAATTTTACCGAGTTATGCTAGATTGCAGGCTGGTTAAAAGTTGTTGCAGATATTTTATTTAATATTCCATTAAATTTTATGTAATTTTTATTTTATCATTTCTTGTTTTTTTAGTAAAAAAACTTTGAGCTTGTACCATTTTCTGAAATTGAATGTCTTGTATACGAAAGCAAAATAGACTTCCATTGCCACGGAAATTGGCCACCATTTGAGAGGGCAATTTCAGGAAGGGCTGGTCCTTGTTGCACAAACTTTTCTGCACTTAGCCAAGATCACCAAATTTCAACACCCAAAGAAAAAATTCATAATATTTAATAAAAAAAAGTAACCAAGAAAGTTTTTTTCTATTTCATAACCAGTTCAGAAAATTCCATAAATGTGAGAAGGCCAAATCACATTGTATAACACTTGCTGTGTTTAAAATATATGATACTAAAAAGAATCATTAAAAGAAATAAAAATCATATTTGTGGTTGAATATTATATTATTCGGGAGGAAATTTCCTTTCGATAAATATATAATTTAATTATTTTTATTCAGCAGGTTTTCCAAAATGAAGCCTTAATTGTATATAGCGATCATTTTTTTTTACCATATCAATTGAAAAAGGCTTATTAAAATCAATACGCTTGCACATTTGTTAATATTATTTATTTTCATAAAATTCATAATTAAATTCTATTTAATTTGGTATATAACATGAGCCGTCCCGTGGCCGAGTGGTTAGCACACTTGGCTACTGATCTAAGGGACCTGGGTTCGAGCCCCGGGTAAGGCATGGTTGTGTGTATCGTTTTTCTGCTGAGGTCCTGCCATCCTCTCAGATCTCCTACTGTGGCATATAAACTGACAGGCTCCTGTTAGACCTCTGTGGCAAGCAGCTGCTTGAGGGGGTATTTATATTTATTTATTATTATAACATGACTTATTTTCATTGATTGGTTATTTTTTTTTAATTCTAAAGTTGACTTGTTTATCTAAATCAGCATAGTTGGCTCGAAGCCTGGAATTTTCTCAAAATATGGTACCGAGAAAAAAAATTAGAAAATGAGAAAAATATTTACTTAAAACCAAAAAAGTAATTTTTTTGTTATTCAGAAATATATAGTCATTCTATTCATGTGCTTTACAATCATTTCTGTCTATTAGTTTGTTTTTTTTAATAAATTTTTATTTGTGTTGCCAGATGCATTTTTTTACTACATGACTTTAAAAAAGTCCTATTAAAATAAAACATATTGTGTTTTTTGTTAAATACTTGATTTTCAGAAAATCTAGAATTAAATGCTGATTTATTTAAATTAATTATATATGCATATTTATTTTCATTTATATAGGCATTATATTAGATTATATAGGCATTATATCAGATTATATAGGCATATTTAAATCTTAGATTAATTATATAGGCATATTTAAATCAATTATATAGGCATTATATTAGATTAATTATGTGCTACATTATTTAAATGCTGATTAATTAGATGAAATCACTATTGAAATGCTAAAATCTGGAATTGTTTCTGTTACCACATAGCTGATTGAAATTTTGAATATCTTATGATAAAGGCATTGTTCCTCAGGATTTTACCAGAGCTATTATTATCCCTGTTTTTTTTTAAAGGTGATTGTGGTTCTTGTGATAACTATAAGGGTATCAGCCTACTTTCTGTTCCTGGTAAAGTTCTTTGCATGATTGTGCTTTATAGAATTAAGATTCTGGTTGATGGACAATGGCATGAGCAGGAGTATGGATTAAGTGGTAGGGGATGTATTGATCAGATTTTTTCACTTAGGCAGATTCTAGAGAAATCATCATCATCAAGATCACAACTTGTGGAGCTTTTGTTGATCAAAAATATCAAACACCCCCAGTTGTACATGAAGGTACCACAAAGAGTAAGATAGGAAAGTAGAATAGATAGGAAAACTAATTTTGAAACACTGCAAAGTGGAAAAAATAAAGAGTTTTCCTAGCAGACTGTAGTTCTTTGAATTGGACTGGATCTGTTTTTAATTGAATTCTGTGATACATATTGATGGTCATTTCATTCTGTGATACTTATTGATGGCCTAATTCTCTAAGTTCTTCAAAGAATATATTCCTAGAAGTGTGGTACATGGGACAATTTAATAGCATGTGTGCCACAGCTTCTGTGGCAGTGCAGTTAAGGCATTTGTTAGATCTGTTTTCATCATGTTGTATAGTCTATCATTAAATCTGGTATGACCCCCACTTCTTAACTGGGTGATTATTACTAAGTCCTTTCTATTGTCCAGATAGCAGCATACCTTAGAAATATGTGGGGATATGTCTTCTGTGGTTTAGAGAGTTCAAGGTTTGTTTATTGAAGGTATGCTGTAACTCCTCCTTGGATTGCAGTCTGAAGATTTTCTTCAAGTTATGATGATTGTTTATGATGTTCTTGAGAAATGTTTAGAGTTTCAGAAATCTGTGGTTACTAGCTTCGTAGATTTCAGAAAGGCTTTTGACTCTGTTGATCATAAGATCTTATGGCATACTGAATAAGTTAGTTAATACTGAGTCATGTGTGAGACTCTATAATACTGAGTCATGTGTGAGACTCTATAATACTGAGTCATGTGTGAGACTCTATAATACTGAGTCATGTGTGAGACTTTGTAAAGCTTGTAGCAATTGGTTTAGCATTGCTTCTGGTGTTTAACAAGGGTGGATTTTGTGTCCTTTCCTCTTTAGTTTCCCTGTGTGTGGGAGAGCCATACCCTGTTCATGTTAAAGAACACACTGGATAGCCTTGACGGAAGGCTACCGTCTCCCAACTGCTGTTCCAATGGGTCCCCTTCCCCAACCTTCTGTGAGCCATTGGGGTCCATGACCTAGCTATTTAGCCCATGGTGTGCAAAAATATACCACTCAGAGGTAAAACAACCAAACCTCTTTAGTTTGGTTATTGATTATGTTATGCAAAATTCACTGTCAGGAAAAGATTTTGGTCTAAAATAGTCTAGAGATCTGAAAATTTCCTATTTAGATTATGCTGATGATTTGCCAAATGATGTTGATGATATGGACTCTTTCATTAGAGCTGTTGATGAGACTGGTAGTAGAGAGGTTTGGTAATAAACAGAGAGAAAACTAAAGTGATGAAAATTGGTCAGGCAGGCTGTGGTTCAATTAATTTGAATGGCTGTACTCTTGAGCAGGTGTCTCAATTTAATTATCTTGGGAACTATGTAACAGATACTGGTGGTGTGAGGCATGAGATAAACAGAAATAGGGATTCTGCTGGGACTTTTAAGAAGCTATGGAGAGTGCGTAGAAATAGTCATATACATCTAAAGACTAAAATTAGACTGTATAATAGTTTGGTTAATTCTAGGGTTAATTATGGTAGTGAAACTTGGATCCTTTGTAAACAAGATAGCAGGAAACTTGATGTCTTCAATTCTAGATGCTCATGCAGTATTTTGGCATTGGGTGGTTCAACTTTGTCAGTAATGATAAGGTCAGGCAAAGGAATTGGTAACCTCCTTTGAGTAGCATGTTGTGCAGAGAGAGACTCCATTTGTTTGGCAATGTTGCCCATATGCATAACTATAGATTAGCAAATAAGTTTATGAACACTGTGTCTAAAGGCATCAGAAAGGGGGGAGACCTAGGATGTAGTGGGCAGACAGTTTAAATAGGACCTCATTAGAATTGGTGTGCAGTGATCACATGTAGCTCAGGACAGATGTGTTTGGAGAACTAAATTGCACAATCTGGTTGGACCTCCATAACTCATGGCTGCTTGAGGATGAGGAAATTGATCTGGTCATCTGTGGCCACTTTTTTCTACTTTGCTAAGGAATGGTCAACTTCACAGGGTTTTGGTATTGGCCATTTGAATCCACCAAACTGCTTAATGACCGAGCATGATTACAGATCCTAAAATTAGTTCACTAATGGGTTTCTATTGAGGAGGATTCTGTTGAAGTTGTGATTTTTCAGCACATAGTGGGACTGATAATGCATTTTCTCTGAGGAATCAAAGGTGTTCTATCATTATGGCTTTAAGTAAATGCTGTAATGATAGAACACCTTTGATTGACAATGATAGAACACCTTGAACAACTTTCAGCAATGCTAACTTTAAAAATTGTGCTGACTTAGTCAAACATTAAATATTTAAAAAGCTTATTTCAAAACTTTGATGCCTTGATACTGTACATCATGAACTCTCAACTTAGCAGATGACATCTTGAGGTGCCAAATTTTTAAATGTTTTCAATTGGCTTTTTAAATATGTAATTTTTTTACTGCATTAGCACAATATTTAAAGTTTTAAGTACCACATTCAGTAGAAATGCATTCATCAGAGCAGATGAATTATGCAGTCCTACTTTGCAATCAGAATGAGTCAACATAATCTGCAATTTGTTACATCTAGGTGGTCTCAAAAATCACTTAGTTTTGATAACAAACTTACTATTCTGAAAGTTATAGATATCTCAGCTTTTAAATTTTCACAAGATTTATATTTAAAACATTGACTATATAATTGTATTGATCATTTATCCTGCTTCTCAGTCATGCAACAAATGCCTTTGATCATCTTTCATGATTTGCATTGTTAGTATATAGTGTATTAAGATTTAACTGAAAAATATGAATTTAAGAGTTTTGGCAGAATCTTAGCAGCTAGTAACTTTTTGAAATTTCAATGATAAATTTTAATATTCTCTTTCCAGATCCTCAAAAACGTTTACGTGGGTCATTTATGTACTTTGCATTTTTTACTCTCCTGTATGCAACTGGTCATTTTGCAGTTAATCTTTTGGGTTGGATCTAAAGTTCACTAAAGAAGGAAATAAATTTCCCATGCAATATATACCTAATGTGCCTAATTTGTATTATAATTCTGATGTTATTACTTCTGACTTTTAATTGTAAAAGAAGTTACTGCACAAAACGTTTTACTAACTTTGTTCATTGATTGTTGGAAGGGAATCTTGTGGAGGTAAAGTATCTAATTCTTTAAATGATTAATTTTTACTTTCATGAGGATGGTTCAAATTTTTACCATAGCTTGTCAGTAGATTTCTTATTGGAATCATGTAGTCTTCTACAGGTACTCTTCCCCTTATATGTGCACACTTGCCCCATGACATGGGAATGCTACTATCCCCATAGCATAGGATTCTTTAGAAAGTGTTGACAGCCATTGCAAAACATATGTCCATAGTATCATGTTACTGTCAAATTTCCATCCTCCAAAAATTCTCTTAATAATCTGAAGAAGTATTATCTAGAAAATAGAGGTTGATCCAAGCTCTCTCAATCCAGAGTATTCAGTGTTGCAATGATCTTATTAGAAGTATGGGCAAGCATTGTTTCAAGAAGAATGATCCTGTGACATATTCAGGATGGTATGACTAAGTGCATGCATGCAAGCAAATAAAATTAATGTATGAAATGATGCAAGTCCACAGTGTTTAAGAACAAATGAAAATTTAAGTCAAATTTTAACCATCCTCATATGAAGCATTATGAATTAATATTTTATCAACACTGTTAGTAATGAAATAAGAGGTGTGACCAAGATGACTAGAAAACTAGGATTCTGCAAACAATAATGTAAAGAGGATAAAAAGCTGACTAAATGGTGGTATTTTCCTACAGATCTGAAGCTGTCATACAAGTAGAAAATCATTTATTCAGTCGATTTCAATAATTTATTGATTTTTGTCTAACGGTCAGTTGCTTAGTGAGGATAGGGGTAATTGTTTTCCTAATAAGTCATTTTTTTACATTAACAAAAATATTATATTTACAACACCCTTGTGAAAAAAACTTGACTATGCTACAGGTTGTTATATTATTTAAATAAAATGTAATATGCCACAGATATATAGTTTAATACCACAAATGTATAGAACTTTACAGTAATAAATTATCACAGGAAAACATCCTGTAGACAAGAAACATTTGAAATAGTGAGTTAAAAAAATTGGTTGTTCTGACTGGGATTTGAACCCAGGTCTCCCAGAAGCATGCCAGGTGTCATACACACTAAATCACTGAGGAACTGACCATTTCTTCAACAAAGTGACATAAGCATTCCTGTTGATTCACCAGTGGCACCATATATTTTTCAGTAGTTAGACAGCCAAGCCATCACATTTTGATGGTAGTAATATTTGTCACTCATGCTCATAGCATTATATAAACAATTCAGTAATAAATTATCACAGGAAAACGTCCTGTAGATAAGAAACACTTGAAATAATGAGTTGGAAAACTTTTGTCAACTCATTATTTCAAGTATAATACTTTATTTTTCAATACATATAACTCTTATTAACTAGAGTGAAAGGCTTAATCTGACTGGATTAATTAATCATAAATCTTTTGCATATAGGTGGATAACAGTTTCGCTGACCTTAGTTGAGAGTCATATACTCCACTATCTAAAACTGAAGAATTTGTATATTATATAACTTTTTTTTTAGTATTTTTGCAGCAGTTTATTTTGATAAAAAAATTTCCAAGCACAACAACAGCACTTACATTTTGCAATAAAGCTACAATTTTAAGAAATAAGATATTCATGATGCTGTATGATAAAAAAAATTGCATAAAAAAGATAGTCCCATTGAAAGTTTCATTTGAAAAATTTCGATTTGATAAGCTTGCAAATACTTCAAAGTTTCATGCCGTATTTTATAAAAGAATGTTATGTTTGTCTGCTAAAATAGTTTTTGAATGGTGATAAAGTTATTGCCAAAAATATGTCATGAAATGATGTTGAACATGCTTTGTAACATTAATAGCTGTAGGTATATCAAGACATTTCCCATTTAAAACACAACAGTTTTAATTGCAATAAATTTCAGCTTTAGAAAACTCCATTTTCTAGCAAAAGGCTTTATTTAAACATATGCTAGAGCTATATTTTATATTAAATATTGCTTGTTTAATAAAACATTCCAAAGCAATCAGTTGCATGTATTATTCCATTTCATGAATTTTATTCTGTCAGTAGAAAAAGATCACTGAATTAATTGTGAATCATATGTATGCTCAAATTTTGTTGGTCAGTAGGTTTTTTTTCTGTAACGTTTTTCATTGTAAATTGAATCGCATATATGAAAGGCTGATGCATTTCCACAATTCTCAAATATATTTTTGTATAACAGTTTGATAATTCTAGTACAGTTACGTTTATGTTTTGTCTTTTCCAAGTAATATCATTCGAGATTTACAATTTTGATACAATTCTTTTCACAGTTGATAGGAAAATTCTTTAATAATTTTATATATGTTTTATACAATTTTTAACTAATTTTGCATGAAGCTTGTGGTGTGGGTAGAATTTCATAGAATAGGATAATCCTTAATTTCTAATACTTGCAAACTATACCAAAAATCAAAGCTTTAAGCCAAGAATTGACATAGTTGATTGTATTTTTTAACATTACTTTTGTAATTTGCAGTAAGCAAATGAACTATGAAAATAAAGTGACCTAAGTATAAACATTTTTAATGAACATAAAATAACGTTGAAATTATACTTAAAAGGTGATTTTAAAATTAATTCTTGATGCTCCAATATTCATTTTTCATATTTGATTGGTTAATTAGCTAGTTTAAACATAAATGTCATTGAAAAATGTTAAACTCAAATAATTTTGTATGTAAATAGCATTTTTTAATGTGTGTTCACTGAATTTAAAAAAAATCCTTTTGAACTATAGCAAAGTGAGAAAATTTTTCAGAGTTTGGACACATTAGAAAATGCTATCCCACAGTAGATTACATTAAAAAAAATTAATCTTCATCTGCACAAAATAATTAATCTGTCATTAAATGTTTAATATTACTATTCAATGTATTTAATAAATAAAAAAAAATAAATACCCCCTCAAGCAGCTGCTTGCCACAGAAGTCTGACATAAGGCCTGAAGTAACAAATTTCAACAAGAGCATAAATATCAATACAGTTATAAAAAATTATATAGTTATAAACATTATAATCAATATTTGAAAAACAAATATCACATGAGATAGATTATATTATGCAGTGGACCATGATTTCCCCCCTCTCTGATCTTTAGACTACATTAAAGTCTATTTTTATTTACATTATGAGGTTTCATAACAAACCTTTAGTGCCTTAATGAAAAATAGGACAGTGTCCAAGTTAAATGTTGAATTATGGTGAATTGTTAAAAATATTTAATTCTTACATTTCTCTGGTAATAGCTAAAGTGATCAAATTAAAAAAAAATCATATACCTTATATTTAAGGTACCACAATAAAATCTCACAATTTGCTAAACAATTTTTTTGTTTTAGTTGAGTAGAGAAATTTTATAATCAAACGTATGTCATGAAATATAATATTTGTTAAATAAAGAAGTTTTTTATTTCTAGCTTTAATATAGAGATATGTAATATGGAAATATTTAAAATAAAAGTCTATAGATGTTTGCTCAAAATAAATGTACATGCCAGGCATTCAATAAAAATGCTTTTTAGCAGTTGCCAAAATATTAAACTGCAATATATCTCAACAAATATTCACCAACTGATCGGAGTTTCGTCTCGCAACAGAGTGTAACGTTTCAGTCTATATTGCAAAAAACCATTGAAATTCTCAGACTCTCAAATGTGAGAGAGAATTGCACAGCTTTTAATCTCCCCAAGCCCTCAACACCAAAAAAACCTATTTTGAGATATTTTTTAATAAATGAAACTTTACATAAGACATTCTCCCCAATGTTCCCGAAACTCCCAAAGGCTCCTGTAAACCTCACATTGTGTAATTATTAATTCAATACTTTTATATCAAGTATAATTTTGTTGTACAACGTTAGTTAAAAAGATGTGTATTGCATTTGCTTGAAAAACTTATTCGAAATCCCAGTAAAAACAACTATGAAATTGTACGCTGAAATATATTGTAAAACATTGCAACGAGGGTTACTCAAATGGTGGCATGAAAAAGAATTTTTGTGAACTATGGGAAATATGGAGGAAAGCATAAAAAGGTTTGATTTTGCAAAAGGAAAATGTAAGAAAAATAAAATCTATGCATGGAAAAGTATAACATTTCCTTATTCCAATACTTCATAAATTTAATTTCATGAATTTAATTTCTTGGGTAGAGAACCAGAAAGGAAAGGCGAAATTCATTAAATGATAAAATCTGGCAGCTGGAAATTGAGTAGCTCTGGTATTAACAATTGGGTGAAAAATGTTTGTATGTTTAGTTCTAACTATAAGGTATGAGTATTGATCTCTGCTTAATATGGAATTAAATTTTTGTTCTTAATGTCATCCATTTTTTGCATATTTGTGCGTATGTTAAATAACTGAATGTTACAATCGTATAATATTTGGTGAGCAAATTAATCTTTAAAATTAATAAAGGAAATTAATCTTAGCAAATAAATATTGATTTCCGTTACAAAAATATTCATGCGTAGTAGAGATTTATATGCAATTATTTTTATGACATTTTATAATTTTTAATCAAATTGTAGAAAATAAATTGTATGTAAAAATAAAATTCACACATTTGTTCTAAGTCTCCAAGTTGAAGTGCCTACCATTAAATTACTTCCCAGTTTAATATTAAATCTCATTGCCAAGTACCATTTATAAATGAATACAGCATCTTTAAATTACAGTAAACTAGTGTTTTTTTCTTCTAGGAATTCAGAGAATTACATTTTTTTCAAAAACAATAAACCTTTTTTCCTCCAGTAGGGGCATTGTAATAGAATTTTAAAGCCTTTGGGCAAAAGAAATTGAAATCCCCAACTACAGAAGTTAATTAGTAACGAATTGGGATTAGGGTGTTTTTAAGATGGTAAGGGGTGAAAGTAAAATGGCAACATTTCGTGTAATTGAGTGATCACTAGGGGGGCATAATAAAAAAATTTTCAAAGGGATCCTAATTGACACTAGTCGCTATTTAATTGCACAATAAAAAATTATTTTTTTTCTGTGTATTTGGAAAAATATAAAAAAAATAGCTATATTGTTTTATTAATTATACTCTTCTATACCCAGAATGCCATCCCATAGCCGAGTGGTTAGCACGCTTGGCTACTGATCTAAGGAACCTGGATTCGAGCCCCAGGTAAGGCATGGAGGTATGTGTCGATTTTCTGCTGAGGTCCTGCCATCCTCTCAGACCTTCCACTATGGCATATAAACTGACAGACTCCTGGCAGACCTCTGTGGCAACCAGCTGCTTGAGGGGGTATTTATTTTTTTTTATGCCCAGGATACACCAGGGATGGAAAATGAATTTATGAAAGAGGGCCATTCATATTTTTTAGATAATAGTAAACCTTTGTGGGGGGGGGGGGTAGTGTGCAGCGTACATGCTGATGTGCTATTTTTTCACTTTTTTTGACTAAATTCAGTTATTAATCCGCCCTCTACTTATCCCAAGATGTCATTGCGATCCATGATTAAAGAAAGGAAAAGATAGTAAATGTGGTTTGTCAGCTAACAAAATTGGCATCCTAGGTAAAATAATTTTTGATCCACTGATCTTCACACAATATATTAAATCATTACTGAAAATAATTTAAAATTCAGAATATTAACAATTATATTATCTAAACACTGTATATTAACCCAACTTTGAATATGGCTCAGCTTTCTCTCCTGAAATTTAACTTATGTCAAACTATCTAACCATGTTACAGAAACTGATCCTGGATAGTTTTTAGCATATCAAATATATTTCAATAGGAAACAAATACATATTTGCCAAACCTTCAGTGAAATAATCCGATCCTGATGGGCGGCGATCGAAAGTTGCTTCTGATTTACCTGATATGAAGTTTAACATGTTGAGGTTTGTAGAATAATAAAATTTTTGATGCGCAATGTGCTGTTTTTGTAAAAAAAAAAGCAATACGCTTCAAAATCTCTAACCCACCACACTGAAGACGGCAAAAGACTGGATTTCCGTTGCAGTATAACATTTTCCCTTTCATACACTGATTTCCATAAATTAAGGAAAAATGAGAAAATCGCGATAGTTCGCCAAATATTTGTAGGATCCTCATCAAACTTGCTCATGTAACCAGCAAAGTAATGCGGAGTTAGCCTATCGTATGCAAATTAGTCGAGATTGCGTAATCGGGTAGCGGCATAAAACCAGATGCTTTGGAGTGGATCGTTATTTTGTGTTGTTAATGTGAGTAAAGAAATTCGAAATGGCCATTTTATAGGAATGACCTCGAGACATTTGACAAATGAACTGCGGTGGAGAGCTTTGGCCTGCTCGAAGCAAGCCAAAGTCGGTCAGACGTGGCACAATGGCTGAGTATGAGTAATTCTGTGGTCCGTAGACTAGAATCAATTTCTTAGCACGGATTCTGCATCACAGATGTTTAACCGAGGAAGGGCTGCAATTAACAGCACAAGGGAGCAGGACATCTACTACCTCTCAGCTACGATTCTTTCTTGCAGCAGCCACTGGGAGGATTTATCAGATCCTACTGTGAATATAGAAGGCCAGTAATTTGTATGCCCCTCATGTCACAGGAGAGAGCGGTTGAATTGGGCATGCACGCATTTTATCTGGACAGAAGAACAATAGAGGTCGGTACTCTTCACAGATTAGTCCAGATATTGCTTGCAGAGTGATTCCGGACATTGTTAATATGGACAGAACGAGGTACCTGCTGTCATTCCAGTAAAATCTGTCAGAGACAGTTATGGCGAAGGTAGCATGTGTGCTTGAAGTGGCATTTCCTTAGGTGGATGCACAGACCTCTATTTGTTGACAAGTGGGAACCTCAGTGCTCAAAGGTATAGGAATGACATCCTTGACCCTTATGTACGTCTTTACACTGGTGCAATAGGTGAAACATTCGTCTTACAAGACGATAACGCTCATCCACATAGAGCTCGACTAGTGGAACAATACCTTCAAGAGGAGACCATTATACGCATGGAGTGGCCAGCTCGATCTCCCGAGTGGGAACCTCAGTGCTCAAAGGTATAGGAATGACATCCTTGACCCTTATGTACGTCCTTACACTGGTGCAATAGGTGAAACATTCATCTTACAAGACGATAACGCTGATCCATACAGAGCTTGACTAGTGGAACAATACCTTCAAGAGGAGACCATTATACGCATGGAGTGGCCAGCTCGATCTCACGACCTAAATCCGATTGAACATGTGTGGGATGTTCTAGGGAGACATGTTGCTGTCCTCAACTCGCCACCTGCAGCAAAGGAGGAGATTATTACTGCTTTAAAGGAACAATGGTCGTTACTCCCTACTGAGCTGATTCACAACATTATAAACAGAATGGAACATCGCTGTCGTGCCTGCATTGCTGTAAGGGATGACCACATTCCTTATTAAAGAACTTTGTCCATTGCATTCTGGCACCTCATTTTTGCACAAGTTCCTGTGTTCTTTTTTGACGAAAAATGTTTCTAGTGTAAAATATTTTATGCCATTTTGGAACTAACATTGTAATTCATGTTCATTAAAATTATTTATATATTTTTTTGTTTATCATAATAGTTTTTCTGAGTTTTCCTTAATTTATGGAAACCAGTGTATTATAGGTTTTTAAAAAATGTGGGAAAATATACTCGTGTATATCGCCCCCCCCCCCCCCCTCCACTTAGATTCAGCCCTTCTGTGGCTTATGCTATTATGTTCCTCAAGTCTGGAAAAACTGAAATACACGGTCATATCAGAATAATATGACCACCCACAGAATCACAGTTGGGTTGTTTTACCTCTGAGCGGCACTTTTTTGCACACCATGGGCTAAATGGCCAGGTCACATGGACCCCGAAGGCTCAGAGAAGGTTGGGGGAGGGGACCCACTGGAACAGCTGTTGGGAGACAGATGGTAGTCTCCCGTCAAGGCCATCCAGCGTGTTCTTTAATGTGCACAGGGTATGACTCTCCCGCACACGGGGCCACGGCTTAACGTCCCATCCAACGGACGGCGGCCTTTCCAAGCCCATCGGTGTCCCCTACTGACCGTGGGCAGGACGGGGAATTTTTGTGGAGATAAATCTCAACGCTGACCCAGCTGGGACTCGAACCTGGGAACTACAGATTACGAGCCTGGCGCGCTACCGACTGAGCCACCCCTGCCCCTAGAGAATCAGTTCCCACCCAGGTGTGTCAAACAGTGCACATTACAAGGTCAAACACACAAAGATATAAGTGGCCGGCTAGGACAGATGATCCGTAGTGCGTAACGTGAGCAAAATGGGCAGAGGTATTGATTTGACGGATGTTCAAAAAGGAACGATCATCAGCTACCGTACCAAGGGTGGAAGCATCTCGGAAACAGCAGACTTTGTGGGCTGTTCGTGAGCTGTTGTAGTAAGGGTTACAAAGAATGGACCACTGGCACACCGACTACCTACAGACGTCATAACTGTGAAGCTCCAAAGGCCATCAACCCCAGAGAAGAATGTCGACTAGTAAAAGGCAATCGAAGTGCAGCAAATGACCACTCGAACGCTGGGGCATCCAGGTACGTGTCCCGGATTGCAGTAGAGCAAATCCTGTTATGAATGTGTCGATGCTGCATAAAGGTGCTCATGTTAACCAAGGTTCATCGGCAACAACGCCTACTGGTCGCACGAGACTACCGTCATTGGACAGTGGAAATAGGTTGCCTTTTCTGACTAATCAAGGTTCTACTCCACAGAAGTGGATACGGCATCAGACACACGAGAAGCAACACCAGGACATGTTTGTCAGTCAAGTACAGACCGACGGTGGCAGTATGCATGTCTGGGGGATGTTTTCATGGTATGACCTGGTACCACTGGATGGCTCCCTGAACGTCAATGGTTACCTGTCCATCCTCACTGACCATATGCATCCCTTCATGTTGGACGTTTACCCTGGTGGTGATGGTGTTTACCTACAGGACATTGCGCCCTGCAATGTTGCTAAGGTGGTGCCTGACTGGTTCCAGGAACACGACAGCAATGTCTCCATTCTCCCATGGCCAGTGAAATCATTCAATCCCATAGAGCACTTGTGGGACGATTTGGATCTACAGGTTCAGCGTGCGATCCACAATCATTGCATCATCTCCGGAATCTCCGTGCTCTGCTGGAGTCCAAATGGGCATGTGTGCCTCTGGTAACCTTCCAGGGCCTCATTGCATCCATGCCGTCTCGCTGCTGTCATCCTGGGCAAGGCTGATTATTTCCATTATTAGGTATGTGGTCATTTATTCTGATACGACTGTGTATATACATATGTCTATCGACATTCTAGGGGGGAATAATTTTGCCCTACATATTGCCCTAAGAATTTAAAAATAAAGATAATTTTCAGCATCGTAAAGCGGTGACAAATGGGACTTTTAGAGGATATTTAATGTATACATATGATTGTGAGTGAGTGATGGATGACAGGTGATTATGTTATGATACAGATATAGTAGTCCTCTGAAAACCTAAGGGTAATTCAAGTGGTAGATTTATGGAAATTACGAAATTTGACCGTCGACGTGTCCTTCAATGTCAAATAGAGATTAAGTAGAATTCAAACCTTCATCTAGGAGAGATAGAAACGTGAAAATTGATATCTAGAGTGTTTCAGGCTGTAGATTTCTTAAACGTTACAAAACTTCAAATACGGAAGGCCTTTGAGATCAAATTTATATCTGTTCTAAGAGAGCTGAAAATTGATTCCTGGGGGTATTTTGAGTCGCAGATCTCGGAAATGTGGAATTTTGGTTGTGATGGGTCCAGGATCGAATATAGATTTACCACTGTTAGAAACTATTTTGCGTGGTAGATCTCAATTAATTTTGGATATAATGAGTCCTTCAAGGTCAAATACAGATTTTCTGATGCTAGAAGTTTAAAATTGGGGCCTGGGTGTATTTTGAGTCGCAGATCTCTAATTTTGGATATGATGAGTCCAAGGTCTAATTTCGATATATCTTTGCTGGAGAGCTAAAAATTGGTTAATAAGGTTATTTCATGCAATTCAAATCAGACACAGTGTTGCTTTAAAGATCAAATAAGGATCGGTGTGACAGACTAGATAGAAATCAAGGGATGTCAAAGACTTTGATTTCTAGTAGATTTATATTCACAATGTTTGAACAAGTGAAAGAAATTTTTTCAGTTGTGCCAGTGTTGATATTTATCACTGCTAACCACCTTACCCTCAGTGACAAAAGGGATATCGATGAGCTTGGAAATGCTCTGTCCACCGGATGGTATGTTAGGCTATGAATAGGAGACATGCACCCTGAGCATATTAAACAAAATGGTTGCTCTTGCTGAGAGGTTATGATCTGTCTCCAACAATTTCAGTGGATTCCTAACCTTCTCTGAGCCCTTGTTACTTGGTCATTTAACTAATGTGTGCGAAAAATTACCACATCGGATGTAAAATAGCAATATAGCTTTTCATAGCGGTAGTTGTAAATTTTTTTGTGCCATACACATAATACGATGAAATCGCAGTTTGATATTGGCTGTTTCTCGACTTCATAAAGTTTTATATAAAGCATAGGTAATCACGAAAAGTTGCTCTATAAAACTTCAACAGATTGTCTTCAGCCACAAACGATCTTATGTAAGCATATCAGGTAATAATAAGCAATATACTATGAAAAAGAACAGCCCTAAGTAATGAGCTCAGTGTAACAACTAAGGTATGGATATTCAGTGCATTCTGCTAGCAGTTCCATTGTGAATGTAAAATTTTGCATTTCTATAGTAAAATCAACGCTTAATCTTTTTAGTGCCATGCTCTTATGTAGTTAATGGGTTCACAGTTGATTAACGTAATTTTCGGGTCTTGAAAATATCTACTGATTCGTATAATAAAAAATTCAGTGCAAGACATATTTTGGGTTGATGCAAAACTTCGTCCCATTTTCGCAAAATCGACCTGCTAACAACTTCAAACATATAACATTTATACGTCACTTGAAACAAAAACATGTGATCAGTTATGTATGTTGTGCATTTTATGAAATTGTGAAGATGGCAGAAAATAAGGAGCATTTTCGGCATATCATCTTTTATTTCCGGAAAGGCAAGAATGCGTCGAATACTCAAAGAAAGATATGCACTGTGTACAGAGTGGTGCTGTTGACAATTCCACGTGGAAGTGATTCAGATGTTTTCGTGAAGAAAATTTTGACCTTGGTGATGTCCAATGTTCTGGACTGTCAACCGAGACTGACAGCAACTAAATCTCGGCTTTGATTGAAAGTGACTGACACCGAACGACTCCAGAGATCGCAGAAATACTCGTCATTAATCAATCAATCATTTCGAGGCGATTACGATGGCTTGGTATGGTCAGCAAGGCTGATGTATGATTGCTGCATAACTTTTCAGAATGGAATTTTGGTAAAAAAAAAAAAGGGACGAACTTTTGCATCAATCCAATACATCACGCTGGATGAGAATATTATTCAGCGAAGAATACCAACCAAGCAGAATATTGCATCTCTTATGGTTTTCAGAACAGCCAGGCATGGAACTTAAGGTATGCTGGATGTGTTGTGCAATTGCTGCAAATTCGACAGTGGCAGTCTCACAAACAGCCCTTACCACAACAGGCTCAATAGGGTTTAGATCTGAGGACTGTGCAGGGCAATGAAACAAGGAAAACTCGGCATGTTCCTGGAACTGTTCAATGAGATAAGTGCTTTGTGAGCAGATGCATTATTGTGCTGAATGTGTCCATCCGAGTGTGGATAAACTAGTCATGAAGGGATGAATTTGGACAGCAATGATGCTCCAATACGCCATGGCATTTAGATGTTCTTCGATGGGTATCAGGGGGCCTAATGTCTGCCTGGAAAACATTCTCCACACTGCCACCAAAAGGCCTGTACTGTTGACACCAGACAAGATGGCTTCATGTTGCTTGTGCCAAATTCTGATTCATCAGCATGATGCAAAAGGAACCTTGATTTATCTGATGAGAATACCTATTTCCAGTCCTCAATGGTCCAGTATTGATGCTCCTGCACCCACTGGAAACCCACTTTCGTGTTCTTCACTGACATCCTCAGCACTCAACATGGTTGGCGGCTCTTGTAGTCCATTCACCAGGTCTGATACATGGTGCATTCGAAGATGACCTGTATATAAATGTTTAATTCTGCTGTGATTTGCCTGGTCGTGGCCGATCTGTTCGCTTGCATGATTCTTGCCAGTCTCCTTCGATCATTCTGATGTACAAGCTGTTTTCTCCCACAGTATTGCTAATCACTGGTAGTTTTTTACTTTTCACACCATTCTTGGTAAACCCTTGAAACAGTTGGGCATGAAAAGCCTAGGTGAATGACCGTTTGGGAGATGCTAGAACCATCACTCCTAGCACCAACTATCATACCATGTTCAGAATTTTCCCCACTTTAGCAATGGTAACCATGGGACATACTACCGCACATGTAATGAGTCTGACCTCACCAGGCAGCATTATTTTAGGGGCGGCAAATTCGCAGACTAACCATCATACCTGCAATAATATTGACTCATAAGTATCATGATTTTCAATTGCTTTTTAAAAATGACATTAAATTTAGCTAAGATCAGACTTTCCTTTCATGTATGACTAATAAATATCAACCACATTTTTCCTCTCCTTTGGAGTCGTGTTTTAAGTAGCCCATGACATTGGAGACGTTACAAGCTTTAATTTGAGATATTGTTCTTTAAAGTCTAACTTTGGGAAAATCCGCCCACCCTTTTTTTTCAGGAGGGAAAATAGGGTGGGGTAAAAATCCCATGGCAAGTGGTTAGTGCGCTTGGCTACTGATCTAAGGGACCTGGGTTCGAGCCCCCGGTAAGGCATGGCTGTTTGTGTCGTTTTCTGCTGAGGCTCTGCTATCTTCTCAGACCTTCTACTATGGCATATAAACTGAAAGGCTCCTGTCAGACATCTGTGGCAAGCAGCTGCTTGAGGGGGTATTAATTTATTTTTTTATTTAAAAGGCGAATTTACAACAGTCATTACATAAGCTTTCATTTGACACCTATCTCTCAACACATTTCCAGTTTTTTAGGGGGAAGAAAGCATGGAGGCTTTTTTTATAGCCAATGAATTGTGGATTAAGTTTTCATTTGTAGCCACCTCAATGTTTGAAGCATAGATTGTTACATTCCACAATCTCATTCAAGAGATATAAGGGGACAATCGTTTTCATATTTCCGCCATTTTTAGGAGGAAGAAAGCATTTGGTCATTTTTTTATAGCTTGTTACTTTCGGAACTCGTATTCTGCAGATATATAAGGAGGGATTGTTTTCGTGTTTCCCCTTTTTTAGGGGGAAGAATGCATGGAAGGTCAATTTTTTTATAGCCTATGGCATTCCTCACTTCACAAGATTTCATTTGAGGTACAGCTTGTTACTTTTCGCACTCGTGTTCGGGAGATATAGGGGAACAATCATTTTCATATTTCCCTCCCTTTTCTAGGGGGAAGAAAGCTTGGGGATCAAGTTTTTTCTTATGACTCCGCTCGTCAAAAGCTTTCATTTGACGTATACTTTGTTACTTTCGGCAGTCGGATTCTGCATATGTGTATAGTGGAAGAATAGTTTTCCTATTTCCCCTTTTTCAGGGGGGAAAAAATGGAAGAAACGCTTCATATTTTCCCTTTTTTAGGGGGGGAAGAAATAGACGAATCGTTTCATATTTTCCCTTTTTTAGGGGGGAAGAAAGTTTGGGGTCTATTTTCTATTCCCTACGACACTCCCCACGTCACAAGCTTTCATTTGACGCAAACCTTGTTTTTTCTGCAGTCGCGTTCCGAAGATATAGATATATATATTCGTGTTCATATTTGCTCCATTTTTCGGGGGGAATAAAACATGGGGTCGAATATTTATAGCTTATTAGATTCGCCACGTCAGAAGCATTCATTTGTTGTATAGCTCGTTAATTTCGGAGCTTGTGATCTGCAGATATAGGGGAAGAATTGTTTTCATATTTTCCCTTTTCTAGGGGGGAGGAAGCTTCGAGAATCAAGTTTTCATAAATAATAAATAAATACCCCTCAAGCAAGTGCTTGCCATAGAGGTCTGACAGGAGCCTCTCAGTTTATATGTCATAGTAAAAGGCTGTGAGTATGGCCGGACATCAGCAGAAAAATAATACGAATGCCTTACCAGGCTCGATGCCTTACCAGGGTTCGAACCCAGGTCCCTTAGATCAGATATCCTATGACATTCCCCGCATCAAAAGTTTTCATTTGAAATATAGCTTGTTACTTTGAGCACTTGCGTTCTGAAGATGTAGTGGAAGAATAGTTTTCATATTTCCCCTTTTTGAGGGGGGGGGGAAGAGAAAGCATGGGGGTCAATTTTTTTATAGCTTATTACACTCCCCAGGAAGCAAGTTTTCATTTAACACATAAATCTTTAAGTTTCTCCATTGCATTTGAAAGATATGATGAAACAACTGCTTTAACAAACCGACATACACAATCGTATCAGACCACCATGGAATCGCAGTGTATCCGCCCAAGTGCGTCACAGAGTGCACATGACAAGGTCGATCACACGGAGATATAAGTGGCCGGCCAGGACAGATGAGCCATAGTGCGTAACGTGAGCACAATGGGCAGAGGAATTAATTTGATGGACGTTCAAAAAGGAATGATACTGTGCCAACTGTGGAAGCATCTTGGAAACAGACTTCATGGGCTGTTCGTGAGGTTATGTAGTAAGGGTGTACCAAGAATAGACCGCTTGCACATGGAGTACCTCTAGATGTCATAACTGTGGGCCCCAAAAGCCATCGACCCCAGAGGAGAACGTTGCCTTCGTCGACTGGTAAAGGGCAATCGACACACAACAGTCCAGCAATTGACCACTCGAATGCTGGGGCACACAGGTATGTGTCCCCGATAACAATAGAGTGAATCCTGTTACACATGGGTCTCTGGAGTCAATAATGTGTAAAGGCACCCATATTAACCAAGATCCATCCGCAACGATGCCTGCAGTTCGCATGGGACTACCGTCATTGGACAGTGGAAGAGAGGAAAAGGGTTGCCTTCTCTGACGAATCAAGGTTTCTACCCCACAGAAGTGGCGGATACGGCATCAGACACACGAGAAGTAACACCAGGACATGTTTGTCAGTCAAGTACAGACCGACGGTGGCAGTGTGCATGTCTGGGGGATGTTTTCCTGGTACCACTGGATGGGTCCCTGAACGTCAATGGTTACCTGTCCATCCTCGCTGACCATATGCATCCCTTCATGTTGGACGTTTACCCTGGTAGTGGTGGTGTCTACCTACAGAACAATGCGCCCTGCAATGTTGCTAAGATGGTGCCTGACTGGTTCGAGGAACACGAGAGCAATGTCTCCGTTCTCCCATGGCCAGTGAAATCACTCAATCCCATAGAGCACTTGTGGGACGATTTGGATCTACAGGTTCAGCGTGCGATCCACAATCACTGCATCATCTCCGGAACCTCCGTGCTCTGCTGGAGTCCAAATGGTCATGTGTGCCTCTGGTAACCTTCCAGGGCCTCATTGCGTCCATGCCGTCTCGCTGCTGTCATCCTGGGCAAGGCTCATTATTTCCATTTTTCTGATACGACTGTGTATGTCAAAGCCAAAAGCAATAGAAAAATAGGTAGAAAAATTAAAACAAATTGAATTAAACTTATAGAAATAAATTATTAGTAAACGACCTATTTCAGGGCTTTTTCATTTAATAATTTAGATTTGATACCAATATCATATGTAGGACACCCAGGGCCGGATTAAGCATTAAGCAAAATAAACGTGCTTAGGGCACCAAAGAAAAGGGGTCACCACAGAGTTTTCTCCCCTAGCTATCATGCCCTTAACCTTAACTCTCCACTCTTTCCCTGCCACACTAGACTTCAATCGAAATTTGTAAATTGTCCTTATCTGCGGTGTTCGACTTTAATCTGAATTGTTAAAAGAAACGTTTTTTTTTTTGTATGGTGAGTGACAAAATTTTAAAAGTTTAAGGTATCAGATATAGACCTAGATTTCAGTATGTTTGACTGTCTTGCTGACGCTTTTCTGCATGAATTTCAGTGTTTTTCTAATCGTTATAAATATATATGATCCACATTCTTTTGTGGTTTTTTTTTTTTAATTTTTGCTTCTGTATTTTCAGACCCCGAGATGAATCGTGTTCAATTAAGCAATGGAAGGGCCGAGGGGCACATTTGCTAGACTGTGTAGCTAGACTGTGTTGCTAGACTGTGTAGCTAGACTGTGTTGCTAGACTCTGTAGTTGGTTTTAATCCGGCCCTAAGGATACCACTGGTATTTCTAAAGCAGCAAAAGTAAAGGCACTGAAAGTGTACAATAATATTATATATTACAGAAGGATTAACTGGTTAACTAACGCTGCACTCCAGCCCTGTAAAGCTAGCTTCACACCTTTGCCAATTTGGTTGACCGTAACTGGATCGTTAAGTATGGATGTTGGATGTTGGTTAGTGAAGAAACTTTCAGCGAATTTATTAAAAAATTGTAAGGAATTACATATCCCTAGTAGTACATGTAAAAACTTACTGATGGTTATAAAAGAATAAATTTGTTTTAGGTCACATATTTTTGAAATAACCTCAAATTTCTTGTACATAACAGAAAATTTGAGACTGCTACCTGCATAGCGCAATGACGCTGATGCAGTAACTGTTTACTGCAAAGGAGTCTAAAAAAGGATTTTGTTTTCAAATGCAATCCATTAGATTTCTTTTAAGGATTCTGCCCAATAATACAGTTTATACTTTTCAAAAAAAAGCATCAAAACTACAATGTTATTAGGCTTTTCTTAGCTGCCTAGTTAGTGTTGCCGGTTTTTCCATGTAATCCTATGTTTACAGTATACAGTCGTTTCTTGCGAACAACAGCCACCGAAGGGACTATTGTAAATATATCAGAAATGAGTTGTTGAAATAATTAAGATAGCTGTCCAGAGATTTTTCAGATGTACTGGACAGTTTTATGCAGTTTTCAGCTATAGATATTTTAAATTTTGTTTTTCAATAAATTTATTACCACTTGCATTAATATTTAGAAACATTTTTGAACTTACATTTGAATAATATAATTGTAAAAAAAAACTCACAATATTCACAAATGCAACCATGGATAAGTAAATTAATGTATGTAAAAATTATAATTGAAGTATGATGCAGCATTGCTAAGTATAGGCACACTGCATACCCTTTTTTTTAATTTAATATTTTAGCGTACAGCCGGTTTTTTACTGTTGAACAAACACTTTTTTTAAGATCTAGTTGCAAAAATGTTTTCAACATTTATTGCATAATGACCAAATATATGTATCATTCGATGCAATGTATTTTAAAAGAATGCCCCCCCCCCCCTGGAAAAAAATTGATACAAAACTTTTTTGTTGAATATTACGCTTTCTGCTGTTTTCAGAAGTTTATCATTTATATTTATTTTTATCTGTGGCCAAGTGGTTAGCATGCTTGATTGTTGATGAAGGGGACTCGTGTTTGAGCCCTGAGTAAGGCACAGATGTTTGTTTCTTTTAACTGGGGTCTCGCCTTCCTCTTGGATCTTTTCTATGGCATGTTAAACTGACAGGCTACTGTCGGACCTTTGTGACAAGCAACTGCTTGAGGGGTAATTTATTTATTATGAAAATTTTTTTACATGTATTTTCAGTGATAAGTTTTCCTTTTGTTTTCAAGTATTCTAAATTGTGTTATATCAAAAATGAATGATGTACCCATAATTGTTGTATTTCAAACTGCAATCATTAAGAAGTGTTCAACCCTGCCACTGCAGAAACATTTCTGCTGATTGCCATGATCTTTTCTACAATGCAGATATTCCTCAGGTTAAGTATTTTTGCAATTAGGTATTTAGTTCATAATTATAGATTGTTGCAACTCTATATTTCATAAATAACACTTGTATACTAGTTATTGATAGCTTAAATTAGTAGTATGCATTTTTCTAATATATTCACAATCAGTTAAGTAGAATTACTGCACAAAACAATGTTTAAATTATGCCAACCCAACTAAAGAGATACACTTTTAGCTTATTGCTATAAGTTTATATTTGACATTTTTTTTCATATTTATAAATATATTAACTGAAAAGGGAAATGAATTACTTATAAGAAAAATGTGCTCATCTAAAGCTTTTTTAATGTGATCATTAACCTAGAAAACTATTGACAAATATATAGTAAACAAACTTTGTTGTTCTAATTATAGCAGTAATATCAACTTTTCATTCTTTAATAGTTCATTATAAGTAAATATTATTTTTACAAAGGCAACTTTTTTTGTTAGTGACCCAGTGTATTTTGGTGCCTTCCAGATGCTTTCTTTAAAATTATCACTAATTTAATATGCCATTTGATAGAACTGCATACACTAAATATTAATATGCTACTAATTTACTATGCCATTGATACTAATTTAATATGCCATTTGATAGAACTGCATACCAGATTTTGTAAAAGTAAACCCACTGCTCAATCCCATGTGGGTCATTTTTTTCCTTTTTTGTTCCGTGATTAATCAAATGCTATAAATTATCTGAATATTCTTAATATTCAAGAATTACAAGCTTATATATTTAAATTTGTTTCAGGTATAAATCCAGTTTGGGGACTGCTGTACAGTAATGGGACATCATTATATTTGATGCCTGTTTCATCAGCAACTGATTACAAATATTTGCAGCCAAGGCCTTTACAATTTGAAAATCTTGGGTAATATATTTTTTGCTTGATTGATAAAAATATAAAGATGAACAATTCTGAACATACTTTTCCTGGCAAATGAATTATTTTTTAAAATAATGAAAATTTTATGCTATGAATTGCTTTGGAAAAACCATTTATTTACCAGGATTTTGTACTTGAAAGTTACTACAGCATAATCCTTTACAATACATTTGAGAATTCAACCAATACTAAATAGAAACTTACAATTAACATTTGAAAGACAGCATGCTAATTGGACATGATTGTATTAGTGGTTTGGACTAAAACAGGCCTGTCCAACCCATGTCTCATGAGCTGCATGGGTCATTGCAGAAGAATTTTTGGCTCATAAATAATATGCAGAATTTAGTGTATATCTTCCAGTTTTTGACTAAACATTTTTAAATGCATGACTAAACAATTTTGCCAGTTCACAGTACTTGTTAAAAATGTATATATTTTTTTTAATTAAGATATTTCCTTGATTCCTTAGAAATATACCTTTTTTCCCCAATTCATTACTCATTAAAAATTTTACTCATTAAAAATGTTTTCATTTTAGGTAGGGAATTTTTTTTATCCCTTGTGACTCTTTACTAAGTTTACTTTAGATAGCCTTGAGCTAAAAATAAGCAATCACTTTTAATATATATTGGAAAAAGTTATCTAGCTTATTTATGTTTCAAAGTCACTTTTCTTTCCAGTTGTCTAGAATCAACAATATAATTAAACTGGATAATGTGATCATAATATATATCATCATAATTATATATTTGAAAAGAAAAAAAAAAGGAACATTAGAACATTTTCATGCAGATGACATTAAAGGGTAAAAGTATCGTGGTATGAACTAGTTTTAGGCATGCTACAGACAACATACTTCCCATTCTTCAAAGACTACATAATAGAATTACACATCTTAGCAATGGCATAGTATAGATTAACCCTTCAAGATGTTAGTGCAAGTACATATATGACAGGTACCAAACTTATAAAAGGCAATGGAATAAAAATCTTATAATGAATAACTGCATCACAGCAAAATACTGATATGTATGTCTAAACATTTATGGTACATGATTGATATATTTTGTGATGGTAATTGGTGATTTTTGTAATTCATGCAAAGCAAGTATAGGTTGGAAGATTGATTTAATTGTCATTTTTTACTTTTACAGACTGATTCATGATATCAGCTGGAGCCCTCCTGATCAGTATTCTCAATATGTGGCCATTATCAGTTCACATGAAACAGGACTGAAGATAACAGTATGGAAAGCAGTGGAACAAGAACTTAGTATATCATTTTCTGAAGTAAATCATTCATTTCTTGGTGGACAACCTCTTCCACAAGGACAAGGTAATTTGATAATTCTTTATATATATATATATTGTTACTTAGTTTATTTTTGTTCTTTATTGTTTGCCCATGAATTGCAAATTGGAGATTGTCACTTCATTTGAAAAGTCTCAAAGACAGTGTTTAAATGATTCTTTAAGGTGGTGCACTATTAGAAGAATGGAGGCTGGCCAGTGTCTCAAGCCAATGTAGTCAGAGGTTGAATGTGCCTCGAATGGTGGTTTCAAGGCCCTGGAAAAAATTTTAAGATACAGTTGAAGTCATTAGAAATAATTGCAAGATGACTGGTATCTTTCTTTAACTGCTATACACCATAGAGCACAAGCAACTCCCTAAACTGTTTCATCCACAGGAAGAATATCAAGATGGACAGTTTTGAAAGGCTTCAGGAATGGGGGCTGATGGAATATGACCAGTGGTAGGTGTCCCCTTAACTCCCTCCCAAAGAAGAATCTCTCAATTGGTCTCAGCAATATGTGTATGATACTCAGGAACAGTGAGCAACTGTTCTCTTCACAAATGATGGTCTATAATGGTATCTGATATAAATTGCCTGGAATTTTTCTGGTAGTTTCTGAAAAATATATGTATTTTAGAAAGTAAACATGTATAAATCCAAACAAATATGCATGTGAATCATAACATAACTATACAGATAATACATAATTTAAATTTCTATATAAAATCCCTGTAGTTATAACTAAAGGTTGCATTGTATTAACATTTGGCATTATGTTTCAGAAGATGCAAAAGTGGACTACAGCAAAAGCAGTTTAGGTTCAAAAGCCACCACCTTTTGACATTTTTGGCTAATGAACTCACAAACTTATGTATATGCATGCAGCATGTCACTCAGACAAGAATTTGGGGAATGATATAGTTTGACAGATGTGTTTTGATAATAGTGAAAGATAATAAATTTAATCACAAGAAATAAAGCAAAAAGGATGTGATGCAACATTTTTTATTTTGACTTATAACCTTAGTACATTAGAAGGAGAGAGCAAATTATATAAATTGGAGTAATAGCTAAAATTATCAAATTCCATATCATTGGATTGTATGAAATGATAAAAAAAGAAATATTTGAAGATTTAAAAGTGATAATCTACTTTACCACAATGCAATAAAAGGACAATGAGGTGTAGGTTTCACAAATCTATCAAACATTAGATTATTAGGAGCTTTAAAAGTGCTATTGAATTGAAGCTGTGAATTAATTTTAAGAATTAATAACCAGTGCAGTTTAAGAATAATTGATGTTTATGTACCATATCCAGTCACGAGGAAGAAGTATTTTGTGATGCCATTGCATGAAATTGGAATGCTAATCTAATAAAATTAGGTAGTTAAGCAGTTACTCCACTATTTGGCTTAAGAACTAGGGATGGAAATGGAGGTAAATTGACAGAAAAACATGTTCATGTATGAACAAAAAATAAAATAAATAAATACCCCCTCAAGCAGCTGCTTGCCACAGAGGTCTGACAGGAGCCTGTCAGTTTATATGCCAAAGTAGATCTGAGAGGATGGCAGGACCTCAGCAGAAAAACGACACATACAACCATGCCTTACCCAGGGCTCGAACCCAGGTTCCTTAGATCAGTAGCCAAGCGCACTAACCACTCGGTTATGGGACAGCTATGCATGAATACTGTTTCTTAAATATTAGAAAAATACAACAGAAAAGCTGCAGTGTTTGTCATTTTCTGACTTTAGCACATTCTAATGTTTAAAATTTGAACTAATGAATAATTGAGAAAATACAATAATAATATTTTATTAGTAATTATCAAACAAAGAATTTTTTAATTTATCTCTTACAATAAAAGAGTTGCATTTTTCCACCCACTTGGGAATAAGGGGCAAATTGCTGTTGTATATGTAAACTCCTTGATCACCACACTCTACTACCAAATGAAAAAAATTTGACTCATTGGAAAGTTGATTTGGCAAAATTTAGGAATTTTACCTAGACAAGATTGACACAAAACTGACAACAACGGAAAATGTTGGGGTAGGCCTTTGCTCCTGTAATAGACAGACAAGGGCTAACAGTTTCACAGAAAATTTCATCACTGATCTTTTTTATAAAGAAAAAGGTTAAGTGATTAGGCATATGATAGTATTTTTTAACTGATCAATACTATCTTGCTCTTTTATGTAATATAGTCACTCCATTCTTTCAGCAAGCATGGATGCCTCGAAATAACCAACAAGTATGATTGAAATAATGTGTACTAGATGACTTACTCTTGCATCATAAACATTGTTAAGAAGCTTTTGTGGAAAATTTTTATGTGAAAAAAAATTTTTACAGTGAACATTTGCAGGTTTCCTACCTTGTGATCATTCCCCATATTTTAATGATTTTGGCTGCCATTATCTGAACATTTATCTACCACATCTAAGCCCTCTTGCTGATCATAATCTCTCCATATAATATATTGTAACAATGATTGAAAAAATAATAAAACTGATTTTTTATGCAGTAGTTAAAATTATGATTCATTATGATTCCATACATGTTAAGTATTGTATTAAGTATTATATCCATATATAATGTCATTTATACCAAAAAAACAAAGACCTCATGCTGATTTTAACCTTCTTAGAAACGATTTCCAAAATCAGTATCTTCTATCTATTGTATGTCTTACTAAAGATGGGTGCGATGGAATTTAACTAGGTAATGTTTGTCTTTGTATTCTATTTGTCTGAGAAGCAGCAAGTTGAAAAAATATAAATTTTTTCTACTTGCAGTATCTTTGCTCCTTTTTCATTGTTCAGGATATTTATACTAAATGTTTGGCTAAAATTATCTTGAATTAATGATATTAATTTGGAAAAAAAATGTATTTTACTTTTATTACTTGCATACTCAACTTATTAACCCATTTATTTAGGTTTAGCATGGCATCCTCAAGAGAGTTTAATCTGCATTGTTTGCCAGAATGAAGCTACTGTATTTCATGTTCATGAAGAAAGAGGAATGGAAAAAATTAGAAGTTTTTCTGGAAGAGAAAGGTATTTATGTTAAAAAAGGATTATATATTTCACATTAACACAGCTCACTTATGGAATATTAGACTATTTTACTTTCACTATGATTGCTCTTTGATAAATCTATGCTCTCAAACCAGTCTCCTGATGAAAAATTTATACCAATCACCTTAAAACTACTAGGAATAAAAATTGGGCTTAACAAAAATGTTTAACATACTATGTCAGTAATCATGTACTCATGTAAAAAAAATGAGCCTCTTAAATTATGTCTGAAACAAGTTGGGAGGGGTTGTTTTGGCTCTGAACAAACTCTTGGGCTAAATGATTTTAGGCGACAAGTTGAAGTTTGTACCATATCCAGTCATGAAGAAGTATTTTGTGATGAATTAATGTAAATTTTTGTGATGCCGTTGCGTAAAATTGGAATGCTAATCTAATAAAATTAAGTAGATAAGTAGTTACTCCACTATTTGGGTTAAGAACTAGATAAATGAAAAATGTAATATTAAAAAAAATATAACAATAAAGAGTTCCAAGGCTTATAAAGGAAAAAGGAAATCTTGTTGTTGGATGGCAGATAGAAGTCTCTGTCAAGACAAATTATTCTTTAATGTGCACAAAGTGTGGCTCTTTGCACAGGGCAACAGTTTAGCATCCCATCTGAAGGACAGTGGCTTTTGCAACCCCATCAGCATTCCCTTTCTCATTGAGGGTAGACTGCAGGTTAGAAGAGGAAATCTCCACCAAAGGGACTCAAACCTGGGAACAACAGGTTATAAAGCATGTGTACTAAATACCTGCTCATCAGAAATGAGTATTTTACTGAAATATTACATTATTTTGCTCATTGACAACTGCCAATAATGGCATTGCAAAATTGGACTGCCACCTGGAAAATGGCAATTCTGGTGTGTGCCAACTATATAATATTCTGTAACTAATTAAACCCCACACCAAAAGTTTGGTGCAAAATATATATCTATTGATAACTCTTCCCATCGATAAGTTATTCACACCTTTCCACCGTTAACGTACTACCCCACTCACAAGGTAGGCAATGGCAGTGCGCCAAAAAATTTGAGATGCTTTTCAAGGGATCACTCCTGACCAACAGCAGCTAAGAACCCAATCTGTTACCTCAACAGGGCTAGAATTAAGTGGGACAACCCCATGAAATTTGGAACGATTGCTCAAATAGTCATGGAACCACAGAGAAACTGCCAATTTCTGCCATCAGTGATGCCACATATGTCTGCCAGCCCATTCATTTGTCTGTTTGTTTGCCCGGAATTACTCCTGTTCTATAATATGATGTTATTTATATTTGCAGCTCTTTATTTTAATTCATTTCATATTAATACTGTATTGATAAGAAGTAATAATATAAGATCACATACTTTACTTGATATGAAGATATTAAATTCCCACATCTTCCATCATTGGAGTATTCCCAATTTATTTTGAAAGCAGGAGTGGCTCAGTCAGTAGTGCATCAGGCTCATAATCAGCAGTTTCCAGATTCTAGTCCCATCTGGGCCAACATTGATATTTGTCTTCACAAAACTTCCTGCCCTCAGTCAGTTATTCCATACACACAAAAAATGGAGAAATATGTAAGAAGTTGCTAAACATAATCTCAAATAAAATCTGGTGTGAGGACTATCATTACATACTTCAAAAGAAGATCCCTCTTTTCTGCTTCCCAAAACAGAGAAGGAAATTTTCACTAGAATCGATTATGAATTGTATATTAAATGAAAGATTGCAATATATGGAATGTCACCTACTATATATTTATTCTCTCAGTCTGCCCAATCATGAATGAACCATTATGTTGCCTGTCTCTCTGAGCACACAATAAATGTTTGCTGCAGTTGGATATGGACCAGCCTGAAAATGTGTGGCATACTGCCATGCAGTATATGTGGAGGTCAATTCCTATATATTATAGAACAGGATTACTCAAATACATTTTCAAGTTGGCCTGATTTTTTAATTTTTTAAAAATTGGGTCTTTTTGCAGGCCAGAGGAAAGCATAAAAAATAAATAGATAAAATTACATCTGTATAGCATTTAACATTTTCCTTATTTTTCGTGTTTCTCACACGTTTTTGAATTTAGTTTGCTACAACAACTTTATGCATTATTGTATTTTTCATACATTCTTCATGGCTCACAATGTTTCTTTCACAGGCCAGGTTTGAATTGCAAACCTCATTTGAGTAGCTCTGTTATACATAATTTGAGTTAAGGACCAAGCAACCTCAGGTAAATCTGCTGATGTAGATATAGATCAATTAGCAGCTTTCACTATATTTTCATTACAATAATTTATTATATTTATTTGTGGCTTATGTATGTATGTGGTATATGGTTTAATAAATGATGTCTCATCGTTTTTTTTTTAAAGGAAGCAACTTTAGAATCTTATATTGAAGTAGTTAATGAACAAAAATAGGTCACATCACATGCCTAAAGAAAGAACATTTAATTCTGAACAATAAAGTATAAAAAAATCCAAACAGAAAAAGGGGTAAGTAAGCATAAAGAAATGTTACAGGTCCATTTGTAGGAGTTGTTGAAAATGAAAAATCGCCTACTTGCGCTTTAAGGTTAATGACTAATTGACTAATGACTCAATCATTAACATCCTGACAGTAATCATGAGGCATAGATTTGTGTCTTACTCAAGGCAAAATATTTTGTGGCTTACCAAAGTTGTTCTTAGATTTAAAAAAAAAAGTATCCTATGTGAAAGTCATAAAATTTTACTATACTGCTATTCATTAAAACATATATATTATAACCTTAAGTATTGTTAGTTTGTAAATAGCACTGTAATAGAGCAAGTGAAAGAGGCTTACAAAATATGCATGTCACATAATGCAAGTTACTCCTTACCAGAGTTCAATTGACAATTTAATGGTACTGAAGGCTGTTTTGTGTGTGTGTGTTGGTCAAAAATAAGTTTATAAAGTGTATAGTTGAAGTTTTTTTTTTATTACAGTTCCTGATATAAACAATGGGGACACTTATACTGTGGGATGAAATTTTCTATTCCTTGTTGGTAGAAGTCCATGTACTTTTGACTCAACCATTATTTCATTGCTGTTTCCACATCATCATCATTTTGAAACTGACTTCCAGCTGGAAGTCAGTTGAAGTATAGGTTTTAATATCACTTCAGCATTGCCAAAAGATGGGAATCACTAGTTCTCAGATTAGCATTATACACAGGATGATCCACTATCTCGCACTGAGAATGTTGAAAAAGTTCTTGCCGTGGTAGAGTGCAACTGTACACTGTCGTACAAAAATAGCATTATTCTCTGTCTAGCCCAGACCTGGAACCTAGTCATTGCCATCTTTTTCCAGCACTGAAAGAACATTGTGGAGCTCATAGGTTTCTAAGTGATGACAATATAGAAACAACAGTGAAACAATGACTGAGTGAAAAGGATGCAGACTTCTACCAACAAGGAATAGAAATACTTGTCCCATGATATAAGTGTTTCAGTCTTTGTGAAGACTATGTTGAAAAGTAGTGATATAAAACAGTAGAATTTACCCTATATTGTTCATATTATGGACTGTAATAAAAAATGTCACATTATGTGGCTTGAAAACTTACTATCTGACTGACTCTCATGCAGTTTTATGAAAGCAAAATAATGTATGTGTTATGTTGTTAATATTTCTTAGTATCGTGTGTGTTTGTAATATCAGATATTTTTTATATTATAATTTATTCATATATGTATATATGCATCTGTACTGTATGAGTTAAAATGAGTAATTTTAGCATGCACCTGAAATGCAATGGTATTGCTGAAATTTGTCTGAACAATTATTAAAATTTTACCATTTATGATCCAAGGCAGGACAAGTATGACATCTGCCCTGGGTTCAATTTCAAATCATTACATGATCATTTTTTATTACTTTGCCCAAAAACAAACTATTCAATAGTTTCCAAAAACACCCCATGTGTGAACATCTCTCATTTTTTGCCCTGAGTGCAACATTGTTTAGGGATGCCTGTTCCAAGCACACAGTTTTTTATATGTACATTTTATGTATTTTAGGTTTACAACATGCTGTTGGAATTACTCGGGATCTTTGCTTATTTTTGCAACACAATCAAAGTTGTTGGTAAGTTTGTTGACCTATTCAAAAGCTTCTTGAAAGATCTTTAGTTTGACATAAATATCATTTAATTGTGCAATCAAAAGAACACTTCCATGTTATGTCAATTGAATGCCAAATTCAAAACTCTAATTTCTAAACGAAATATAATAGTATTTAAAATATATTTATAGTATAAAATGTAATTTAACTCTTTTTTTTTTTATCTTTCATAAATTAAATATGTTTAAATATTCCTGAAAAGAATACTAATGGAACTTTCAGATACTAACAGTAGCATAATCAACTGTGGCCTAACCTGGAAGTTAATCATACACATATGAAAAATTGTACAGTTTTGCAAATGGAAGAATTGAGCACAAGCATACAACATTGAGGTATAAGGACAGTACAATGAGGCTGAGTGAGCCATCTATGCAATCTGTGTTCGAATATCTTTTGGCATCTGTTAGTATCACATGGCAAAAGCAATCTTGGTTCATATAATACATAGACTCCATCTAATAACTCATAAGAATGGATAACACTTTTTTGCCAGTTAGATTTATTTACACAAGCACTGCAATGTGCTATTTACATGGAACTGAGCACTTCGATTGTACTCAGCAGTTATCATCAGGATGGCATACAGTTCCCTGCCCTGTGATAACTGCTGAGTACAGTTGAATGTGCTCGGCTCCATGTAAATAGCACATTGCAGTACTTGTGTAAAAAAATCTAACCAGCAAAAAAGTGTTATCCATTCTTATGAGTTAATAATGATGCTGTGAAATCGTTTATTGATTTACCACTATATTCTCCATCTAATAAATTTGTTCTAATTTGAAAAATCATTTTGTGAAGCAAATGAAAGAATGTGATTTGAATAACTAGTCAGATCTCATAAAATGAAATTTTCTTCTTTTTATAACCTGGATATTCTGTGTTTGCAAGAGACCAGATGGGCAGTTAAAGGTCAGATACTTAAAAATAATTTTAAATTTCTCTTTTCAGAAAGGAAGGATGGAAAGCATCTACAAGGTGTAGGTTTACTACTCATCAGACATGCCAGTGATGCTCTTCTAGGATATGACTGCACTAATGAAAGATTTCTTATAGCTAAATTTGAAACTAAGATTAAAGACTTGAATGTTATCCATTGTTATGCCGCAAGGAGGACTCTGATGAGGATGAGAAAGATAAATTTTACAGACAACTTCAGTATATTTTGAATTCTGTCAAGAAAGTGAATATTTCTCTTGTGCTAGGTGACTTCAATGCTAAACTACTTTTAGTTTCAAGAGACTAACTTTATCTGGTACTGACTTTATTCTTTGTTTTTTGGACTTTATACTGACTCTTTTCTTTGGTCATGAGTGTTAGGTCTCTTTGTCATTGGGGCGGGGGTCGTCGGTAGTCGTCGCTCAGTCGGTAGTGCGCCAGGCTCGTAATATGTAGTTCCCAGGTTCGAGTCCCAGCCAAGTCAGCATTGAGATTTATCTCCGCAAAATTCTCCGCCCTGCCCACGGTCAGTAGGGGACACCGATGGGCTTGGAAAGGCCGCCGTCTGTCGGATGGGACATTAAGCCATGGCCCCGTGTGCGGGAGAGCCATACCCTGTGCACGTTAAAGAACACGCTGGATGGCCTTGACGGGAGTCTACCATCTGTTTCCTAACAGCTGTTCCAGTGGGTCCCCTCCCCCAACCTTCTCTGAGTCTTCGGGGTCCATGTGACCTGGCCATTTAGCCCATGGTGTGCAAAAAAGTGCCGCTCAGAGGTAAAACAACCCAACCCAACCCTCTTTGTCATTAGTAGTTCCAATAGCAATGGAGAACATTTCCTACAGGTAAATAAACTGAACAGTTGGAGAATAACTAACATGTAATACAAACACTGGGACATTTATAAATACCCCTGGGTTTCAATTGATGGATTGCATAGAATATAATGGATTATATATTAATTCACAGCAAATGGGCTAATTTTGTTAGGAATACTAGATCATATAGCAGAGCCGATGTTGGGTCTAACCATTACCTGGTCGAAAGTATCTTACAGCTGAAGGTTAAGAAATGTGCTAAGCTTAAGAGAATTACCTTTAACACTGAAGCTCTGCAAGATCCAGATATAGCCAAAGCATACTATGATCAGCTACTTAGTCATTATGACATACTTAGTCATTATGAACAATCTGGTTTGCTTACTACCAGAGTTGAGAAAGAATGGGATCAATTTAAATCGGCTTCTCTTGAAACTAAAAGTAGTGTTGGGTAAAAAGGAACAGAGGAGACAAAGTTGTTTTAGTGACAAGGTAATGGAGCTTATTTCTGAAAGAAGGGGATTGTAGGAACAATTTGAATCAACAATCTACTTAATTCTAACTTATCACATTACAAAGAACTTAATATTATATTAATATGTAAAGGATCAGTTAACAGCTTATAAGAATCTTTGGCATTATGTGTTATGCCAAAATATAAATATATGCTGTGTATAAAGTAGCAACAGCTAAACAGTAGAATAAAGGTGAGTTGTACCAGCTAGTTAATGTTTTGTATGGGAAGAAACAGATAGGCACACAGGAATTGAAGGATAAAAATGGTAAGGCTGTTGAAGGTGAGGTTTCTGTCATGGCTAGGTAGGCCTGAGCATTTTAGAGGTGTTCTAAACAATGTAGTTATTTCTATTCCCATTGTTTTAAATGAGTATTTGAGTTGCATTACTGGCTTTAATGTTGGTCCTATATCTTATGAAATTACTTTGGCTATTTCTAAATTAAAACTATGTAAATCCCTAAGGGTAGAAGAAATTACTATTGAAATGCTTAGAGCTGGGAATGTTTTTGTGATCACATGGCTGACTGAAATTTTGAATATTTTTATGAAAGTGTTATTTCTAAAGATTTGCTTATTATTATCCCTAATTTTAAAAAAGTGATTGTATTTCTTATGATAATTATAGGAGCATTAGTCTACTTTCTGTTCCAGATAAAGTTCTTTGCATAGTTGTGCTTAATAGAATTAAGAATTTGGTTGATGGATAATGCTTTATGAGCATTGTGGATTCAGAAATGGTAGAGGATGTATTGATCATATTTTTTCACTAAGCAGATTCTTGAGAAATGTTTGATTTCAGAAACCTTTGTTTACTAGCTTTATAGATTCCAAAATGGATTTTGACTCTGTTGACTGCCATAATTTGTGGTTGATCATAGGTCATACCAGACAAGTTAGTTGTGTTATTGATTGTACTATGCGGAATTCTTTGCAAGGGGAAGAATTTGGCTTCAAATGGTCTAGAGATTTCAAAATTTCTAATTTAGATTATGCCAATGATTTGGCTATTTTGGCTAATGATGTTGATGAGATGAATTCTTTTCTTAGGGCTGTTGATGAGACTGGTAATGGTGTAGGTTTGGCAATAAACAGAGAAAACAAGTCATGAAAATTGGTTAGACTATTTGTGGTTCAGTTATTTTGAATGGTTGCACCCTTGAGCAAGTGTCCATCTTGGGAGCTATGTAACAGATGCTGGTGACTTTTGGCATGAGCTAAACAGCAGAATAGGGATTGTTGCTGGGACTTTTAAGAATCTATGGAGAGTGTGGAGAAATAGGCATGTCAGAGATGCTTCTGTGGGGAGTCAGATATTTGTTGAAATCATGGATCCCAAGCATTTATTTGAAAGGTACATAATGTATTCAACTAAAAATTGTCAGGAAAATGGCAAGTTGGGTGGTCACATGGATCATCTAAACACTGCACAGATATGTACAACACATTCATTATTCCCATACTACAGTATTTACAATGATAATATACAAGGTTGGCCTTCTACTAAGACCTCGTACTTGACACTGATCCAGGGCAGGCTACCTTGCCTAGCCACACACAAATCTTGGTAGAAAAACACTGGTCCCACATTCTAAAGCAGAAGGACCCAAGAACAGTCTTTTCTTTATTCCTTGTCTTTGGGTGGTCACATGAGCCTTTTCCACCTAAAAGGGCCAATAGAGAGAAACTTGATATCTTTTATTCTAGATGCTTACACAGTATCTTGGGCATTAGATGGTTTCACTTTGTAAGTAATTATGAGGTTTATGTGGCAGACAATGCAATGGACAGACAATGTCAAACAGGACTTTGCTGGAATTGGCCTACAGTGGTTAAATGCAGCAGCTGTAGCTCATGGCAAATATGTTTGGAGAACAAAATTGCAGTCTGGTTGGACCTCCATAGCCCATGGCTGCATGAGGATTTTGCATATATGTATGATATGCAAACAAAGAATGAAGTGATGTATCAGTGAAATATTTTCATTTTCAGATTTGTTTATATGAAATCAAATTTACAATGTTTCATTTTCCTGTTGCTATTTTTTACTCTCTGTCATTATCTATTTATTTTTAAGAATTATCTCTTCATTCTTTTCTTACATTTCCTTGCTGACTTTACCTCTCTACAGATGGATTTATTATCTCATTTTTTATGTTAGTTGTTGTCTATTTTTCTGATAATATCACATTCCACTGGTTGACTGTTCATTATGTCTGTTTTTCTAACAAATTCTTATATACCTATGGTTCCCCATTTTTTCCATTGTTTCTTTCCACATTTTCCAATTTAACATCTATTATGAAGGATCAAACCCATTAAAAATCAATCCAAAGTGAATGCACAGTATTCCCTGTTAAGATAGACATCAAACATTAATTAATAGATTCTGAAAAAAATTCATCGCCGCCACGGCGGGAATCGAACCCGCAACTCTCCAGATTCATGCCAGAGCACGCTACCCTTGTACCACGCGTCAGACAACGAATATCTACAGAATATGACCTTATAAATCTTCTTCCTGAGACGTGACTGAGACAGCGCCATCAGACATCAGACAGGTCGCTAACGCTACCTTCTCATTAACATCTGATAATCAAATGCAACGACTGAAAAAGTTGCATCTCCTTGAGTATAGATGCCGCTGTCTCAGTCACGTCTCAGAAAGAAGATTTATAAGGTCGTATTCTGAAAATATTCGTTGTCCGATGCGTGGTGCAATGGTAGCGCGCTCTGACATGAATCTGGAGAGATGTGGGTTCGATTCCCGCCATGGCGGCGATGAATTTTTTTTCAGAATCTATTAATTAATGTTTGATCAAACCCATTCACCATCTTTTCCTAATCTAGTTTTATTAATCTAAACTTAAAATTCCTCATGTATCTTCTCCTGACTTTGCAATCTCTCTCTCTTTTTTACTCATATTCACAAGTTCACCTAACAATATGACAGTCAGCTTCTCAGTGTGTCACTCTGACCTACATGTAATTACTGATAATCATTTAAGTGCTCTGTTGCTTTCACATGTTCTAATTTCTTTAATTTCTGCTTTTTTATTTAGTTATTTTGCCTGCACTTTTTGATAATCATGAAATTTGAATGATAGTAATCATTATGTATGTAACCGATGAAGTTAGTAAAATGTATTTCTGAAGACTAACAACTGAAATTCTGTGTTTTTTCTCAGATGCAATAATGATACTTTATTTACTATATAAATCTAGAAATTAATATTACTTGATTAACTCTAATTATAAACATTAATCTTTGTTGTAAATAGTTTTACAGATTTACTCATGATGCTGTAGAATCTGTTGAGCCCATTTTTTCATTTGTTGTTGGAAGGTAAGTTAGTGCAAATTTTATAGCATCAAATTGTTTTAAAATTAGGAATGTAAAGATAACATAAAAACATGTAACCCCTGGAAAACGTGGAATGTTTGTTTTCAAAGAGAATAAAGTTTCTTGTTTTCTAACACTATCATCCTGTAACAGTGAAAATAAAACCTATTGAAAGATCTGATCTACTAGTTAGCATACCAGATTACTAAACTAGTGGGTTGGGTTGTTTTACCTCTGAGTGGCACTTTTTTGCACACCCTGGGCTAAATGGCCAGGTCACATGGACCCTGAAGGCTCAGAGAAGGTTGGAGGAGAGGACCCACTGGAACAGCTGTTGGGAGACAGATGGTAGCCTCTTGTCAAGGCCATCCAGTGTGTTCTTTAACGTGCACAGGGTATGCTCTCCCACACACGGGGCCACGGCTTAACGTCCCATCCGACGGACAGCGGCCTTTCCAAGCCCATCAGTGTTCCCTACTGACTGTGGGCAGGGTGGGGAATTTTGCGGAGATAAATCTCAATGCTGACCCAGCTGGGACTCGAACCTGGGAACTACAGATTACAAGCCTGGCACACTACCAACTGAGCCACCCCCGCCCCAAACTAGTGGGTAAATCCCTGTGTATTTGTATGTTGTAATCTGGGCAAGCCAAATAGAGCTTTTAGTTATCTCTGTCCTTTGTGTAGTTAAAATTAAAAAAATTATTATTTATATTAGATTAAAAATTTTTGAATTTTTATTAATACTTGTCCAACTGTAAAAAATCTTTCTACCCCTCTGGGAGGGATACAGCAAATCAATACTGTTAGTGTAAATTCCTTGACCATCCTACCACCCAAATTTCTAGTATGAGTAGATTATTCATAAAACTATTTCATGGTTTTGCATTTTTGGACTTTAGCACCCACTAAGAGTGGAAATTGAAACTATTGGAAGATTCAGAAAATACAAATAGTAATATTTTGTTAGTACTGCTTAACCCAAAAAAGGATTTTAATTTATCTCTTAAAAAAGTATAACTTTTTTAAAATAAGCTAAAAGAAATTGCTGTTTTTGTATAAAGTAGTCAACAACTTTATTAGAATGGAAGATTTGTATTTTTTTTTAATTTTTAAGGTATTATTTCAAACATTTTTGATATACCTGTAGGGAATAGCCTTAGTAATGGGTCAGCATAAAAGTTACATTATAGAAGCACATTATTTAGTAAAAAAAAATACATTTTCTATATTATAAAAATTCATGACTTTATGTATATATTATTATATATGTAAATATTTGCTGATTCTATGTAGCATAAGGTCTCAGAAAGTATTAGTGTTAAGAAAATAATTTTGTACCAATCATTTCACAATTTTGCATAAATTGGACCACTGTCTTCAGTTTTTTTTTTTAAACATTAACATTTTAAATTCCAGAAAATTGCACCTGCAATAATATTTTTTCTGGAAAATGTCATGACAATACATGTTCATGTAGCACTTATCAAGTTTCAAAAAGGACATGCCAGATAAAAGTGTGTCCTACTTTTGACTATTGAAGAATTGCTGTTGCTGTCTTGTTTTTAAACACATTTGGATACTCCATAATTTTCCAAATACTTGACAACCTGGTCCAAAATTTTTCATCATCAGTTTTTGTTGTATCACATATAAATCCACTCTGTCTTGTATTAAAAATCGAAATCTGAGGCCAAATTTAAAACAATTTTTATTTTTTCATTTCATTCAAGGGGCCTATTGAACTTAATAGGAAATTTGTTGCATTAAAACTTCAGAACTAAATTTAGAAGCCTAGAACCGCTATTTTTTTTCCTATTCTTTTTAGTTCACCATGTAAAAATTCCAGCTTTCAGTGGTTACATAGTAAAACGATGATAAAAATCCAACTACCTAAGATATAAAATGGAACTGTAATGAGGTAGTTAAATAGTCAACTTAAAGTAGATAAATAGATGAAAAGTAAAGTACACCTAGCATTAAATTTTTGGGAGGGAAAGGAGCATGTGAAATTAAAAATTTTAGAAAATGATAAAAGTTTGGGAAAATGTGATATTGAAAAGTAACTTTATTCTCAGTATCAGAAAGTGGCTAATCATCTCTTGAAAGCTGAGAATTTTTATAAATGCATTTTAACCTTAACAAAGTGTTATTTATTATATTATGTTAAATAATGTTGAACTTAAAACTTTTGCAGATTGAATGCTATATAAAAATACTATCATTAATCAATCAAGAAATAAAAAGTTATGGAAAGAAAACACATGAATTCATAATTAGTGCTCTATACCATTGAAATGCTTTTGGCCACCATTTTGTTCTACCATTTACAATTAATTACTTAGTTCAAAGTTATAAAGAGTTGTTTCCACTTTTTGTCATCAGTATTTACATTTAATAATACACAGGTTGTTCCAAAAATATAAGCTTTCAAGAAGGACATCTATGTGAAATTGAGTAGAAAAGTATTTTACAGTAGATTGCAGTAATCCAGGAAGTGAGAGTTCAAACCTAAATTCCAGAAAAAATGTCTGACTAGCATTGAGACATCTTATGCTTGTTCACACTTTATTGGGCAAAATAATATGTAATCACATATTTTAAAATTTTTGACTTTTAAAAGTGGTAAAAAATGCTTCTATTTGCTTTTGAATTTTAGAATTCTCTAACTGTGGAAATTGAAATTATTGGAATATATATTAACTGTTTTTCAAGCTTAACAATGAAAATGAAAGAAGCAACAGTGAATTTACAAAGATTGAAATATTAAGACTAATTCTGGGAGATATGGAAGGGAAAATATTACAAGAATGAAAAAGAAAAAAAATTTATTTCAAAACGCAAGAATTTTAGAAGCAAGCAATTTTCTGAGAAAAAAATTAACAGTAACTTATTTCAAACCTTTCAATGATTTTTTAATGTAAAAAATGCAGATCAGAATGAAATAATGAAACTCAACAGTAATAAAAGTTATTGGAGATAGTAGAATCAGTATTAGACAAGATGGATAAAACCAATTCATCTCCTGAATTTGGATATGAGATTTCTTGATTACATGGCAATTGATATAAGGTGCTTCACATTTGCTTATGTAATTCATGCTGGAAGACATTTAGTTGGATTATTTTACCTCAGAGTGGCACTTTTTGTACACATTGAGTTAAATGGCCAGATCACAAGGATCCTTAGAGCTCAGAGAAGATTGGTGGAAGGGGACCCACTGGAAAGCTGTTGGGAGGCAGATGATAGCCTCCCATCTAGGCCATCCAGCATGTTCTTTAATGTGCACAGGTTATGATTCTCCCACACACAGAACCATGGCTTAGCATCCCATCCAACAGATGGTGGCCTTTCCAAGCCCATCAGTGTCTCCTAATGACTGTGGGCATGGCAGGAAGTTTTGCAGTGATAAATCTCAATGCTGGCCCAGCTGGGACTTGAACCTGGGAACTACATATTGCATACCTGATGTGCTATTTACTGAGCCACACTTGCCTCAGGGGACATTTACTCCAAGTTGGGATGCTACCATGTGTTATACTAAGAATGAACTGAGTATTGAACCCATTGGCTTACAAATATTTTTATACTAAACCAGCTCAGAATTACTACACTGGTTTCTATAAATAAAGGAAAAATTAGAAAAATCGCGATAATTCGCCAAAAAAAAAAATGTGCAATCCTCACCAAACTTGTTTATGTAATCAGTAATGTCGAGTGAACATATTGTATACAAATTAGTGTAGGTTGCATCAATTTGCATAATCAGATAGCGGCATAAAAACGGATGTTTTGAAGTGGATTGTTATTTTGTCTTGTAAATATGAGTAAAGGAATTTGAAATAGCCATTTTGTAGGAATGACGTCAAGACATCATTTACCACAAAAAAAAAAAAAAAAACATAGATGAGTCCAGATATTGCTTGCAGAGTGATTCTGGACATAGTTGATATGGACAGAACAAGGTGCCTGCTATCATTCCAGTAAAATCTGTCAAAGAGACAGTTATGGTGAAGGTAGCATGTGTGCTTGAGGTGGCATTTCCTTAGGTGGATGCACAGACCTCTATTTGTTGACAAGTGGGAACCTCAATGCTCAAAGGTCCATTTTGTAGGAATGACGTCAAGACATCATTTACCACAAAAAAAAAAAAAAACATAGATGAGTCCAGATATTGCTTGCAGAGTGATTCTGGACATAGTTGATATGGACAGAACAAGGTGCCTGCTATCATTCCAGTAAAATCTGTCAAAGAGACAGTTATGGTGAAGGTAGCATGTGTGCTTGAGGTGGCATTTCCTTAGGTGGATGCACAGACCTCTATTTGTTGACAAGTGGGAACCTCAATGCTCAAAGGTATACCCTTATGTACATCCTTAAACTGGTGCAATAGGTGAAACATTCATCTTAAAAGACGATAATGCTCATCCACACAGAGCTCGACTAGTGGAACAATACCTTCAAGATGAGACCATTATGTGCATGGAGTGGCCAGCTCGATCTCCCGACCTAAATCCAATTGAGCATATGTGGGATGCTCTAGGGAGACATGTTGCTGTCCTCAATCCGCCACCTGCAGCAAAGGGGGAAGATTATTACTGCTTTAAAGGAACAATGGTCGTTACACCCTACTGAGCTGATTCACAGCATCATAAACAGCATGGAACATCGCTGTTATGCCTGCATTTTTGTAAAGGATGACCACATTCCTTATTAAAGAACTTTGTCCATTGCATTCTGGCACCTCATTTTTGGACAAGTTCCTGTAAGTGCTAGTTTTTGACGAAAAATGTTTCTAGTGTGAAATATTTTATGCCATTCTGAAACTAGCATTGTAATTCATGTTTTCATCAAATTTCATTAAAATCATTCATATAGTTTTTTGTTTATCATAATTTTTCTGAGTTTTCCTTAATTTATGGAAACCAGTGTATTTTATGAAGTAATGTATCTAATAAAATACTTGCTGAGTTTATAGTGTAATATTGAATTAAATAGCATTTTATTTTTTAATTAGAGCATGTAGCTTGGAAACTGTTGATCATAGTAGGTTGCTTTGTGCTGTGGAATTGCCTTTAAGTGATGTTATTAGAAATCATGGAGAACAGACTGCAGTAAAAGAGATATCAGCAACTTCACCTCTTGAACAACTTATGAATATAAAGCCAGTTGTGGTAAGATATGATTGTTTTAATCATTAATCTTAGCAGTGGCAGTATCAATACTCTAAAACAGCAGAATGTTTAGTGGAAAAAAATTCAGCCTTTTAATTTATATATTATATCTACTTCAAAGTAACATAGATGAATGTTTGGATTTCTAACTTCTCTCCATAATACAACAGTGGTACTATCTGTTGTTAATGACAGAAATTTCTTTCTGGAGGCAAATATAATACCTTGCAGAACTGTGACAAATGGATAGTTGCATTTAAGAACTATCTCGTCTGTTGAAAATTAAACAGCTGCTACTTCTAGGGTTGAATAACAAAGAACTAATAAATGTAAAATTATTGCAAATATATTTATTTTTCTTATTTTTTCTGAATATTCCTCAGAGTTCCATTGTTGCCAGTTCACAGCTACTTTTACTGGGATATAATGCATCTGATTGGAAACCATATATTATATCAAGAATTGATATTCAAGAGATTTTGACTCCTAATATCATGGTGTTTGAGGTATTATTATATTTATTTCAATTATTGTTCTTAAGAAATTTAGTTCCACTAAATTTTATTTTACTTTGGAGAAAGTGCTTCATTACTAGATATAAAACACTAAAGAGAAACTCATGCAAAAATTTGTTTACAGAATGCATAATGAATGTTCTAATTTAGAGGTAAAACATATAAATGTTATATCATAATTTTGGTCCATTAGTTTTTTTTTTTTTTTTATTTTATTTGTATTGCCACATCCTTGTTTTATTACATCATTCTTAAAAGCTTTATTAATGTATTTCCCAGTTTTGTTAAATATCTTTTTTTTTGCAAAATCCAGAATTAAATGCTGTTTAATTTGATATATAATGTGCCATATTTCCTTTCATTAGTATTTATCAAAAATGTTCTAAGGTTCACTATTTTTGACTGAACAGTTAAAAAACTAACTATCTGATGCAATTCAGTTTTTCAGGCGTGGCCCTGTAAGGATTGGGTTGTTTTTCTTCAGAATGGCACTTTTTTGCACAAAGTGGTCTAAATGGCCAGATCACTAGAACCCTCAAAGGCTCAGAGAAGTTTGGAGGGAGAGAACCCACTGGACAGCTGTTAGGTGACAGATGGTTGCCTCCTGTCAATGCCATCCATGGAGGGAGGGGGGAGGGGCAATGTGACTGTCCATTATGTGCCAGAGCATTGTTCCAGAACAATTAAGTCAGTTGCATCTGTTGTATGCGATGTTGGGCTGTGTTCAGGAAAGCCATATTCTGTGCATTCTAAAGAACACAATAGCCTTGATGGAAGGCTTCTATCTATCTCCTTTTTGATCCATTCCTAATCGGTGAAGCTATATATTAGGTAAATGGAAGAATAGGACCACACTTATTTTAACTCTATGTTTATTTCAGCAATCGGTTGGTTTTAATCCTTTTAGTATCCATGTCGTCTGTATATACATTCGGAGAATCTGAATTGAGGAGAAAATTGCCGTTCTAATTTATATATATATATATCTCTTATAAAAATATATAATTCAGGCTTTATATAAATAATTTGATAAAGTCATCTGATTGCCACTTCTTAGAAGCACTAAACAATATTTCTGATTTACTTGTTAATGTTCCTATTTGCTGAAGCACCTTTCTGATTTAAGCTCACAAGTTTGATTTGAACTCTTATCAGCAAATTTTTCCTTAAATTTTCGAAAATATCCTGAAACTTTAAAAAAAAACTGCTATTTTCAAAAATGATAAATTTTGGAAGTAATTACAAAATATGTACCACCATTTTTTTTTCCGTTTCACACTCTTTTCTGTCATAAACCTATTTCAGTATTCCCAAGTTATTTTTATCATTTTCTCTGCATCTTTCCTGCTCTTAAAATCAAAACTGGAATTAGACACATCCTTCTTAGAAATTCTGGTTGCAGTTGCATTTAATTAGTTATGCTTCACTGAAGCAAACAAGATGCAGATGGCTGACATATGCTATCTCTGTTCCATTGCTATAAGTGCTTTTAATAATTTTGGCCCAGCATATTAGATACCCTTTGTAAAGTTAGTATTTACCTTTTTTATATTTAAACCTAAGTTTTCATTTCAGTAGATTAGTTTCGGAAATTAGTGATCTTTTGGCAAATCAATAAGCATTGATTTTTTCACAGTTATGCTATATATTAGGCCGGCCTACAACTTGTTGCTGTGGATATTTTAACATTGCATTGGGCTATAAGTTGATTTTTATTTTATTATTTATTACTTTTCCATTAAAACTTTGATCTAGTATCATTTTCTGAAAATAAATGAGGTCTTGGACAAATTCATTTTTGTAGATTTACTTCCATTAGTTAACGATTTTTCAGTCTGCTGATTTATCCATCTTTCCAAGTTATGCTAAATCAGAGGCTGGCTTAAAAGTTGTTGCAGATATTTTATTGAACATTCCATTAGGTTATATATAATTCTTCTTTTATTATTATTATTTTTTTTTTTTTTTAATTTTGAGCTTGTACTGTTTTCTGAAAATGAATGTCTTGGATAGGAAGCAAAATAGACTTCCTTGTTATTGAAATCAGCCTTCATGTGGGAGGGCAATTTTAGGATGGTGTCCCCTCCACTAAACTCACGTAGAAAGTTTCACCCACCCACCCCTCTAGAAGAATATAACTTTTTTAAAATTCAAGTTTGTATATTCAATATTGTGTTTTTTGTTAAATACTTGATTTTAAAAAAAATCCAGAATTAAATGCTGATTAATTTGGTATACAACATGCCATAATTCCTTTCATTAGGTATTTGGCAAAAAAAAGTTCTAAAGTTAAAGTTTTTTTTTTTTTGGCTGATCATAGGGAGAAAATAGCTTGGCCTCTGGATGAAAACCTGTTTTTTAGGCTGGACACTGGAAGGATTAAGTAAAAATTATAGTTTTTTGCTCTTTGAGGAAAAGTATCCATTTTAATTGAAGAGGTTCTGATGGTGGCATTGTACTAAAATAGTCATTGTCCTGTGTGAGTATGTGAAAAATTAATAGAAATAAAATAATTCAATAATAATTAATTGGAACATTAAAATTATATTTCTGCCATTTGCAGAGTTTTAGTATTTTTTTTTAAGATTATTATTTTGAGTGTTGCTGAAGAATAGGATGATTAAAATAACTTTCTTCCTCAATCAGCATTAGCTGAATAAATTCCCAAATAGTGTGAATGCTTTGAGTTTATCTTAGACATTAGCAATGACATATATAAGAGCCATATTAAATTACTAGAGACCTTCCATATTACAATGAAATGACACCGACAGGCTTGAAAAGGCCACCATCTATTGTATGTGATGTTGAGCTGTAGCCCCATATGCCAGAGAGTCATACTCTGTGCATGTTAAAGAATAATGGATGGAATGCATCTTTTTTTGATATGCCGATGCACATTCCAAGATGAATGGCTGTGACAAAAGGCTTCCATCTATATGCTGATAGCTATTCAATACCTCCCTTACCCAGTTCTAATCCCTTGAGATCTTTGACTGGCTATTTAGCCCAATGTGTGCACAAAAGTGCTGTTCAGAGATAGAAAAAAATATATATATCAGTAAATTTCCAAATTCTTTCATATTTCAGTTTCTTTTATGTGCTCACAAAAGCTTAAAATACACACCAACTGGTAGAATAGAGGAAGACAAATTTGGTAGTATATATCTCACTTGTAGTATACTAATTTATAGCAAAGTATAAGTTTTTTTAAAATTGGAAATTGATGATTGAAATCAGTTTTTAAATAATCAAAAAACATTTAAAGTTTCTAAATAACATTTTCCTTTCAGTAATAAATTATCACAGGAAAATATCCTGTAGACAAGAAACACTTGAAATAATGAGTTAAAAAAAATTAGTTATCCTGACTGGGATGGCAATTTTCATCAGGAGTCCTGATAATAAATGGCACAAATGGTGAATCAACAGGAACGCTTATATGTCACTTTGTTGAAGAAATGGTCAATTCCTCGGTAGTCTAGTGGTTATGAAGCCCAGCATGCTTCTGGAAGACCTGGGTTCGAATCCCAGTCTGGACAACCAATTTTTTTTCAACTCATTATTTCAACATTTTCCTATTTAAATTTTTGAATAGAGAGAATAATAATTAAATAAACAATTAAAAATAAATGTGATTAGAGTCAGTTCACTTTTTTGTAAGTAAGGTGTGCAAATGTTAAAAAAATATCATTTATTATATCATTTACTAAATTATCTATAATTTTCAAATATTATTGAGTTTTTTTTATTATTGATTTATATCAAGTTTTAATAAGTTTAAGAGATAAAAATACTGATTGTCTGAACACATTTTTTATTGCTGCAAAGTTATACAGGGTGATTCAAAACTCTTGGACCAAACTTTAAAGGGTGATAGAACACACCTAAACAAGCACTTTTTGTCATACAATGCATGGTCGGAACTCAAACAGTGAAGCGCTAGAGGGCGCTTTCCAGTGAACACTTTTAAGTGCTGGTTTTCACACTCGTCGTCATTTCTACCATGGATTGCAGAACAGATGGATTGTTTCACAAATCATGAGAAGGCAGACATGCATTTCACGTATGGAGCTGCTGATGGAATGTGAGGGAAACCCAAAGACTGTACCGGGAGTGCTTTCTGACTAGATGTGTGCCTGATCATAAAGCTTTACAGCGATTGCACCAGTATCTGTGCAAAACGGTCTTTGTCAGCAGCTTGCAGAATACGGGGCGTGCAAGAAGTGTGAGGATGCCACTTGTTACAGAGGAAATTCTACGTAGGGTTGGTAATCATCCCGAATGTAGCACGCGAGCAATTTTCCATGCTGTAAGTGTGCCCCAATTGACGGTGTGGCAAGTTCTACGAGACGAACGATTACACTTCTACCATGTACAGAGGGTGCATGCCTTGACACCTGCAGATTATCGACCTTGTGTGGATTTTGCACAATGGTTCCTGCAGCAGACTGTAGCGCAACCGGACTTTGGATGCACTTTACCAGCCATGAGAAGTTTACCATGGCTACATAACCAGCCATGAGAAATTCACTGTGATCATATTAAAAAAAAATTAATGATAAGTGTGTATGTATCGACTTATAAAGTAAGCTTAGAAAAAAATTAGAATGTAATAGCTTCTATTTTTCATTTTTAACACATAATTAAACATCAAATATACGCGGCTAGCCCGGCTAGCTCAGTTGGTGGAGCACGAGACTTTTAATCTTGGGATTGTGGGCTGCCGTCCCATGGCCGAGTGGTTAGCGCACTTGGCTACTGATCTAAGGGACCTATGTTCGTGTTGTTTTTCTGCTGAGGTCCTGCCATCCTCACAGACCTTCTACTATGGCATATAAACTGACAGACTCCTGTCAGACCTCTGTGACAAGCAGCTGCTTGAGGGGGTATTTATTATTATTTTATATATATATATAGCCACCATACTTTATGCATCTGGGGTTCAAGAAAAGGCTTTTATAATAAAATAATGAATTCTTTGTGTTTAAATATATACTGGTGCAGTTGTTTGAAAATATTCCTTTTTTAAGGAATTTGTATGATAAATGAAAATTATCATTAATACTTTTTTTCATTTCAGTTATTGAAATTTTCTGGTGGCTACACCTAAATTTTCTGGGGGCTATGCTTGAAAATCTATGGTCTAGAGCAGTGGTTCTCAACCTTTAATGCTTCACGTACCCCCTGGAAATGTGAATAAAATGGAATATGTAACTGGCGTACCTCTTGTATAGATAGATAAAACTGTAGTTATAGTATAACAATGGGAATAAAATTAAAAATATATATATATATACACATTAAATTTTGTATTCATAAATTACATATATTGATAAACACAAAAAAATGACATTTTTGCACAGCAGTGTTGCCAACTTAGCGACTTTGTTACTAGATCTAGCAACTTTTGAGCTCTCTCGGTGTACCCCAAAAAATTTTACTGTGTACCCCATGTTGAGAACCCCTGATCTAGAGTGTAAGCCACTTAAAATTTAGTATATCGAAAGCACATTATTTAATTCATCTTGCACATGGGAAAGTGTAAATTGGACATTTTTTATCTGGTTGATTTCTACCATATGATTTGTATAATTTATGGCACAGGATATCCCAAAGTGGGATAAAACAACCACCAAAGCTAATAGAAATACACATGAGTAGTTTAATTGCAGTAATTAAAATTGTGAAGTATTATTTTAATGTTATTTTCTTCTTTCAGAAAACCAGTGGACTTTGCATTATTGGAAGTAACAGTAGTTCTAAATTGCAATTTTTCTCAGTTGAAAAAGGTTCTGTTTCCAGATCTACTGAAATGGTAACTATTTATAATGCATAAATTCTGAAAAAAATTTATATTTCAACAGATTAATTTTTAATTTCAATCAGCTAATAAATTTATGGAAAGTTTATCTTACATATTGATATCAATACTTCTCTAGGCTAGTATATATAAAATTGCAGCTTGAAAAAACTACGTTTTTAAACTATAAATTATCACTTTGAAGTCGATTTAAATTATAGAGGAAAAATTGTCTTGAGCCAGGTGGGATATGAACCTATGACCTCCTGATAACATGTCAGGTGCTCTGGACAACTGAGCTATCGGCCGCCAATCAAGATCTCCTCTAATTGACGATATGAACCATTTCAACCTACTTCCTACATAGGGAGTGTTCAAGGCAATTTTCGCTACATATGGCAGACACGTGCCATATAGATGGAAAGTAATTCCTTAGAAGTAATACAGTTGATAAATAATAAATAAACTCGACATACTTGGTATTAACCTATAAATTACCATTTTGAAGTTGATTTAAATTATAGAGGAAAAATTGTATGCCATATGACGTGTCTGTCACATGTGGTGAAAATTGCCTTGAACACTCCCTTCATAGGAAGTAGGTTGAAATGGTTCATATCATCAATTAGAGGAGATCTTGATTGGCAGCCAGTAGCTCAGTGGTCCAGAGCACCTGACATGTTATCAGGAGGTCATGGGTTCATATCCCCACCCGGCTTAAGACAATTTTTCCTCTAAAATTTAAATCTACTTCAAAGTGGTAATTTATAGGTTAATACCAAGTATGTCGATTTATTTATTATTTATACATTTTTAAATATTTTTGGAAGTATTAATCTAACTATAAAAGCATAAAATTATCTCTCTCTTTGCTTCAATAAAGTACTATAATGTATTCTGTCTTAATAAAATTATTTGGTCATTTTGTATTATGTTCAAGGAAAGCCAAGTTTTCAAAGCACCAAATTTTTTAAAGTAACTTTTTGTGCAAAAATTAGATTAAAAATAATTTAAAACGTTTTATTTCGAATTTTCATTTTAATTTTGTTTGTTTAGTATTTAGCCCTTTTTGGTTGTAATGCCAGTAGACCCTGTTTTAGAATCATTATTTTCATAGTGGATATTGGAATATTCATGTGTGTGTGTGTGTTTCATTTATTTTCATTGGTCTTTGTAGCTTTTCTGCAATATATAGGCATATGTATTTAAATTTGATTTGAAGGACTGTTTAGTGTTGTCATTAAAAAGAAAAAGTTAATAAAGCTGTTTGGAAAGGTTTAAAGAGTTTATTGGAACTTGAATATTTAACAGCAATGTTGCTTGTTCTGCAGAACGTTATTCCAAATTCACAAAAATGAAAGATTCAGAAATAATACAGCCTAAATTACTTTTTAATGTAAAACTTCTTACATATATCTTTAGCAGTTACCATAGTACTTTCTGAATCTTGCAAATCTTATCTTTGGAATCCTTCCAGTTTATTAACAGCTGTTAGATGAAACTAATGTTTTCTAGGTAAAGCTTAATAGGTTCAAGAATATGTGAACTGATGTTAAAAGGGGGTAATATTAAAACAGCACTGGAGTAAAATATTAGATATTAAAATATTTAAAATATAGATAATTAAATTTACATTCATAGTACTAAATAGATCAGCAAATGTTTGAACAGGCATAATTCCTAATTTATATGCATTTTTTTCCATGATTCTCCATGATTCTACTCCAATAGAGAAGTAGGTTAATGAGGTCTTGAAAAGGACATCTGCCATCCATTAGATGAAATATTAAGTCTATACCACGTGTAAAAAAAAAATTTTAAAAATCATTATTCAGTAATATTAATGAGTGCTTTAGATTACCTATACTATAGAGCCCACCTCCCCCTAACAAATGCCCAGTAAAGAAAGTTTGAAAAATTCTAATCTCTGAGAAAAGTCTCTAATGTTTGTTTACAAAAGGGAATATTTCATGCTTAAATGTCTCACTGATTTTACTTACGTAAAAGTTCAAAACAATTGTTCATACCTGCTCTAATGATTAGTGTACTTAACTACTAAACCAGTGGATATGTCCCTGTGTATATGTTTGTATGTTGTATGAGACGCTAGGACAAGCCTAAAAAGCTTCTAGGTTATCTCCATGCTTTGTGTAGGAAAGTACTTTCTTCCCTTTTCAAAATTATTAAAAAATATTGTTACAAATTTTATTCTGGTGTTGATAGTGCCTCAAGAAGGCTAATCTCATTGTTTCTTATTTAACTTTGAACCTGATATTTCTCCATTTGATGTACTGATTTAAGTTTTAAATGATAATTTTTCTTTTTTAATAGTATACAGTTTTTATATGCAGTGAGTGAAAGAATCTTAATTACCAAAAAATCAAAATAAATTAATTAATTGAAGAGCATGTGATAGTGGTATAAAAATCTCTGTAAAATGTATTAATTTTTTAACAATACAGTGGGCAACATTTATCATTGAATTTATTTTAGGTTCTGGAAAAGGGAAAGCAGCCCAAGGGTGTTGCAGTGAGTCTTTGTAACAACTATAAGCTTCTGTGGTTGCTGAGTGGACAGTCTTGCCAAGATTGTTGTGCTTCATTAATTGTCCCTGATAAAGGGTATATTAGCTGTAACATGACATTCAGAGTCATTGCTTTAGAGCCACTTTTAGGGCAACAACAAAAATATATTATTCAAGGAAGTGATATGAGTGGATGCCTTGATAGTAATAGAAATGTATCAAAAAGCATTTTTCCTTCTTTGCCAACAAGTGTTCCATCCAAAGAAAGCAGCATTGAGAGTAACTTGGGCAAATCTGAATATGAGAAGAACCTTTCAGTCAGTAATGAAGGGAACAGTAGCACAGCATATCAAGATCACGAAAGTGATGATAAAAGTATTCAAAGCTATTATTCTGCTCAATCAACTGTCCCAACAAAGAAATCAATAGAGATAATAACTTCTTCCAGTAATGAGGATTTCTATAGCATTGAACAAATGTCTTCAGCAAGTAAAAGTAGTACCATTCAATCATATACAGAAAGAAAAATGATTCATATTGAAAAATGTATTTCAGATATTTCCAAAAAGCAAACTTCAGAATTGCAAGAGATTAAAAGTGAGATTTTAGAAATTAAAAACTTACTCTTAACACTCTCAGCTGGAAAACTTAAGAGTGATAGTGCTCATTCAGATTCACAAACACTTGACCATTTACAACAACTGCAGAAGAGCGTACATGTTATTGAGAACAAAGTTGACCACTTAAGCATGGATATTGATGCTAAAATGAAAAAGCAAGAAGAAACCATTAGTGATATTCGAAAAGAATTAGATATACTAAATTCCAAATGTCAGTAACTAAAACTATAAATTGGTTCATAAATTACTGAAAAAATATTTGTTGTGAAAAATATGTATTAGCTTGTAATTTTTTGATTTAGTGAATAATTCACATAAAAATATTTACTTGAAATTAAGCCTAACATTCCAGTGTTGTGGAAAACAAAAATATTTATCAATCTTTCAAAAATTAAATTTAGATATATTAACACGAATATATAATCTCTCTCTATATGTGTGTAATAAATCTCTTTTAATCATGTTTCAAGTGCTAATTGTACTCTCCACTGATAGTGATATTCACACAACTTCTTCAGCAAGAAGCATAAACTGAGCATTTGACCATATCACTAAGCACACTAAGGAATAAACTCACTCAGTATTAAAGAAATCAATATCACAGCTAATCAAGATCAGGAAAGTAATTATAAGAGAACTGGCAAATTAAGCACAAAGCATTGAAAAGGAATCACAAATGAAGAATCACAATTCAAAAAAATATTGATATAAAGCACCAGCAAAACAAAAAATCTACCAAGGAGCACAAGTACCAAAATATGAAAGCTAACACTAACTACGATCTAAATATTAAGAGAACGAAGGAAAGGAAATTTTAATCAATGATTACAAAGTCATGTTCTACTGATAATTTGTATCTAAAAGTATTTTGAAGTAATCTGAGGACTTACTCATTTGCATTTACATTTTTTCATTCACTTCTATGTTCCTTTCATCCTTTACAATTGAATGTTGCTTAGCAAAATTTCTTATTTTGATTTCTGTTATTGAGTTCAATCTGATTTATAATGCAGATCTTGTGTTGCCAAATGGTCCTTGTGTTCTAGGGAGTTTGCAACCCAACTAATACTACAAACTGAATTAACTAAGAGAGAGAAAATTGTCATCCAGCTCCAAATAGATAACAAGAAAATTATGAAGTCATCTTATGCTGTAAATGAGAAGATTACAGTTTGTAAATATAGGAAGAGGGTGTAAATAAATAAATTTTAGGATTTGAAATATGTGTAAATGCAGAAAAGAGTTCAAAGATGGTTTCCTTATTCAATGTACTTGCCAAAAGTACATTGACATTAAGTTAAGAAAAACACTGCCACCAGCACATGCCTTCAGTGCTACCTACTTCAAAATAGTGATATCTCTACATTACTATGTAAATAGTTCTCATGAATTCAAGAAGCCAGGCAATTTTATGTTAAAAATTACTTCTTTAAATAGAATCTAAGAAGTTTCATTGAAATTAAGGAATGTTTATTTCCATTTCTGAAAAAGTTACAACTTATTAGTCAGAAATGAAACATTGTCTACTTCATGTTTTGTTGCTCAAATTTATTTTTTGAAATAAGTGCATTTTTGTTGTATAGCTGTAAAGCTCATTTTCCCACCAATTTTTGGTGTAGACAAAATCCCTTGAAAATTATGAAGATATTAATACATTTAGAATTGTTTTGCATATATAATTGGTATGTTTTTGTTTTACTCTCAGAAGATTCACTGGCCTTTAATTTTATATATTATTTTAAGCTCTTTTTCACTCAGGACTAAGCTCTACTGCCAGCCTGTTTCAGGTGATATTAACATTCCCATATGTTTTAGCATATTTATAAACTCATGTCACCAAATGGTCTTCATGTCATAGTGAATTAGCCTCATTGCTAAACACTGATCTAGATAAGAGAAAGAAAGCTAGCATCTACCATGAACAGCTTCAATATACATAAGATTGGAAAATATTATAGATGGTAAATGAGAAAATTACTGCTTGGAATTATTAAACTTAAATTCTCAGCTTGAAAAAATTTATATGTTTATAACCACTAATTTATACCGAAAAATTAAATATGTCTGTACCATTATTTGTAAATATATGCAAAAAGGGTGCAAAATAAAAGTTAAAATTTTAAAGTATTTGGGAATTCAGGAATAAATTACAGGAGAGTTTCTTTATCCAAGTACTTGCCAAAAGTGCTATGAAATACACTGCCACTAGCACCTGTCTTCAGTGCCACCTACTAGATTTCAAAATATTGATACTCTGTACATTACTATGTAAATAGTTGTTATGTATATGAATTAAAGAAATCATGCAGTTTTATGTTAAGTATTCAGTAAATAAAGAAACCTACTTTTAAAGTTTGTTTTGAAATCCAAGTATGTTTTCATTTACTTCTCTGGAAAAACTACATTCATTAGTCACAAGTAAAATATTTTGTACCTTATGTTTTAATACTTAAAATCAGAGCTATAGCCAGGATTAGCAAATATATTGGGAGGGGGGTAAAAAATTTTATTGGTGTCATTATCGATGTAAATTGATGAATTAATGATATCTTAAAAAGAAAATTTCATTTGGGAAGGGGGTGTTAAAACTCTCACTCACCCCTCTTGACTATGCCACTTTTAAATTTATTTATTGAAGTAGTGTATTTTTAATGCAAAACTCTGAAGCACTATCTTCCACAATAAATGAATTTTTACAAGTATAATGAGAAACGAAATATCTATGTATGGAAAAATACTCTTTAAAACTCTGATGGCACTAATCCTTTTTTTAGTTTTTTACAAGCTACAAATTTACTTCTATTTTTACTTTGGGAAGGTTTATTGACATTTAGCTTTATATATCTTCAAAAGCTCATTTTATTTCCTATTGATCTGTTCTCTATGGACTTCTTTTTTCCTCACTCTGCTGATGACTGGTCAACTTCACAAGGTCTTGAAAGTTGGCCATTTAAATCACCTGGACTCTGTTGTTATGATTTTGAATATTGCAACCTAAATATACTGCACTGGTAGGCCTCTACTGAAGGAGAATCTACCACTTGTTTTATTTATTTATTTTGTGGATATCTGTCTGACATCAAAAGAGACTGCCTAGTAAAACAAACTAGTTGTGTGTAGTATATTGGTTTGGATGTGACCATATAAGAATAAAATGGCTTTGTCAAAAAGTTATTAATTTCAATCTCATTTAATTCAGCCAAAATTTAATACATTGAATTAATATGGAAAAGTTTCAACATCAACTTATGAGCAAATATTAAATAAAATCACATTACAAATAATATTAAAAGAACCCAAAATAATTTCGTAGTAAAGTATCACAGGAGTAGAATGTCTATATTCACATTATATATATCTATAATGTGATGTATATATATAATAATATCACGTTATAATATGCGGGAAAGTCTATAAGTAGCATTAGCTGAAGAAATGGTTAGCCATTGATGGTGTAGTGGTCAGCACACCTGGCATATTACTGGGAGACGTGGGTTTGAATTCCACACACAGCAAAATTAATTTTTTTCAACTATTTCAAAACAATTTTGTTTTGATGCAAAAATCCAGAATTAATAAAATTCCCTATACGTAATAGTCAAGAAATTGTATTGATTCCTTAAAAATATTTTTTAAACAATTCATTGTGGCACCTAGCTCTTTTAGGTACAGGCATAGAAAAAAAAAGTGGAATTAACGAAGTTTCAAAACTTCGCCACTGTGAAATTTAAAAAAAATTTTTTAAGTACTCTTTCTCAATTTTATGTCTGCATATGAATTAAAGCTCCGTTTATTTTATTACTTATCAGAAATGCATGTTTCCGTTTTTGAGTCTAAAAAATTTTCCTTTGGCTCTTTAAGAATATAGTTTCTTAGTGGCTCTTCACTAAATTTTGGGTTGGATATGCTTACGTTGCCTGCTTAAATTAAAAAGTTTATTTTTCCTTACATTTGCCTGCGAAAGTGGAGGAGGGGAGGGTCATATGTCATAGAATAGGGTAGTTTTTTTCTCTCTTCGTTTTGATTTCAGTTTCTGAGGGGGGGGGGGGGGGGCTAAAACTCAACATCTCCATTCCCTTGCATGTTCCCCTTCCAGAGATGGCCCCTAACTAGTGTTCATATCACAGGAGCTTCTACTGATTCTTTTAATCATACTTGCGGAACGAACATTTTCCAAGATGATGATAAAAAATCGCCTTCGAAATTCTGAGTGGCACTTTTTTGCACACAATGGGTTAAAGGGCCAGGTCACAAGGGCTTAGAGAGAGTTTTGGAAAGGAATCCACTTGGCAGGTGGAAGCTTTATCTAGATGTCCTGTATAGTTAGAGTCTAACATCCTTCTTTAAAAACTGGACCATTTTGTAAAAGGGACCTTGGCCCCTTTATCATCTGGTCCACTGTATAGTTAGAGGCTGCCCTTCTTCTTCTTCTTATACATCCTTCCTTCTAAGCTGGACCTATTTGTAAAGGGGGCCTCGGCCCCCTTATCATCAGGTCCATACGCATAAAGGGCAGTGGGTGCGGATGAAAACAGCAAAGACTGGCCAGCACAGTGAAGGCTGGCAATCGTACATATTGGCAATTGGGCTTTAGGCCGCAGGCCGCCCAGTGGTGGAGAGGCATGTTGAAGGGTGAAGGAGAATAAATACCAATTGCATGTCATGTGAAGGGGGGGGGGAAGGGGGGGAGAGAGATAGAGGAAGAGTAGTATATATATTTTTTTTTTTAATAATTTTCCGAGTGGCGAATGTTATGTTTATTTTATGAAGTTGTGGCCATGGTTGGTTGCCAGTATGGTAGATTTGAGTCAATCAAAGGGGGATGAAATATTTGGTGGGGGAGCAGAGACGGTGGGATAGGTAAAACTCCTGTGTCAGGAAGATGGAGAAGGAAATATTTATGGATGCTTATCTAACACCAGAGGTTAGCATTGGGTTGCCCTGCCAAGCAGTGAAATGTTGCGCAGGGGTGGATCTGGGAAAAGTCATAGATCAGTGACAGCCATATATATGGGAAGGAGTATGATAAAGATAATCTTTTATTTTGGGAGGAGAAGGGAAGAAAATGATATAGCAACGTTATATGAGTTGGAAATCAAATTTATGTGTTCAGTGTGTGGTGGTCAGTGTTTAAATTTTATAGAGCCAGTAGAAGGTCAGCCATGAGCTTGGGGTGTGTGGCAGGAGTGTAGTTTAAGGTTCCCATCAAAGGGTAGTGGGAGATGTGGTGAGATTCCATATGTATATTAGGTATGAATAGAGGCTGCCCATCTCGGTGATTGACTGTCATTGGTTGATTGAGTCACATGGCTTATGGGCGCCATGTTTTGTCATACCGCAAGACGAAAGCTTACGAGTTAGTGTGTGTACCTAGTTAAAACTTCTCACTTTTTACAATTTTATACATTTCTACTGCTTTTTTTTTGCCTATAAAAGCTTCCATATTTTATCAATGTCTTACTGAGCTGAAGTTGGGTGTAAAAGTTCCACTCACAGAAATAATGAATATTTTTTCCGAGAAACTGCGCCAGAAGACGGCAATCGGCTGCAAGAGTGAAAGGAGCTAACTGAAAACCAACAAATAATTTCTTTTAAGGTTCGTTTGAAAACGAGCTAATGTTTCCACTTTGTTGTCTGCTTATGCCAATATTTGTTCGTCTGTCTATCCGTCAATAGAAAATCAACTTTTTTACTTTTAGAGATAAATGAAAATTCTTTTTGGGTGGATGGATTTCGAAGAAATATTGCGATTTGCAATTTTAAAATCTTCCAATAGCGCCCTCTAGCGGTGGAAAATGATGGAAAATGCTAAAATTTCAAAAGAATGTTGCAAACAAACTACACTAGAAATCTGAAATTTTGGTAAAACATTGTTATGGTCAGAAGGTTTACAACGGCAACAAGACTTTACCCTCTTAGCCAAAACGAGGTACGAAAATTAATCTTTTTCATTTTAAGAGATAAAGGAAACAATTTTTGTGGGGGAGGGGGGGGGGGGTTAGAGATACTAACAAAATATTAATATTTACATTTTTCGAATCCCCATCAGTTAGAATTTTCACTGTTAGAAAATACTAAAGGTGGTAATAAAAACTCGAAAGGCGGCCTCTAGCAGTTGAAAAAAGCTGGAAATGCCAAATCTTTAAACGAATATTGCAAACGATCTATTTATGACAGAAATTTAAATTTTTGGTCATAGAGTGTAATGGTCAAGTGGTTTACGCTAACAATAATAATTTGTCCCATTATAGAAAGGGGATGTTGGTAAAATGCAGCTTTTCTGCCTTAAGAGATAATAATTATCTTAAGAGATATTAAGATAAATCAGCATTTTTTGTTAGTTTATAGGTACTAATAAATATTAATAATTTATTTTACCAATGATGCAATAGTTCAAATTACCACTGCCAGAGGGTACTGAATGTGTAAAATAACTAGAAGAACGCATATCACCTCTGGCACATATGGGAATCTCATTTTCAAACAGAATGAAGTTCTTCCTTTGACAGCTTTTTCACTCCTTAAGAGTTTTAATTATGGATGTTCGTGTTGTTTTTCTGATGAGGTCCTACCATCCTCATGGACCTCCTACTATGGCGTATAAATTGACGGGCTCCTGTCAAACCTCTGTACAAGCAGCTGCTTGAGGGGTTATTTATTTATTTTTTAATATACGATGGGGGAAATGCACATAGCAGTATTTTATTAGTATAAAATATAAAAAGTATATGTCTTTTAGTTCTTAAATTTTAAAAGTTGCTTTTCTCTCGCTCCTCTGAAAATAGTGGGCAGATCATTGCTGTCAGTAGAATTTCTACCATAACAGAACTCTACACGACGAAATTTCTACGATGAACAGATCACTTAAAACATTCGTTAAAAGTTTTGCAGTTTCGATACTTAGTGATCTCTAATGATGTAAATTAAAACTACCTTTGAAAATGCGAATTACATTTCATTAGTAAATAACTAAAAAAGAGATTTTCAATTATCTCTTAAAACAAAACCGTTTCGTTTCTTACCTACCTTCGGCTTATGGTTAACTCATTATTGTCAACGGAATTTTCAAGACTGTCACATTCCACCACCAAAATTTCAAATTTTTACCATAACTACATCGTTTGCAATATTCGTTGTAAATTTTGAGATTTCTCAATTTTTTCCACCGTTAGAGGGCGCAATTTTAGCTTTTGGGAAATTCGCAAAATGCAAATTGTAATATTTCATCAATACCTGACCAACCCAAAAAGAATTTTTAATTTTTCTCTAAAAACATACACTTTTCTGTTAAAAAAAAGTTGCATTCACTTCCCCCCTTGGTCTAAAGGGTCAAGTGATTGTTCCTAATGGTAACTTCGTAACCTTCACATTCTAACACCAAAATTTAAAACTTCTAATATAACTGCATCGTTTGGAATATTCGTTTGATATTTTGGAATCTTCAAATTTTTCCACCGTTAGAGGGCGCAGTTATAAATTTCAGGATTTCGAAAAATGCACATCGTAATACATCATTAATATCTATCTAACACAGAGATAATTTTTTATTTATCTGTATAAATAAAAAAGTTCGATGTCTACAGAAGGACAGACAACAAAGCGAAATTATGTCTTTTATAAAAAAAAGCCCTAAAATTTACTTTTTTTTAGATGTTTTATAAAGTGCTTCCAGTCATGAACATTGAAACCTGTATGAAATATTACACTACCCTTTTCCATAATTCATCAGTACCCTGCAATATCATTGAGCTATGCACGCTAAACAATCCGAGCTACGACAAAACATGGCGTCCAATTTTGAGATGGCTCTTCTGTTCGAAAATGAGATTCCCATGTGCGCCAGAGGCGATATGCGTTCTAGTTATTTTACACTTTCAGTATCCTCTGACAGTGGAAATTCGAACTATAATTGAGAAAATAAACTATCAATATTTTATTAGTACCTGTAATGTGCAAAAAAAAATTTCATTTATCTCTTAAGGCAGAAAAGTTGTATTTTACCAACGGGACAAATCATTACTATTAGGATAAGCCACTTGACCATTACACTCTATGACCAAAAATTTAAGTTTGAAACAAAAATAGATCGTTCGCAATATTTATTTAAAGATTTGGTATTTTACAGCTTTTTTTCCGCCGCTAGAGGTCGCCTTTCGAGTTTTTATATACCGCCTTTAGCACGCTGTAACACTAGAAATTCCACTGATGGAGATTCGAAAAACGTAAATATTAATATTTTTGTGGAAAGAAATTTCGCCAACATACGGGATTCGAAACCGCATCTCTCCAGAAACGTGTCAGAGTATTCTAACCTGTTGAACTAACGCTGGCATTTTTCCCAAAAAACATTTATTGATTTATAGACGTTTAAACGTCTACAGGTAACGCTGAGATTATCAAATATTATTTAAATCATTACTAATTTTTTAGTGCCTGTGAAACAAAAAAAAAATATGTATTGCTTCGTTTAGCTTTTAAAAAACAAAGTTTTATCTTCGCACCCCCTTTTGGCTAAGACGGCAAAGCCTTGTTGCCATTGTAAAGCTTCTGACCATAACACTCTACTGCCAAAATTTCAGATTTCCAGTATAAATTTGCTTGTAATATTCGTTTGAAATTTTAGCATTTTACATCTTTTCCCATCGCTAGAGGGCGCTATTAAAGCCATTGAATTTTTTCAAAATTGCAAATCACAATATTTGTTCTACACCTATCCAGCACTAAAAGTAAAAAAAAAATGTCTATAGACGGACAGACAGGTGGAAAGAGAGATGGACAGTAAACAGAGAGACAGACAGACAGAAGAACAAATATTGGCATATGCAGACGACAAAGTGAAAAATTCAGCTCGTTATTCAAACGAACCTTAAGAGAAATTATATGTTTGTTTTTAATTAACTCATTTCACTTTTGCAGCCGATTGCCGTATTCTGATGGAGTTTCTCGGGGAAAAAATATTCATTAATTTATTTCTGTGAGTGAAATACCTATCCAGAAGGACCCAAACAGCAATACACAGACTCCGAACTGGCAGAGCGAACATCAACAAAGACTTATTTATGATTAGAAAAATACATACTGCACTCTGCCCAAACTGCCAAGGATAGAGGATATCCCCCACTACCTACTACACTGTCAAACATACAACACACAAAGACACACCCTCTATCCCAAACTTGCTACACTTGGAGTCACCACATTCACCTTACAGACCATCCTAAACCCCACCCATACAAAGGCAAAATCACATTTCAGGGCCCTAGCGCATTTCATACAAAGTACTAGCAAAATCCTTTAACCTTCCAACTTCCTGCAGACTCTCCATCTCAATATGTGAAATAAGACTCTCCTCCCTGCAGACACCTCGTACTCAAAAGATCCATTGGACACCAAAAGATCCAGATGCCAAAAAGATCCAAAGGGACAAATAACATCTAGTACAGGGACAAAAAAGAAGCATTTTGGACACATTATTGCAGCACCTTATTTCCCTAGTGCAATTGTATTGATGTTTTCAAAAAATATATATATACATAATTATACTCTGTAACAGTAAACTAGAACTCTTCAAAATAATAAGACTTCAAGTACAAACTTCAAGTATAAATAAAGACTTCAAAATAATAAGACTTCAAGCAAAATAATAAGACTTCAAACAATAAACTAGAACTTTTTCAAAAATAATTACTAGTGGTGGCAAACCATCTGCCTGACCAATTTTCATCACTTTAGTTTTCTCTCTGTTTATAACCAAACCTACTATACTACCAGTCTCATCAACAGCTCGTCAAACCTACTATACTACCAGTCTCATCAACAGCTCGTCAAACCTACTATACTACCAGTCTCATCATCATTTGCCAAAAGAGCTAAATCATCAGATATTCTAAATCAGAAATTTTAAGATCTGCAGACCATTTTAGGCCATCCTTAATTGTAAGAGATTCGGAGCGATTTTGAACATTTTCCTTTCACCCTTCTTACCAACTCCCGGCCAACATGGGCCACACAGTGATCACACACGCCACAATTTTCACTCCCAGAAGAATTTTACTCCAAATCTCTCCCCTCCCCACCCCCTTGCCACAAAACTACGACGCAGCACTTCCTTGGCACCAAACTTCAACCACCTCCTTCATTATCACGCGGCCTGCGGCCAAAAGCCTATCGCCAACATGTAGGGTCGCTAGCACTTCACTGTACTGGTCCCTACTTTTTGACGCACACAAAAAAACTTTTTCTCGTGGACCAGATGATAAAGGGGCCAAGGTCCCTTTTACAAAATGGTCCAGTTTTTAAAGAAGGATGTTAGACTCTAACTATACAGGACCTCTAAGCTTACCCAACCGGAAATCCTAGTGTTCTCCTTTCCGTTCAGCAGACCTACCCAGTAATTTTGCTTCCGCCATTGCTATAAACATTACACTTCCTTTTTCCCTCACTGACTCTACGGACTCTAAGGAAACTAATATTGATTCCAAATCCACCATCAGTTGCGTTATCCAATTACTAAAATATTCCAACGGACAGGAAAGGTTAAAATGATATTATACATGGAATAAAATTTTACATTTGTTTTTTAAATCTATTTTTAGTGTCGGATAAATACTATCCCCATAGTATATATACAGGAAAATTCTACAAAGACACCTGTTTTGGATTTCAAAACAGGTAATAAGTTAGAAATTTCTTGTAAGACAATAAATTTTCTTTTTTTTTTGGGGGGGGGGGGTCCGGAACCCCCGTTTACGGTACTAGACATTGAAACCGACTGTGAAGGTACCCACAGAACAAGGTTGACAAAATTTAGGTGAGATGTAAAAATTGCAATCTTTTTTCTGTAAAATTATGGCGTGTTGACAAAATCGAGGCAGTTTCGCAATATCTAGGAGAGTTGGAAAATCTTGGGGGAGTTGGCAATATTCAGAGTGGCTTTACAAAAATCAGGTCTGATGTAAAATTGGGATTTTTTTCTGTAAAATTGTGGCGAGATGGCAAAATCTAGGGCAGTTGGCAAAATTCGAATCCACTTGGTAAAATACGGGCGATTTGTGAAAATTGGGATTGTTTTTGTGAAATTAAGGAGAGTTTACAAAATCGAGAAAACTTTGCAAAATCTAGGGAAGTTGGCAAAACTGGAAAACACTTGGTAAAGTACAGGTGAGTTGTGAAAATTGGGATTGGTTTTGCGAAATTAAGGAGAGTTGGAAAAACTGAGAACTCTTGGCAAAATCTAGGGGAGTGAGCAAAATTGGAAGCCACTTGGTAAAATAAAGGGGAGTTGTGAAAATTGTGCCTTTCTTGTGCAGTTAAGGAGAGTTGATAAAATTCGAAATGACTTGGCAAATTCAGGGAAGATGTAAAAAGTGCGATTTTTTCTGTAAAATTACGGCGAGTTGGCAAAATTCGAATGCACTTGGTAAAATATAGGCGAGTTGTGAAAATTGGAACTTGTTTTGAGAAATTAAGGAGTGTTGGATAAATTGAGGAAATTTAACAAAATGTAGGGCAGTTGGCAAAATTCGAATTCACTTGGAAAATACGGGCGACTTGTGATAATTGGGATTGGGTTTGTGAAAATCAGGATAGTTGACTAAAATCGAGTAAACTTGGCAAAATCTTGGGGAGTTTGAAAGTTTTAAAGTTTTAAATTTCCTCAATTTATCCAACACTCCTTCATTCCACAAAACAAATCTCAATTTTCACAACTCGCCTATATTTTACAAAGTGCATTCGAATTTTGCCTACTAGATTTTGCCAACTCGCCGTAATTTTACAGAAAAAATCGCACTTTTTACATCTTCCCTGAATTTGCCAAGCCACTTCGAATTTTATCAACTCTCCTTAACTGCACAAGAAAGGCGCAATTTTCACAACTCCCCTGTATTTTACCAAGTGGCTTCCAATTTTGCCAACTTCCCTAGATTTTACCAAGAGTTCTCGGTTTTTCCAACTCTCCTAAATTTCCCAAACCAATCCCAATTTTTACAACTCACCTGTACTTTACCAAGTGTTTTCCAGTTTTGCCAACTTCCCTAGATTTTGCAAAGTTTTCTCGATTTTATAAACTCTCCTTAATTTCACAAAGACAATCCCAATTTTCACAAATCGCCCGTATTTTACCAAGTGCATTCGAATTTTGCCAACTGCCCTGAATTTTGCCATCTCGCCACAATTTTACATCACACCTGATTTTTGTAAAGCCACTCTGAATATTGCCAACTCCCCCAAGATTTTCCAACTCTCCTAGATATTGCGAAACTGCCTCGATTTTGTCAACACGCCATAATTTTACAGAAAAAAGATTGCAATTTTTATCATCTCACCTGAATTTTGTCAACTCTCCACGATTTTGCCAAGTCACTCCGAATTTTGTCAACTCCCCAAGATTTTACCAAGTCACTCCGAATTTTGCCAACTCCCCAAGATTTTATCAAGTCACTCCGAATTTTGCCAACTGCCTAAGATTTTGCCAACTCACCTGTTTTTACTAAGTGGCTTCGAATTTTGCCAACTGCTCTAAATTTTGCCGTCTCTCCATTTTCCAAACTGCCTCAGATTTTCCAAGTTGCCTCGATTTTGACAATTCCCCTTAATTTTCCAAAAAAAAAAAAATTGAGGAGTTTGAAAGTTTGAAGTGATTTGGCAAATTTAGGAGAGAAGATTGGGTTTAGTTTCGTGAAATTAAGTAGATTTGACCAAATGAAGGCAAAAATTCATATTGATTTGCTTTTTTATTGGAAGTCAAATGGCAAATTACGGGAAGTTGATCTGAGCAAGTTTGCTCAGTTGGCAAATTTTGCCAAAATTTTGCTCGAGTTGGAGAATTTTTTGACTTTCCCCTCCCAACCATAGTCCTTCACTATGCCCCTGCACGCCCCCTACTGTCATCAAAAAGGAGTTGACGGCACTGGCATTTCATTCGTTAGAGCTATTCAGAATTTCAGATGCAAATCACATTATGGGTTGGGTTGTTTTACCTCTGAGTGGCACTTTTTTGCACACCATGGGCTAAATGGCCAGGTACATGGACCCCGAAGGCTCAGAGAAGGTTGGGGGAGGGGACCCACTGGAACAGTTGTCGGGAGACAGATGGTAGCCTCCCGTCAAGGCCATCCAGCGTGTTCTTTAACGTGCACAGGGTATGGCTCTCTCACGCACACGGAGCCACGGTTTGATGACCCATCCGACGGACGGCGGCCTTTCCAAGCCCATTGGTGTCCCCTACTGACCGTGGGCAGGGGAGGAATTTTGCGGAGATAAATCTCAACGCTGACCCAGTTGGGACTCGAACCTGGGAACTACAGATTACGAGCCTCGCACGCTACCGACTGAGCCACCCCCCCACCCCCGATCTGTACGTAACTGGTCCTTTTGGATAATCAGAGTAAAAATTTCAGAGTTATTTATTTCAATGTTATATCAGCCGAATAATTTAGAACTTCTAACATACGATATATATCGACAATTATTGTTGAAGGTAAATTAAAGATCTCAATAAAATCTGTCTCAATTTTCAACAATATTCGTAAAAATTTTCAAAGAATTATAGTAGCTGCAATTCTGTGGTTAATTTCGAGTTGCTCTGCTGTAGTTGAATCCATAACTCTTGAAACAATGAGCGAATATGTTTGAGAATAGAAATTATGTAGATTTTATTGAAATCTTTTATTCATCTTCAGCAATATTTTCCACACAAAGCATATTTTAGAAGTTATAGTTCTTCAAAATTAGTTTTATATCTGAAATAACATGGAAATTCCGTACTTAATTGGTATGACTATGTATAGGCAGAAACTGAAAAAGACATGTTTCTTAAGTAGAAAGAAAGTTAAAAAATTTTCCTATGTATAATGTAAAGTTTAAAATTTCGCTGTGTTGTGCATTTTCATGAAGAAACATGCATTTCTTTTTGGCAATTTCTATTTCTCAACGTATACATTAGAATTCTTGATAAATCTCACTTAATGCAGCAGTTTAGTTTGAAAAAGGTGTTGCATATTTTATTGTGTGTTGTCGGCACCCACAACTTTTTTTTCCTTTCTGTACACGTTTCATATTTATTAACTATCATCCTACTAATGGCTAATTAATGGAAAATCTATAAACATAATTATTAATACAATTTAAATTATTTCTGACATTTAAATGGAAATTTCAAACTAAACTACAGGAAATATGTGTATTTAGTCTTGCTTACTGTCCTGTGGCTGAATGGTTAGGGTGTTGGCTATTGATTAAAAGAACCTGGGTTCGAGCCCCAGGTAAGACATGGATGTTTGTGTTGTTTCTCCTGAAGTCTGGCCTTCCTCACAGATCATTTCTTTAACGTATTGAACTGACAGGCTCCTGTCAGACTTCTGTAGCAAGCAGCTGCTTGAGAGTGTTTTTATTTATTTTTTTTATTTTTACTATTGCTTCTCACTAAACATGAACTGTAAATTGATTTGAGTGAAAAGAGGAGATTAAATAAACTTACTTGAGAAGAAATTAAGAGATTAATCCTCGTTATGAAAATTTATTTAACCTACAAATGAAACTATAAATGAATTTATTTAACCTACAACTGAATATATTTCAATCATTTTTGTTTTATAATCACTGTACAAAATGCTCTTTAACTATATTAAAATACATTACACGCATCTTTTCTGCCCATTTTGCTCTGCTCCGTAAAGCTTTTCTGCCCATTTTGCTCTGCTCCGTAAAGCTTTTCTGCCCATTCCGCTCTGCTCCGTAAAGCTTTTCTGCCCATTCCGCTCTGCTCCGTTTTCCATGGAACGGTTGCCAGATTTACCTCTAGTATATATAGAACCCGTTTTATACTTTGTAACCTCGGGTAAGGCATGGCTGTTTGTGTCGTTTTTCTGCTGAGGGCCTGCCATCCTCTCAGACCTTCTACTATGGAATGTAAACTGACAGTCTCCTGTCAGACCTCTGTGGCAAGCAGCTGCTTGAGGGGGTATTTATTTTTTTTATTTAACCCACTTACCATGCAGTATATTGGTGGGAGATTTGCTGGTTTTTGCCACTCTTCACTGATGGTTCTAGAAGTGATGAAACTGGAATAGTATCCTGTGCTTTCTGCATTCCTGGTCTCAGTATTAAAGAAGGATTTTCGTTGTCTAATCCAACATCTATTATGAATGGCGAACTTTGGGCTATCCTCAAGGCTTTTCATTAAGAAAAAATTCTGATTCTTTCAGACAGCAGGTCTTCACTCCAAACTCTTCTAGCTGATCCACTTTCTACCTCTAACTGTTCATTAATTTCAGAAATATTATGGCAATGCAATAAACATGTTGAAGAAAATAAAAATCAAATTGTGATCGAGTGGATTCCTAGCCATATAGGAATCCATGGAAACGAAGAGGCAGACAAAACTGCTAGAGAGAGCTTACAGAAAACCGCAAACATATTTAACATCATTACATACAAAGATTTCTGTATTAGAGAAAATAGAATAACTCACTCTGAATGGATTAAACTTTTTCAAAATAGTCGGGAAAATGTTGGCCTATTCTATCGCAGCATCTTTAATAGCCCCCACCCCAACTTCAAACATCTCATCTGAGCAGAAGACAAGAAACAGTTCTTTTCAGGATTAACCTTGATCACTGTGCTTTAAATGAAAAGCTCTTCAAAATTAACAAAAAACCCTCTCCACTTTGTGCCATCTGTAAAACTCCAGAAAATATTTCTCATGTATTTTTACATTGTCCTCTCTATCAATTTCAACGACAAATTCTGAAGGAAAAGATGAAGATTATTGATGAAGATTTGTCAATGAAATCTCTTCTCTGCAGAAGCTACAGTAAAAGCAATAGATTTAAAATTCAGACCCTGATTCTCAGTTTCTTGGAGGAAAGTTCTTTTATATACAGAATCTGAATTCATCCATTGCTGGGTTTTTGTTTTTCGAAAATAAAAAGAAAGGAATTTAATATACAAATATAAAATATTGACTGTTCAAGAAAAATGTGTTTTTCTTACAAACTTTCTCTAGTGGCCAGTATCTCAAGTGATAACCTCATGGTTATTTTTGTGGTGGAACTAAAGAAAGAACTGTGACTGTTATTTTTTATACCTTGTTTGAAGTGTTAATTTTGTTTTTGAAATCTCTTTTGGCGCAGAAAAGGAAAGAAATTAAGATCCAAGAGTATTGGATTACAGAAAGTCTACTCTGCATAAGTAGGAACTTTTAAAAAATTCAGAAAAACTATTATTTTTATTTTCTATATTGTGATTTACACGTCCGATTCTTTGTTTGGGATAGCAGGAAGCCCATTGTTGAAGGGTTTCTAACCTTCACATCACATTTTATCACATCACTTTGAAACCTTTGTAAATATTTCTGCATATGTACTGGTGCATGCAAGTATTCGAATAATGTGGTTTCCCCTTCCCATCTTCATCAAAGAAAAAATGTTCTGCTTGTGCCTTTGAGAGAGACAACAAATCTCATCATCATCATCATCATCCTCAAGCAGCCATGGGCTACGGAGGTCCAACCAGACTGTACAATTTAGTTCTCCAAGCAAGTCTATCCTGAGCTACATCTACTGCATCTGGCCACTGCACACCAATTCTAACAAGGACCTGTTTGACATTGTCTGCCCACCGCATCCTAGGTCTCCCCTTCTTTCTTAGGCCTTTAGGCACACTGTTCATAACCCTATTCGCCAATCTATAATAGAAATAAATTGCATACGGGCAACATGGCCAAACCAACGGAGTCTCTCTCTGGACAATATGCTGCTTAAAGGAGGTTGCTAACTCCTTTGCCTAACCTCATCATTAGTTACAAAGTTCAACCACCTAATGCCCAAGATACTGCGTAAGCATCTGGAATCAAAAGCATCTAGTTTCCTGTTATCTTGTTTACAAAGTGTCGAAGTTTCACTACCATAACTAACCCTAGAAAGAACCAAACTATTATATAGTCTAATTTTAGTTTTTAGGTGTATACGCCTATTTCTCCACACTCTCCATAGATTCTTAAAAGTCCCGGCAGCAATCCCTTTCGTCTGTTAATCTCATGCCGCACATCACCATTATCTGTTACATAGCTCCCAAGATAATTAAACTGTGACACCTGCTCAAGACTGCAACCATTCAGATTAACTGAATCACAGCCTGCCTGACCAATTTTCATCACTTTAGTTTTCTCTCTGTTTATAACCAAACCTACTCTACTACTAGTGTCATCAACAGCTCGAATGAAAGAGTTCATCTCATCAACATCATTTGCCAAAAGGGCTAAATCATCAGCATAATCTAAATCAGAAATTTTCGTATCTCCAGCCCATTTAAGGCCAAAATCTTTCCCTTGAAGTGAATTTCGCATAACATAATCAATAATCAAACTAAAGAGAAAAGGAGACAAAATGCACCCTTGTCGAACACCAGAAGTGATGCTAAACCAATTGCTACAAGCCTTACCAACTCTCACACACGACTCAGTGTTATTATAGAGAGCTTTCATTATGTTAACTAACTTGTCTGGTATACCATATGATTTCACAATCAACCACAAATTATGACGATCAACAGAGTCGAAAGCCTTTTTGAAATCAGCAAAGCTAGCAACCAAAGGTTTCTGAAACTCTAAACATTTCTCAAGAATCTGCCTAAGTGAAAATATCTGATCCACACATCCCCTACCACTTCTGAATCCACATTGCTCATCACGCAATTGACTGTCAACCAGATTCTTAATTCTATTAAGCACAATCATGGAAAGAACTCTACCTGGAACAGAGAGTAGGCTAATACCCCTATAATTATCACAAGAACTGCGATCACCTTTTTTGAAAATAGGGATAACAATAGCTCTGGTAAAATCCTTAGGAACCATGCTTTTATCATAAAAGATATTCAGAATTTCAGTCATCCAAGTGGTAACCGAAACATTTCCAGCTCTTAGCATTTCTGTAGTAATTTCATCTACCCCTGGGAATTTATGAAGTTTAAGTTTAGAAACAGCCAAAATAACTTCAGAAAGGAGATATTACCCTTGTTCTTGGTGACTTCAATGCCAAAGTTGGTACTGACTCTGACCTTTGGGGAGGAGTGATTGGCCCTTTTGGTATTGGTAGCTGCAATGGCAATGGGCAACGTCTCCTACAGGTAAGTAAACTCAATGGTTTGAGAATAACTAACACATATTACAAACACCGCGACATACATAAGTACACATGGGTTTCACCTGATGGGCTGCATAGGAATATGATTGATTATATATTAATTAACAGCAAATGGGCTAGTTCTGTTAGAATTACCAGGGAATATAGGGGAACTGAAATTGGATCTGACCATTACCTTGTTAAAAGTGTCTTGCAACTTTAACTTAAAAAGTGTTGTGCTAGGGTTAAAAAATTTGCTTTTAATACTGAAGCTCTGAAAGATCCAGTTATAGCCAAAGCTTACCATGATATGTTACTTAGTCATTATGACAGTCATGGTATGCTTACTACTGAAGTTGAGGAAGAATGGAATCATTTTAAACAGGCTTTTTTGGACACTAACAGTACTCTTTTAGGAAAAAAGGAGCAGAAGAGGCAGAATTATCTGAGTGATAAGGCACTTGAGCTTATTTCGGAAAGAAAGAACTGCAGGAATGTCCTTAATCAATACCCTACTAGTCCTAATAGAAAGCATTACAAAGAACTTAATAAACGTGTAAAAGATCAGTTAGCTGCTGATAAGAATCTTTTGCTTGATGGTTTGGCTGACAAAGCCGAGGAAGCAGTTAGACAGCACAACAGCAGAGAGCTGTACCAGATAGTTAATGTTTTGTGTGGTAGAAAACGGACAGGTATACAGGGATTGAAGGATAAAAAAGGTAAGGTTATAGAAGGTGAGGATTCTGTCATGGCTAGGTGGGCTGAGCATTTCAGTGATGTTCTAAACAATGCGGTTAGTTCTATTCCCATTGTTTGCAATGATGATAGATGCATTGGTGGCCTTAATGTTGGCCCTATAACACAACCAATCTACTGTATGAATATTTTGCAAACGACCCATCATTGAAGTACAGTCGTACTAAAGCTATATACCGAACCATTCTTCAATAATTTCTCTCCTAGTTGTAAATTTGTAGTAGTCATCTGCACAGTAGTATCTAAAGAGTGGCTTTTTATATATTTACAAACTGTGTAAGAAATTATACAAGCCGTGAGAACTTGTGATGACAACTTTATCTCATGGTCGAAAGACGAAGTTGCTTTATCAAAATGCGAAACTGGCAACATTATCTTGTTTACTATTTATTGCGTAATTTTCGTTCACGAGGTGCGAAGAAGTATTATTTTTGAAATAATAAATTAATTATATCCCATATATATGAAGTTTTATAGCATTAAACTTTACTTGAAGGAACTGGATATTCATAATGTGTCAGAAGCTTTCTGGAGCTTAACAGATAAATATACGATGACAATCCCCTACAGATGTATAGCGGTAAAGTATTTCGGTTTTCTATAGACTTTAGTAACAGTTACAAATTGAAATTTTTCATGAACATCTAACATGTATTTCCGAATCAATTTCTTGTTTTATGTCAACTACTTCTCTGATAAATCAACACTATTTGTGTTGATTTCTAACCCAGAGTAATGATCTTTTGACAGATTCTACGGTTGTCACCAATTATTTTTTGGACAAAACCAGTTTAGAGAGAATATTTGTTCAGTTATTTCTTTATATTACTATAGTTCATGGTAATGACAGACAAATTAGTGTCTTGACTATAACACATAAATGATTATTTTGCAGTTTGGGTTATTGGAAGCTATAGGTTCTAGTTTAGGCTACTTCCTTTCCCAGTTCACAAATTGCAAAATAACCAAAATGTAAATTCAGCTCTGTGTTGGACAGGTATAAGTATTGTTTTGATAACTTTGGACAAGTATAACCATTTGTATTTTTACCAGTACGCTACATAATATAAGTAAATTTTTGATATGGTAGTAGCAGTAGAAGGGAAAGAAATTATTAAGCTAAGCCAATGAGGGTGGCCACACTGCAGAGGAGTATTGCATGAGGCCCATTAACTACAAAAGGAAATAGCCTAAACTGGAACCTATAGTTTCCACAGTAACCCAAACTGCCATTTATGTGAATCTAACCCATTTTAGTGAAGTCTGAATAATTATTATTCAGACTGCACTAAATCAGTATGAGGAGGGTTTGTTTAGTTCTTTTTTTTAATATACAGGCTGATTTGTACTAGCACTTTAACCCATTTCTTCCCAAATGTTGCATGTACGCAACACTGGGAAGAAATGGGTTAATATGTACAGATACCCAATGGCATATATGGGTTACAGGATGTTATAAAAAAGTTTGCCATTTTGTCTGATGCATTAGTCAAACATTAAAGATTGACTAGTTTATTGGCTAATCTGTAATGCTGCTGTAGTGGAAATCTGCTTTTGATTCTTTTTTTTGTCATCTACATTATAAAAATTATCTCTACAAAACTCCCCACCATGCCCACGGTCAGTAGGGGATACTAATGGGTTTGGAAAGACCACCGTCCATCGGAATGGGATGTTAAACCATGACCCCATGTGTGGGAGAGCCATATCCTGTGCATGTTAAAGAACATGCTGAATGGCCTTGACAGGAGGCTACCATCTGTCTCCCAACAGCTGTTCCAGTGGGTCCCCTCCTTCAACTTTCTCTGAGCCTTTGAAGTCCTTGTGACCTGACCATTTAGCCCATGGTGTACAAAAAGTGCCGCTCAGAGGTAAAACAACCCAACCCAACATTATGAAAATTTATTGCTTTTCTGGTATTTTTGAACAATGAAAACATCTCCCATATTATTAAAAACCACAAGAACTAAATAAATCCTCCCAATGAATTATATTTTATTCAAATTTTACTAATTCATTACAAACTGTCCCATGGCTGAGTGGTTAGTGTGCTTGGCTACTGATCTAAGGAACCTGGGTTTGAGCCCTGGGAAAGGCATGGATGTTCGTGTTGCTTTTCTGCTGAGGTCCTGCCATCTTCACATACGTACTATGGCATATAAACTGACGGGACAAGCAGCTGCTTGAGTGGGTATTTATTTATTTTAATGATATATTTAGTTTTGGTGTTTTTGTTTTTATAATATGGTTACTGAATTCATAGCATCCACTCATTATTATTTCATCAACAAAAGTCTGATTACTGTTTTCTTATTCATTGGGAGGATTTCTTTAATTTGTGTATAAATCCTCCCAAAGAATGACACTTTATTCAAATTATACTAACTCATTTCAATAATGTATACAGGGTGTTTCAAAACTCTACAAATTTCAATGGGAGATAGGGAACACCAAGACAAACCTTTTTCGTCTATGGATGTATGTCCGCTGACATAACCCTTTGGTGCTAGTGCGCTGTTTGGCATTGTTGCAGTTTACTAAAGGGGCGAAGTGGGAACGGACACGTGTTTGCCGTCGGCATTGGTAAATTAGATACATTACACGTAACATGGAGTGTTTCACAACTGCTGAGATGTCTGCCAATGGAAACAGAAGAGCTGCTGTGTTGTTGTACCCGACAGTGCTTCCCAAATAGACTTGCAAACCACCAAATATTTGCGTGTTTGCACCAGCAACTGCGAGAAACTGGAACATTCCATGCAAACATGCATGACACTGGTCAAGAGAACCATGCGACTCTTGACATGGAAGAAGAGATCCTATGGCGGATTGAGGACAATCCAGGCACAAGCATGCGAGCTGTTGCATGTAGCCTCAGTGTGAACCATGCCCTCGTGTGAAGAGTGTTGCATGAGCAGCAGTTTCATCCATTTCATTGTCAGAAAGTCCAGACATTGCTACCTCAGGATTATTCTCTTCATGTGGAATTTGTGCACTGGTTTCTGCAGCAGGCCACATTGCAGCCTGATTTTCCGGCTCATGCTCTTTTCAGATTAGGCCTCTTTCACATATGAGGGTGTATTTAATGTGCACAATTCTCATGTTTGGGCACACAAGAATTCACGTCACAATTGCGCATGATCATCAGCAATGGTTCACCATCAATGTTTGGGTGAATATTGTCCATGACATTTTAATTGGGCCATACTTACTGCCTCCCCAGCTCAATGGGCAGATTTATCAGATATTTCTTGAAGAAACGTTGGGACTGCTGGACGATGTTCCCATAGCTATTCACAGATGAATGTGGTTTCAACATGACAGGGCACCAGCACACTTCAGCAATGATGTGCGGGATTATCTGAATGCCACTTTTTAGGGGCCAATGGATAGGCCGGGGTGGACCCGTCACCTGGCCACCAAGATCACTCAATTTAACATATTGATTTCTTCCTCTGGGGACACATGAAGAACCTTGTGTGCGAGACTCCCATTGACTCAGATGAAGAATCGCTATTGCTGCTGCAACTGTTCGCGAAATTCCGGGAATCTTTCAACATGTACGGTAATCAATGCTTAGACACTGTCATGCATGCAATATGTTGTTCACACTTGTTTCCATTCATTTGTGTACCAGCTCCCCTGATATTTCTGTCAGTCCCCTCTAGCACCGAAGCGTTACATCAGTAGACATACATTCACAGACGAAAAAGGTTTGTCTTGGTGTTCCCTATCTCCCAATGAAATTTTCACAGAAAGTTTTGAAACATCTTGTATTTAGTGTTGTTGTTTTTGTTTCTATAATATGATTGCTGAATTCACAACATCCACTCATTTCATTATTATTTCATCAGCAGAGGTCTGATTGCTGTTTGCTTATTGGACCAAGTAAAATGGCAGAACTTTTATGATACATTATAACCACATTTATCCATCCAGTAGTTGTCTGTGATTTATTTATAATAATTATTTATAATCATAACACCTGTTGTGCCTTTGAACTGGTGAAATATTTTTGATAACTATTAGTTTTATGGTAAACAGTGAAATAAACTTGACTATTCAAAACATACTAATAAATCAGCACTTTGATGTCGATTCAAATTTTAGATGAAAAATTGTCTTGAGCCGGGTGGGATATGAACCCACGACTTCCTTTCCCCTAAAATTTGTATTGACATCAAAGTGCTGATTTATTAGTAGGTATTGATAATCGAGTTTATTTCATTGTTTATCATTAGCATACTTGTAAGACATGCTTTCCATCTGTATGGCAAATCGAAAGCTGCTTGTGGCTAAAATTGCCAGAATAGCACCTATATATGAGATAATAGGAATGTTCATAACGTTAACTAGAGGAGATCTTGATCGGCAGCCGGTAGCTCAGTGGCCCAGAGCACCTGACATATTATCAGGAAGTCGTGGGTTCGTATCCCATCTGGCTCAAGACAATTTTTCCTCTAAAATTTGAATCAACATCAAAGTTCTGATTTATTAGTAGTTTTATGGTAATAAATGAAGGTAACAAAGTTTCCATTAGTTCCTTAACATTGTATCTTTACTTCTATATTATTATAGCATTTTAAATTCATAAAAAATGATGAAATATGAAACATAAACATAGGCAAAATTGTGGAAACATTTTTAGTATTCCAGTGACACTGAGTTACTAAAATTACAAGTATTGTGGGACCTCTAAGCATTACTTATTACACAATCTGGTTAGTCATCTGTGTCCATTGTTTGTTTGTTTTTGAGGATTTTTTTATATATGTAAAAATGGGGGGGGGGATGTCATTTTGCTTTAAAAGAACAGAAACATCTTGTAATAAGGGTTGGCTCAGTAAGTAGTGTTCCTAATCTGCAGTTCACAGTTTCGAGTCCAAACATGGCTATGTTGAGATTTTTCTCTGCCTAACCCTCTCCCTTGAGAAAGGGGACACTGACGGACATGGAAAGGCCACATTGAGTAGAATATTCAGCTGTGATCCTTTAAACATGAGAGCGATAGCTTGTATCCATTAGAGAGCATAGTGCATGGCCTTGACAGGAAACTATCCAGTGAATCTCCTTCCCTAACTCTCTTTTAGCCCATTGTGTGTGAAAAAGCTCAGAGTTAAAACTGTCTTGTAATTTAAAGCTAAATAGATATACTAGAATGGTAAATTACATGCAATCAAAATAATTTAATAAATTTATATTTTAATTATAAGTTGTTTGATTATTGAGAGAATTGAAGATGAGAAACTAGGGAGGATTTTATTCAATCATTAAATGTAAATCAAGTTTTCTGAACAATTTTTGTAAGAATATTGTGAAAGAACACAGCTTTCCAATTTTTTTCAAAGATGTTAATAAATATTCAAATAATTGAAGAACGTTTTGAACTCTGAATGAAAAAGGAAATGGTGTTATAAAATTATTTTCTGAATTGATGACACCTGTTGACAAATGTAAATATAGCGGTTAGAAGGAGTGAAGCAAATAGAAAAAATTTCCCCTTCTTAAAAACTTATAATAAATTAAAATTTCATCCATTTTTATGCTTCCTCCCATCCCTCTACCCAATTTAGCTGCTAGAACCTCTGAATAAGAACTCTGCTAGAAATTGGTTTGTTTGTGAGCAGTGCTGGATCCAAAGTTCATGGCACCTATGGCAAAAAAAATCAGAAATATGCCTGTTTATATTTAAAATATTCATTTTTAAAGTTAAAAATGTGTCATTTTTTATAGAAGAAAAACTTAAAGTATCATATTATAATGATTTATTTTATAGACATAGGAACAATCATAGCACTAAAAAGAGCATATTTATATATATATAAATTTTTCCTTGCCTTTATGTTGGCTAAATCATTAACATTTTGTTGATTTTTGTACTGACAAAGCAAACACATTAAAATTTCTTTCTTGAAATTAATCACTTTCAATTGATAATGATAGAAATTTTATATATGCACACAGTGCTTGTCATTAAAATTTCAACATTTACAAGGAGTGCTCACAGTCCTTGTAAGTGGAATAACAGCAATATAGACAAGAAATGATTATGTATCAAAATTAATAGTATATATGTAAAAAAAAGATGTACGTTAATAAGAAGTATGGCATCCATGAACAGCATTACAAGAGGCCAAACATTGCAATAGTGAGTTGAAAAGGTGACAAATGTTATTCTCGTGAGCAATTAGCCATGCTTCATGCACCTGTGCTATGAGCATCTTTTATACTTAAGCACTTGTCAGGACATGACAGCCATGTGTGAATAGGCATACAACATGGAACGTTGGCATACAACATGGAAAGAGAAAAAGCATTTGTCCCAGAATGATTTCAATATAATGTCTTGCCATCAACAGTAATGATCAGGCAGGAAGAGCAATTGTAACTGATGTCTCCCATGATCCTTTGCCCTGTATGACACTCTGTGATGCAGGCTGGCTTACCTTTGCCCCTGAAATGGCTACAGATGCACATACAGGTGTCACTGGTCCAAACAGAAACATGATTGTCACTAAAGGTGACACAAACCTCGTCTTGTCCCCCAAGCAGCTCTTGCATCATTTAAGATGATGATGGCATGGAATCAGAGGTTTTTCATTCAACACATAGTACAAATGCATCTTCAATTTTCACAGTCAACTAATCATGCTCCCCAACACAGATGCAGACAGGGATAGCATTTTGATGTTGGAAATCTGGACAGAAAGAATTGGCCCTTTGGACAGAAGAATGAGTAGACATTTGACAGTAGACCCAGTAGATCTGTTTCCTGTCACTTGTCAGATGGGTCCATCAATCCTCCTGTTTAGACATTCTTCTGATGTCACCAGCTTTCATGATATATCTGGGTACCTTCTTGTATCCATCAGTGGCAAACATTTGGGCATCACAATCCACATGAATGATAATTTGGCATATTGACTATCCAGCTTTTGACTACCAATGATCCAACCCTTTCAAATTCTATCTACTGTACATACCATCACCTTGTGCATCCTAAAGGCATTGCACACTGTTTTCAGGTCAGTCACTTGCTATATTGTTTGCTCACTGATATGTGCCCCCATTATTATAGTCATTTCAGATTTCTGCTTAGTGCAGTACTGTAGACATTTTTGAATATTATATAGATGTACGCCAGTCAACTTGACATGCAAATCATGTATTCCATGTAGATCACAACTCCATGCAAATCATCAGGTTAGTCCATTCATTCTTTCTAGGTAGGACAATTTCAATGATGAGCATTGTATATTTGATGATGGTAATTTATAAAAATTTACACATATAGGTATTGTCATTTGATCACTGTGGCCACAAACTAGAGATGCTCAGTTTGTGAGTCACTAATTAGAAAGATTGGTGTTACTGCCAAGTGTGATTAAAAATACATTGAGATAATGTAGATCATAACTTTGTATGTCATTGCATTGTTTAACAAAAGACTTCTGAGGTTCCTTCTTAAGGTTGAGCTTTACAGGCAACTATTTTGATCACCTTTTCTCCCATTCTTCTGCAGTTTTACATGCGAGTCACTATCACTGCCTACTATCAACTATTACAACTTCCTCTCTTGACATATATTTTATGTCTTCTCATCTTGGATATCCATACTGAAACTCTCTTGATACAGAAGTCCTGGAACTAATATGGCATTGGTGTTTGTGACATCATGATTGGAATCTTATATTTTGTTGATTTTGTATGTGTTGTATAGCGTCAAGGTAAATGTTACTAAAATGTTATTTTATTGGCTTTATTTCTATGGTAAATTGTATAAATAAAGTGACATAAAGTTATATCCTGTGAATGAATTGTATTTAAATATTACAAAAACGGTATATTTTGATAAACTTAGCACTCAGCATGAATAGAAGGTGTTTTATTCCTAGATGCAAATAAAATTACAATAACATATGTAGAATATGTTAGAGCTTTTTGGTTTCCAAAATTACAAGCCTTAAAGGATCAATAGTTGGAAAAATTTCGATGAGCTGATTTTATTCCTTCTAAAGACATGGTGGTTTGCAGTAAACATTTTGAAACAGACTATGTAGTAACTCGTGATATTTTACCAATTCCTAATGAATGAATGAATGAATACCCCCTCAAGCAGCTGCTTGCCACAGAGGTCTGACAGGAGCCTGTCAGTTTATATGCCACAGTAGAAGGTCTGAGAGAATGGAGAGATGCAAAAACCTTGCGGTACTACTAAATTTATAAAATGTTTAGACTAATAATGAATTAGAGCTAAGCATAGATGTAGATGATATGCTGTTAATCCACACTTGTTGAAGTATATATTTTTTTAGGTCAGTAAATTGTGCAGACGTTCAGAAGTGGAAAATGTTTTGAACATAGTTTGAACATTGGTAATAATTTTTTTATGAAAATCATTTTTCCCCCGTATCATTCGTATCATTTTTTCCCCAAAAAAACGCCAATGTGGATTAAACCATGTAAAAAGCAGTATTTCATATGAAGGAAAATTATTTGCAATATTCTGTTATTTTTTACATTCTGCACATTGAGTGCCCTCTGATGATAGAAATTAAAACTTTCTAGACGATTTGAAAAATGTGAATCATATTTTATCTCTACCTCTCCAACTAAAAAAAAGAACACGTATAGTATCTAAAAAGTTGTTTTTATCGCACCCCTGAGGAAAGTAGGCAAATCATTGCTGCTAGTGTAAACCTTTTGATCATCACACACCAACACTAATATCTTCAAATGAACAGATAGACGACAAAATGAAAACAGTATTTTTTTTTTGGAAAGAAAAGAGTAGCATATTTCAGGATTTTGATATTTTGCAACCAATAAAATAAATTGCATTCTACAGAATGATTTTAAAACCCTTTGCGTGTCCAAGCTGGGTATACCGTTTTCACTTTTCCGAATTTAGAAGCAAGATCGTATTTTTTTTTTAACAGAAATTGGCATTTTTTTTTAAACTGTTTCTAATCAAACCTTGAAAATAACGTTTCAGTCTATGTTATCTATTTTTTTTTACCTGTTGATTCTGCTTGAAAGAAAAAGTTATGAAAAAAGTTAAAAGAAAAAACTTGTTTGAGCCTTTAGTGATCGTACGCACATGTTGAATTACCGTAAGTAGCGACAATTTAGTTTGTGCCTTAATTCTGCCTTACCGTAGTAGATTATCGATCGGTTTTTGATTTCCGTATGTTGACCTACTTATAGCTGTAGTAGAGTTGTAATGCTTTCTAAACTTTTAACGTAAGTTATTTATTACTACCGGAAGTTGCGTCATCCCGGAACTTTGCAGAAAGCTTTCGGCCAATGTTTTAACAGACTTTCGATTTCAAAGACGGTTGTTTTGTACCGTGGCATATAAACTGACAGGCTCCTGTCAGACCTCTGTGGCAAGCAGCTGCTTGAAGGGGTATTTATTTTTATTTTATGTTTTGTTACTCTGGTGCTTTTGGAGTTATTTTTTTCTGCTTTTCAAATGTGTACTGCGATCAGAAAGAATAATTAATTTGAAATCATCGAAAATGAAGCCGCTAATGATCTTTAATGGCCGATATCAGAAGAATCGTAGGATTGCGCGATTTTTAAAAGGAAAAACTTATTTTTGCGATAATTTCAATGATATTTTAACCAAAATGTACTAATGAACTTTAGGAAATTGCGATTTTTAACCAAAAATTTTGCCGCAATTTTAAAAATAAACTTTCTTAGTAGTTTTGCAGCTTCATATTAAAACGATTCATTCACAATTTCACTGCCTCGGTTAAATTTTAAATACATTGAAATATTTTTATTCAATATTTTTCGCAGTTTTTTTTAAATCTTTTTTCTGATATATTTATCAGTTTTTATATAAATTACCTTGTTTAAACTGAAATGTTTTTTTTATGACTACTTTCTTTAAAGGCTTAGGGTTTGCTGATCGCCAAAAATCTAAGCACATGCATTATTTGCATAAATGACTAAGAATTTAGAAAAAACAAATGAAAGATATAAGCATTAATGAAAATATTATGAAATAATTTATTTTAAAATAATCTGAAAAACAAACAGTAAAATTTTGCAATTTTTTTTAAAAAACTTTAACTAGTAATTCAGTAGTAAAGAATCACAGGATGGAACTCATGAACATGGGACTCATGAAACAATAATCACAGGACATGGAACTCATGAAACAATAATCACAGGACATGGAACTCATGAAATAATAAGCTGAAAAAAAAAATGATTTTGCTGTGAGTGGAATTCGAACCCACATCTCCTGGTAACATGCCAGTTATGCTAACCACTACACCATCATCAGTTTAACGTTTTCTTCAGCTAGTGTAACATAAACTTTCCAGATTTTTTTTTTTATATTTGGTTCACACAATGGCGACATCTATCCAGGAAGTGGACAGTTTTGTTGTCATATAGAGATGGAATTTAATATTTGTCACTCAAGCTCATCACATTAAATCAATAATTCAGTAGTAAAGAAACACATGAAATAATAAGCTGAAAAAATTTGATTTTGCCATGAGTGGGATTCTTGCCATTGTCTCCTGGAAACTTGTCAGTTATGCTAACCACTACACCATCATCGTCTAACATTTTCTTCAGCTAGTGTGACATAAACTTTCCAGAGTTTTTTTTTTATTTGATTCGCACAGCACACATTTTTCCAGGAGACGTGGGTTTGAATCCCACTCATGGCAAAATCACTTTAACTAGTATTTTATTTTTCATCGAATTTTTTCATTTTATTAATCACAATTAAATACTCTTTCTTTTGATATATAACATTAGTATTTCCCTTCATTACTTATTTCAGGATGAGGTCCAAAAGTTGTGTATTTTATTTTCTGAAAACACTTCAAAATTAATTTGGACACCAGAGTGATACCAGTTTCAGAAACCTGACATTTTAAGGGTTAATACAGGCAAATTGTATTTTGAAGCATATTAAATATGGAAAATCTAAAATGTAGTTTTTAAAACATATTCTAACAACTTTGCAAACATAATATTTGATATAATCGTTTTTCAGCTAATATTTTCAAAAATCCTCCTTTTTATCAGCTAATATTCTCAAAAATCCCCTGTATACAAGATACCATTTGAATATATATTTTACTAATTAGTTATAACTACTACTACTATTATAGTAGGGGTAGCTCAGTCAGTAGCACGCCAGGCTCGTAATCTGCAGTTCCCAGGTTTGAGTCCCAGCTGGGTCAGCGTTGAGATTTATCTCCGCAAAACTCCCTGCCCTGCCCACGGTCAGTAGGGGACACCGGTGGGCTTGGAAAGGCTGCCGTCCGTCGGATGTGACGTTAAGCCATGGCCCTGTGTGCGGGAGAGTCATACCCTATGCACGTTAAAGAACACGCTGGATGGCCTTGATGGGAGGCTACCATCTGTCTCCCAACAGTCGTTCCAGTGGGTCCCCTCTTCCAACCTTCTCTGAGCTTTCGGGGTCTTTGTGACCTGGCCTAAATGGTGTGCAAAAAAGTGTCGCTCAGAGGTAAAACAACCCAACCCAACTATTATAGTTATAATTGAATTATAACTATAATATACTGAATTTACTACTGAATTATAATATTGTGTTTTGTTGTAACCATATAATGATAATATAGTATAACAGTATTTAATGATCAGAAATCTTCATCATGAATCGGGGAATATTTTCAATATAAAAAATGAAGTCAATAGATTTGAAAGAAGGCTAAATATCAGCGCAAAGTAATGTTTTTCTTTGGTGAAAATTCTCAATTTAGTTTGTAATTTTCACTGCAAATTCCTATATCTCATTTTTTTTTTGTAAAAAAAAAAGAAGAAATATTTCAGAATTTTCCAAGGATAGAAGACTTTTTAAAGCAAATCCTTCAATTTATATATGAAACCATAAGCTTATAGCACATCAGTCAGATCTCATTTGTGATGTTATGTTTTGAACTTCCAGGCCTTATTCACTTAGATGGTCTTTTCCATACTCTATCTCATTGGCTAGTACTACCATTTATGATCAGACTGTTTAATTACAGTTTTCTTCTTTTTTAATCTACTTCCAACTGAAATTAATTTTAATTTGCCAAATTTACCTGGTCCAATATTTCTTGTGGGTGTAATTAAAATTCTAAACTATGTACAGAAAAGTGACCTTGGTAATGATGAGTGTATTAGCCTGTTCTACGAGGTGGAAAGTGAGTACTGTAAAATAGCTAAACTACCACAATAATGTTAGGTGGCTAAGTTGAATCTTGAAAAATTTAACTGAAATTGAACCAAAACCTATTGACTATTGTATAATTTTTTTATAGTGATTAACAGTTTTTTTTATTGAATTTAAATTATATTCAATATAATTTTACTTCTATAGTTGGAAAATTCAATTAGAAAAAATTAATTTTTTTTGGTCAAAGCAAATTAAAATGTGTAAAATTTCAGATGAACTTTTCATAAGGAATTTAGCTTTTAATATCATCAAAGATCGGGTGAATTCATATAATGAAGAGTTGCACGCTAAAAAGAACCTACTAACAGCAAGGTTGAATAGGTCTAAACTACAGTTGGAAAAAAATCAGTTATATAATTGGGTTCATTTCCTGAGAATTAAATCTTTAAAAATATCTTTCTTCTGAAAGTATTCAAGAATATGCTAGGAACATTTTTCTATTATAAGAAGTGTTCAATAAGCAGTTGAAAGATTATAGAAACCTTGCCATGAGTTTGTATTATTTTCATGGCTCTTAAAGGCAGGCATTGATAAGGTGACAATATATTTGCAAACAGAGAAATTAACCTGCACTGTTATCTAGTTTAAGTGAAAAGTTTGCTGAGTTAAAGCTGCATGATTTTTATTCATACCTACCAAAGTATAAAATTCTCCCAGCTAAGCTTTGGGGAGGAGGGGAAAGATCTTTCTAAATGGAATAACAGAAACAGAAAAAAAATTGATTATCATGAAAGTTGGAATAAGCAATGCTATCTTATCAGTTCGTTACATTTTTTTTATTTGCATCATACAGGACAGAAAAGGGTTCTTGTTTGTACAGGTCTCATACAAGGACATGCTCTCATAGTTTGATTAAGTCTCATATAAAGACATGCTTTCCTAGTTTGTACAGGTCTCATGCAAGGACATGCCCTACTATTACCAAAGTCACTGCTGACCACTTCCTCAGTTAGAGCTAACACAACACACAAAGTTTGCCCGCTGGAACAGTAGTTAGCTCCTTAACCACTACGCCAGTCAAGGCATTTTCTCATTGCAAGCTCTCATTGGAAAGTTATGTTTGTAAGTAATTTTTTGCTTATGAAGAAACAATAAATATGAGATTTTGATTAATAGATGGACATTTAAAATCTTTAACCCTTCCAGGGTTCAACCTGAAAAACTGATACACCCAGAGGCCAGCTATTTTTTCACTATGATCATCCAAAAAAAATTAGCATTAGAACTTTTTTTGCCAAATACCTGATAAAAGGAATTATGGCATACCAAATTAATCAGCATTTAATTCCCAATTTTCTGGAAAATAAAATATTTTTCGAAAAAGATGACTAGTTTTATTTTAATAGAGCATTTTTAGAGCCACGTAGTAAAAAAAATGCATCTGGCAATGCAAATAAAAATTTAGTTACAAATATAATAGAAATGATTATGGTGCACATGAATAGAAAGGCTATTTGTTTCTGAATAACAAAAAAATTAATATTTACTTGAAACAAGAAAATTCCTTTTGTAATTTTATTCTCTGTACCATACTTTGAGAAAAGTCCAGGCTTTCGCCAACTATGCTGAGTCAAATAAACAAATCAACTTTAGAATTAAAAAAAAAAATCAACTGAAATAAGTCCTGTTATATTACCAAATTAAACAGAATTTAATTATGAATTTTATGAAAATAAAAAATTTAAACAAATATACCAACATATTGATTTTTAATAAGACTTTTTCAATATGATATAATGAAAAAATAGATCAGACTGTGTAATTAAGACTTGATTTTGGAAAACCTGATGAATAAAAACAGTTAAATTATATATTAATCAAAAGGAAATTTATTTTAGAATCATCATCATCATCCTCAAGCAGCCATGGGCTACGGAGGTCCAACCAGACCACGCAGTTTAATTCTCCAAGCATATCTGTCCTGAGCTACATCTGCTGCATCCGGCCACTGCACACCAATTCTAACAAGGTCCTGTTTGACATTGTCTGCCCACCGCATCCTAGGTCTCCCCCTCCTTCTGAAGCCTCTAGGCACACTGTTCATAACCCTATTCGCCAATCTATAATTATCCATACGGGCAACATGGCCAAACCAGCGGAGTCTCTCTCTGCACAATATGCTGCTTAAAGGAGGTTGCAGACTCCTTTGCCTAACCTCATCATTAGTTACAAAGTTAAACCACCTAATACCCAAGATACTGCGTAAGCATCTAGAATCAAAAGCATCTAGTTTCCTGTTATCTTGTTTACACAGCGTCCAAGTTTCACTACCATAACTAACCCTAGAAAGAACCAAACTATTATACAGTCTAATTTTAGTCTTTAGGTGTATACGGCTATTTCTCCACAATCTCCATAGATTCTTAAAAGTCCCGGCAGCAATACCTATTCGTCTGTTAATCTCATGCCGCACATCACCAGTATCAGTTACATAGCTCCCAAGATAATTAAACTGTGACACCTGCTCAAGACTGCAACCATTCAGATTAACTGAATCACAACCTGCCTGACCAATTTTCATCACTTTAGTTTTCTCTCTGTTTATAACCAAACCTACTCTACTACCAGTCTCATCAACAGCTCGAATGAAAGAGTTCATCTCATCAACATCATTTGCCAAAAGGGCTAAATCATCAGCATAATCTAAATCAGAAATTTTCGTATCTCCAGCCCATTTAAGGCCAAAATCTTTCCCTCGAAGTGAATTTCGCATAACATAATCAACAATCAAACTAAAGAGAAAAGGAGACAAAATGCACCCTTGTCGAACACCAGAAGCAATGCTAAACCAATTCCTACAATACTTACCAACTCTCACACATGACTCAGTGTTATTATAGAGAGCTTTCATTATGTTAACTAACTTGTCTGATATACCATATGATCTCACAATCAACCACAAATTATGACGATCAACAGAGTCGAAAGCCTTTTTGAAATCAACAAAGCTAGCAACCAAAGGTTTCTGAAACTCTAAACATTTCTCAAGAATCTGCCTAAGTGAAAATATCTGATCTACACATCCCCTACCACTTCTGAATCCACATTGCTCATCACGCAATTGCCTGTCAACCAGATTCTTAATTCTATTAAGCACAATCATGGAAAGAACTTTACCTGGAACAGAGAGTAGGCTGATACCCCTATAGTTATCACAAGAACTGCGATCACCTTTTTTGAAAATAGGGATAATAATAGCTCTGGTAAAATCTTTAGGAACCATGCCTTTATCATAAAAGTTATTCAAAATTTCAGTCATCCAAGTGATAACCAAAACATTCCCAGCTCTGAGCATTTCTGTAGTAATTTCATCTACCCCTGGGGATTTATGAAGTTTCAGTTTAGAGATAGCCAAACTAACTTCAGATTGTGTTATAGGGCCAACATTAAAGCTGCCAATGCATCTATCATCATTACAAACAATGGGAGTAGAACTAACCACATTGTTTAGAACATCACTGAAATGCTCAGCCCACCTAGCCATGAGAGAATCCTCACCTTCTATAACCTTACCTTGTTTATCCTTCAATCCCTGTATGACTGTCAGTTTTCTACCACATAAAACATTAACTATCTGGTACAGCTCTCTGCTGTTGTGCTGCCTAACTGCTTCCTCAGCTTTGTCAGCCAAGCTATCAAGCCAAAGATTTTTATCAGTAGCTAACTGATCCTTTACACGTTTATTAAGCTCTCTGTAATCTTTTCTATTAGGACTAGTAGGGTACTGATTAAGGACATTCCTGCAATTCCTTCTTTCTGAAATAAGCTCAATTGCCTTGTCACTTAAATAATTCTGCCTCCTCTGCTCCTTTTTTCCTAAAAGAGTACTGTTAGTTTCCAAAAAAGCCTGTTTAAAATGGCCCCATTCTTCCTCAACTTCAGTATTAAGCAACCGTCATAATGACTAAGTAACCTATCATGGTAAGCTTTAGCTATAACTGGGTCATTCAGAGCTTCAGTATTAAAGGTAAATTTTTTAACTCTAGCACAACACTTTTTAAGTTTAAGTTGCAAGACACTTTTAACAAGGTAATGGTCAGATCCAATTTCCGCTCCCCTATATGCCCTGGTATTTCTAACAGAACTAGTCCATTTGCTGTTAATTAATATATAATCAATCATATTCCTATGCAGCCCATCAGGTGAAACCCATGTGTACTTATGTATGTCGCGGTGTTTGTAATATGTGTTAGTTATTCTGAATCCATTGAGTTTACTTACCTGTAGGAGACGTTGCCCATTGCCATTGCAGCTACCAATACCAAAAGGGCCTATTACTCCTCCCCAAAGGTCAGCGTCAGTACCAACTTTGGCATTGAAGTCACCAAGAACAAGGGTAATATCTCCTTTCTTGACAGAATTCAAAATGTCCTGAAGTTGTCCGTAAAACCTATCCTTCTCATCCTCATCAGCATCCTCAGTGGGGGCATAACAGCAGATAACATTTAATTTTTAATGCTTGTCTGAAATTTTGCTGTAAGAAACCTTTCATTAATGCACTCATATCCTAGAAGAGCATCACTTGCATGTCTGCTGAGCAGCAGACCCACGCCTTGGTGATGCTTTCCATCCTCCCTCCCTGTAAAGAGAAATTTAAAGTTATTTTTAAGTATCTCACCTTTACCTGTCCATCTGGTCTCTTGCAAGCCTAGAATATCTAGGTTATAGCGCTGGAATTCCTGCATGAGGACATCAAGAGAATAATCTCTATGTAATGTCCTCACGTTCCACGTTCCTGCAGAAAGAAAATGATTAGTAGGATTTTTAAAGAAATTAGGTTTATTGAGATTGGTAGGGCCAACAATATCAAACAGCCCCCTGATCGCAGGCATGGGGCAAAGACCCGTTCCTCCTCCGCTAAGGCTGAAGTCACCGATGCTGGTAGGAACTTCAGGCACCACCTTTTCAAGTGGACTTTTTCAAGAGCCACATGGCCTGCCTGAGACGCATTACTCCAGTTTAGGCTTGACGATGCCCAACTAGCTAAGTAAGGTTCAGGTACCTGCGATGGCCTCTGATTAGGATTATCCACCAGCTGATATAAGGTATCCCATGCCTCTGTTCACTTAGAGCTGGCAACCCAGAAGCAAACAGAAAACACAGCAGCAGACTCTCCCTCAACTGCGGCCCACCAGTGCAGCAAGTCCAGGATCCATAATCAAGCTCAAATCCATAAACAAGTCCCGTCTAGTAGGTATAAATGGTCAGCACCAGGACCCTGTGAAGTTGACCACTCCTCAGCAGGGTTGAAAAAAAAGAAAAAAGTGGCCATAGATGACCAGATCAGCAGGCCATACTGAACTGGCAGCCCTCCCCTTCCGTTCCCTTCCAAAAGAGAATATCTCTTTTGAAAGGTACTAACGGCCTGCACCACGAGAAGGCGGGGTCGGACATTAGGTGCTAGACCTGGCCGGTTCTGTGCATCATCACTAGGGATTGGTACACAGCTCTCCTTCCAGTTTACGCCTACCTAAAATTTACCTAAAATGTATAAAATAATTTACCTAAAATATGATTTTTACTTCCTTTAATGAATATTTTTATTGTGATATATTTTAAAATACAGGCCAGTGTGACTTGGATTGCACACGTTAATTGGATTTTCTGTCCTGCTATGACTACAGCGTATTAAATTGACAAGGCTCCATCAGACCTCTGTGGCAAGAAGCTGCTTGAGGGGATTTTTTTTTTATGAAATGGAGGAACACTTTCTAGGACACTATTTTTACTTAACATTTCTTTGGGTTTTGAATTTTAGGGGGTCTTGTGTCATACTCTATCCCAAGGATGTCATGGAGAGGGCACACTTTGGGGAAAATATAAACTAGGAGAGCAAAGGGAAAAAAAGATTGTGATTTCTACAAGCTGCCAATTATTATGTCATCAAGGGCAACTTTGTAGCCTCAATCAAGGGGAGGCTGTGGGTTTCTCCAACTGACCATGCAATTGCAGTAGGTCTAACAGGAGCAACTACCCATATAATCACATAATAAAACTGTTTATTCATCATTTGATAATTACTATAAAAATGGGCTTTGACAAAACAATATGATTTTTAGTGCAGGCCCAAATGCTAAAACTTTCTGATTTAGAGTTCGTAACTAAAAATGGGCACAAACCAGAGCACAAACTGCATTACCTCACATTCCAGTGCTGTTATGGAGAGAAGAAGCTCAGATTCACAACTTGGCTACACTCTTTGGTCCCAAAGTATCAGACAAGGCTTGGCCAATTCCACCATCAGTCAAGTGGCTGGAGATCAATGGCAGGTAATGATGGAGCAGATTCTACTCTGACCCGGTTTCTGGGTGCTGGAGGTGGAGCTTACGCCTTCCCTCTCTTTGATATGACTGGATATGTGCTGCATGTGGCCTCCATTCTTTACAGCATGGAGACAAGCTTCCAAGTGGGGTGAGCCAGATCATATACGAAAAACAGGTAGGCTCAATGGCAGGAGCCTGAAGGAATTGTCATTTATTCCTTGGTGATTGATCTACCCATGTTCAGAGGAAGTGCATTTTTGCTCCTTCCTGGAATGAATTCAATAATCACTCTGGTTCTCTCACAAATATAAAAAAATAAAATTTAATACTTCAATTCTATTGTGGGATAAATAATTTTGATAGATAGCCTAGAAGGGTTAAAGGAGGCCATTCTGAGCATTTAGAATTGTAATGAAGATGGCTCTGAATAATCATTTGGCATGCATTGCATCTAGCCACACATTACACTTCAGTCTTCTTTTGGTGCAAATATGCTGAAAAAAAAGCTTTGAGGCACTCCTTAGACAAATTCGGCAGTGATGAATCAGTTAGAAAAGCAACTATAGTAAACTGGAATTGGAAGAGAAACAGAAAAAGTGTAGTTAGGTTGTAAGCACCAATGCACAGCAGATGTAGGATAATTATAAAGTTGAAAGTGGAATTACAGAATTTTAGTGAGTTAACTGAATCTGGTGTTACCTCAGCAGTGATGGTATCAGTGGTGCATCACAAATATGTGAGTTCCTAGAAGTGAGGATGTGTGCCAAGATCACATATGCACAGCCTGCATGAAGGAACACTCAGGTGAAATGAATCATCTTAAAATGTCTTGTGGTTAGCGTGCTTGGCTACTGATCAAAGAGACCTGAATTCTGGCCCTGGATAAGGTATGGATGTTTTTGTATTTGTGTTGTCTATCTACTAAGGTTTCGTCTTAATCACAGATCTGCTCTGTAGCATATTAAATTGACAGGCTCATGTCAGACTGCTGTGGCAAGCAGCTGCTTGAGGAAGATTTTTTTTTATAACTTTATCAACAGCAGTGATAATCAACAAAGCCATTCTAAATTTATCGAAGACTTTATCATTACAGACAATCCCAATTTCCTATATAACGAATCATTTTCCAGTTTCATCAAAGATAAACATAGTTATATCATTTATATTAATCTTTATGCTCCATGGAGAAGACTACTAAAGCACAGAATAAAATAGGTTCATCAAAAAATTAATCAATAATGAACTAAGAGCAGAAATTTCTTAATCACCATGTAATAACAGTGCACATATGCAAATAATATTAAATGCACTGCACTGTACATATACATGCACTTAATCACATCAAATATGCACACTCATTGTACACAGCACAGCAGCATACTACTATATATCAACACATAACAACATAATGAATTATGAAAATCAGCAAATTGTAATTTAAGAGTAAAGAATATTAACAGCACTAGTCGATGACTGTCCTAAGAATAGAACTGAAATTGCATCATTTATATGTAAGTTCATAAAATATATGCCAGTCCCGTGGCCGAGTGGTTAGAGCGCTTGGCTACTGATCTACGGGACCTGGGTTCGAGCCCCGGGTAAGGCATGGATGTTCGTGTTGTTTTCTGCTGAGCGCCTGCCATCCTCTCAGGTCTTCTACTCTGGCATATAAACTGACAGGCTCCTGTCAGACCTCTGTGGCAAGCAGCTGCTTGAGTAGGTATTTATTTTTTTTTTAAATATATAGTTATTGAATCTATATATTTTGAAATCAGGATAATCACAAAATAATGCATATAAAAACTTTATGTTCACAACTTCCATTTGATTTTTCATCTGGTATTTCAGTCATCAAAAGTTTATTATGGACTGTTGTATGAAAGAACAAAATAGATTTTAGGCATCAACAACTTTCATCTACTGTGTTTTTGCATTGTTTTTTCATCTTGTAAAGTCTTAAACAATCGGGGTTTTAAGAGAGAACTCATTATCAACTCTTTATAAATGTGAAAAATACTATCTTTTAAACATATCATCACTGAGATTTTTATTTTTATTAAGATGTTAAATATTTCGTACACATTATAAATTCTTTTGTAACTAATATACATTACATAGATAGGTATCAAAAAATATCTGATTTATTTTTAAGTATTATTTTAATATGTATGTATACAGTTATTACTGACTATTTACATGTATTTTATATGAATGTATTTGTATTACTTTATTTGTTGCTGCAAAACTCTAAATCAAATTCGTGTGATGTTGCAATTTAAACATTTAGTGCAAAATCTTGTTTGTAATGAGTTATTTTAGAAAATAGAATAGAGTATAAAGTTCAAAATAATTATTAAAATATTTAACCTTTTTCACTATTTCCCTTTTCTGTGCTTGTACATATTTGCAAATGCAATAACATAACAGTTACACATTTATATTGTGTAATGATTGATTTTAGAAACTGTGTATCTAATCCTAGTAAGTGCATCTGAAGGTATAATGCATCATGCTTTTCAAAATAATTTCATGTGAAAACAAACAATATGAGAGTGAACTACTTGTTGTTCATAATGTTACTATAGCAACTAAAACCCTATTGTGTGGGTGAATAGCAGATTTCCCCTTTGTTACATTATTGATTGATACTGTTATTAGAGATATGTATGGAGCTTCTCTTAGGGTATCATATCACTAAGGATAGTTTAATGTGAGAGATATTTAGAGCATGACTGCATTTTATATTCAGCAAAGTTTTTGTAGTTTCATTACTTCTTAAAACATTTATTTGATATAAATTTTCATAGCTATATTTGGTAAATAGAAAATTTTATTAAAGTTTTCAATATTTCTTATTTTTATATATAATTTAATTTTTTTGTAGATTATGCTAGAATTAAAGCTAGCATAGAGTTATTAATTAGAATAATTTTTTTCCTCCATGTAATTGGTAAATAGGAAAACCCAATAGCAAATTTAAAATATAATTTTAAATATTGTAATATATTAATACATTTTTGATCTTATATATATTAGATTCAAATGTGTTGGAAGAACTTAATTGAGTGGGAAGAAGTTATGATGTTGAAAATGTAGTATTATCAGGTAAGTAGCAGCTGCTTGAAGGGATATTTATTATTTATGCTGCATGATAATTATGGTTTGTATTGACCATTAAAATTCTTATTGCACATTGCTCAGTGACAACTTATTTGGAACAGATCCTGTAATGTATCAGGTAGTCAGATTCAAAATTCAGTAATTTCATAAATAATCTGGTGTTTGGCCATATTTTATAAAAAATAAAAAACAACAACAATAAAATGCATTTAAATCTTGATCTTCCACAATACTTATTCAGTGATTAGAATTAATGTAAGCTGAATTGATTTAACAGCAGCAATGCAGTAGGTAAAATAATTGATCTGAAAAGTTGATTCAAATATTTTGAAATGGAAGCAGTAACATATTAAACTTGTCTAAAGCATATAAGCATATTACTGGCAATTTGTATAATGATATTTTTATTTTTGCTAATTATGAATATTTATGGAATGAACTGAGTTGGCAAATTTTTCATCTTCAGGTAGTCAGACCTGACTACCTGAAGTCTAAATATCAGATGAATAATGTTGGAAATTAGACATTTTGATATGATTTAGATATTTACTGAACTTTGATGTTCAGTAAATATCTAAATCATATCATTAAATAAGCCATTTCAGAAAAACACGACCTTTGATGGTCGTGTTTTTCTGAAATGGCTTATTTAAGAAGTTACTGAGCTCTGAATCTGACTCCTTATGGACATAATATGACTCTTTTCCCAATAAAGTGGTCATTGAATGTATGTATGTATATATTAAGAGAGAGAATACTATAATTAAATAGTAGCAAAATAATAAGTAGTAAGCAAAATAATTGTAGATAGGAGTATTTTTTTTATAAGATTGACATTGATGTGCCCATTAAATTATGATAATCCTATCCTTTGCTGAATAATAAACTGTACAAGAAGAATAAAAACTGGTGTCTATCAACATTGACAACATTTGGCATGTGGTAAAGTTTGTGAGATGTATGAATTAAAAAGTGTCATGTAATAGACCAATGACAATTTGATGCATAATTGTTGATGTCAGATGTTTGGGTGTCTGTCTCATAAACAATGTGCCTCATTAGTTGCTATAGAGCAGCTATTGCAACAGTGTATGGGGACTGTAACACTGAGGAAAAAAATAACCAGTAAAAATTGTAGTGAATGTATAAGATGAGAGACAAGTTTAACCCTTTGTACTTGAAGGTTTTTTTTGCTACAGGGAAGTAGCAACTCAAAGTTTTTTTGCTAAAAAGTTGATGAAATTTTTTACAACTAACATAAAAATAAATCATACATAAACAACATAAAATCAAACTCATCTTCACTGCTACTAATTTCATCATTTGGCTCCATTTTTATAACCACTAAAAACAGACTTAAGTTTAAAATAATAATTTTTATTAAACATAGTGCTGTACTATGAAGTGCACAAAGACAATAGATTTACACATCTAAAATGTAAAGAGGAAAGATATCTGTTTATAAACCAGTTATTATCGCCTCTCAGTTGCCATTCGAGTTGCTGCATTAAACCAAGTGGTGACTGAGGGTCGCCTCTCGAGTGCAAAGGGTTAATGGTTTCTGCAGGCTGTCAACAATTTAAGCATTTACTTGTGAATACAATGCTGGACAGTCGCAAAAGACTTCTGATAAGTGAATATGTCAAACTCTCCTTTGGGATATCAGACTAGACACCCACAATGATGTCCACTTCTAACCCATAACCATTGAACACTGAGTTTCATAGTGCTGATTTTCAAATGTCAAATTGTTGGTAGGGAAAGAGGTATGTAACTGTATTATTACATGATGTATGAAGAAAAAAGTAATAAATACTAAAATTTATGAAACAAACCAATTAGGAGGGAGGGACCTGATTATAAGCTCTATAGTGCTATCATCTATTACTAATGTGGGAGGAGGGGGGGTAGGATAAATTCTAAGATATTAAAATTCTTAAATTTTTATTGTGATAAGAGGTACAGAACTAATATGTTAAAATTCAGAAGCAAATTCTATTAAGTGGGGTAGGAAATAAAAAAAAAATAGAAATAAATACCCCCTCAAGCAGTTGCTGGACGTAGAGGTCTGACAGGAGCCTGTCAGTTTATATGCTACACTAAACTAATTTATTAAAAATATTATATATCTGTTACAAGGGAGACTAATTTCTTGGGAATATCTAGAAAAACAAATCAGCAAGTGATGGCAATCCTCCAGGAAAACTCATAATCCTGGAGATTGACATCCACTTGTCAATATATTAATATATGTAATTGATATTGATGGATTGAGACCAAGGAAGATTACATGTCTGATGTAAATATGGGGAGTAACTGAGATAAGTATTAAATATATTACTTATTTATATACCTTATATTCTGTACAGTAGAGTGGTGTATGTATTTTATGTTATCTATCACTTCTGCGATTAGCTCTAAACAAACACTGTGTTCTCACATCATGTAGTAGGTGAAAAGAGAAAGGAAACAGTTGTAACTTCAAATGTTGGTTTTATTTGGGTGTAAAAGCTAGTTGCTTGGCATTCAAGCTGAAAAGTGAACATGTTATTTAGGGACTAAGTTGTTTATTTTGACATTTATTTTTTAGTGAAGTGTAATCTTTTGTGATGAAATGCTCAGTATTGTATGAAGTCAACAGAAAGAAAAGAGACAGTAATGGAATAATTAGTTGCAGAAAATCCACAGGCCAAATCCAGAATGTGAAAGGGCATAAGTTTAAAGAAGAATGGTAAATGAACTTAAGTTTCTCAAATATGATTCCAGCTCAAGTACAACTCAATGTGTAATAAATAATAAATTTCATAGTATATCAGACTGCAGTTCCAAAATATTTAAAGTTTAGAAGTTAAGTTTTACTGACTATTTTAAGTTAGAAACTTGAAAAACATGAAAAATTGCATTATCAGAAATGCATTTCAAGAGACAAGTGCATGAACAAAATTACTTTCTCTTTTAAAGCAATTTGCATGAATAAAGTGGAAAAAGAAATATTCGATCATGTGACAACTTTGTGTAATGTAGCTTACTATGGTACTAAAAAATAATAAACCATTTTTACATATTTAAGCCTTGTTAATTTTGGCTGATAAATTTGGGTTGATATTAGACATCAATACAACAATTATGATAGGTGCAAGGAATCTGTGTTGAATGTTTCACAAGTACCAAGAAAGGAACTGACAACTTACAAAGTTAGACATGTACAAATAGTTATCTACAGGCAATGAAAAATGACTGGAAAATTTTTACCCCTCACATTAGCTTTATTCTAGTCGATTGATATTGGGACTGATGGAGCTACTAGCATGATTAGCATTGAAAATGGATTGATATAAAAAATTCGCAAAATTTATCTTGTATGATCTATGTCCCATTGCATTCTGTACAGATTAAATAAGTTCATTGAATGCAGTGAAAATTGAGAAGGCTATTGACAATATTGATTCCATTCATAAAATTTTGTGCATATTTCACCAAAGCTCACCAAAGAGGCCATGCCAACTAAAGATAACAGTATTGATTCCATTCTTAAAATGCTGTACAAATTTTATCAAAATTGGCCAAAAAAGGCTCTGCCAACTAAAGGTAGTATCAGAAAGTTTGCACCATCCAATACTGAAGTTCAATATCTTCATGCTGTATGATGGGCTGCCAGCAAAGTGAGTGCTCTAGTGAAAAATGGGAAATGTATTATTACACATCTTGAAAGTGTTACTACAGAAATAGGTAGTTCTTATGCAGTTGTAAAAAGACTTAAAAAAATCTGGAGGAATATCAAATTTATGCACATGGTACATTTTTTGTTGTATTATTCTAATACTGTAAAGATACACTCACACTCCTGTTCTGAAAGCGAAATATCTTCTTAAGTAACATTGCACTAAATGTGCAAAATTTGTGTCCACTCTAAAATTCCTGAAGGATACACCAGGTTATCATGAAAATAACTTTCTTACCAATACATCTATTAATGCCATTTATCAAGAAATGCAACTAGATGGTTATGTACTGTTGAAAATTTGTCCATCAAAGCTAGCAGAAAATTTGATGAAAGTTGGAATATAATATTTGAAGGAGAGGTTTTTTTTAACAACATTGATAGAATTGAAAGCTGTACATCAGTTTTAGATGCTGAATCAAGGAAGAAATATGTACATTGGCTAAACAATTTTTTCAACAATTTTCAGTTTCAAATATGTCCGAAGAAGATGTTACTAATCAACTATCCAGTGAGTGGTACAAATTCAAAAGTTATAAGAAAAGGAATTATTATTGTTGGGAAAGGAATGAGTTTCAATGAGGTTTCTCAAGTGTGGAAGTTTCCTAATTTAGGTAAACTATTGCATGTTGGAGCAGTTTTTGTTGGTTTCAACTTTTTCAAACAGTTTTCACTGTTTTCTGTGAAAGAGAATTCAACAAGATGAACCTCATTATAAGTAAATTTAGGTCATCAGTGGAAATAGACAGTTTAAATGACTTGATGGTTTATTAATATGAATGGACCATTTGTAAAATGATTTGCTCCTTCCAGAGTTCTAGCTCATTGGTATTTTAGTGTGTATTTAAGCTCATTGGGCTCTTTTAGCCCCTAGACATATGGCTAAAAGAGCCCAATGCTATTGTTTAGTGAAAGAATCTGAAGATAAAGAGAATTGGTATATATTTACAATTGGGCAACAAGTAGGTTCAGGAATGAATGCTGAGTTAAAATCTATTCATAAAAAATTAAATTCATAAGGGATTCTAATCGAAACCTACACAACAAATGCTGGAAATTGAGAAGTATACCACATCGCTCCGTTTATGGTTTGTTAACCAACACTTTAAGATTGATTTTAAAGAAATTTAAAGTAAATATCATCATTACTATAAATAACAGTGTTAAAATATTAACAGTGAATGACCATGATAAAACTACCCCCACCCAGAAGAATATATCTGGTAGAGACTCCTGATCCTAAAAGTAAATTAGCCAATAAGAAAAATTATATAGGAAATACCTACAGACAGTTAGAATAGTAGCTAAAAGAACATGAAGCCAACCTTAAAAATAAACTTGGTAATATTGTGTAACCCAAACTATATTAATGCAATTTAAATAAAAAATAAATATAAACACCCCCTCAAGCAGCTGCTTACCACAGAGGTCTGACAGGAGCCTGTCAGTTTATATGCCAAAGTAGAAGTCTGAGAGGATGGCAGGACCTCAGCAGAAAAACAACACACACAACCATGCCTTACCCGGTTCTCGAACCTGGGTCCCTTAGATCAGTATGTTAACTTCTTTTAGCATAACCTACTTGAAAGTAGGTATGTTAGATCTTTTAGCCATATGTCTAGGATCAAGCACGTTAACCACTCGGCCATGGGATGGCTCACCCATCGTTAACTTAAAATTATAGCAACACTGCCAGTGAAATATCATTCAAATTACTTGGAAAATATTCTTATTAACCTTAAGCAACAGGTTGTGTAATACAGATCTCACACCTTTACTCCTAGCACAAATCTACTACATTAAGCAACAATGAGTCTGTGACACTGAAAGAGGGTCCTCGCATTAAATACCAAACTTTACCATCCACACCTACTCACTGAAGAAGCTGTAGGTTGGTAGTTGAAGTTATATGTACTGTGCTTAGCTGTCTGGATTCACAATAACAATATATCTAGATGAAAGTTGTCTCTACAGAATTTTTAATTACAGAATTTTTGAATGCAATGGGACATAGATCATACAAGATAAATTTTGCGAATTTTTCTTAGGACATTGATCATGGGTCCAAAGAGATTTGAATCCACAGACACTCCTTCGAGACAAATGTCAATTGCAGGTTAATTGCCTGATGATTAATCATATTTTATTAAGTAGTGAAAGGAAACATTAATAAAGGGTATCAGGCATCAGATTCCAGATTGGGTCAGGTGTCCCATTTTTTACCAATTGACGAAATGAATAGTGAAATGAGAAATTTTTGTGGATGTTTAAATCCTGACTTTTATGGAATCTAGTAAATGTGACTGTATTGTAATGGGCTCACTCTTGTGTTAGTCTTTGTGTATCTGAAAAAAAATCTGATCTAGGTATGAAACTCAGCTTTTGTGTGTCCTTCATATTTTTGATAAGAAAAGTGTTATAGTCATAAAGAAATTTTTGTGTTGTTTAAATGAATGCATTCAAGTTGGGAATATGTCTAATTAAGCCAAATTCTTAATTATTAAAATGAAAATTTGTTATTTAAGCTTTTACTTTTCAATTCTCAAATTGTACAAAACAAAAGCCTTTAATAATAATCCTTAATGTTGTATAAATTGGGAATGTAATTGAAAATTGTCTTTTTACTTTAGGTGCCTTAAAACATGTTTTCTCTTCGTATTGTCACTGTTGATTCTTACCAGAGTAGCCCATCTAAGGGGTTAGATGTTTGTTACTCAGAGTTTCGAGGCTGTGAGATCCACAAAGTGCCTGTTATTAGAATATTTGGAGTCACTCCTGCAGGTTTGTTTTTGTTTTTGTATTTTATTTGCACAGCTTATACAGTATAAGCCTAAACCACTTTTAATTAACTTAGTTGCCAAATCCTTGAGGTAAATTTTTATAAATCTAATAAATTCTTTAAATTGTTATGTTACTAACCCATTCAGATATATAATGGGCTATTTTTAACAAAAAGTGTTATTTATATTACATAACTTATTCAAAGAGGTGTGAGAATAATTGTGTATCATCATTTGATTCATCATTTCTTTCTAAAGTAGTGTTTTTATTTCAATCCCTTCATCCATTAAATTTCTTATTTTGATACCATAAAGTGAAGCCTGTGTTTGGTACACAGATGAAAGAATGCAAAGGTAAAAAAAACTATTTTGTAGAAAGCTAAAAGATAAGAGTAATGTGATAATATTTTGAAAACTTGAAAGTAGGTTATGACCACCTTTCAAAATTTTGAAAATAAATAAAATATAATACTGAACTACAGATGATTAGGATCAGTAGTTTTGTAAAGATATTTATAACAGATTTTTGAAAAATACTACTTGTAAAAAGTATCTTTGTTGTAATGCTTAATTCAATAATAATGTAAAAATATTTTAATGAGTTGTTATATAGGTACACAATTTTAATTTCTCATCATCTATTATGATAAGATATGAATTTAACTGATTCACAAAGTAAATGTTGTATTTGTCTACATAACATGGCAAATAATGAGAACAAAATGAATATAAAAATGATATGCTGTTGATTCTCCTACTTTGTCAAGCTGCAGAAATCATTGCCAGTACTTGTCCCCTACTGACTGAGAGCAGGGTATGGAATTTTACAGATATAAATCTCTATGCTGGCCCAGGTGGGACTCAAACCTGGGTCACATTATTTTAAAAAATTTTCATTACTCCATTGTGGTTTAGTTTAAAAGTCTCAGTCTTGTAGCATCTGTTGAATCTGGCTTTGAAAGGCCAACAAATAATCTCAATATCAATTCTCTCAAGATTTGACTCAATACAGTTGGTAAAAAAAAACTGGAATTTTCTCAGAGTATGGTACAAAGGAGAAAAAAAAAATACAAAATATGTATAATTTTTCTTGTTTCATGTAATTTTTTTTTGTTACTCTGAAATAAATAGCCTTTCAATTCATGTGCATTATAATCATTTCTGTTTATTAGTTTTTTGAAATGAATATTTATTTGCATTGTGTGATGCAATTTTTTACTACATGAGTCTAAAAATGCCTTATTAAAATTAGTTGTCTTTTTTGTAAAATATTTTATTTTCAGGAAATCTAGAATTAAGTGCTGATTATTTTGGCATATGACATGCCATAATTCTTTTCATTAGTTATTTGACAAAAAGTTATAAAGTTATTTTTTTTTTGGCTGATCATAGTGAAAACAATAATTGGGCTTCTGGACATAAACCAGTGTGTGACCCTGGAAAGGTAATGCACATAAAAGCAGGAAAACTGTCCTTTCCTCTCATATGTTGGATAATGTCTTTGTTCTTACTTCCAGTAAAAACCAGTGACTGGTCAGTTTTTTTTTTTATTTATTTTTCTACTCCTGATGATAAATGTGACCAACATAGTTGTCCTTAGGGTATATTTTGCACTTAGAATCAGATAATTTAATTTTACATTCTTGAAATGCATTCTGTAAAACCTGTGTTCATTGAGGTATATATGCAAGAGAGCAATAGTATATTTGCATTCACTGTCACCCTGTGATGGTCATGGAGAAAAATTTTAAAGTTTATGTTTTGTTTATCTTATTCTGGTAATTTTAGGTGAATGAAACCTTAAATCATTGTAACCTGGCTCTCTGCCAATTTGATATATATATTATTTCATGTCGAAGACCATTTTCCTCAGAACATTTGTTATATTTTTTTGTCTTATTGACCAAGTTAGTATGTTTGAATGCAAAGCAGAAGAATTTTAGTTCAGATCACTGGTAAGACAAATTTGTTATTTCTGCTGAAGTCTAGCCATGCATACTGACAAGCTCCTTATCAGGCCTCTATGGCAAGTAGGCTACCTTAGGAGTAATTTATTTATGATAAGTGTTCCATTCACTCTAGCATGAATATTGAAATAGTTGATCGCAAATTTTATCATATATTATGAACACAGCTTATTATTTTTCACTTCAATTAATATACATAAATAGTATAAACAATTTAGAAAGAATAAATTTGCATTTTCATGTATTATTTGTCACAAATGTTATCAATAAAAAGTTTCTAGATGGTTGAGTGTATAGATCTGAAAATTTGTGCATTCTTATTATCATGGTAATGTATAGTGAATTTTATGTTTTCTGATCAGAAGGAAAGTTAGGCATTGAAAAGGTTAAATTAATGTGCTTTGAGTCTATATAACTGTTAAAATATTCAAAAAACTTAATATTTTCAGGTCAGAAAACCTGTCTTCATGTTCATGGCGTATTTCCTTATATTTATATTCCATATGATGGTGATGTCAGTTGCAATGAAGAAACATCAGGCTACACTAGAAAATATATGCAGCAGCTAGCTTGCAGTATAGATAAAGCACTTAATGTTGCAGCAAGAAACAGTAGTTCACATACATATCATGTGTACAAGATTGTTTTGGATAAAAAAATGTAAGGATAATTGAGTAATAAAATATCACAGAAAATGTTCTGTAGACAAGAAACACTTGAAATAATTAGCTGAAAAAAATTAGTTTGCTCTGAGCAGGATTCAAACCCACATTTCCCAATATGCTTCTGGAAGACATGGGTTTGATTCCTGCTCAGAGTAACCAATTTTTTTCAGCTAATTATTTCAAGCAAGGATAATTGATTTATTAACAGTGGTTGTCTTCATTGTATAACCTTTAATGTTTTTATTACTAAAAAATGAAATGTAGTAAAGTGTTACAAAAGCATTGACTGCTTTCTAGGCAGTTTTTCTTTAAGTAAGTTAAAACTCCAAACATTACTATAAGCATTAATTTGCAGTTTCATAGCTTATTCTATGTAGAATTTTCAGTGGATGTTTCTTTAAATTTTTTGCTTGCAACAATTTTCCTTAAAATATAAATATTGTTTGTTCAAATTATTTATTTATTTATTGCTTTTTTTTAAATTGCATTTAAAATATATAGTTTTTTCAGGCATTTTTTAACTGTAAATTGATATTTTATTTCTGTAATTCATATTATTCTGTACTGTGTATTGTGTATGTATCTACACTTGAATCGAACTAATGATTTATGTGCAAGTTAATAATAAATGTATGCATGATAAAGTGAAATATTATTTTTAGTTGCAATTTAGTTGGCCATAATTCCAAAAAACTGGCAACTATTCTGAAGCTGTTAATCTATTGTATTTGTTTTTATTTTTATAAAAGAATGGGGTAGTTTACCTTTTAAAGGATTTTTTTTATTTAATCTTGGAATGGTTGTCAACTTCTTTGTCTTTAAAAGAACATATAATTGTTAACTGCATAATATTTTTTTATGTTGTCTTTGGAAGTAGAGTGGTAAATTGTTCATGGAAGAAATATATGTTTATTTTTGCAATACTTTGCAGTATTATTCTACTTATTTCAAAGCTTATTATTTTCAAAGTTTAACAGTGAAAATTCTTCAGCTTGTATTATTACTTGGATGTTTTAAACATTGTATATTTATGTTGCATAAAAAATATGTTTTTGTATATTTCATATTTTGCCTAAATTTATCTGATTAAACAATGGGAGATTAAAAGTTCTAAAAATCTTTGTTTTATCAGTCATTGTCTAAGTATTAAGTTCTATTTTATAAAGCAAGGCTATTTGCCAGAAATTAGGTACTAATTATAATTTTCTATTTTGTTTGATTAACAAGTGTAAATTTTTTCATTTAGATCTTTTTATGGGTATCATGAAAATGAAGACAATTTCTTAAAAATTTATTTTTATAACCCATCAGTTGTGAAAAGGTGAGTTAATAATTCAGTTATTAATTTACTAAATGTATTATCATTGGGAAACTTAATTTTATACACATAACTATGTAGATTAGTTCAAAAGTTATAATAAAAGGTTCTTTAGTATTTTTAATGAGAGAAAAGAGCTCGGATAAAAATAAACAGTTATAGTTTTAACATAGTATTTTCATATTTTATTAAAGCTGTACCTAGAAAAGGCATTACTACTTGTCTGACTTGTAGTTTAATGATTTAGATTTGTTAATGTAATTTTTTTTTAAATATTTTGTTGCTCTTTTATTTGTTAAGGTGAATTTTATTCAGTCTTTCTCAGGTTAAAAATATAAAATACTGTAAACTTTAAAAGTGCTAAAATCAAATAAAATGCTCATATCTTGAAATATATTTGAACAAATTTAATCAAATTTCAAAGTAAAATACAAAGATAATGCTGTGATAAGTCATAAAAATTTGGGCCAAAATGATAAAAAATGAAAATAAAGGAAAGTACGTGAAAAAGTTGTGTATCTGTTTGCAAAGGGGGGAGGTTAATACAAAATGTAAGGTCAGTAGAGATGTGACCCACTCTAACACTAGTGCAAGCCTGATAACATTGACTCATTCCATCGGTAAGATAATCCAGAGAATGGGAGTGCATTCAAGTCCATTTAGCAATAAGAGCAGTCCTGGGGGGTTTGGGTAGGAGTTTTGAAAATCAGCAATATGTCTTGTAGATGCTCTATTATCTGAAGAGAATGCATGCTAATTAATTCATTAACTACCTTCTTCCTCAGTCGTACTCTATGTGAACAGACATTATTGTTTATTTATAGGACCACATTTAAACATTTTTGGGTCCTAGACACAAAGTCATGCATAGGCCCCCTACACCCTAAGTTACTGTGTAGATATAAAAAAAATATTAAATTTAAAACCATTGCATGAATAAAATTGTTACATACTAAAAACAGTATGTAATATTTTTAAGTCAAAGTACTCTTATGAAACTAAAAACTTTTTATACAAAATAATTACATTATTTTCCAAATTTTCGACTCACTAAAATCACTAATTACATCACAGTTTAAGTTTGATATACTCCATTTTCTTTTCATATATAGAAAATTGCAAGAGCATTGAATTTTTCCAAAATGAGTGTACTTCACAAATAATTTTTAATAACTTTCAGTGCAGAAAATGGCTGCTCTTTGGCAAAACTAAAATTTAGAAAGATTTCAACATTTGGTAATGAGGAAATGATTTTATTTTCTTGAATAAGTTCAAATTTCTCTGACACAGTTCTTAAACATTTAGAATGATTTTGATAAAACATTAAATTGTTCAATATCTGCCCCCAGTTCTTCATTGTTTAAATCACCATTCAATTATAAGAGTGTAATATTTTTAATATAATTTTTATATTTTTTTCATTATAATTAAACAACACATCAAACTTCTTATTTACATACTTATAAACTTGGCTCCTGCCAATATTAAAAATTATAGCATGCAAGATAATTGTATGAAACAAATATTTAATTTTGAAATTTTCTTTACCTTCTAAATTCTATGTTTTTCAGCAATTTTTCCTCAAAAAACAGTTTTCTAATAGTTTGTCTTTTTGATTTGCTTTTATAAGTCTTTATTGGATATAATTTTTCCAAATTTTGTTTTCAGTGTCATCCAAGTTTTCATAGATATTTTGAATAAAAAAACTATGAAAATGACAGAGCTATTGATAATAATCCTTTAGACAAATGGTGGGCAAACTTTTTTGTTTCCAGCCCAGTAATGATGTTCAAATTTATTTTTCATGTTTTAGGGCCAAAATTTGAATATAGTACAATAAAAATTTAACAAAGTAAATATTTTTGTTTGTTATTTATTATTCTAGTCACACTAACCATAAAGAGATTTAAATTTAATACAAAGTGTGTATTAACGATAATTTTTTTAGTTTTTTACTGGATTCACAAATACTTTGCTGGCCAGATTAAATGCTTTTCACCCATCACTGCTGTAGATGATTGCAGAGATTTCTTGACAGCATTTACTCTACTTAATTATATTTCAAGTATACATTAACAAAATAACCTCAAAATCATCCATTCTTCTATCTAGTCTTGCAGCTTCTTACTCAAGTATTTGACATCTCCAAATGATTTGATGATAGTGATTTTAAAGCTTTTTTAATCTTCCCATAATTTCCTTTTAATGCATCAAAGCATTACAGACAACCTAATATTCATAGAAATTTTGTAGTAAAGTGTATTTTCTGGCACAACTTTTTGAAACTTATCACTGATGAGTTGATCCAGAAGAGAAAATGTAAAGTTCTTGAGCCAGATTGAAAAATTTTGACACTTGTCTATAACTCACGACAGCCTTATTTCCAACTAAAGTTAAAGAATGAGTTGAGAAAGGAATCTTCTGCCAATGTTTAACACATTGTGGACAGAATATATGAAGCTAAGTATTTCCATAATCATCAAGGTTACTGCCAAAATAAGGCATTTGCTTTCATAAACAATGAACATTTTGACCTATTTTTGTTACTTTGACCTCTATAATTTTCAGTATTTGTTTAGAAGATATTTCAGTATAACGGTTTCTAAATTTTTCTCTTTTGTAAAATTATTGATTAAATGGATAGAAATCATCCGTATACTTTGCTGTGAAGGACACATTGACTTATTCTAGTCAGTTGGTCAATATGACTAACATCGGATGTGTAATCTGCAATTATTGAGAAAATATGTATATTTTTAAAATTCTTTTTACAATTTTTTCTTGATAATAAAATAATAAATTTGTTGCAAATAGAAGACAACTAATGAACCATTCCTTTCCCAAGTTAGCATTCTTACTTAAATGTGTTTACAAAAATGGGTCAAATTCTGCCAAATGGATATAATTTACTCTTTTTCCCCCAAAAAGGCAGCTCATGGTGAAGTTTAAACATATAATTTGGATGATAACTATCCCTTCCATCCACTACTGATATTTGTTATCGAGTGTAATGATAAGGGTTTTATCAGTGCAACCAAGCCTTTTCTGGTAATAAAAGTGTGGATAGATGACATTATCTCTTGTGTTCTGAAAGTTTGTTAAAAATGTTTGTACAGTAGCTAGTCCTTTGAGTCAGTTCTGTTTTTGCTGGGAAAATAATTTACTTATATAGAAATCCATTTTTGTTGAAACTTTCTCCCATGTTTATTACTTTTTTAAAAAAGTGTTTAAATTTAGAGACCTATTTATTTTCCTTGTTCTTGCTTGAATTCAATCTTTGAAGTTTCAGGAGTTCAAAAACTGACTCTATTTTTAAGATAAAAATCTTGGGGAGCTGAAGTTATTGTTTCAGACCATAAGTCAATATTTTTTGGTAATGAATTATTAGTTTCATTAAATTAGTGTGATTAAGATATCAGAATATTGAGAATTAATATTTTTATTAGACTGGACCTATTGTTTAAGTTTTGAGAGACATTGTCACAAGCTTCAAAGTGGATTGAGACTGAATATTTGCAGTTGAACTGCCTTGGACCAATGATAGATATTGTGACAATTCTTTGTCAGATTGTAATAAATTTATGTTCAGGAAATTCATCATTGTTTATTAAATAGGAACTTAAGGATGCTTTCAAGTTGGTTTCTAAAAGCTCTCTTTCTGCCTTCTTATTTCTTTTTTCCACTTTCCTCAAAGGCTTATAAAAAGTCATATTTTAATACGGTTAAATTAATGTAAAACATAAAAGTGCATATATTAGACATCAAAATGGCCACGATGCATTATATTCATTTATACGTTGATGGATTATGCAGCAATAAACTGGAGAAGTAGAAATAAATAATGGAAGTATAATAAGTTCCCAAGTTTCTCTGGGTAAGTCAGTTTGTGAGATGTTATACAGTGGGGAATGATAATGTTAATCGATGTTAGACACCTATTATCAAGAAAAAAATTACCAACAACAGCTTTATCTGACACCGTTATCAACCATAATACAATTCCGATTGGGGCGGGGGTGGCTCAGTCGGTAGCGCACCAGGCTCGTAATCTGTAGTTCCCAGGTTCGAGTCCCAGCTGGATCAGCGTTGAGATTTATCTCCGCAAATAATTCCCCGCCCTGCCCATGGTCAATAGGGGACACCGATGGGCTTGGAAAGGCCGCCGTCCGTCGGATGGGACGTTAAGCCATGGCCCCGTGTGCGGGAGAGCCATACCCTGTGCACATTAAAGAACACGCTGGATGGCCTTGACGGGAGGTTACCATCTGTCTCCCAACAGCTGTTCCAGTGGGTCCCCTCCCCCAACCTTCTCTGAGTCTTCGGGGTCCATGTGACCTGGCCATTTAGCCCATGGTGTGCAAAAAAGTGCCGCTCAGAGGTAAAACAACCCAACCTACAATTCCGATCTTTGAAGAAGCCAGAATTATATCCAATCCTAATACAAAATATGAACTTTCATATAGTGAAAAAATAATAATTCATATCAACAAAGATTTCTGCTGTAATGATGAACTACCGATTTTACCCACAGCCTGGAGATTCCTATTAAAAGACTACCTTAATGCAAATATATTCATTAACAACAACAACAAAAAGAAAAAAAAAATGTCAATTTCCTAATAACATACTACAACAATAAAACCTGCCATCATATTTTCAAATATACCTTCTCACAACAGAATTTAACACAGAATCTATCACCATTTTGCTGAAGAAGAAAGTATGTTTCGAAATCTAGATACTAGTTTTACCATCAAAAGGTCTCTACTATATCATATGAAGTGCTTCGACAATTTCTTGTTATTTAATATTGTGTGCGATTTTGCCACAAAGTAATTCTACGATGTTCCTGAATTAATATCTTCAAGTTCATTCATCCAGAAGTCACCACTCCTTTCCATCTATTTAAAACTGTAAGTGTATCTGCTATTTTATTAAATTGCACTTTGTTGAATTGTCATCATCTTGGATCATCTGTGCACTTCTAATAACAAGAAACTTTCACACTGTACATCAATCTTTACCAGTGTTTTAAGGTGATTTTATTCTTGTATTCTACAATTTACACATTGATACTGTTGAACTATTATTATTGTGCATTTTATTTTTAAATGCTATTATCAAGAGTCATAGTAAATTTGATTGTGTCAGCATCTTGATTGAATTTAGAAGTTTTCTTACATTTTCTGTATAAAAATGAGCATAAACTGCTTTAAACCAAATTCCATTTCCCAAACATCTGAAAATATTAATACCCATCTACATTCAGTCACTGAACTGAATCCTGCTGGTCTTAGGTTGTATATCCCTACTTAGATCAGGTGGTAGCGTGCCAGGCTTGTAATCTGTAGTTCCCAGGTTCGAGTCCCAGCTGGGTCAGCGTTGAGATTTATCTCCACAAAATTCCTCGCCCTGCCCACGTTCAGTAGGGGACACCGATGAGCTTGGAAAGGCTGCCGTCCATCGGATGGGATGTTAAGACGTGGACCCGTGTGCATGAGAGCCATACCCTGTGCACATTAAAGAACACTCTGGATGGCCTTGACAGGAGGCTACCATCTGTCTCCCAACAGCCGTTCCAGTGGGTCCCAACCTTCTCTGAGCCTTCGGGGTCCTTGTGACCTGGCCATTTAGCCCATGGTGTGCAAAAAAGTGCCGCTCAGGGGTGAAACAACCCAACCCTACTTAGATAGTTACTATCAATATATGTGTCTCACATAATAGAAATTAATGAAGCTGCTGAATTAACATCTCATGAATAATGTTTTTTTTGTCTTAGTATACTTTAAAGTTGTACTGCTGATGTGAATTTTATACAATTTTATCATATACACTTTTTTTTAACAACTTTTAAGTTGTAAATTGTAAAATTTAAAATTTGTAGTGTAACTACAAAATTTTGGAATATAAACTTATAAACCAAGGAAGAATTTGAAAGTGGTTCTTGAAAATGTTGTACTTTAATGTTAGGAGTTAACTTTTAATGTTAGAAGTTTGTGGCTATACTTCTCCTTACAAATGTAAAGATCTTCAGAAACTTGAGAATTGTTTCATGAAAAAGTTTACAACTTCTAAGGTTTCTAAAAATTTTTCCACCTTCAAAATGTTAATCCTTTGAGGTCCAGTTTTTATTTTTTAATGTGCAAATTGTCAGACTTAGTCTGACACTTTGGACCTTAGAGGTTTAAACTATCAACCAAGTATTGTAGAAGAATTCAGAAATAATGACTTTGTAATTTCTTAGCAATTAAATTTGTAAGAATTTTAATTTTTTTTACTGATATAAAATAAGCTGAGTTTTTTTTTAATGCATGCTTTGTTTTAGATTGTTTGAATTTAGATGTAAATAAATACTTTCTATCCTAGGGCTGTAGATCTTTTAGGTTCTGGAGCTATAATGAGTAAGATAATGCAGCCTCATGAAGCTCACATTCCTTTCATATTACAGGTATTTTGCAAGTACTATCTACTAAGGTTTTCTGGTAGACATGCTCATCTTAATTTTACTTATGTATTATGTTTGAGATTTGTAACCACTGGTTCATCTTGTAATGCCTATTCTCTCACTCATTGAAATACATTAAATAAGTTTCTAAAATAGAATGCAAATTTTTTGAAAAGCAGTATGAGATAAAATATAATTTGAGGATGTCAAACACTTACCTCTTTGGCATACCTTATGTAGAATGTGACAACACCACACTTAACTGAAAGTCAACTTTCAAGATATCACACATGTAAATCCTTGATCCTACTTAGTTAATTGAAAAGGGAAAGTGCAGCGAAATTTTCTTTTTATATTTTACATTATTCTAAACTTGTTTCTTTTGCAAAACATTCTGCGTTTTGCAAAAGCAAAAGCCCTTTATTTTTGGCAGTTCTTTTTTGAAAGTCAAATTTTACAGATTAGGTTGGAATTCCAAGCTTCACATTTATTATTTCATAGCAGTTTGTGGGTTGGGGTTTTTATTACACAAAGCAACTAAGGCCATGCTGCACCAAACAAGATACACAGTAAAAGAAAGAGCAAATAAAAGATGTACACCTTCCACCAAAGTTAACAGAAATGCAGAGTAAACAATATATGAATAAAACTAAATGAAAAAACAATGAGAGAAATTTAACCTATGCATAAAGAGAAACAGCAATATAATAATGTAATAAACATTGGGTGTATAGAACCTGTGTAAAAAGGCAACATGTTTAAAATACAAAATGCAGATTTCAAAAAATTAAATGCAATTAAAATAACCAAGGTATTTTAAAAAAAATCAAACACTGGAGCTTAAAATGAAGTATCATGTAAAAGATATCCTAGTGTAAGGAGCTAAGATGGAAAGTGAACAGAGCTAGAATAAATCTGCCATTCACAATTAAAAATCAATAAAATTGATTAAATTGTGTTTAAAAGTTAAAACAGTATCAAAAACTTACACATATGTTCATCAACCACTTGTAGAAGAAAAGAATGACCTATGCAGAGCCTAGTAAGTGCAATTTTCTCCTTGCAATTCCTGTGAAAACCCAACACATAGCTTAAACATAGGCTTGATTTGAAAGAGCATGTTAGCAATCTATGCCAACCAAGATCTCTGCCACTATACCCAGAGCCCGATGGAAAACTGCTCCCAGACACCCAGATATTGAATTGGCAATGGAGAACTGGACAGGGGCTTGGTCGATTTCGGCAGCATTTGCCAAATCTTTGTACCTGATGTCAACATGACCGGATACACAACAGAAAAATATAGTTGTGGCTGACAAATGATGGATCTTGAATGAAACAGGGTGAGGCCGAGGCCACACCTAGATCAAAGCTTGTAGTGAGCTAAGTGAGTTAGTTTAAAGGCAAGACTGATAGCATACAACTCTGCAGTGAAGATGGAATACTGTGGTGGGATCTGATCTGAAATAATAGTATCACAGCCAAGCACTTTTGTCAAAAATATTATATATTATTAAACATAATCGCTTGTGTACATTGCAATGAATGACATAAAAAAGATTTAATTGCCAGTTTAACACATTTTTGGACAAATTTCCTCTATTTTGATTTAATTTTTTTCTGTAGTATTAATGCACATTTAGAATATACTTTGCAAAATAATGTTTGCAACAACCTAAATCAAGAGGGGCAACACTCCCTCACTGCCAAGTTTAAATCAGTCTGTGCAAGTAATGCAAGAACTGTACAATTATCTTTATTTCAGAAATAGGTATTTTCACTCTTCTAAATCTTGGGACAACATGGAGTAGATATGTCAATAATCTAAATATATAAAGGGTTTTCCAAAAGGGGCTTTAGGATTTTGAATGCCGATAACTTAAAATGTTTTTTTTTTTTCAGGTGGAATTTCATATACCCTAACTTCAGTCATATACAAGTCTAACTATAGCGTCGCCCTCACAAGAACAACGTATTGAAATCGTTAAAACTTGTTATGGAAATAGATGTTCAGTAAAAGAAACACATTGCAAAATTTGCGATTTTTTTTTTTTTTTTCGGTGCATTCAATTGTCTTACCGAACAATTTCACATTAAATGGAAGTGTCAATAAACAAAATTGTTGATTTTGGGGGGAAGAAAATCCTCGAATTATTCATGAACAATAACTTCACGGACAAAAATCATCGGTTTGGTGTGGTTTGTGGTCTGGAGGAATCATTGGCCCATTTTTCTCTGAAAATGATCGTGGCAATACTGTTACGGTGAATGCAGAGCGTTATAATGCGGTGATTACAGAATTTTTGTGGCTTTAAATTGATGGAATTGACATTTCTGATGTTTATTTTCAACAAGATGGTGCTACAAGCCATACAACACGAGCGAACATAAAGTTAATACGCACAAAATTCCCTGAACGTGTAATTTCACGAAATGGAGATGTGAATTGGCCGCCATGATCTTGCGACTTAACACCATTGGATTTTTTTCTTTGGGGGTATTTGAAAAGTAAAGTTTACGTCAACAAACCAGATAACATACCAGACTTAAAAGATAACATCCGAGCAGTCATAAGAGAGATTAATGTTTCAATGATTGAGAATATCTTACAAAATTATGATGTTCGTATCGATGCCTGTAAACGTAGCTGTGGTGGTCATCTTTCAAGTTTAATTGTAATCGGTGAAACTTTAATTTACAATAAACAAATCAGATATATTCCCTGTGTTTTCCCCTTTATTACAAAACAACATCCTAAAGTCCCTTTGGAAAACCCCATATATATAAGAGAGTTTGTCTCTGTATGTGTCTTTTTGTTCGACATCATTTCCTAGAGGGGTGGGGGTGACTCAGCTGGTAGCGCCAGGCTTGTAATCTACAGTTCCCAAATTTGAGGCCCAGCTAGGTAAGCATTGAGATTTATCTCCACAAAACTCCCTGCCCACAGTCAGTAAGGGACATTGATGGGCTTGGAAAGGCTACTGTCCATTGGATGAGATGCTAAGTCATGGCTCTGCATTAAAGAACACACTGGATGGCCTTGACAGAGGTTACTGTCTCCAACAGCTGTTCCAGTGGGTCTCCTCCCCCAACTTTCTCTGAGCCTTTGGGGTCCTTGTGACCTGGCCACTTAGCCCATGGTGTGCAAAAAAGTGCCACTCAGAGGTAAAACAACTACAACTCTTTTCCTAGACTGTCAGAGCTAGTGTAGACTAGTCAGACACCAGACTTTGTTTAGAACTTCGTCTCATTGTAACTTAGTACACTGTAAGGTTTTTGACCCTAGAAAATTAGGCCCACCCCCAAAAGTTGTTTGTGAAATGTCCATTGATAATTTGACAGATTCATAATGTACTACTCCATTCATAAAGCAAATCATTGCAGTCCACCCAAAATTTTGGACACTTGTGGCAGGTTCAAACCCAACCCACTGCAGCGATGAATTGGATCTCTAAACCCTGTGTGTCCACTACACCAAATTCGGGACCAATTGGTCCAGTATTTGTAGAATTATGAGGAGCTGAAAACTTCCGCTGTTAATGATGTTGCCCTAGATGTCAAGGACTGTGTGAACCCGTTACGAACATGCCTGTTACTTTGAGTCATTATGTCGAGGCCCAAGTGACTACCAGGCAATTCTGCTAGTGTCTTATATTTGTTGTCTCATTCATTTAACAAACAAATCTAAAAATATCTGCAAGACTATGTCATCTTGGATATGTCATTTTTTTATAATTGAAAATTTTCCTCATCCTTATTTTTCCTCATTTTATTCCATCTATTATTTCAAAAGTGCTAAGTGAGTCATTTACAAGCTTGACACAGGTCGAATACAGGTAAAAGCCATATACCATTCAATATGTTACGAAAAAGTTAAAATGCTAAATATTAGATTAGTATTATTCCCTTTTTTGGGGGTATTTCAAAAGCTACTTGTTGGTGAATATAACCAAATTCTAAATTTTACTTCTATAATTCTGAAACAGGTCCAAACCACAAACTAGTACTTAACTTTAGGTAATGTAGGCCAATAATAAATTAAGAAGTTAAATTATTATTTTTTTTTATTATTTAGCCCTTTTTATAGTAAAATTAATGTCTATGGTCTGAAAATGTGCTTTTTGAGTTTTTTCTCAGGTGTAAATTACTTTACTCTAAACAGCCAAAAATTCCTAAGCAATTTGGTAGTTAATGTTCAGAAATCTGAAGTTTAATAGGAAACTTTCAGTTCTTAACCTGTTTTATTGAAATCGGACTTGAAAAATCAGTTTTTGTCTGGAAGAAATTGAACTACCATTATTAAATAATAAAAATGCTTCAGGTGGAAGTATTAAATTTGTAAAACAATTATGGGTGGGGGGTGCTGTGGCTTTTTCTACACTCTGAGATTAAGGAATAAAAAATTGAGGATAGAAAATTGAGGAATTCCAGATAAAGTGAAAATTGATCACTAATATCACAGCAAGTTATTTTTTGAAAGTAATGTACTTAATGATGGACAACATTAAATCCCCATCATTAAATAAAAAATAAAAATAAATACCCCCCTCAAGCAGCTGCTTTCCACAGAGGTCTGACAGGAGCCTGCCAGTTTATATGCCAGAGTAGAAGGTCTGTGAGGATGGCAGGACCTCAGTTCAAGATTTATGACTATCAAGCTTGACTTTTCTAGTCATTTTGGGTCACTTTGAGAAACTGTTTCACACAAATGGTCATTGCAGTTTGTTTCTTCGAACTTTAATCTTTATAAAGCTACTAATGGAAAAGTAAAATGAAAAAAAAAAATTATATATTAACCACCATTTGATGAATTTTTTGGAAAGATGCTATGTATAAGTGAAAACTGTTACCATAATTGGAAAATAATATTACCAAAATGAATAAATGGTTAAAATTGCAGTCCTTTTTACAGAAAGGAATGAAAAGGATAATTCTAATATATGGATGCTCTCAAAAGGGAAGGGCATTTGTGCATTTTCCCTTAGAATTTAAATGGAGCAGGGGTGACTTAATCTGTAGTGCACAAGGCTCATAATCTGCAGTTCCCAGGTTTGAATACTACTTGGGCAGCATTGAAATTTATCTCCTCAAACCCCTCACTCTGCCTTCTGCCAGGAGGATTTTTTTGGATAGGTCCAAAAAAACTGATGGGTTTGGAAAAACCGTCGTCTTTTGGATAGAACATAAAGTGTGGCCTCTTGTGCAGGAGAGTCATACCCTGTATATTTTAAAGATCATGCTGGATGGCCTTGATGGGAGGCTACCACCTATCTCCTAACAGCTGTCCAGTGTGTTTCCTCCTCCCAACCTTCTCCAAGTCCTCAGGATGCTTGTGACCTACCATTTAGGCAGAACTGTTTTCTAAACCCCCAGGCCACTTGAGATATTTAGCCCATTGTGGGCAAAAAAAAGTGCTGCTCAGAAGTAAATCAACCCAGCTTGGAATTAAAAAATGGCCATCCTGCCTTATTTGCATCTAATATTGAAATATTTTAAACTTCAATTGCATATGATTACAAAATACATCTACCATATTATTGCTTCAAACATCATTTTTCAAATATAATTTTTTCATATCACCAAGGCATTTTCACACTTTTGCTGCTTTTGTGTTTTTTTTACTGGCAGTTTTTGTGCATCAGCATGCGCACAACAAAAATTACTGTTTTTAATTTGTGATCATGTGGTTACAGTAAATTTTTCCCCAAGTAAACTGTATTTTACCCATTTGATTGATTTGACATCAGTAAAAGGAAGAAAAGGTAATAATTCAAATGAAAAAGAAAAAAGAAAAATTGGTAAGAGAAGGAAAGTTACACCTTTTTCTCTCAACAACATTAGCTGATGTAAAATAAACCTTTTTTTTTTGAAGCAGTCAATGAAATTGGCCCTACCCATTAAATCTCATCAACTCCATTAGGGAAATGTAAGAAATTATGCCCTTCACAAATAAAGCTTTAGAATCACACTGTACTAGTATCAGTTAAATACATACTAGGATCAGTATTTCGTGTGTCATTATGTCACGTACTGAAAAAAATTTCACTTTCCATAAGGTCTAAATTAAAAGTTCCAAAGTGGCAGTCTAACTTGAGTGTTGCCAGTTCAAGTTCAAGTTAATGTTTGCTCATGGTGAAATTAGCCTTTAATATGGGGCTCATATACATCAGTGAGTGTCGCTTTTGTAGGAGTGATCTGAACAAAGGGATTTGAGCCAGAAAATGCATTGAGATTTTCTTTTGGAAGCATGTTGTCTTTTATTGAATTTTTCTTGTTCCTCACAATTCTTATCTATGGCAGGTATATTTATGGGTTTTTCTTATCTATTAATGGCAATTTTGGGGGTTATTTGAGGAATAATTAATTTTTTTTAATAAAGATTTTAAGATATTCCCAAGGGCTAATACACTGAAGTGCCATTGAATTAGGGATAGGAGATGTTATCCAAATTCAGTACCGCAAGTCCTGCATTTGCATGTATGTGTGGCTGAAACTCTGGTCATATATAGCTATCAGCTTTAGCTTCCCCAAGCATTTGTCATGAGAAGCATAATGAGAAAGGCGCAGGATTTAGATGCATTTGACAGAGGGCAGATCGTAGATGCCCAATGGATGGGACACTAGATCTCCGAAATTGTCAACGAACTTGGATTTTCTTGTACGATAGTTTCAAGAGTGTTCCGAGAATATGAAAATTCAGGCAAAAAAACAAGCACCCGGACAAACTGAAAAGTACAACCAGCCTTGAATGATTGTGGGCTTCACTGTCTGACCCACATTGTAAGGATCGATAGGGGCCAGACATTATCTGAAATCACCTCCCATCCGAATGCGGGTTCCAGCTGGGAAGTCAGTGCATGGACCATGCAACATTCACTTCATCATCTCGGCTTTGGGAGCTACTGACCTATAAGAGTCCCACTTCTAACAGCACAACATTGGGCTCAATACCTTGCCTGATCTAAAGAATATCGAAACTAGACCATCGAAAATTGGGAATGGATAGCCTGGAGTGATGAATCCCAATTTAAACTTCATCACGCCAATGGGAGACTGAGGATATGGTGCCAACCCCATGACGCCATGTATCCTGCATGTCAGGTCAGAACAATACAAGCTGGTGGTGGCTCAGTGATGGCCTGGAGTGTCTTCATTTCTACGTTTGTAGGACCTTTGGTACGTGTACCGATGACTCTCAATGCATCCCGGTATGTAGAACTCATAGTTGACCATTTACACCCATTTATGACCTTCGTGCATCCCAATGGAGATGGTGTCTACCAGCAAGACAACACAGGTCCAGGTTGGCTACTGCGTGGTTGCAGGAGCATTCTGCTGACTTTGAAATAATGAATTGGCCACCTAGAAGCCTAGATTTAAATCCCATCAAAAATCTTTGGGATCCAGTAATAAATAGGCACTTTGACATCGATTTCAATTTTAGAGGTAAAATTGTCTGAGCCGGGTGGGATACGAACCCACGACCTCCTGATAACATGTCAGGTGCTCTGGACCACTGAGCTACTGACCGCCGATCAAGCTTTCCTCTAATTAACGCTATAAACATTCCCTTTATGTCACATATAGGCGTTATTTTAGGCAATTTTTAGCCCTAGCGGCTTTTTATTTGCCAATAGATGGAAAGCATGTCTTCAAAGTGGTCCAGAGCACCTGACAAAAAAAAAAGAAAAATTGGTAAGAGAAGGAAAGTTACACCTTTTTCTCTCAACAACATTAGCTGAATGGCAATTTTTACCTGACATGTTATCAGGAGGTTGTGGGTTCGTATCCCACCCGGCTCAGACAATTTTTCCTCTAAAATTGAAATCGATGTTAAAGTGCCTATTTATTACTGGATGTTGAACCATCAAGTTTGAGTTTATCTCAATATTTATTATCACTAGCTTACTTGTAAGACATGCTTTCCATCTATTGGCAAATAAAAAGCCACTAGGGCTAAAAATTGCCTAAAATAACTCCTATATGTGACATAAAGGGAATGTTCATAACATTAATTAGAGGAAATCTTGATCGGCGGGCGGAGCTCAGTGGTCCAGAGCACTTGACATGTTATCAGGAGATCGTGGGTTCATATCCCCCCAGCTCAGACAATTTTTCCTCTAAAATTGAAATCGATGTCAAAGTGCCTGTTTATTACTGGATGTTGAACCGTCGAGTTTATCTGAGTTTATCTCAATATTTATTATCTTTGGGATACCGTCAAGCAAAGTGTTAGGGCGCGTGTCCCACTAGTGACGATCTTGAGAGAATTGTGGACAGCTCTGGAGGATGCATGGGTCGCCATACCTGTGGGACATTTACGCAAGCTTGTGGAATCCTTGCCTTGTCATGTGGTGGCTATTATCAGGGCCAGAGGGGGTCCAATACATTACTAGGTTGCTATTCCTAATTCAATGGCACTTCAGTGTAATATATCGGCTATAATTTTCAGAATCTTATACAAGGGTGGATCATTTAACTCATGAGCTGCCATCACCAACAATTAGCAGTTTTTTTGTATGAGTTAATACATACATGGCAAAACAGCAGCTCTTCAAGGACATAGAGAAGTATTTGCAAGTTGAAACATGTCATGATATGGTTGCAAGTAATGGCAGAATGATATGCAGTCAGATTGACATTTTCTTACTCTGGAAAGGTTTTTGTTCCTGTGTGTTTGAATTTTTTGCAAGTGTCACTGAGAAGCAGTATGTGATGTGTTACAGTTTCAGCAAAGCTTAAATGGTATGCAGTTGCAGAAATGACTCAGAGTATATGGATATACAATTTAAGCAACAGTGCTTAGTTGCCCAGTTCTTGGGTTGGCCTCCACAGAATTGCACCTATCTGTGAAGCATTTGTGATATTGAAAATCACACTTTGTTTCAAGCACTGTTCTCCCATACACTTGAGTCATTTCTGTAACTGTCTGTACACCACTAAGCCTTGTCAAACACAGTAACATATACTGCTGCTCAGCTTTAAGATCAGCCATATCTGCCAAAAGTCATACACACAAAATGAACACCTATCCAAAGTAGGAAACAACAGACTAACTATGTGCTGTTCTGCTTTACTCGAGACCATATTGCAACATGTTTCAACTTACATACACTTCTCTATGCCCTTGAAGAGTTGCTGTGTTGTCACATATGTAATTAACTCATACGAAAAGCTGCAAATTATTAGCAATAGCAGTCCATGAATTAAGTGATCCATCAATATATATTGACTTATTGTTACAGTGGTTGTGTTACCTAAAATTGTATTTTATGTACTTATGTAGCAGTATAATTTTAATTAATGGTATAGTAATTTAGATGCAAATATGAGAAAAAAGTTGTTTTTCATTGATTTTACTAATAATGTATCAGTTATAATCCACAGAAGCTTTTATATTGATTTCTTGTTAGAGTGATTTTGTTACTTCAAATTGTATTTTACATACTTATATAAAAGTTAATTATATAATTTTAATAAAGTTTTAGTTATTCAATATTAGTTTTATTATTAGTTTTTAATATTTTGCTGAAAATTCTTATTTTATGTTCATAGTTTTTCATTGATTACAATCTGTTTGGAATGAACATTATCAATGTTACAAAGTTGAAATTTAGGATGTCAGATGAAGATTTCATACCTGCAGCATCACCTATAAGGCTGCAGAGTTCTTCACAATATTCACATCAGTGTAGTCCTGCAACTAGGATATGGCACATACAGACCATTAAAAGGTAAAAAATCCTATGGTTTCTTACAAAAACATCTGAGCATGTGAAATATATTATCTGATATTTTAATATATGTTAATTTTATGAAACTCTGGATTATTAAAAGCAATCAAATTACTACCCTCTAATACTAAATAATGATCTTAAGGCGAAGCGAAAGCCATATACTTGCAATGGTAATTACTTTTGGTAACAACTACACAGAAATGAAAAATTGCTTGAGTTTGTGGTGGATTACAGAATCTTTTAAATAAGTTTAAGGTCAAGTCGAAACCAGAAAAAACAAATATTTTTTTATTTACGTTTTTTCCCCTTCCACTTTTTTTGGATTTAAACATGAAATGTGTCACCTTACAAACACTAGATGGCACTACTCTTCCTTCTGTAGTACTTCATTACGTAAGACAATATTTTATGAAAGTGGTCTTTGATTTTTAGTTATAAGTATGGGGAATAATTTTTTACCCAAAAACACTTATCCCTGCTTTAGTGGAGGATTGCTAGATTTTTTCCTGTTGAACTGTACTAGCTTTTGTCACATATTACTGCTAGGGCGGGGGTGGCTCAGTCGGTAGCGCGCCAGGCTCATAATCTGTAGTTCCCAGGTTCGAGTCCCAGCTGGGTCAGCGTTGAGATTTATTTGCAAAATTCCCCGCCCTGCCCATGGTCAGTAGGGGACACCGATGGGCTTGGAAAGGCTGCCGTCCATCGGATGGGACGTTAAGCCGTGGCCCCGTGTGTGGGAGAGCCATACCCTGTGCACGTTAAAGAACACGTTGGATGGCCTTGACGGGAGGCTACTATCTCCCAACAGCTGTTCCAGTGGGTCCCCTCCCCCAACCTTCTCTGAGCCTTCGGGGTCCATGTGACCTGGCCATTTAGCCCATGGTGTGCAAAAAAGTGCCGCTCAGAGGTAAAACAACCCAACACACAACGTCACATATCACTGCCAATTTAAATCACAATTTTTTTAAACGTAGAGACATAATGATAGGACTGATTATTCTACTTTTCCTATTCAAACAAGGCTTGCTTATACTGATGTTTTCCAGGAATGCATCACTTATACATAATATTATATTGTCTTAAAAATTCAACTATATTCCTATAATAGAATACAGATTCAAACTTGAAATTAGTTTAAACTATGATGCTAATTCGAAATATGAATCAAGAAATACAGGACAAATATTGAAGTGGCAGGAAAGTTTAAAATAGTTCACATAAAAATATTCTGCCACATTTCAAAAATGTGAAATTACACAATTTTATTAATTTTATCATTGGACTTTCAAAAGGTATTCAACTAGTACAATTCAGATTAAAAATTTTATTATTGAATGAAAAAAGTTTAGTTGGGGATAGGGGCCTTCATACTGTTGTAATGGGAAATCAGCTGTTGTTCACTCTTATCTCTCAAACTAAGGTAACAAGAATGCATATTATACACTAAGTAATTACCACTTTTAAGTTGATTCAAATTTTTAGAGGAAAAATTATCTTGAGCTGTGTGGGATGTGAACCCACAACCTCCTGATAACATGTCAGGTGCTCTGGACCACTGAGCTACTAGCCGCCAATCAAGATCTTCTGTAATTGATGATATGAACATTTCTACCTATAGTACATATTCCATTATGTCATGTAGGCACTGTTTGGGCAATCTAGCCACAAGCAGCAGATAAATGCTATATAGATGGAAAGTATATCTTACAAGTATACAGTTCATTAAATGTTGATTAAACTCTACTTTTTTGGTATACACTAAGTAATTACCACTTTTAAGTCTATTCAAATTTTTAGAGGAAAAATTGTCTTGAGTCAAGTGGGATACGAACCTACGACCTCCCGATAACATGTCAGGTGCTCTTGACCACTAACTTTCAAAAGAGATACTCTCTTGTGGAAGTGAACGGAAGGGGAGGGCTGCCAGATTAGTGTGGCCTACTGATCTGGACAACTATGGCTACTTTTCTTTTTTTTCTACCCTGCTGAGGAGTGGTCAACCACACGGGGTCCTGGTGCTGACCATATAAACCTACTGGACTGGACAGATATATGGCTCTGAGCTTGATTATGGATCCTGATTTTGCTGCACTGGTGGGCTTCTGTGGAGGGAAAATCTTCCGCTGTGTTTTCTGTTTGTTTGTGGGTTGACAGCCCCAAGTGAATAGATTCACAGGATATGTTTATCAGCTGGTGGATAATCCTGAGCAGAAGTCATCGCAGGCACCTGAACTCTTTGCTTCTATTGGCATCGTCAAATTCTACATTGGAGGAAGTCTTCCAGTGTAGATGGCTTCAGCCTTTAGTAGTGGGGGAACGGGTCTTTGCCCCATGTCTGCGATTAGGGGGCTGTTTGATATTGTCGGCATTCCCTCTCTCAATAAACATAGTTTCTTTAAACATCCCACTAACCATTTTCTCTCCATAGGTAGTTGGAATGTGAGGACTCTGCACAGAGCTTTTTCTCTTGATGTCCTCACACAAGAATTCCACAGTTATAATTTAGATATTCTCGGCTTGCAAGAGACCAGATGGACTGATAAAGGTCAGATTCTTAAAAATAATCTTAAATTTCTCTTTTCAGGGAGGGACGACAATAATCATTACCAAGGCGTGGGTCTGCTTCTCAGCAGACACGCTAGCGATGCTCTTCTAGGATATGAGTGCATTAATGAAAGGTTTCTTACAGCAAAATTTCAGACAAGCGTTAAAGACTTGAATGTTATCTGCTGTTATGCCCCCACTGAGGATGCTGATGAGGATGAGAAGGATAGGTTTTATGAACAACTTCAGGATATTTTGAATTCTGTCAAGAAAGGAGATATTACCCTTGTTCTTGGTGACTTCAATGCCAAAGTTGGTACTGACTCTGACCTTTGGGGAGGAGTAATAGGCCCTTTTGGTATTGGTAGCTGCAATGGCAATGGGCAACGTCTCCTACAGGTAAGTAAACTCAATGGATTCAGAATAACTAACACTTATTACAAACACCGCGACATACATAAGTATACATGGGTTTCACCTGATGGGCTGCATAAGAATATGATTGATTACATATTAATTAACAGCAAATGGGCTAGTTCTGTTAGGAATACCAGGGCATATAGGGGAGCTGAAATTGGATCTGACCATTACCTAGTTAAAAGTGTGTTGCAACTTAAACTTAAAAAGTGTTGTGCTAGGGTTAAAAAATTTACTTTTAATACTGAAGCTCTGAAAGATCCAGTTATAGCCAAAGCTTACCATGATAGGTTACTTAGTCATTATGACAGTCATGGTTTGCTTACTACTGAAGTTGAGGAAGAATGGGATCATTTTAAACAGGCTTTTTTGGATACTAACAGTACTCTTTTAGGAAAAAAGGAGCAGAAGAGGCAAAATTATCTGAGTGATAAGGCACTTGAGCTTATTTCGGAAAGAAAGAACTGCAGGAATGCCCTTAATCAATACCCTACTAGTCCTAATAGAAAGCATTACAGAGACCTTAATAAACTTGTTAAGGATCAGTTAGCTGCTGATAAGAATCTTTGGCTTGATGGTTTGGCTGACCAAGCCGAGGAAGCAGTTAGACAGCACAACAGCAGAGAGCTGTACCAGATAATTAATGTTTTATGTGGTAGAAAACGGACAGGCATACAAGGATTGAAGGATAAACAAGGTAAGGTTATAGAAGGTGAGGATTCTGTCATGGCTAGGTGGGCTGAGCATTTCAGTGATGTTCTAAACAATGTAGTTAGTTCTACTCCCATTGTTTGCAATGATGATAGATGCATTGGTGGCTTTAATGTTGGCCCTATAACACAATCTGAAGTTATTTTGGCTGTTTCTAAACTTAAACTTCATAAATCCCCAGGGGTAGATGAAATTACTACGGAAATGCTTAGAGCTGGGAATGTTTCGGTTACCACTTGGATGACTGAAATTCTGAATATCTTTTATGATAAAGGCATGGTTCCTAAGGATTTTACCAGAGCTATTGTTATCCCTATTTTCAAAAAAGGTGATCGCAGTTCTTGTGATAACTATAGGGGTATCAGCCTACTCTCTGTTCCAGGTAAAGTTTTTTCCATGATTGTGCTTAATAGAATTAAGAATCTGGTTGACAGTCAATTGCGTGATGAGCAATGTGGATTCAGAAGTGGTAGAGGATGTGTGGATCAGATATTTTCACTTAGGCAGATTCTTGAGAAATGTTTAGAGTTTCAGAAACCTTTGGTTGCTAGCTTTGTTGATTTCAAAAAGGCTTTCGACTCTGTTGATCGTCATAATTTGTGGTTGATTGTGAAATCATATGGTATACCAGACAAGTTAGTTAACATAATGAAAGCTCTCTATAATAACACTGAGTCGTGTGTGAGAGTTGGTAAGGCTTGTAGCAATTGGTTTAGCATTACTTCTGGTGTTCGACAAGGGTGCATTTTGTCTCCTTTTCTCTTTAGTTTGATTATTGATTATGTTATGCGAAATTCACTTCAAGGGAAAGTTTTTGGCCTTAAATGGACTGGAGATACGAAAATTTCTGACTTAGATTATGCTGATGATTTAGCCCTTTTGGCAAATGATGTTGATGAGATGAACTCTTTCATTCGAGCTGTTGATGAGACTGGTAGTAGAGTAGGTTTGGTTATAAACAGAGAGAAAACTAAAGTGATGAAAATTGGTCAGGCAGGCTGTGATTCAGTTAATCTGAATGGTTGCAGTCTTGAGCAGGTGTCACAGTTTAATTATCTTGGGAGCTATGTAACAGATAATGGTGATGTGCGGCATGAGATTAACAGACGAATAGGGATTGCTGCCGGGACTTTTAAGAACCTATGGAGAGTGTGGAGAAATAGGCGTATACACATAAAGACTAAAATTAGACTGTATAATAGTTTGGTTCTTTCTAGGGTTAGTTATGGTAGTGAAACTTGGACACTTTGTAAACAAGATAACAGGAAACTAGATGCTTTTGATTCCAGATGCTTACGCAGTATCTTGGGCATTAGGTGGTTCAACTTTGTAACTAATGATGAGATTAGGGAAAGGAGTTTGCAACCTCCTTTAAGCAGCATATTGTGCAGAGAGAGACTCCGTTGGTTTGGCCATGTTGCCCGTATGAATAATTATAGATTGGCGAATAGGGTTATGAACAGTGTGCCTGAAGGCCTCAGAAAGAAGGGGAGACCTAGGATGCGGTGGGCAGACAATGTCAAACAGGACCTTGTTAGAATTGGTGTGCAGTGGCCAGATGCAGTAGATGTAGCTCAGGATAGACTTGCTTGGAGAACTAAATTGCACGGTCTGGTCGGACCTCCGTAGCCCATGGCTGCTTGATGATGATGAAACTGTAGTTAGAAATGTTCATATCATCAATTAGAGGAGATCTTGATCGATTATTTTAGAAGTTATAGAGCTTGACATTAGCTTCCCATTGACTTAACATAGGAATTTTCTGTAATTTATGAAAACCAGTGTATTCAGTATAGCAAAAAAAAAATTACGACCTGAGCCAATTTGCTATATGTTCTATGTAAAAGTGTTTCATTTTATTGAATACTTTAGTGTGTAACTACTTAATATGTTTTAACTTTAAGGACTTAATATGTTTTAATGCATAACAAAAATATCAGTTTAACAAAATATCGAAATAACAAAATTTGTTAAGCAAAAATCCTTAAACAATATGTGCAATGTACAGTTTTCCATCTTTACAAATATTGCCCAGTAATCATTTTTGCCAATCTCACTGTGTGACATAGATGCTCTCTGCATCTGCCATGTATAATGCTTTAAAGTGCTGTTGCCACATTTTCCTAGCATAAAAGGGGATTTTTCAAACTTCTGCAGATTGATTGTATTGCATTGCAAGTAATTGTTTTTCCATAGCAGTTCCAATCCATGCATTTTATTATTATGATTCAGTATACAATGTGTTGGAAATTTGTGAAATTATTTAAGAATTCACGGAGAGATGTTTGTTGGAACAAATAGTTAAAAAAATTACTGACTTTTTAAAGAAGTAAACTTTAATGCACGTAAATCTCTTTCATAATGATTATTTCACAGTATGTAGCTGTCACAGAACATTTTTATTGCATTTCAGTATAACGAATATATTTTGGTCACCCACTCAGTTTCATCATACTGACATTTCACTGTACTATTTTTACTAATGCTGACTTTTGTAGCTTGCTTGATACTTGTATATGTTAGATCTTAGATATCAATGAGGAGGAAGTATTTTTTTGTATATTTGTGCACCTTCAGCTATTGCTCAAATTTCACCTTTCCCATCTCACTAATAATTAGAGTATAATTTAATAATTAGTGTAATGTGAATTATATACTAACAGAAAATTCACAACCCAAGACTGTGCTAAATCTTATTTTCACACTACACTTTTCTCATTAATTTCTACACAATTTGCATAGATTTGGTCTGGTTATAAAAATGATAAATTATCAGCAGTCAGATGGACAAGTTTTTCTACTTGTGCAATAGTGTGGAGGTTTTGGGTCAAAAGCTTCGTGTTATTCTAAACACTTTTATTCCAAATTAACACTTCCTTTTGAAAGTGCTTACTTGCATAGTCAGCTGTGTATAGGTTTAAATTCCATTATGGGGCAGCATGAATACTTGTGTTATATACGCATATAACACAGTGCTTCCAACCTTTTTGAGCTCATGCCACACTTTTCAAAATTCAAAATTGTTATGACACCAGGAAAAACTCATGCATAAAGCTACTTGTAAAAAATAATTTATTTTATTAGTTAGATTTTAATGTAAGCAAGCTCACAGTGCTCTCACACCATCATATATATTTTTCTCACAAAAAACTTTTGCTCTGTGGAGGAAAAGTTCTACATTTGGCTTACTAAATATCAAAAATATAATTTAACGTAGGGAGAACAGGGTCATGAAATTTTGCATAAACATAAATTTTTTGTAGCACATCTGAATCTCTTTAATGCACACCAATTTTGAGGCACTGGTCTAATAGATGTAGGTATTGCTTGCTCTGTGGTGAAAAAAATTGCTATGCTCCTATTAAATATGACTCCAAATATTACTGTGACATGCACATCAAATATATCATTGATAAAACATAGGAATAAAAGTAAACTTCACCTTGGAAGTTGAATTGTGCACTGACTGAAGCTACTTATTTAAAAAAAAAATTTAAACCTAATTTTGCATACCTGTTCACACGTAACGTGAAATCTTGATTTCATGTTATGGAGTTAAACCTTCATAACACCAAATTACCTCTGCCAAGGTTTTCCTCGCTGAGACAACTCCGTTAGTGTGCCAGGAATTACATTCCTTTCATCGCTACTGGCACTAGTTCCAGCCAGTCTTTTCCAAGTTGCTGATCAATCCTGTTTCTATGTGCAGATTAAAACACACAAAACACTGACTCATCCAAATGAGCAAAACTTTTACTCACTTTTGATTATATAAAAATTTAAAATATGCATACAAATAACAAAACTACATCTCTATGCATTTCATTTACTCAAAAACATCTTCAGGAGAGAGATGAAATTGTTTTCTCTCCTGAAGATGTTTAGCTTATAGAAGGAATCTCCTAAAGATGTTTTTGAGTAGATGAAATGCATAGAGAAATAGGTTGTTATTTGTATGTATATTTTTAATTTTTATATAATCAAAAGTGAGTAAAAATTTTGCTCCCTTGGACAAGTCTGTGTTTTGTATGTTTTAATCTGCATATAGAAACAAGAATGACCAGCAACTTGGAAAGGATTGCCTGGAACTAGTGCCGGTAGCGATGAAAGGATTGTAATTTCTGGCACACTAACGAAGTCGTCTTGGCAAAAGTAGCTTGTCACCGGGCTGTCTAAGCGCGCATATGAAGGTACGGTATATGTAAAATTCTGTAAAGGTATACATTTGCAAATCTAGGTTTCACATACATTTGCAAATCTAGGTTATGGAGCTAATAGTGTTTAAATTAGTTTAAAATTGTAGTACAAACTTTGTGTAAAGAATATAGTATGCACTCACTTATTTTTCTCAAATTCACAAATATTATCTGTTTTTATGTCTTAACTGGTAATTAGTAATATTTTTCCATTAGATGGCAGTTTTAAATTTTTTTTTATTTTGTGACAGTATTGAAATGATCAGTAGTATTCAGCGACAAACCAAATGTGAATTGGAGGCAGATTGTGAGGATATTAATATTCTTAATAGAATGGGTGGAAAGTGTAAGTATTTTTTTTTTGGAATTTATGAAATACACTGGAAAGTTGCATTATGAAAATCACAGTAGATATTGTTATAACCATAACCATATGCATTAAAAAAAATCCTACCAGTAATTGGGAAGGTTAGTTATTGATCCAGTTTTTTTGCTTTTGCGGCATGGTAGTTGTCACAGTCAGCTGATATTTTGCACACGATCTGTCTTGATCAGTGGGTTGGGTATGGCTTAGTTGGTAGTGCACCAATCTCGTAATCTGCAGTTCCCAGGTTCGAGTCCCAACTGGGCCAGCAGGCGTATACCAATTTGCCCTACAATTGACGGATAATTCCGTTGTGTACTACATCGGCAAAACCATTTGCTCTTTACAAGAAAGGTTCGCGGAGCACCAAACTGATGTCAGCCAAAAGAAGCTAACGACAGCCGCCTCTGAGCTAGCAGTGCAACACACGGCAACAATAGACTGGGAGCACGCCACACTTCTTGCGCGCGCATCCACTTTCTACGGAACCATAGTCCGCGAGGCTATTGAAATAATGACCTCGTCCGTCCCCACCTGCAACCGAGACACTGGAATCACCCTACACGACATGTGGAAAGAAGCTCTTTGTCTAAACGGACCCAACGTCAGTACATAGCATCACTTCACTGAAGACGGAGCGCTGTCTTTGCTCCGAAAAGCTTCTGAGAGTTTTCTCCTAAGAACTTTCAACATCCAAATAGTTTGAAGGATAAACTCTAAAATTTTATTGCTCAATGACAGAGAATTTTAAATTATTTTAAATTTTAAATTGAGATTTCTTTCTGCAAAACTCCCCATCCTACCCTTGGTCAGTAAGGGGACACTGATGGGCCTTGAAAGGCTGCTGTCCATCAGATGGGATGTAACACCATGACCCCCATATGTGAGAGTCTCACCCTGTTTTTCACCACATATTGACTTCTGAGAAAGGTATTATGCATTGTTATAATTGGTGTGTTTACTGCTTGATCTCAAAAACCTAGTTCTGGTCATCAGTTGTAACTCTGGTGTTAAGTTTTATGGTGTGCTAGTTACAAACATGTCTAAAGGCACTGCTGTTCTTTGGTAATGAAATGGGTTATTAACGCTTACAATGTTGGGTTTCTAAAACTGAACTCACTGTGGTGACCAGATTTATTCTAAAGTGTTTTCAGAAAATAAAATAAACAACTTTAGAAACTCATCTTGAAGTAACTAATGAATGAAAATATGTCATGTTATATACCAAAAGAAAGAGCATTTAATTGTGCTTAATAAAATGGCAAAAATTTAAAAGAAAAAAAAAGGTAGGTTAAATTTTTTAAGCATTTTTTTTAAAACATTGCAGAATTTTACTATATTTTTCCATTTATCTTTAGTAAAATTTCAAAAATATATGTATATTCCCATTTTGTCTATATTATTTTATTACTCTAATATAAACAGTTTATAATATTTCGATTATTGCTTAAATCTTTCATTTATTTCGTTTTTTCTAAATTATTTAGTCATTTATGCATATATAATGCATAATGCATATTCTTAGACTTCATGCTCGGCAAACTAAGCCTAAGTAAAGCAGTGTCATAAAAAATAATTTTGCTTTAAAAACTACATAATTTAAATAAGAAATGAAAAATATATCTGGAAAGTGATAAAGAACTGTTGTTTCAAAGCATTTAAAGTTTAATCGATGCACTGAATTTGAGAATGAGTCGCTTTATTATGAAACTGTATTAACTGCTACAGAAAAGTTTAATTCAAAAATTCCAGCAGAAATTTTGGTTAAAAATCACAATTTCCTGACTTTAATTTGTTTATATGCTTTAAACGTAATAAAAAATATTGTTAAATAAGGTCCTACCATTTAAAAATCACGCTCTAAGTAATCCTAATGCTTGTTCTGATTGCCACCATTATAGATCGCTAGCAGTTTCACTTTTGATCATTTCTAATTAATTATTGTTTATAATCACATTATCCATTTGAGAAGCAATAAAAAATAATTTTAGAAGTATTGAAGTAATAAAAAAGTGTTTAAAATGGAAAGTCTCCTAAAATATGATCGAAAACTGATGTGCATAGTTCTCGGATGACGTAGTAGTAAGAAAATTTCCAGTAGTAAGAAAATCAATATCCTTACATTAAAAGTTTAGAAACTATTACAACTCTAGTAGAGCTATAAATAGCAGAAAAGAGCGAGAAACACAACTGATCGATAATCTAAGCACGGTACTGCAGAATAAAGGCATGAACTGAATCGGCACTACTTGATGCTGTTTATGGTGACTGAATATGCGCATCTGACTCAAATAGATTTATTTTTAAACTTTATAATATATATATATATCATAATATCTTTATAATATATTTATCATAATTTGTCAAGTGGAATCAACAGGTAAAAAAAATTATATCATAGATTTAAATGTTATTTTTGATATTTAATTGGAAACAGTTGAAAAAAATTCAGATTTCTATTCGAAAAGATTTTTTTTCACAGCTCTTTTTCACTCCATCTCCAAGCACTAGAATGGGAAAGATCAAAGCAATCCTTCACGCTGCGACCTGGTAAGGGTTAAGGAAAAGTTTCTAATAATAATTTTTATAAGTATAAGGGAGAACAGGTCTATTGCAATGCATTTATTTAAAATGGAGAGGCAACCTTTTTTCATTGGTGGGTCAAATAAGGATTTTTGAGAGTAGTGGGTCAGAATCTCACTAATTGCATTAAACACTCTAAACTTACCCTTTCCCCACATCCAATGCCCTGAATAGATAATATGAATAAATAATTAAATTTTCATATTTACCTAATTATTTCAAAAAAAGAACACGTACTTTTTATAATTTTAATGAAAAAAAACTATTATTTTTAATTAAAATTAGGATTAAATATACAAGAAATTGAAAGTAAACAACATACTTATATAAAAATGAAAGGCATTTAAATGGAAATTGACATAAAAAATATTCATTAATTAAGTGACTCTTTAAGCTGCATTAGAAACATCAGTACTTTCATCAAGAGCCAAAGAAAAGTATTAAAATTTCGATGTAATGTATTCCTCTGTAAAGTTATTTTTTCTATATTGGCAGCAAGCTCATTGGTACACCTGATTACAATGCTGTGGGAAAAACTTTAAGTTATAATTTTTTTCTCCTGACAAAACATCCAAAACTGTTTGCATGCACTCCTTTACAAATTTGCCATCAGAATAATTTTTGTAATATTTTGCAATTTTCTCACTAATAACAAAACTTACATGCACAATAGCATTGGAGTCTTGAGACTTTTGAATGAATATTTTTTTTTACTTGTTCAGCCATAAGTTCCTCAAATGTTTCTTCTTTTTTTGTTGGCCTTGTTAACTTTCATAATTAAGAATGTTTATTGATGTAGCATGTATTTGAATGAAAGTTGAGCTCTTTAATCAGTAGCTGAACAGTACATTCAGAAAACCCAATCTACCCCTATGATGTACAAAAGTATGTCATATGGGTCATTGTTGTTGTAAATTAAATTTAGGTTACTAAAGAACACTCAAAAACAGTGTAAAGGTAAATTGGGAAGGAATAAAAAATGGGTATTTCACAAAGTATTTGAAGATAAGAGATAATAAATTAAATAATTTGCAAGGCAATATTCGCGAGCTGTTTGAAAAGTGTTTGCATGCCACGGGTTTGTTCATGGCTGATTTAAGAGGATGAGATTTTTCATAGCAGTGAGCTGAACATTGGTTTTTGGAGCTGCTACAGTTCCTTCAAGATTGAACCTGAACATGTGTAATATTACAGAGTTAATAGATAATAATGGTCATTAACCCTTTACATACAAGAAGTGCACTTCATCATTCCTGCTATTATGGTCAGAAGAGCATTATTGTATCCCTTAAAAAAAAGTCTTAATTTTTCTTAAATTAAATTTAAAGGTTTACCTATTAAAATTAAAAATAAATCTTAGTTTATTTTCACATGAAAAAATCATACTTGAAGAAACATCCACTGATTCTTCCATTGATCAATTATATGCAGATTTTACACCTATTTAGTAATGATTAATGATTCTGATTATTTTCTTTGTAATTCATATGTTCTTCAAATAGTTTATTGATTGAAGATGCTTTCAAGAAAATAATGGAAAGAATGGTTATTTTTAATGAGAAGTTTGTGTATCTTTTGAAATTCCATGTTGGATTTTTGCTTTACATTTCATAATTTTTAACATTTATTGCATATATATATATGTGTGTAATTTTAAAATGGAATGATTTCTTATAATTCTAACATGATGAAGCAAAAGTTATGATTTCATTTTCTTCTGGCAAATTACAGTCATACATCTCTGGTACCTTGAATTTAGAAAGAGAAAAAAAAATGTTATTTAAAAATAAATGTTTTTTTTTTATATAGTATATATTTATTTCTGCAGTGCATTGCATGATTTTTCTTATTCGGTTTTTTTAACATGTCTTCACTTTTTTCACACACTTTATTCTCCAACATGTGTAATATTCTTCCAAGAATTTATAGTAAAGGCAGCACAGATTACATGTAAACAGAGAATCAAGAAAATTTTTTCCAGAAAAAAATTTATTTTGTCCTGAGCGGGGCTCGAACCCATGTCTCCTGAATATATGCCAGGTGTTCTTACCATTAAACTATCAGGGGCTAGTTCATTTTTCAGCTAACTGTGACTATAAAGCTTTCTGATTTTGTCGCTTGTGGTGCCTCTATGCCCATTCTGTTCATAGCTGGTGCTGCAAGCAACAAAATCGAGAAGATTTATAGTCACAATTAGCTGAAAAATGAACTAGGCTCTGATAGTTTTGTCATTAGAACACCTGGTATGTGTTCAGGAGACATCCCACTCAAGGCAAAACCCATTTTTTCAACAAAAATATTTCTTGTAATTTCTTCCACCACCCTTATTTACTTTTTCTTTCACCGTTTTTCACAACCTTCAATATGAAATGTGCTACATAAAATTTTCGTGTAGATTTCTTATCCATGGAGATATGTTTTTAATGACTTTCTCTTTTCCCTAAAATAAGATAGGCCACACATTTAACTAATATTTTTGTATAATATGCATATGCATCACTTGATGTTTCCCAAGTTAATGGCAGACAAAGAAAAGAATGGGCCAAGAAGCATTGCAAATATTATCACATGACGATGAGCTGCAGGGAATCCAAGGAGTGGTTCCTGTTTGAGGAATGCTGGGCAGTGAGGAAAAGCACCTCTGTGCAATATTGGATATGTATGATGGCAGGAGCACATGTGAAAAAATATCTGAGGATGGCTCTGCTCATAGAGAAACACAATTATTCTATGTACCCATCTTGGTAGAATATAAAATATTGGACATCTTTGATATAAATGATAAAAAGGAGCACATGTGAAAAACCATTCGGACATTGGCACTCTAAAGAAGAAAAAAATTGCAGTTGTTCAGTATGCACATCTTAGTAGGAATTAAAAATATCACAAATGCGAGTAGTGTAGGTAGGGAAAAGTTGATCTCCATCGTGGATTTATATCTGGCTTCTAGTATGTAGAGCCAACAAACCCATATAAAATGTTTGAGGCCATGAAGAGAATGTGAGATGTTTTGGTAGAATAAATAAAGAGGCAGCAAAAAGTGTTAAAAAATTATAGTCACACAAGAGGAAAGGCCAAGCAGATCAAGTTCCAAAAGTTTTGGACCTCTCAGAGAGCTAGTGGTGAGAATTCTGGGCAATCTTACATCCTATAGGAGCAAGCTTAATATCGCTTTCATATTGAACATCAATATGATTTGTTTTTTCATACATTTCAAAATGAGCTATAGCTTTCTGCAAGACTTTAACAAATTAATGGCTAGATTATTCCTATTCCAGTTGAGATTTTTTTTCACTTGTAAGTTGTAGTCGAAAAATTTGTAAGCTTTTCTAATAAAAGCTCTTGGGTCGATATTTTGGGGTTATTAACAATTATTTCAGCGAATAGATCTTGGTATTCTGGTTTAATTTCCCCTTTTGTTGTGAATAAAGCTAAGATTGCAGGGTCTTTGCTGTCAGGGAGACAATCTTCTTCTTTTATGTAGTTTGTTCAATTTTTTTGTTGATGGATATTATTTTTAATCTTTCTGCTTGTTTTTCTGTTTCTTCTTGATCTTCATCTGAGTGTATTTGTGTATCAATTTTTTTTTAATTTTCTTCTTCATCTGATAACAGTTCATGTCTTACAGTTTTCCCCATCTTGGATTTTATTTCACTCCTTGATTTCCTTTTAGTTTGTTTTTGTTGCTTTCATATTCTGTTTCTACCTCATTATTTTCATTTTTAGTATCTTTTTGAAGTGGAAACAGAGTTAGATTTGAGGCTTCCATTTAAAGTTCTTCTGTTTCACAGTAATCTTTTTTTTATTTCTGTTGACTGAGTGGGATTGAAGGTAGCCTCACTTGTGTTTTCTTTTTCTGTTTCTTTAGTTTTTTCTTTTTCCATCGCTTCTTCTGCCACTTCAGCAAAGGTAGGTTTTTTTTCTTGGTTTCTGTTGGGCATTAAGGGGACAGTTTGAAATGAAGTGGCCAGGTTGCCCATATCTTTTACATAATCTGGTAACTCCTTCATATTCCATTATGGCTGTATAAATGCAGAAATTTAATGTAATTTTGGATTTCCTTGGCAAGCTTTAGTCGGCATATCCTTGTTCCTGCCTTAATTCCTTCTTATTCAGGGTTCTGGTAAAGTTCATCTTCTATTAATATGATTTCTCCATTGAAGTTCCTTTGCTCTGCATTTTCTTCATTAGTGATGAAAAATAGCAATATGGAAATGTAGATGAGCTTGATTGATTTTCCTACTTGGATGATTCTTTCTCTTGGATTTTTATCACATCTTCTTTTCATTTTAGGAGTTTTTCAATTGCATTTTCATTTTTGAGCTTGATAATGATGAGACCTCTGTTGATTTTTCGTGCTATTTCTCCTATTCCGCAGTTTCTTATGGTTTCCTCAATTATTTCTAAGAAGTCAACTTCTTTGTGGAAGATTTAAAAAACATTTTGCAATTCTTCTTTATTCATCTTGAATATGTGTGATAATCTTGAAAAAGAGTTTTGGACTATGCTCTAATTCCCTAAAGTTTAGTATAAAGTTAATCTGCTTCCTATGCTAAACATCTAGATCGATCGTCAAACACATCGTACTTCCTTTCTGCCCCTTTCCTTTCTTTTTCCTTCCTTGTACATCTATTTTATTTACTACTGACCTTCTGTGACATATAAACTGACAGGCTCCTGTCAGACCTCCATGGTAAGCAGCTGTTTCAGGGGATATTTTTTTTAAGCAATAAAAAAGGAAGTGATATAAATTGCATCTATGATAGGGTAAATGCTCTATGCTCTTTGTTGTATTACATACACATAATTTATACTTTAGTTTGGCATTTTGTAAGCAATGGGAATTTTGTGCTACATGTTATCATCCAGAAAATAAAATAAATACCTCCTCAAGCAGCTGCTTGCCACAGAGATCTGACAGGAGCCTGTCAGTTTATATGCCATAGTAGAAGGTCTGTGAGGATGGCAGGACCTCAGCAGAGAAGCAACACAAACATCCATGCCTTATCCGGGGCTCCAACCCAGGTCCCTTAGATCAGTAGCCAAGCGTGCTAACCACTCAGCCACGATAGACACCAGATACTCAGGAGCTTGAGTGTCAAAGTGGAATTTAATACATTACAAAAGTGCAAAATTTCAAAATGTAATGCCACCTAATATGAATATGCTGTGTAATGCCTGTGGCTAAATAAGTCATAAACAAGTAAGGTTGTTAAAAAATAGCAATTTATTAAAAGACAAATGTAAAGCAATAATCTTAAGTTTTATTTCTGTTCTGTTCGTATAACAGATTATAACAGAAGACTGCTCAACAAGAGACAGTTTTATTGTTCTAATGCATACAATCGAAATTATGTCAGTGAAGCAAACATCTGATGATAAGGTATAAGTACACCAAGAGTGTTCATGATAAACAAGATTTTTCATGTGTGTGTGTGTTTGTACATGTTAATATATTTAAATTTCTATGTGTATATTTATGTTATCTCTATACAAGGTAATATGTAATATAAATAATAATAAATAATACCCCCTCAAGTAGCTGCTTGCCACAGAGGGTTAACAACCTAGAAAAGCTTAACTTATGAGTTGTTTATAGGAAAAACAATGTATTTTTATTTGTAAAATAAAGTTCAAAGAATCAACCACACTGTTTCACTGAAGCAGAACTAACAATGCTTAGTGCCTAAGCTTTTGAAACCAGCTGTTTGATAATACTAATGTCATGTTGTCATGTGTTTTATAATACATGTCAAGTGAATTTGCTCTTATATCAATCAATGGCTACATCAAACATAAGTTAGCAAGGTTGGCAGCTATGTGAGAAGAGCATATGGTTAAAAAGAAATTAAATGGCAATGATAGTGTGAATGAAAAAAAAAAGAGTTAACAGTTAGTTAACTGAAAAATAATGTGTTAGTCACATTGTCATTGTATGCACCATGGAGAAGGTTTGTGAGGAAGGTGACACCTCAACACAAAGAAAGAAATATCCATGCCTTATCCAAGACTCAAACCCAGGTCCCTTTGATCATAGCCAAGCATGCTAACTACTCGGAATACAGTAATAAAAACAAAAAAATGGTATACAAAATAAATGTGAAATAAAAACATTTCTTTATTAATTGGAAGAATTTTTTTCATACTGAATACAGTTTTTGAAAAGTGTAACTTATTTAATAGTTCTATATTAGAAATACTTCTACATTTTTTTGGATCACAGGCAACTATCTTTTCATGGCTAAAATCTTATTTCACTTTTATTATCAAACTTAATAAAGATCCTTCAAATGTTAAGAACTACAGACCTATAACTTTATTCTCCAATGTTTATACATTATTTGAGAGACTTGTTCTCAACAGACTTACATTTTATATCAGAATCTAAATGGTTTTAGATTATGCCAAGTGCACCAAAGACTGCATACTGGACCTTCTTATAGATGCACATAATAGCAAAAACAAAAAAATTAAAACAGCAGCATTTTTTATTGACCTAGAATCAGCAGACTCTATTTGGTTGGATGGACTATTATATAAATTAATAGAAAGTGGTATTAATGAAAATTTACTGAAATTCCTATATTTTTTTCAAAAAAAATCTTTCCAAGTCAAACTTGATGACACATTTTCTGATAAATTTAAAATTGTTAATGGCCTTCAACAAGGATCCATATTATCTCCTACTCTTTTTAACCTTTTTATAAATTATATTTTTAAGGATTTACCTAAAGAAGTAAAACTGCAAATTTTTTCAGATGGTATGCTGCTCTGGAGCAGAGGTAAAAATTTTAAAAGTGTTGAAAATTCTCTACAAAATGAATTAAACCACATACAAAAATATTTGAACAAATGGTAGTTAAAAATAAATGCAGGAAAAACAGTTATCTTTCATTACAAATAAATCTAAAGCTCTAATACTAAATATTAAAATACAAGATTTTAAATTACAAGTAACTCTTTATAATATTTGGAAATCACCATAGGTTCAAAATTAAACTGGAATACACATTTAGAAAATGTCTTAAATAAAGCACAAAGAACTTTTAATTTTGCAAAATGTTTTGCCTCATATAAATGGGGCTCATCTCCTAACTACTTAATAAACCTTTACAAGAATCTAATTAAACCAAAAATTGAATATGGCCTTGAATTCCTGATAGGAAGCACTGACCATAAACTTAAAAAATTAAATATACTAAAAACACATGTATTAAGTTTCTTCTAGGACTTTATAAAACATCTACTTTGGTAATACAAGCTGAAACATCAATCCCACCATTTCAAATTAGAATAAATACACTATTCAAAGCAAATTTATCAAGATTAATTTTTAAACATTCTAAACACCTTTTTAGAGAAATTAAAAGGTCCTACATTTAAAACATGTTATCATGAATTTATTAAAACTTTTCCAAATTTTCTTCAAAATTTTTCAAATAAATTGAAAGGAGATTTAATTAAAAGACTTCGTTTTTGGTTTTACATTCAACCCAACATTAAATTAAAAATTCCAAGTATTCAAAAAAAAAAAAAAATCTACCTATTAAGAACATTCTTTAAGAATTCTAACTTTGGAACACCTTGAAAATTATAAAAACTATCTTTTTATTTATGCTGATGGAGCCTATTTTCCAGAAACAAACATTTCAACTGCTGCATTTTACATACCACAACTAAAAATTTCCAAACAATTTAAATTAAATTTTGAAAATAAATTAGTTCATACAGAACTTTATGTTATCATTTCTGCAATTCAATAGTGCAGAAAAATTAAAAATAAAAATATTTTGGTATTATCAGACTGTAATGTAGCCTTAAATATACTAAATCAGCCCAAATAATTCACCTTTTAATACCTATATCATTGATTTTTACACACTTCTTACCCAAAACTACATAGAAAACAGAAATGTATTTACTCTACAATGGCTACCAAGTTATTGTTAGATTAAAAATAATGAATTAATTGACAAACTGGCCAAGGATGCAGCTACTTTAGAAATAATTACAGACTTATTTTTATTATCAAGCCATAAAGTTAATAAAAAAAGAAGAAAAGCAACAACTATGTAAATGCATTAATGTTTATGCACCAATTCAAAATTGCTTCAGATATGAATTAGACCAATATACTTCAATAGTAAAAAATATAAACATGGAAAGAAAAAATATCACCTTAATTTATAAACTCAGAACAGGAAATGTTGGATTAAATTATTTATACAGAATTAAAAATCAAAATCACCAAAATGTGACCTTTGTAAAATACCATGAACAACAAACCATTTAATATTGAATTGTAAAAAATGGATACAGCAAAGGAATACATTCTTTCATAATTTAAAATCATTAAAAATTGAAGATATAAATATGAAAAATATTCTGAATCATCCTGAAATAAAAACCAGAGAAAAATGTTTTCAGTTTATAATCCAATTTCTATTAAGTTTACCAATATATAATCAACTTTAATTGTTTATATAATGCATATATTCTTTAAATTTTGGATATTTTATTTGTTCCATTCAATAATTCATTGAGCGAATGATTCAAATTGAACCAAATGGCTCAGATATAGTGATGCTTAATAAATAAATTCTACAATGTTTCTGGTATGCAAATAAGAACTGAAAGGTTAAATTTAATAGTATGAATGTGGACAAAATTAAATATTACCAAATGATACTTCATATAGTTAATTTTAACTTTAATTTTTTTTATGATTCTAAATATTTGCTTTTAGTACTTATGGGAAAGAATCCTGGATTATTAGCAATATGGGAGGAAGAAAAGCAAAGAAGAAGAGACAGAAATGATTCCTCTCAAATTAGCCCTCAACCCTCTCAAGGTAAGAATCTCAATGTTTTCTTACTGGTAAAATATACTTGTGCAAGTCTTCTAACTTTTTTGAAATATAGGTGTAAAGAATCATAGAATTGTGTACTTTTGAAATTTTATTAAAAAAATTGGCAGAAGCTAAAATAATAAATATTAAACTTCAAATTTTGATTTTTTTTTTTTTACAAAAATTATTTAATGAATGTTTTCCAAATTTTGATTTGTGTATACATGTTGAAAAAGTATGAAAAATCATGAGAGTAATTTGCTTTTCAAATTTCATTCAGAAATGTTAATTAGATGCTAAACTTGGAAATAAATATTTTATATATTAGCAATTGAAAATTATACATATTTCATTCACTTTGTCAAGTTTTAAAATGCTAAGTATAATTATCACCTTTTGTGTGCCAATACCCAAGGACTGCAATTAGCAAATTTCAGTCGGGGAGATCACGACTTTTTAGATGAGAGTTACTAGGTAATAAAAAGGGGGTGTCTTCCCATAATTGCTGATAACTGCATTTAAAAGAACAACATTAATTCAGTAGAATTTGCAAAATTAGAATTAAGTAAATTGTTGTCTAAATATAAAAAGCATATTTTTACACACAAAGGGCTTCTATTTTTCACAGTCTAATTTTTCAGTTATTTATTGGTATTAATAAACTATTAGACTGATTTTTTTCACTCACAAGCATACATTGGACTTTAAGCATTTGCAAAATCTTAACAGTTATTAAGAAGGCAATATATGCAGATGCTGATAAAGTTTTGCAAATGCGCATATAGTTGTGAATAAGACCTTGCTGATGAGTGTACAGATGCAGATACAACTTTTGCTATCCGTACAGGGCTTTAGCTATAAGTCTATGATTGGTAAATGGATATCTTATGAATTAGATGGATTTTTTTATTAAAAACACAATATTTTTTACATTTTTCAGAAAGAAATCTTGCTATTGAATGTGAAAGTGAAAAATTCTACAAAAAAATACTGGAGAAAATTTTGGAAAATATTGTAGAAATTCCGTAAGTTGGTGTAATTAAGCTTTATCAACTATTAAAAAAATTCTGTACCACTTCTATTTTTCTTAGATTTTCAGATTTATAAAAATGCATTTCCATTAAATTTTCACAAAAAATAAAGTTTATTGCATAAAATTTTCTGTGGATTTCAAATGCACAAAACTGATTTGAAATTAGGCTAATAGATCAATAATTTTTAGATATTTATAGCTCATACACAGAAACATCAAATTTTTCATGCTAATAGTGACTGATGAATATCCAAATAACTGAATAACATGCATGGTCAAAACAACATAATCACAGACAAGTTTTGCAGCTGATTCACCTCTTTCAGCCTTTTCAATAAATTGTGACCTTTCTTTAATCATTAAAACCATTCAGTCAAGTTATCTAATAGTCATTACATTTCTAACATACACTTATTGTAAAAGGAGCTATTAACTGATGAAACATTTTCAAATTGCTTAATTCTCTTTTTAATGTTACTGCAAGCAGAATGAGATAGTAAAACTGGAACTAGTGAATTGATTTAAGGTATTGTATTAATAAAAGGAATTTACAAGAGCAGAAGTTACACTGTTGTATCTTCCTGCAGCTATGGGCTACAGAGGTCCAATTAGACTGCATAATTTTCCTCTCCAGACATATCTGTTCTGAGCTATTGCTGCTCCATTTGGCCACTCTAAACTAATTCTAGCAAGATCCTGTTTGACATTGTCTGCCTATTGCTTCCTAGGTCTTCCCCTTTTTCTGAAACACACTGTTGTATAGGTAAATTATATAATTTTTTTGTTTAAAATATATAATGAATTTTATATTTGTCAACTTTTCAAGCCACTCCCTTCTCACATGGACACATATAATTCACACCAAGGATAATTTGCCTGGACGATGGGACATAAAGCTATGTTCCCAAGCACAGGAGAACCATACTTTGTGCATGTTAAACAGCAAACTGGATGGTTTTAATGAGAGACTTCCATCTGTCTCTCTCCAGCTGTCCAATGGGCCCCTTTCTCCCAACCTTCTCTGAGCCCTTGGGGTCCTTATGACCTGGCCATTTGCTCATGGTGTGGAAAAAAGGTCACTCAGAGTTAAAATAATACAACAACCCAGAATAATTGGGGCAGGGGTTTGTTCAGTCAGTAGCTCCTTGGACTCAAAATTTGCAGTTCCCAGGTTCAAGCCCCAACTGTATCAGCATTGAGATTTATCTTTGCTAAACCCTCACCCTGCTCTCAGTCAGAAAGGGTCATTGCTGGGCTTTGGAAAGGCCATTGTCCATCAGATGGAACATTAAGTCATGGTCCCATAGGCAGAGAAACCACACTAGAGCACTTTAAAAAACACTGGATGTCCTTGATGAGAACTCAACTATTTCTGTGCACAATTTTTTAGCATAAGGTTTAGTTGGGTTGTTTTACCTCTGAGTGGTACTTATTTGCACACAATGGGCTAAATGGCCAGGTCATAAGGACTCCAAAAAGCTCAGAGAAGGTTGGGGAGGGGACCCACTGGAACAGCTGTTGGGAGATAGATGGTAGCCTCCCATCAAGGCCATCCAGCATGTTCTTTAACATGTGCAAGGATGGCTTTTCCACACACTTTGAGCATAAGAACAAAAAACAACAATGAGTTATTAATGTTATGTGCAGAACACAATGATGTAACCTAATATAAGACTATGCAAGATTCTATGCTATTTATTTTTTGTTAATTCATTCTCTCAAAAATAATATGTTTTACTGCCTATATTATTTAGCATATTTTAATCCTCTTAATAATTATATGTTTATCTTCTTTACAGTAAAACCAAAAGCAGTACAAGTCAGGCTAATATCCTAAATGATGGTAATACATTCATTTTGATGTGATTTATTTATTTTAGTAGATTTACAAAGATACCAGCTGTTATGCATTATCTGTAACTGTATAGAAAGCAATAATGTGTTCAATTCCAAAAGTAGGAGATTTGTTCACGCAATTAAAAGACACGAACACATACTTCTGTTTTTGTCCCTCACCAGTAACTGATTTTCACTGCTTTGCAAGAAACAAAAAACATGATAGTGAATATCCTTGTATAATTATTTAATACGATGACTGCCATATGAATCATGTATGATTCACACTTAATTTGCTCCTGAGGCCGCGTGAATCATTCGTGCTTCACATACAAATTTCTAGTTCAGGGCTTGTGAATCAGTTGCGCTTCACACTAGAATGCATTGCTTATGGGTAATACAGGAGTGTGGTCTGAGGAACAAATCCATGGTCTTAGTACGACGAAATTTCAACTAAAGTATTTTGTAGGGATCAATGAAATAGTCTGACATTTTGTACTTATTTTATTGAATTGCAGTGTTAAATAAAATAAGAAAATACTGTTTATTTACTAAACAAAACTGTATTTTGAAAACACAATCTCGAAAGCAAACATTCTAAAAATGAAAACATAGAAATCTAACATGTATTGTTATTTTACTTCACATATGTCAAGAATACTGGAATAATAAAATTTATAAAGTGCATTCGTGTACAACAGTAAAACAAGGAACACAATAATATTTGTTGCATTGGACACATTTTCAGCGAGTCTGTTGCTTTGGAAGCTGCATATTTTCTATATAAAAGGCTGCATATTTTAAGTATATATTGTAAGATAGAGTGTTTTTAGATTTTCTTTTAGATAGTTTTCTCTAAAATGCTTTCATTGTAGTTTTCATATTTTCAATTTAGAACGTTGTTAAATAGCACTACTATTATAAAATACACACAAAGTAGTGACCTAATGGATGACAGTTTAAATGAAAGAAATTGAAAAAGATGTGAACAATGGAGAGCTTCAGAAAAAAGTAACAGAAGGCTTCAAGTTGATAGAGATAGCCATTAAAAAAAAAATAGAAAATAATCTATACAAAAAAAGGAAGACATGTAAGCAGATACAGATAGTGATAGAGGAACAATATTCAACATTAACAGAACTGATACTAGACCATGAACTTGTGGAAGAATATAATTAAGTAGTATAACACAAATATGAAAATATATGTATTTATCTTAAAAATATTCTGCAGGTTTAAGCCAGAAATAATAACAAATCCTGCTAAATTTAATTTTATAACTGAAATTTTCATATTTTTTATTTATTGCTGTATGTATTTTTTATTTATTCTGTTAATTATACCCCTAAGCTTCAGTTATTTGCATTAAAGATGAAATAATATGTTAGCATCTCCTAACCTACAAGTCCTATTATAATAGCAACATTAGTCTTTTCATAGAAAGTTACTTTGGCTCTGAATTTACTTAAATATACATTTTGCATAACTGATTTTACTGCCTTGAATTAGCCTTTCTACATATACTCTACAGAAAAAAAAAATTCAATATCTGAAAGGATTAATGCCATTTTATTGAAACACAGGCAGCTGTTAGCATACACTGAAATGTGCAATTGATAACATTATGAAAAAAAAATATGGTAAAGTGGTATAATTAGTATGATTTTGAGATTTTGAACTGGCTTGTGCAGCAATGCATTCATGAACATGGCAGGGAAGGCTATCGTACAGCTCTATAATGTCCTTCTGAGATATAGAATGCCAAATAGCATGAAGTCGCTGTTCCATTTCAGCAACAGTGGATGGTGCACCTCTTGGGTGTTGTTGGAGCTGTTGGCCATCATGTCCTAGACATGTTCAATAAGTGAAAGGTCCAGCGAGCGTGCATGGCAGCATGGCCATGGTAGTACCTGAACGTTTTGCTCATGTAGATACTGCAGACTAATGTGGGCTGTGTGGGGACAGCCTTATCTTGCTGGTAAAAGGTTCCATGCTGCTGAACAAATGGGACAGCAACTGAATGCAAAATGTCGGTAACATATTGTTGGGTAGTTAGAGATTCCCTTATGATGACTAGTTCTGATCGAGAAGTTCAACTAATGGTATCCCACACAAAGATTCTAGGTACTGGAGCTGTGTGATGATGTCATATGTACTAGGTGGCATTACTTTCCCCTGGATGATGGCGAACATACCATCGTGCTGACCAAGACGAAAACAAGATTCATCACTAAACACCACGATACTCCATTCTTGTTTGTTTCAGTTTTGTCTGAGGCGACACCACTGAAGACGTGTTTGCATATAGGCAGATGTAAGGGACAAATGCTGTGGTGGATAATAGGCTTGCAATGAAAACTGTAAAAGTCTGTTATTTACCATCTGCCTAGTATGTATTTGATGTGTTACCTGTTGCCAGTCCCTTTGCAGTTGTGTTGTAGTCGCAAATCTGTCATGCCATGCATTGCAAATGGTAGTTCTGTCACTCCGTGGTCATAGGTCATCTTGCTGATCCTTGTCAGCGTGTGCTGGATCCTTTTTGAACCCACTGGTGCCATATGTGTATGATGGTGCTGGGACTGCAGCCAACTTCAAACCAGCTTCTGTAAGGCCAATGATTCTTCCACACTCAAAGTCTGTTAACTGTTGGAACAGCTGTCGACATCTGCATAAGGGCATCTTCAACAGTTTAGAACAATTTCCACAATGTTTTGTCAACCAGAGAGCTTTGGTTGCTTTTATCTATGTTTGACTGCTCCACATCTGTGACATCAGCTCGTGACTGTCCAATCATTTCGATCATCCTGTAAACCTAATAATTTCCATGCATTTCCGTATACTACCACCTCCCTAAATTTCGTCACATTTGCATAACTTCTTGCAAGTGTTGCATGTCTTATTTCCTGAATACTCAGAGGCCACTTTATCAGGAACAGTTACATATTACTTCAATAGTACTCTAACTTTCTAAATAAGCCTTTCATGAAAAAATGTGACTGAAGACAATTTCAAGATCTGTCAAATCTATTTTAATCTCAATTTTCAACAATATTCATTCTATTTATAGTTACAGAAATTGGAATATTTAACAGCAACACCAGTTTAAATAAATGCTTGGACAAGCTAAAAAAATGAAAGCAGTAATCATTATACTAAACTTTATTAAAATGTGTAAGAGTATTTTTAGCTTGTATTTTGTTGTATTTTTTTTTGTTTGTGCAATAATTATATTTAATTTTTGGTCAATTTTCAATGTTTTTCTTTTAGAATGAGCTAACTTGCTAAATGTTTTAATTTCTGCAACTTCTTAAACACTGAATGCATATTGTTGGAAACTGAGATTTAAAAAGATCCGATTCCGTTTAAATGATTTTTAAACTATATTGAGTCACACTTTTTCATAAAAAATATGGCTGATGATGAAAAAAAATATATATATTACAACTTTCTGAACTGAAAAACTGATGGTATTAAAGGTATGGAAATATTTTTAAATATGAATAGAAATATGTACATTTTGAGTTTGATAAAAGTTCATTAGAGGAAGAATTGTACTATTACTGCTGTATGATTGAATTATGCTTATGAATTAAGGAAAATCATCTTATATAATACAAAGAATTAATGTATTCTTGCACTGTTCAAAGGGTACATTCACATGTTTGTAATAATCCACTGGTCAGTAAATTTATAGAAATAATTCACAACTGAATTTATAAAAAAAAATTGTGTGTGTGTGTGTGTAGGTATGTACACAGATTCTTTGTAGTGCAAATTTTGTAAAGTATTAGGGGTAGGATGATGATTCTTGGACTAATTGTCATGCATAACTTGTTGGCGTAACAAAAATTAGTCCAATTAGTAGGTTGCTTGGACTTAAAGTTCACATTATCTTTGTTTGGGTGCTGTGATTCGGTGGATGCTCTCACTTATCTATTTGTTAATCACGTAGGCTCTGACACTTCATTTTTTTAATCTTTCACATTGCTTCCTTGAATTTCTTAAATCCAGCATTATTGGAAAAACTACCTAAAGCATATAGGTTCCTTTAGTTTTATGCTTTAGAATACATAAGAATGTTTTATACTTTGGTTAAAATTTGTTGAAATAATATGCAGATTTTGAAACTTGAACCCTTCTTTTGTCAGGAAATACATAGTAGCCCAAAGATAGATGTGAGGTTCAGGCTTATGCACAATATCAGTGCATTTTGCTTCACTGAGAACATTGTAACTGCCTACTGCAAGCATGTACAAAGACATATGGTTATTATGTATGTTACCCTAACTTGAAGAAATGCAGCTGGGGTTTCTTTCATCAGGACAACACATCATTACATTAGACATAGCTGTTTTCATCCCATGGACATAGAGATGCTTAGTAATTGCATGGCCCCTTGATATCATTGTCATCATTGATAGAGATAAGGATTAACAATTATTCAGAATTAAGCCTAACTAGTATAGTGATTAAATAACCTAACTACTAAGAAAGGAGATACCTTCTGTAAGTGTTTGCATGTTATATAAGGAACCAGTACAAGCCAAAAGTTTACAGGTTTTCTTGGTTTTTTAAAAATAATGGTTTGCAAGTATTTTTTATCAGTTTGTTATTCACCTCTAGTTAAGGCTGCACCAATCAAATGTTGTTTGCATACAGCTTTAGACATTTGTAAAGGTTATTCATTACTGCTCAAATGACGATAATAGCTTGGCACATCATATTAACCCTTGGCACTCAAGAGGTGACTCTCAGTTGCCACTTGGTTTAATGCAGTAACTTGAATGGCAATTGAGAGGTGACAATAATTGTTGTATTAACAGATATCTTTCCTCTTTATATATTAGATGTTAATTCCTACATCTTATATAAACATGTAAAAAAGCAAAAAAAGAATGTCCGTTTAGTCATTGAAATGCATTAAATCATTGGTCGATCGGCTAAGTGGTGATTTTTGACACATTCGTAACACTTGTCCTGACAAACTGAGAATGCATCTTGGTGAGTGCTTCCTAAAATATCACGAGGCAAAATTACGAAGTTTGATATTCAATATTAGGTCTTGTATAATGTAAAAATATATGAAATATTGAAATAAAATAGTTCTATCCATTAATTTATGTATGATTTATTTTTATGTTAGTTATAAAAAAATTCATCAACTTTTTAGCAAAAAAAGCTTCAAGTTGCTACTTCCTTATAACGAAAAAACCTTCGAGTGCAAAGGGTTAACTTTGTTGGGGTTCTGTAATTCGATGGCTACTCTCGCTTATCTACTTAATCACATAGGTTCTGACACTTCATTTTTTTTATCTTCCACATTGCTTCCTTGAATTTATTAAACCAGTCATTGATTGACAATTGTGAGCATGCTTTAAATTGGGTAATTAGTATTTAAAAGCAGTACTGAATAGTTATCATAGATTTAGTTTCAAGGACACACTGGACTTTCTCCTGAAGTGTCACAATTTTGGTTCTCCAAGCTCCATAGTGCTACTCATAATTTCAGAATGTCCTGTAAATGCAAAAACAAAATTGTGTTTATGAACTGTTTGATGCAAACTTCATCATTCTAGCATTTTCACTTTTTTATAGTGTTGTTTGAAATGATAACTGAACTTTTAGACCACCCGTGTCTTATAAATGTGATTTTTGTATTTTGCTTGATTGGTTGCTTAATAAAATACTGAAATCTCCATTGATGTTCTGGTCAGTAAAGATTTCCTTCTCTACTCTAATTGTGATATCAGTGAGTGTAAATATGAAAAAAAAAAAGATCAAAATTCACAATTGCCACTAATGCTGAAATAACTTAGAGTACAACTGTGATTAGTCTAAAGTTGTTAACCAAAAAGGCAAAATTACAACTTTTCAAATCATTCTATAAGACTGGAATTATTAAAATTAGTCCTTGTGTGTATAATGAAATTTTAATGAATTTTATGCTGCCACAGTGATATATAACTTAATGAAATTTATATATTTCTTTATATTACAGTAACTGAAAATGAAATTGTTAAGCCATTGATAGATGAAGATTGCATTCAAAGTCTACAACCCTGTAGCCAAAGAAGTGAACTTTGTAAGTTTTTAACATCATAAGGCAGTCATAGATGTATGAAAGATTACAAGTATGAAATGAAAGTGTAAATCAATTTACAAGTAAAATATAAAAATGCAGAAATTTTTATGACAAAATGGGAAGAAAGAGAAAAGTCTGATTTAAGTTTTTGAGTAAATTAAATAATTATCATCATCATCATCCTCAAGCAGCCATGGGCTACGGAGGTCCAACCAGACCGTGCAATTTAGTTCTCCAAGCAAGTCTATCCTGAGCTACATCTACTGCATCTGGCCACTGCACACCAATTCTAACAAGGTCCTGTTTGACATTGTCTGCCCACCACATCCTAGGTCTCCCCTTCTTTCTGAGGCCTTTGGGCACACTGTTCATAACCCTATTCGCTAATCTATAATTATCCATACGGGCAACATGGCCAAACCAACGGAGTCTCTCTCTGCACAATATGCTGCTTAAAGGAGGTTGCAGACTCCTTTGCCTAACCTCATCATTAGTTACAAAGTTGAACCACCTAATGCCTAAGATATTGCATAAGCATCTAGAATCAAAAGCATCTAGTTTCCTGTTATCTTGTTTACAAAGTGTCCAAGTTTCACTACCATAATTAACCCTGGAAAGAACCAAACTATTATACAGTCTAATTTTAGTCTTTAGGTGTATATGCCTATTTCTCCACACTCTCCATAGATTCTTAAAAGTCCCGGCAGCAATCCCTATTCGTCTGTTAATCTCATGCCGCACATCACCATTATCTGTTGCATAACTCCCAAGATAAACTGTGACACCTGCTCAAGACTGCAACCATTCAGATTAACTAAATCACAGCCTGCTTGACCAATTTTCATCACTTTAGTTTTCTCTCTGTTTATAACCAAACCTACTCTACTACCAGTCTCATCAACAGCTCTAATGAAAGAGTTCATCTCATCAACATCATTTGCCAAAAGGGCTAAATCATCAGCATAATCTAAATCAGAAATTTTCATATCTCCAGCCCATTTAAGGCCAAAATCTTTCCCTTGAAGTGAATTTTGCATAACATAATCAATAACCAAGCTAAAGAGAAAAGGAGACAAAATGCACCCTTGTCGAACACCAGAAGTAATGCTAAACCAATTGCTACAAGCCTTACCAACTCTCACACACGACTCAGTGTTATTATAGAGAGCTTTCCTTATGTTAACTAACTTGTCTGGTATACCATATGATCTCACAATCAACCACAAATTATGACGATCAACAGAGGCGAAAGCCTTCTTGAAATCAACCAAGCTAGCAACCAAAGGTTTCTGAAACTCTTAACATTTCTCAAGAATCTGTCTAAGTAAAAATATATGATCCACACATCCCCTACCACTTCTGAATCCACATTGCTCATCATGCAATTGACTGTCAACCAGATTCTTAATTCTATTAAGCACAATCATGGAAAGAACTTTACCTGGAACAGAGAGTAGGCTGATACCCCTATAGTTATCACAAGAACTGTGATCACCTTTTTTGAAAATCCTTAGGAACCATGCCTTTATCATAAAAGATATTCAGAATTTCAGTCATCCAAGTGGTAACCAAAATATTCCCAGCTCTAAGCATTTCCATAGTAATTTAATCTACCCCTGGGGATTTATGTAGTTTCTGTTTAGAAACAGCCAAAATAACTTCAGATTGTGTTATAGGGCCAACATTAAAGTCACCAATGCATCTATCATCATTGCAAACAATGGGAATAGAACTAACCACATTGTTTAGAATATCACTGAAATGCTCAGCCCACCTAGCCATGACAGAATACTCACCTTCTATAACCTTGTTTATCCTTCAATCCCTGTATACCTGTCCATTTTCTACCACACAAAACATTAACTATCTGGTACAGCTCTCTGCTGTTGTGCTGTCTAACTGCTTCCTTGGCTTTGTCAACCAAACCATCAAGTCAAAGATTCTTATCAGCAGCTAACTGATCCTTTACACGGTTATTAAGTTCTCTGTAATGCTTTCTATTAGGACTAGTAGGGTATTGATTAAGGACATTCCTGCAGTTCTTTCTTTCCGAAATAAGCTCAAGTGCCTTGTCACTCAGATAATTCTGTCTCTTCTGCTCCCTTTTTCCTAAAAGAGTACTGTTAATGTCCAAAAAAGCCTGTTTAAAATGATCCCATTCTTCCTCAACTTCAGTAGTAAGCATACCATGACTGTCATAATGACTAAGTAACCTATCATGGTAAGCTTTGGCTATAACTGGGTCTTTCAGAGCTTCAGTATTAAAAGTAAATTTTTTAACCCTAGCACAACGCTTTTTAAGTTTAAGTTGGAAGACACTTTTAACAAGGTAATGGTCAGATCCAATTTCAGCTCCCCTATATGACCTGGTATTCCTAACAGAACTAGCCCATTTGCTGTTAATTAATATATAATCAATCATATTCTTATGCAGCCCATCGGGTGAAACCCATGTGTACTTATGTATGTCGTGGTGTTTGTAATAAGTGTTAGTTATTCTGAATCCATTGAGTTTTCTTACCTGTAGGAGACGTTGCCCATTGCCATTGCAGCTACCAATACCAAAAGGGCCTATTACTCCTCCCAAAAGGTCAGAGTCAGTACCAACTTTGGCATTGAAGTCACCAAGAACAAGGGTAATATCTCCTTGACAGAATTCAAAATATCCTGAAGTTGTCCATAAAACCTATCCTTCTCATCCTCATCGGCATCCTCGGTGGGGGCATAACAGCAGATAATATAAAGTCTTTAATGCTTGTCTGAAATTTTTCTGTAAGAATCCTTTCATTAATGCACTCATATCCTAGAAGAGCATCACTAGCGTGTCTGCTGAGAAGCAGACCCACGCCTTGGTGATGCTTATTGTCGTCCCTCCCTGAAAAGAGAAATTTAAGATTATTTTTAAGAATCTGACCTTTATCTGTCCATCTGGTCTCTTGCAAGCCAAGAATATCTAAATTATAATGGTGGAATTCTTGTGTGAGGACATCAAGAGAAAAAGGTCTGTGCAGAGTCCTCACATTCCAACTACCTATGGAGAGAAAATGGTTAGTGGGATGTTTAAAGAAACTATGTTTATTGAGAGAGGGATTGCTGACAATATCAAACAGCCCCCTAATCGCAGACATGGGGCAAAGACCCGTCCCCCCCCCCCCCCACTAAAGGCTGGAAGACTTCCTCCAATGTAGAATTTGACGATGCCAATAGAAGCAGAGAGTTCAGGTGCCTGCAATGACCTCTGCTCAGGATTATCCACCAGCTGATAAACATATCACTTGGGGCTGTCAACCCACAAACAAACAGAAAACACAGTGGAAGATTATCCTTCCACAGAAGCCCACCAGTGCAGCAAAATCAGGATCCATAATCAAGCTCAGAGCCATATATCTGTCCAGTCCAGTGGGTTTATATGGTCAGCATCTGGACCCTGTGTGGTTGACCACTCCTCAGCAGGGTAGAAAAAAAAAGAAAAGTAGCCATAGTTGTCCAGATCAGTAGGCCACACTAATCTGGCAGCCCTCCCCTTCCATTCACTTCCACAAGAGAGTATCTCTTTTGAAAGGTACTAATGGTATAGCAGCTGTGAAAGCCAGCTGCTTTCCAGAAATCCTGGGGGTGGGGGTGGCTCAGTCGGTAGCGCACCAGACTCGTAATCTGTAGTTCCCAGGTTCGAGTCCCAGCTGGGTCAGCATTGAGATTTATCTCCGCAAAATTCCCCGCCCTGCCCACGGTCAGTAGGGGACACCGATGGGCTTGGAAAGGCCACCGTCGATCAGATGGGACGTTAAACCGTGGCCCCGTGTGCGGGAGAGCCATACCCTTTGCACGTTAAAGAACACGCTGGATGGCCTTGACGGGAGGCTACCATCTGTCTCCCAACAGCTATTCCAATGGGTCCCCTCCCCCAACCTACTCTGAGCCTTCGGGGTCCATGTGACCTGGCCATTTAGCCCATTGTGTGCAAAAAAGTGCCGCTCAGAGGTAAAAGAACCCAACCAGAAGTCTTCACAGTCATAAGTGTTCTCTTAAAGCCACTTTTAAGGAAAATGACTCTAATCTCTTTCCTTGCCTTATCTAGCAGTTTCCTACTTCATACCTTTAAATTACTACAATCTTTAAACTGTATCTAAATTTTTATTCAACTTTTTATGAGATTTCCTGACTCATGATATTATTAAGAGTTAAGGAAGTATACTGAACAATATTCATGATTTACTTATATTCTAATTTTTTTATTATTATTCAGTACATTTTAGCTGTATCATCCAACATCATTTCTACACAGAATTCGAAGCATTTAGGAGGAGTGTTTACAAACAATGTATTCTCCACACGAGTAGCCCAGAATATTTTGCATCACCAAACCAGTCAGCTCTTTGTTATTCCTTTTAAATTGATGTGCTTCCAAGAAACTATTATAAATAATTCAACATCAAAATATCTATTTCTTATTTATAAAAAAAATATTTTAAAGTATAAAAACATTCCTAAGTCACTTTTCAGTATTTTATGCTAGCAAAATCATAATAGATCTTCATGTTTTTCATATTTAATTTCCGGGGGGGGGGGCTCAGCCAGTAATGTGCCAGGCTCATAATCTGCAGTTCCCAGGTTCAAATCCCAGCTGGGTCAGCATTGAGATTTATCTCTGCAAAAACTCCCCGCCTTGTTCACGGTCAGTAGGGGACACCAATGGGCTTGGAAAGGTCACTGTCCATCGGATAGGACGTTAAGCCATATCTCTATGTGCAGGAGAGCCATAATCCTGTTCACGTTAAAGAACATGTTGGATGGCCTTGATGGGAGACTACCATCTGTCTCCCAACAGCTGTTCCATTGGGCCCTCTCCTCCAAACTTCTCTAAGCCATTTAGATCATTGTGTATAAAACAAGTGCTACTCAGAGGTAAAATAACCCAACCTATTTACTTTCTTTTCCTTGTGATTTGCACATGTTCAGCCACTCATAGCACACAGGTAATTTCAAATGGTTCCTATTTTGAGAAACTGTGTTCATTTGGAATAATCGAAATGAGAAAGGTCTAAAGTATTTGTAGTGTAATAACATCAGATGTAAAATTGTTTCAGACTGAAAAAACTTCTGTAAACATAAAATGTGCCACTGCAAAGATTACCACTTGGGCTATGATTAATTGATTAAGTATTGGGCCACTATTCCGGTGTAGAAGTGTAAGTATAGAATAAATATTGTCATGAACTAGGTAGGATCCAAATCCATGAGCTCCTGATGACATGCCAGGTAGTGCTTTGACCATTAACCTACTGGACGCTGATCAAGATCTCTGTTAGTGATGTTATTCCCTTCATCAGAATCTGCCTTTAGCAGCTGTCTTTTAACTGCGCTTAAAGGCTCTATTGTCAGGCTCAGTGGCTAGAGCACCTGACTTAAATATTATCAGGAGTTCAAAGGTTCTGATCTCACTTAGCTCATGACATTTTCCCTCTATATTTATAGTAATTGTACAGTGTATTATACCGTTATATTATACAGTTATATTGTACAGTTATATTGTACAGTCAATAATTAGTCAACTTGCGAAATTACTTAAACATATTGTGAAATGTTGTGGATAAAAAGTAACTATGGGTACTAATAATCCATCCATGTACACGTGCTTGTAATACAGCTCAACAATGCATATTATAATCAGACTTCTCAAAAAAAAAAGAAAAACTGCCAGTTGGGTTGCTTGTGGAGTGTGGCTGGTCTTGTGTACATCATTAGAGTGTCCTGACAGTGGTTAATGCAATAAAAAGACAGCTGTTAAAGGCTGACTGTGGTGAAGGGAATAATGCCAACAAGAGAAGAGATCTTGATCAGCTGCCTGTAGCTCATTCAGTGGTCAGAGTACCTGACATGTCATCAGTAGGTCTTGAGTTTGATTCCCACCTGGCTCATGCCAGTTTTTCCTCTATACTTATAATTCTTGTACAGCATAATAGTGGTCCAATATATAGTCAATTTAGGAAGTAATTTATTCATATTGTGAAACACTCTGGATAAAGAGTTACTACTTAGACTGTGTGGGTTTTTTTTCTACCAAAGGTGAGTCAAATTGGCTGCCTCTCTAAAACCTGTTACATGGTGGATCTTATGCATTCCATCCATAGTGAAGGTCTACTACATTGATACATTCCACATGAATAACTTAAAACAATTTCTTTTGTACATATGACATATCAAACTAAGAAACATTTGAAGTCATTTTAAAGGTGTATTATTTTGAAATTAAAGTAATTTATATGTTATGTACACTCTGGATTAAGGAAACCACTTGCCAACAGTAAGTGAATTGTCTTTCATGGCTGTACTTTCAAAGCTAATAAAAGTTATTATAGTAAAATATTTCCAGAATTAAGAGATCAACTTTTTGCCATTGAATGACTATCATTAATTTCATTTCATGCTCTTTTTTAATGCACATAAAAGCAAGAAAAATGTTTTGCCCCTCCCTCCCACATTGATATATATATATGCCTTTGCTTTGGCTTCTAGGAAAAACCTATTGGCTGGTCAAGAGTTCTTGAATTTCCCCACTCCTGTGTATATTTATGAACTAATATTTGATTTTTTTTTAAATTGATTTCAAATGTTAAAAATTTTCTATTGTAAAATAAATTCTCTTGTTTTAGTGGATTCCCAAGATAATGAATTGTTGAGTATGGTTCTTAGCATGGTGAAAAGTCAACATTACATTCCAGAAGATTGTGATAGTATCCTTAGTATGCAGCCATTAGAAAATATTGATGAGAAAACAGATGATGAAGCTGAAACTCTAGAAATGTCTCAGTGCATTTTAGATGAAGATGATAATGCTACTCTGTGCACTAAACAGATTACTGTACTTAAAAATGACAATGAAAATAAAGCTGCAAATAGTGTGTCAGAAGAGTTTAAATATACTAATAACTTAACTTCTAATTCTGAAGGAAATTTTGTAAGAATGAAGCATAGTGAAAATTATAGAAGCTGCTTCAGTTCAGATGATGAAAATTTTAGCATTCCACAGTTAGATGGGACACATGATTTATCCTCTTCTGATAAATCTGGTAAGTGTTACTTGTTTTTCTCTTGTTTAATATGTTACATAAACAACATTATGTATTGAAAAATAGTTTTATTTACTTAATTCTTCTATCTTGAAATTTCAGTGTGTTTTTGCCTTTGTGAATAAAAGACAATACAAATATTTTGGTATTCATAATAATTAAGCCAACCCCTGCTTGTCCTCGGTGAGAAAGGTAGGTTTGGAAAAATCCACCTCCATGGATGGAATGTTGAACCATGGCCAGAACATGTTAAATAACATACTGGATGACCTTGATAGGACATTTCCTAATAGCTATTCAGGGAATCGCCTTCCCTGACCATTTAGCCCATTGTGTGAAAAAACAGGTGTAGCCCAATGATAATACAAACCATATCAGTACAAAATCTTAGAAATAGTTTTAGCAATTAATTTTCGCCACATGAAATAGACTGCATTAAATGCAAGAGCTAATTAATAGATATAAACTACCAAATTCAGTTCAGAACTTTTGTAAATATGATGTGCAAATGCACCTTATTGATATCTTTCCAAGCCAAAATAATTTCCTACTTAGAGTAGTGCTTTGGGTTTTTCTGAAGTACATGTGTGTGAAGAAGTAATGTTTTGATGCAGATTAAGTTGTTCCAAGTGGAGATTTTTTCCATCTAGTTGTGATTTTGAAAACTTTATGATAAATATTTGCTATCTATTCATAGAACATAATATTAAAGCCCTTTTTTTATTATTTTTTGTATATTTTAGCACATTAATTATCACAAATAATAGTCCATAACTGATCTAGTGGTTAATGTACCTGACAACTAAACTAGCACTCATGTTCCTTTGTATGTTTGTGTATTTTTATGAGTAGCCAAGACAAGCCAAACAGAGCTCCTAGGTTATCTCCATTCATTGTGTATCTCCATTCATTCTTTTTCCCTTAAAAAAAAAATATTTCCTGGTGCAAAATTTAAAACATGGTTTTGGCTGTTAAAATTACACCATGTTTATAAAGTGGGACTTGATGTATTATATGTAACTATATAAAGTTATAATCCTATTTCATTCTGAATACTTTTGCTACAGAATGAAGTCAGTTACACATCTCAATGCCAGGAATCTTAGAAATGTAAAAAAAAAATCAGGCTTAAAAAAAGGGGAAGATTGTAAACCTAGTAATAGGCTAAATGTCATTTATGTCACCATGTCAAGTTGATTTTCCAAAACACATTGCAACAAAAAGCATTTGAATTTATTAACTTGAATTGTGTAAAATATTTTAGTGCAATTAAGAATTTTGTATGACTTTTTAACATATAAATTCAGTTATACATAAAATTCTGTAATTATTTTTATATTAGATTTATAATTTAACATATAACATTTTCATAAATAGAGAATACAGAAACAATAAGGTAACTGATCTTCGAGTGAGGCTCACAGTTTGCTTAATTTGATTAGTTTTTTTAAGTTATAATCAGGGTTTTAAAAATACTCTTATCTGAGATGAGTTGATTTTATTAACTGGTATAGAAATTTACATTAGTTTTTGAATAAACATTACTGTGTCTGAGTTTACCTCAAAAAAATTTTTATTGATGTATTTTTTCATAATTTCTGCAATTATTTTTCTTGTCTCGACTTTAGTTATGTTTGCAATCTTCAAAATTTCTAGCTGCATTTTTTGCTGATAGTAGTTAATATGAATGACTCAGTTCAGTTGTTACTTTTGCATCATGTGACCATCCCACTGCCATTGTGGAGGAAAACAGTCAATGTTTGCTTTAGCTGTGACATGTTGTGTGCATAGTTATCGTACTGATTAATGCTTTTCTGATATGGTAAAGTACTGTGTTCTGCAAAAATAATGCATTATCTCCATATCATTCCATCACATTGTTTGTGAAGAAAAAAGTGATAGTAGTAATACATTGTGATTAGCACTCAGAGAAAATATAGATAGAATCACAAATTAAGTAAATTATATGCATATAAAAATTAAAAATTGGAAGGGGGATATGACAATTGCATTCCTTTGGTAGGGCAACTCTGAAAATATTTTCGTTTCCAGATTATAATCTCTAGGTTTTTATTTTTCCCACTTTTTGGTTATGTATTTTAATTTGTGTGTGTTTTTTTTTACCCACATATGTATCTGATTTTAGTGTTACTTGCAGTAGCTGTGTTTTATGCTGTCTTTAAATTTACTTATTCATTAAATAAGTTCAACATGACTTAATTGTGCAGCATTGTTGTCATTAAAAGTGTTCCTTTGATTGCTATGCAACATCATCATTATAAAACACAGTAGAAATTATGTGATTCCTCATCTCCATTCGAACCCACAGTGTATAAAATATTGTAAATTTCAATATGTGGAAATCACAGATTAGTCAATTCTATTCTTAGGCCCCAAGTAATATACAAGGCTTTTACTAAATTATTGTATTAAATTGTCATGTACCATAAAAAATGTTCATTTCCCATTGAATATTTCAATAAGTATTGGCCTTGATTTGAATAATTATTTTAAGTTTTTGAAATTTGGCAATAACTGTAAAATTTTGAATTTCACAAACTGCTTTTATTAATAGCTGTTTAATCAGAATAGCTCAAGAACTTTCACTGAAATTCTGCTATTCTGACCTCTACTTACTTACTTATGAGCACGTATGTAAATAATATGCATTTGCATATTTTTTTGGGTTTTGACCTGCTGAATATTAAAAAAAAATGACATTTTTTCCATAATGAAATTGGTGAAATGATTGCTTTGCAAGAAAACACTTTATTTCTATGAAAATTAAATTACTGTTATTCACTGTTTATAAAGGTTCATGATGAGTTACATATATGGAAAAAAATGGTGAACGTTATGCAGTTTTCTATGCAGATTCCATTACATAGGACTACCCAAGTGAAGAACTTACATGTCATATTCCTCAGCTTGAACATTCATTTCTAGTGCACAGTTAGTGCCACTCTGAAGTGCTGGAAAACTTTGTGACATTCTAAGATGATCATCGAAGAACATTGATTTATTTTTTTTGCTAATGGGAAGAGTTTGCCTTAGAAGCTCATGTGTCATGCACATGGTCCTGAGACCAATTCAGATGTGCTCTCTGTGTGGGAGTTAAAGAGACATACCATTGGTCATCTTGCATAGGCACTCTCTCCTGAAGCCTTCTGGAAGCCATTTTGAAATTCTCTCTCCTATTAATAAAACGATTGAAAGCTCCCAAACTTGCTCTAAAGCAAGTTTGGGAGCTGTCAATTCTCTATGATGCCTGGCAGTTAAAGTCAGATATCAGTCATCTTGAGATGTTGAGCAATCTTTTATACATTGAGATACTGATCTTTTAGCAACATCATCTATATTCTGAAATTATCTCCAAAGCCTGGAGACCACCATTTGAGACACATTCAGCCATCTTTCTAGCCTCCATTCTTCCATTGGCATGCCATTTTAATGAGTCATCTAACAATGTCTTTAAGGCATTTTTGCGATCTCCAATTTGCAGTTCATAGACAAACAATGTAGAATAAATGCAGTTTAATGATGCACAGACTTAGAGAGTTCCTTTCATATTAACAGTTTATTTGCATGTTTGGTGCCCCTGAAGTGGTTTTACCCTGGTTTACATTTCACCACATGCTATCACATAAGTAATTTTGTTCTACATTTTTGTCAGACATTTCTTTCTTGCACTATCATTTACAGATACCAGTCATTTCTTTGTTTATAGCTGAAAATACTAGAATTACTGGTTTGTTGTCAATTATTTTGCTAATGCATTATCTGAGATAGGAGTCAGTTGACAGCTTATCAGGCTTGTAATTCGATGTTCCCAGGTTTGAGCCGCTACTGTACCTTCATTGAGATTTTCTCTGCTCACATTCAGCTCTCAGTGAGAAAGGGGACACCAATGAACTTGGAAAGTTTGTCTATCAGGTGGAACATTAAGGTGTGGTCCTGTATGTAGGAGAGCTGTACTCTGTGCATGTTTGTGAACAGGTGGATAACTTTGATGGAATATTTCCATTTTGTCTCCTAGCAGCTGTTCAGTGGATTCTCTCCTTCTCTGAGCTCTTGGGGGCTTTGTGTCCTGGCCATTTACCCCATTGTGAAAAAAAAAGTGCCACTCAGTGGTAAAATAACCCAAAACTAATGCATTCTGACAAGTTGGTTATTTGAACTTCTCATTTTTCTCAAATATCCATCAAAAATTAATTTTACATATATAGTATTTTTGAGTTTTGAATGGTATGCATTCAGAGGCAACAAGCATGCAACTGAATTGTTAGTATGAAAGAACTCTCTAATGCCTTGTAGGATTTGAGGCAGTTGTATTAATGAACAATACCTGTTGATTACAAATTAATGTATTGTTTTAAACATTATACAAAAATTATAAATGCAACATGAGCAAATCCTAAGTATTTTGTGACAACACTTATTAATTTTTTTACTTACCGGAAAAAGATGCAAATGTTCAATATATATTGCAAAATGTTTAATGTAAATGGCAGGTTATCAGAATTTTGCATTAATAATCTATCAACAAATACATTGCATTGTTGACTCCTAACTCTGTTTATGGCCTATACTGTATTTTGAGGCTGAAAATCAAGACCAAAACTGAATGAGACCTTCCTTTATTGATTAAAGAACTGGGATCTGAACCCATCCAGCCTTCATTATGAATGTTATTCCCAATCAAGGATTAACAAGGTTTACAATCTGAATGAAACTCAGGAAACTATCATCATAATCAGCAGACAAAATTATTAATCTGCTTCCTAGGTTTCAGGTCTAAAACACACTTGTGTGCTTACAGTGGTTGTTAAATAATAAACAATTATCAAGAAATTTGAAGCTGTTCAAAATTGATCAAACAATGGGTGGAATTACATGCATAAGTCTTCTACAAATTTTGTGTTATTCAAGAAAGTTTTAATAGAATTTTATTCATTGAATCATAGAAACTTTTTGCTCTAAATTTTTTTTTTGTAGCATTTTTTCCATATCATATTATTTGTATTATCTCATTTAATATGATATTATCCATATCATATTAAATGAATATTTTTGCATGTAATTGAGGTTTGCATTAATTAATATTTCATCACATTATTATATAATAAACAATATTTCATTACATTTATTAACACATTTTTGTGTTGTGTTTTTGACTGTATCTACAATTGGTCACCTTACATACATCCACCATATTCCAGTTCATACCATGCACATTCACTTTAGGACCAAGATTTTCAGTGCTCTCAATCTAACATTGTGATAATGACATTGCTGCTGATGCAAAAGATTGCTTCATCAAAGAAGAATAACTTTTCAGCAAGACTTTTATTGTTTTCAAGTCATTCCTGGAAGTTACAGCAATGGCTTAAACAAACTTTTGTATTTCTTCTTTCAAAGCATATGTAGTAATTTACTCAGTTTGTGTGTTTAGATTTTGTATAAGGAATTTTTAAAATCTTGATGAATCATCTAACAATGTCAATTTTTATTTGTAATTACCCTATATATGTAAACCCTGTAGACTATTTCTTGATAAGCAAATAGTTTTTTTTTTCACAAATAGGAAAATGCTTTTTGTTAGCATCCATAATTGAATCTTTTTCCCTTTGCACATGAAGTCTAATGGTGAGCCATCAGGAGCAACCGCAACTGAAATTTTTCATTCCTCATGGATTTAACTTTTTGTGTACTGAGCCACAGTACCTTACTGCAGTATGGTGCGATATGGTATAATCTGCTCATCAAGTATGATAATTTGTTACTAAGGATTGCTCGGACAGCCTTCTATGACTCTTTTGTTAATGAGGTGTAACTTCTGAACTTTTTCTCTATTTGTACAATTTTGGTTGTGAAATTTTCAGAAACTGACTAACCAAAATGTAATATTATTTAGGTTCTGATGGCATTGTCTCAAAGTTTTCAAAATAATCTTCACAGTGGGATCTGAACCCATCCAGTGGAGTCTTAATTTCAGAATCCTCATATTTGAAATCTTGGTGTGAGTTGTGTTCATTAAAACCATTCAGTATCACTGCTAAATATATATTTATCATTTTCATCTGATGACATTTCAGGATTGGAATTATTTGACAATTTCATTACCATCTACACAGTCAACCCTGAAATATGTTTCTAGAAAAAACTTAAATGAAACCTACTATAGGCATGAAAGTTTTGAGTTTTCTGCAATCAACTTCTCCCCTTTCCCCCACCCATGTTTTAGAATCCAATTATTTTACTACAACTTCCTTTGCAAATATTCTGCAAAACTTAACTCCAAACATGTTACTATAAAGGCAGTTATACAATAATAAAAATCTTCATATCTGCTTTATTAAAAATATTCCAAAACAATAATAAATACTCATCTTCAATGAGCCCCAAATGTCCACATAGGATACACAATAAAAAAAACATCAAGGTTATTCAGTGTAGAATGCACATTTCCATATTACACTCCTCATCAAAAAATTGCCCCACCCAGAAGTAGAGTGGCATTTATTTAAGTTAGTATGTAAGGGAGGGACAATGATATATGCAAATGAAGAGAAAATCGTGGGTTTGACTGAATCGTGGGTTGACTGAAGCTGACCTGTAATTCTGATTGCTGTTGAAGGGAATAACCATTTTCATCATAAACAGAAGTTTAATCAACTCAGCGAGTTTGAGTGAGGTCACATCATAGGTCTATATGAAGCAAGATGAATATTTTCTCTTTTGTGGATGAAATAAGCAACTTTAGCTGCTACAAATGTTTTCAGATAATTTCTGGTGACAGGAGTGACTCAGTTGGTAGTGGCCAGTCTTGTAATCTGCAGTTCCCAGGCTAAAGTCCTATGTGGGCCAGCATTGAGGTTTATCTCTGCTAAACTTCCACCCTGCCTTCGGTCAGAGAGGAAACACAGATGGGCTTGGAAAGGCCACCATCCACAGATGATACATAAACAGTGGCCCCATGTGCACAAGAGCCATACCCTCTGCACGTTAAAGAACATGTTGAATGGCCTTGAAGGAGACTACCATTTATCTCCTGACAGCTGTCCAGTGGTTCCTCTTCCCCCAACCTTCTCTGATCCCTCTGGTTCCTTATTACCTGGCTATATAGCACATTGTGTGCAAAAAAGTGTTGCTCAGAGGTAAAACAACCCAACTCCACAATTTCTAGTGGCAAAAATAAATGAAAGCAATTTTCAGAACTGCCCCCAAGATAAATTTGGTTATATATGAATTACAAATGGTAGTAAAACATTAAACAACCATTTCAATAATTCACCTCTCCCTCAATTTTACACAGCCAAAAATATGCAATCAGTTTTGATTTACACTGTGATAGTTCAATTTTACACAGTCAAGAAAATGCAACCAGTTTCGTTTCACATGATTATAGTTTTCACATGGCTCAGTTTTACACGGTAGAGATTGAGATTTTTTTATATGTACATAGATATGATACATATTATGGAAGTAGCAGTGGTATAGCATCAAGGGAGATTATTAGACTATCATCCCAAAGTAAAAACTAAATAGTTTTAATTGATATTATTTATTTTCTAGAATAAATAGATAATAGTAAATTCCTATATTAATAAACTCACCATCTGTAACAAGTTATATTCTTTTGCTAAAATTTTATTCTTATCATTGTAATGCAGTCTGTCTTATGGCATCTTAACAAAGTCTGTTTTGAATCGGCAGCAAGATCTGACTTTTCTGGATTGAATTTTTAAGACTAGTAAAAACCATGTTTTACCTCATTTTTAGCAACAAATTTAACTTTGTAGATTATTATATAGGCTAAATACACCTAATTCCTAAGTGCATTGTTTCATAAAATATTATATAAATGCTAATTTTGCAAAATAAAGCACTAAGTGTTGGTACAAATGCTTAATATCTAACTTATATTGAGTTTATGAATAATAAATAAATAAATACCCCCCTCAAGAAGCTGCTTGCCACAGAGGTCTGACAGGAGCCTGTCAGTTTATACGCCATAGTAGGAGGTCTGTGAAGATGGTGGGACCTCAACAGAAAAACATGAACATCTATGCCTTACCCAGGACTCAAACCCAGGTCCCTTAGATCAGTAGCCTAGTGTCCTTTCAAACTTCGTCTTCAAATTTGATAGTGTACATCTACATTAATGATGAGTACTTTTTGTGACCAAAATAAAATGTATGAGAAATTAAGCTTATCTGAATTAGTGCAAATAAAGCACAAAATAATGTTATATTAATGTTATTATTTACTGCTGAACTGAAATTTAAGATAAGCATGTATAAATAGAACTTTCAATGTAGGTTTTATTCGTTACAAGGATTTTTTGGAACCTATCCCCTTTTTCCCATAAGTTGTTGGTTTTGATTTGCACAGTTTCAGTTTGCACAATGATTTCCTGGAAGGAACCTATCTACCATGTAAATCGAGGGATGGGTGTATTATAATGAAATAAGGGAAGTTGTATACCTGTAAGATACACAGGAGGATGCTTCTGGTGTTTCCTTCAGTTTACTGTTACTCCTAAATTATCGTATTATTGCTTAGTTTTATGAAAATGTAGAATAAAAATTGGACAGTATATCATTAATACCCCATGAAAAAAATACACGATATTAAATGAAACTATTTTTGGATGAAATACATAAAAGAGGTTTCTTATTCAGAGAACTTCGAAGTTTCTGTAAGGATAGTTTAAAAAATAAAAAATAAATACCCCCTCAAGCAGCTGCTTGCCACAGAGGTCTGACAGGAGCCTGTCAGTTTATATGCCATAGTAGAAGGTCTGATAGGATGGCAGGCCCTCAGCAGAAAAACGATGCAAACAGCCATGCCTTACCCGGGGCTCGAACCCAAGTCCCTTAGATCAGTAGCCAAGCGCGCTAACCACTCGGCCATAGGATGGCAGGGATAGTTTATTCTTTATTATTTTTAATATTGACATTTTAATTATTTTATGACAGAAAGTAAACTTTTTGTTGTGCTCAATATTTTCTTTTAAATTTTGTAGTGCACTACACATAATTTCAAAGTTTCACTGTATTTTGCATCATAAAACTAAAAATGTCAAAGAAAATGTTCTGCTGATTGTGGAAATTTCTTAACAAGTAATCAATCATATCAAAGATATTTTGTTTATATATTATATAACAACTTTAGCCAGATAAATATTCTTAAACCTTCAGTTTATTTTACCCCTATGTATTTTATTTACTGCACTACCAAAAGACCTGAATGTAAAGCCATATTCAAAGCTCCCCCAACTTTGAAAATAAGCTTTTTACAGAAAATTGAGACTGGGGGAAAAATTGAGATCTTGTTTAACTCTGTCTAAATCTCAATTCTTTTTGAGAATATTCATTTAATATTTGAAGATTTATAGAATAAAATTAAAATAACAGCTCTCTCTGCCATTGAGCAATAAAATTTTGAAGTTTTCTCTTCAAACTATTTGCATAATAAAAAGTTTGAAGGGAAAACTTCAAAATTATATTGCTCAATAAGAGAGAACTTTCTGTTATTTTAATTATTTTCTGAGCAAGGTCTTTTTAATTGTGTTTTAAAAGTTTATGAAAATTGAAACATTTAAATGCAGTGTTGCTAGTCATAACAGCACAACTGCACAAGTTGATTAAAATGCAAATAATGACTATTAAAACAAACCATTTACTAAAATGTAAATTTTTCAAGTTTTGTTTTTATGAACAAGAAGTTTTGTTTTTATCTAGATTAAAGAAAATTGCTTCAAGACAAGCATAACAATAGTCTACTGTTAAATGTTCCATCTCCAATAAATATTTAAATGTTAAACAAATATGTTCTCTGTGACAAAAAAAAGGAACACTCCAAAGCAAGTGTCCAATCTTGCTGAAATTGTGCATATTCAATAAGGATGTAAAAAAAAATAAGAAGTGATTAAAATTTTATGGTAATAGGGCTTTGTGTTGCAGAACAATGGCACCGTAAGCATAACAGATTAGTACTAATACAGCCACCTCTGGCGACAATACATGCCAATATCTGGTGTGGCATTGGGTCTAACAAAAGTTGGATGTTGTCTTGGGGCAAATTCTGCCACCCCTGCTCTAATTGCTGGGCTAGTTCAACGACATTCCAAAATGGCTGCAATACATGTCCCATATGCTCGATTGGCAAGAGGTCTAGAGACCTGGCTGGCCATGGTAGGGTTTCAAAACCATGGAGACATTCCCAGGAGAGGTGAGCTGTGTGTCCTGGCATTATCGTGCTGGTAAATGGCTCCGGGAGCAGTAAAGGCAACACTACTGGTTGCAGGATATCGTCAATGTATCACTGTGCTGTTAAGGTACCACATAGCACTACTAGGGGAGAACTACTGCCACAGGAGATGGCTCTGCAGATTGTAGCACCAGGTGTGATGGCCATGTGCTGCTCCACAATGTAGGCCAGATTGGGGTGCTGGGCCGACCTACCTTCAGACACCTATTCATTGGTCATCTGCTCTCAGGCAAAAGTGGGATTTGTCGCTGAACACTATATGCCTCCAGTCAGATGCAGTCCACACTTCCTGGGCACGACATTACTCCAGATAGCATTGCCGATGTTCAGTAGTTAGTAGTAGCCATCATAAAGGGCAGCAAGAATGTAATCCCACCACTACTGGTCATCTTCCAATGGTGCAGCATGCTCCATGGAGAATGCTACATGTTTGCAGATTGTGATGCACCATCGTTCACTTTTGCTTTACCTTAACCAGTTTTGTTTAATTTACATTATATTTATCATTTTGGGGATTTTTATTTCCTTTTTGGCATCACAGCACTCATTTCCAAGAGTTAGGAGTTGCGCATGTGCAACTCCGATCTTCCGACTGTCACCCGCTAAAGCGCATGCACAAGGACACGCCCCCTCTTGTGTCGTAGCTTGCGTCGCTCGTCATTTTATGTAAATGTCTTTCCTGGCGTGCAACATGACACATCCGGCTCTTGTAAAAAGCATTAGCGGAGCACATAGTGCGTTGCAGCACATAGCGTAGTAGCACTTAGAGTAGCACAGTAAGTTGTCAGAGCATAAGCATGTAGCACGGAAGAGTGCTCAGTTGATGTATCTTCTTCATTGAAGTTTTGATGAGTTGTTTTTTGGAAATAAATTTGTTTGTTATTTAAACCTTTTGAGTCTTTACTAATTTTTTTCTCTTGAGCAATGTGAATTAAGCTTTGATTATATTTAGATATTAAACTTGACAATCATTTTTGGATTCTTACTCATTAACGCTCGCTGGTATCTTGAACCCTAATTTAACTTATTCTATTTTTTGGCAATTTGTTAATTATTGCCTGGTGCCTGTCTCAGCTATCCGGAGCATAAAACTAATTGGATCAGAAAAAAGGGTCTAAACTTAAAAGTATTTTGCATTTCTTTGGAGCGTTACAAGATGGTAGAAAGTAATGCTATCAGGGTTGTTCTGGCTGCTCTCACTATTGCATGATCCTCCCATCCAGTTGTTCCTTCCAGCTGGTGCATTTGTGGTGGGTATGTGTGTGCCCTCTTGGACCCATTACCGCCAACATTGTCCTATTGTGGCATCATTCTGACCCAGATACCAGCTGACATGTTGACATGACTAACCGGCTTCTTTTAGGCCCACGATGCATCCCCTCTTGAATTCACTGAGTTGCTGGTACGGTCATCAGGTGCATCATTGCGGCATCCTCATCAGCTACTGTTGTCATCACAACTGCAACAGTGGGCAGAATGTTCAATGTATGTGAGCAACACTCCTTACATGTGCCCGGGATGCATGTTTCCCCTGTGCACTGGGACTGCTTTGTTTGTTTATTGCTCTCGAATTTCTAATCATTTGCATGCCAAGTTTTGCGACTGATGGACTATTTTATCAGGGTACCTCATTTTTTTGCCACAGAATGTATTTTAAAAGAGATTTAGAGATTTGAATGATATCTTCAATTTATATCTAGTGTGATTTTTCCATGAAAAGTTTATTTTTGAAGTTATGGAATTTCAAATGGTGCTTTCCATTCACGTAACATTTCAGGTGACTTTTGTAATAGTGTATATTCAATAATGGATATTTAAGCTATAGAATATATCATATAGACATATGTTTTTGTAATTATTATCATGAGACCTGAGATATAGTGAATATTAGTTTATTATGATATATATGTTATATAAATTTCTTCCTACTTCTTTCTAATAATATTTTTGTAGAAATAAAACACTGTGTTTTTTAGGTTCTCAAAAATCAGATCAAGAAGTTGAAGCAGTCAAACCTCATCATAACTTGTCTTCAGTGAGTAATGCAGCTAATGATCTCTTTAGTGACAAAAGCACAAAGGTTTTACAACAGCTGCCAAATAATGAATTCAACTCATGTAGTGACCATTGCCATAATTTAATCAAAGAAGGAAGTCCTGCATCTTATTTTATTCCTCAAAATCCATCATATGAAACTTGTTCAAATATCAAAGACCTTTTGTCTGAAGCAGAAGCACCTTCTCCATCATATGCTACTCTGACTCCAGTATTGCCCCTCAGTGTTTCATCTGGTATATTAGACATAGAAAAAAGTAATTCCAAAAATGTGTGTAAAAATAGCACATCTTGTTCTGAATGTCATTTAAGTGAAACTTGCAAAAATTTTGATATGTGGAAATGGCAAACAATTTCATCCTCCTCAGCAAAGGAGCTTTCAATAGGTTCAGCATACCATCCAGACTGTATCAGCTTGAGCAATGTAAAGTGGTCAAAGAAATCTAGTTCCTTACAAAATAACATTTGTGAGAATGCACAGCTTTGCAGCTTGCTTAGTAGAATGCATATAAATTCTAAAAATACAACAACCACAAACTCTAACAAATGTCAGTTGGGTTTTGAAGTCATTCCAAAATGTAGGTTATCTCTCACTCACACTAGAAATTTACCTAAGTATCTTGTTGAAAAACACAGAGATGATCTTTGTGATACTTATTCTCGACTTAATGGTAATACAAAAACAGATGGTGTGGCTTCCAAGGGAAAAATAACTACGTTTGTATCTACATCAACACAAACATCAGACTTGCACAACAGAGCTACCAATAACAGAAATATGAAAAGTAGTAGGTTATCACTTTCCAAATATATAAAATTTCCCACTGAAGAAAAAAATGCACAGAATAGGAGTAAAACAAAATTGTCACTGTCAATAGAGAAGAAAAGGGAAAGTAATATAAAATATAATGCAAGTGCAAAAAATCAAAGAAGTCAGATCAGTGATGATATATCTAACAAAGAATGGGGAAAGAAGTGCAAAACCAAAGAAGCAGTTATACAACAAATTAACAAGAAAAGACTAAATTGCTTAAATGATGTTTTATTTAGCAATATTGTTCTTCCGTTATATGTCCGTAAAATGGATTTGACAAAAATTGGAAGTGAGCATGTTGTTCTTAAAAGATTATCAATTAGAGATGCAAAATATTTGGCAGCAAAAGTTAAAATTAACCTTTTAAAATTTCCTAGCATTGCTCATGGAATACCAGAAGACAAAATTGAAAAGTCAAGAATTGACCCTGTTTCACCAAGTCTTAAAATGAAATTTAAAATTAAAAGACTTAGTACCAGAAGTAAAGAACCTCACATATTTGTAGTGGGAAAGGAAATTGAAGAAAGTAATACTGCAAAAGAACTGTGTTTAAAAACATCCAATGAAAATGGAAAAAACAAACAGGTTGTTTTAACTTCATTCCAAAACTTGACTGAGAAGTATGCTTTAAATATAAATAGTGAAGATAAATCAGACATTGAGTTAGAAAATGCTTTTGACAAGAATTCTTATACCTCAGCTTTAACAAAAGATTTTTATCAAGAGAGACATTTTGCTATCCATGATAAGTTACAAACAACAAGCATGCACAGTAAATCTTTAAATAAGTTATCTTTGTCATATCAAAAACTTAAACCAAGCTGTTTTGATGATTTCCAGAAGTTACTCACAGATAAACCATTGACCATACAGTCATCAAAGCTTACTAGTAATAAGCTTAACACTTGTAGTAAGCAGGTAAACAGAAATGGAAACATAGCAACAGAAACTAAGAATTCTGATTATTTTCATACAGATAAAAAATGGATGCATTTTAACAGCTTTTTAAATTCAAATTTAAGCACCAAGTCATGCTCCAAAATACATAAGGAAAAAGTGAAAGGATTATTTGCTAAGACTTCTAAAACATCACAAAATTTCTATCTGAATGATGTTTCTAGTGTGAGCTCTTCAAAAACTATATCACCTGTAAAGATGAAAGAGAAAAGTGATTTTTTGAAAAAACTTCCTAATTTAGTAATCACTAATCATTCATCAAAAACAACTGAAACTAATCATATGCCCAATTACAAAATTGGAAAACCCCTTTGTTCTGATATAGTATCGAATAACAAATATAAGTTATCGAAGCTGGCACTTCCATTAAATACTGAAACTGTTGTGTCTGATAATATTGTTCCACTTACATTAGTTTTAAAAAAACAAAAACCAGTGCAGAAAGTGACAAAGCAATGGAAAGAAATGCAAAAGTTTCCCTGTGAAGTTTCAAAACTATCAAGCAGAAGATATAAATTGAAAATTCAACAAAGAGAAAACAGACTATCTAATTCATTAAGTAAGAAAACAAGAGTAAAGAAAACCAAAACAGTTGATAACACTGCTAATAAATCAAAAGATAGGCTTCAATACCCTTTTTACTCAAATTATTCGTCAAACACTATGGCTTTTTTTCGAGAAAAAAGAATTGGTGTAGATTATAGCCCACATGCGTACAGTCATCTTATTGACTTTGAAAAATATGCTGATTCCACAGACATAGACTATGCAAAAAATTTGAAGAAGCATGTGCACGATAATAAAAATTTAGCTTATGACAAATTATCATGTGATAGTGTTAGTGAATTATCATCTCTTAGCAAAAAATTCACGGGAAATGATCATAAAAAGCATTTTCAAAAACTACTAAAAAAATGTAAGCCATGTAAAGTTATTGTGAAAAAGTTATATGACAAAGAACTACCCAAGTATAGTAAATATTATTTTTCTGAGAGTGAACATAAAGCAAAAGATATAAGAAAAAATGTAATTAAACTCTTCCAGCCAAGCAAAAAATCTAAAAATGCAAGAACACTAATAAAAAATTCTTTTTATTGTAGTTTTAATGCTCAAGCTTCCTCAAGAAATTCTTCACCAGTTTATCAGGCTAGAAGTTCAAACAAAGAAAATGTGAAAAATGCATCTTTGGTATTTGAAAAATTAAACTCAATTACAGTAGATGATAGTAGTATATCAGGATCGGAATTTTCAATGAAAATAGTGCATCCAAGTGTAGAAATGTCTCCCAGTACCATAACAATGACAGATATAGTAAATGAAAGGTCAAATGACAATATTTATTCTTGCTATATTAGTGATAAAACAAAGCCATGTGATTACACTTTGAATCATAGAAACGGTTTTCAAGAACCAGTCCACAATGATAACATAGTAAAAGATAATGCTAAAGAATTCTCTGATGTTATGTGGAACTTGGCTCTTCTTTCTCCTTGTGAAGCATCAATAGAACCACAAAGTTCTCCCCCACAATGTTGGTCTCCAAATGGTAATTCTCAGAACAACAATATAGATGAAGAAAAACTCATCTATCCAGATGTTTCTAAAAGCCACATAAATAAAGATCTAAATACACTTCTAGTGACTGCAAGTATTGATGATGTCCAAAATACTGCTAATGCCACATGGGAAGCCATAAACCTGAATTGTGATCAATCATCTTATGATACAACAAGCAAATTGCTTTGTACTAAAGTGATCAAAAACAACACAGAAAAAAAAAAGCATCCTTTCTCTCCCTTTGATTCTTCAACATCTGTTGCCAGTAAGGGAGGTGAAACAAGTGTAAAACAAGAGCATGCTTTGAAAAATACTAAAAGTAATAAGCTAAACTGTGTCAAAAGCGGTGATCATGTTTTTACACAAAGCAAAACTTCCATCAATTCAAAAAGGAAAACCAAAGATAGTGACCCTTGTGTTTCACTTATGGAAAAAGCAACTAATTCCCCAGTGATATCAGAAACCTCATCTGTTCTTTCAGATACAGAAGTGGATGATAATAAGGAAGAAAAGGATACAAGACTAAATGAAAACTTGTTACCAAAAGTGGGGAAAGAAATAGGAACTGTTACATTGATAGGAAAAGAGAAACAGTTATGTGAAACTGTAGTTAATGACTTTAAAGCCTATTCAGCTAAAGAAGATGTAAAATGTTTAGTGGTGAATAATTCAATAGCTGCAGAGGATAATGTACAAATCTGTGATGCAGAAAGCTCACAAATGCCATATAAATTAGTTGAAGATCACTTCATTCCTGATGAAATTGATTTGCCACTTTACTCTTTTAATGAAATGCAGCTGGAATCTTATAGTCAAGATTCTTTAAATTTAGTTGTTGACAATGAAGTAATAATACCATATGAAGGAGAAATAAGCATCTCAAATAGTTCAGAGAATTCTTTTCATACAGTTTCCAGTTTTAAATCTGTATGCAGTTCTGAACCTGCACAACAAGATGATGCTGTGCAGCTCACAGAGGAAAGCAAAGAATATTCTTTTAGCAACATCAGAAATGAAATTACCTTAAATGGTGAAAAGCAAAATTCACAATGTAATAAGAATTTGGATGATATATCAATTCAGTTCTCAAATAATAATACCTCAAATAATTATTTAAATTCAAGCTGCTCTGGTAATTACCATGCATATGAAGAAAATGTTAGAGATGCTCAAACATTAAGTAATGATATGGAAAATTCTGTTAGCAGCACTGATTTAGCGTTTGAAGCATCTGACAGCAAAAATAATTCTTTAGAAGCAGGGCTTTGCCCATTAAAAAACTATCATAGTACACTTAAAAATAAAGAAATTGATTTGAATTTATGTACCAATATGGAAAAAGATAAAATGCCTTGTAAGTATTCTGGACAAGGTACTAAAAGTGAACTACAGTTAACTGAAAGTAGCCAGCAGTCTTCATCTTCAGAATCTTTTGATGTATGTGTTTTGAGTGCTAATCAGGAACAAAGTAATTCCAGAATTCTGCAGTATGATGGCAGCACAACTTGTAATGATAGTAGCAGCAATACTGTAAATTCAATAAATACCTCTTTGGAGCCCAATGTGCATAATATTTCAGGTTTACCTTCTTTGCTAGATGATCAGGTAGAGCTGGGTATCCAACAAAATACCTGCTTCCATTCTGAAACAAAATCATTTAATATTGAAGAAGATATAAAAGTAACAATTGAATCTCTTCTTGTAAAAATTGAGAATGAAGTTAATTCCAAGTTTTTTGAAGCTGAACTTAATAAAAATTCCACAGCTGATAAAGATTTGCTACAAATCAGTGAAAAAACAAAGGAAGTTCCTAACTGTGTTTCTAAAAATAACTTGTATGAACAATGTAATTTAGAATGTAATTATCAAGTAATGTCACCAGGTATAGATAAGGCTTCTGAAAGCCAAAATCAGGTAAAGCAAGATAATTACCATGGAAGTAAAATATCTACTAAAAGCTTATGCATTGCAAAAAAAGGTAATTTTGCACATTCGTTTTCTGATGGAGATGAATGTGAGTCGTCAACATCTGTAGAGCTTTTTGCATCTGATGGATGTGAAGAAAGCAGTGAAAAATACATTGAAACTAAAATCAGACAATTCGATTTTGAAAACGCTCTTTTGAATAAAGATAGATTATCAAATGGAAAATGCTCTATGGATGTGACACCTTTATTTGTCAAAGATGGGGTGCAACCAGAGAATTATCATAATTCAGATATTGGTGATGTGCCTACTGAAGTAAGAACATCTGCAATGGTTGAAACTGCAATAAATGAGAAACACAATGACCAGTACGCACTGAATAGGACAGATATCACAGATGATCATAGCTGTATATTATCAGATAAAACAGAGAATTCAAATAATAATATGACTCCTAGTAACCATAATATTTTAAGTAATAAATGCAGTTTATCAGCAAATAGTGGGGAAAAATTTTTAAAAGCTGAAAGTATCCATAGTGATAAAAATATTCTCTTGATATCTGCTGAAAACGAATGTATTGACTTGCAAGGATTTCATGCAAAAGATAAAACCTCTCAATATGCTCCAGAAAAAGAAATTGATACTGTTGATTTAACTAACAAAAGTTTGTGTACAAAACCAGTTCCATTAAACTTATCAAAAATGCCTGATTGTTATAATTCAAAAAGTGATAATCAAATCTTAGTCTCAGATAGTGTCAACCATAATATCATAACATATTCACGTGGTGATCTTATCACACCACATTCCGGCAATGATAAAGAAAGTATCATTAATAGTTCTGCTAACCTGATTTCAAATCATGTTCTTAACTCAAGTCAAGAACTAAAACTCTCCACTCATACAATTCATGCAGAAGGAAGTGGATGCATCAATGAGAAAATGGGAAGTAATGAGATATGTGATAAGCTTCCTAAAAATAAATTTAAAAGCTCTGAAAATGTTCCAACAAATTTCGATAAAAATAACCATTTTCCTTGTGAGATATTACCTAGCAGATTTCAGAGTAATAATTCAAACCAAGAACTAGACAGTGAAGAAAAGAAAATTGCTCAGAAATGTTGCATTCATGTAACTAAAAAAGAATGCATTAATGAAGATTTTAGAAAACAAAGTTCAAATGATTGTACTTTTTCAAAACTAAATCCATCTGAGGGTTCTGAATATAACAAGAATACAGATAAGCCAAGTACTTTATACAGTGAGATAGAATGTAATACAGAAAGAAATAATTCTGAAGCTACAATTAGTGGCTGTAAAAATTTAGTAGTAGATGCAAAAAAAGAGTCTATTGCAATAAAATATATGAATATGTATAATAGTAAAATGCAAAGTGTTTCAGAGTGTAATGATATGCAGCATATGCCTAGAAATTATGATAAAAAAGTACCAGACAATGAGCTGGTTGGAAATATTTCAAATGTTGCTGATGAAACTCAATCTATATCAAATAAAAACTTGAAATTTGTTGAATGTGTAAACGTGCTTGAAGGAAATGTGAAGAACAAAAAGTTATTTTCACATTATGAAGTAAAGGAAAATCCATCTGATAATAGTAACTTTTCAGAAAACATGAACAAAGAGGATCTTCTGAGCAAAATAGTTAAGTCATGTCATATTTTTGATTGTCTTTCTGATAATGAAGCTGATGAAACAAATGATTTGGTATCTAATGAAGATCTACTCTGTCAAAACAGTGAATTTTGTCATTTTTTAAAGAATAAAAATGATAGTAATATAAATATTAAAGGTAATAATGAGCTTATACCTGAATTTGTATCTAATGAAATGTGCAACAACTTTTTAATTAATGAAAAAAATATGAATGAGACTTTAAGTAGTATGAAAATTGTAAAAAAATTAGTAAAAACTTCCCAAAACAGTTACCCATCAAATTCAGATTTACCTGTTAAAAAAGAAACCATTACAGTTGATTTTGCCACTGAGAATAATGTTTTACCTTTTACTCCAATACTTTCAGATAAAAATAATTTTTTAAATACCAGCTGTCGAGATCTTGATTGTAATCAACAAATGATGAGTGTAGTAAGTAAAAGCCATAACGAAAGTTACTTGTCTGATACAACTCAAATTCATAGCTTCTATGGGGATAATACTGTTTATGGAATACATTCTGTTCCATTTTATGATACACCACGGAATTCCAGGTGTATTGTTAACAAGACCAGTGAAGAACTAAATATTAATCAGTGTGATGACAAGGAAAGTGTTAAATATAATGTGTGGATACCTGCAAAGAAACCACCCACAAGAAGAGAAGTAGAAAGCACAGCCCACCTGTACAACATACCAGAAGAATGTAATATGGAAGCATTCTACAGTGATCCTAATGATGTAACTGCGAAGTCTATTGACATAGGAGGATACGTACCAAAAATATGCTCTAATAAAACAAACAGTATGTCTGATTTTGAAGGAAAATTTCAGTCTGGTTTGCAAAATTTTCAAACAGCAGTTCTTGATCAACATTTAACATCTGTGTTTTCTCAACCATCATCGAGTTTCCATTTGTCTGATGCAATGAGAAAAAACCCTGATTTGAAAGTTACTTTAGCAGGTAACAGGCATGTTGCTCTAACTCCAGCACACCCTCCACCATCTCGCAAAGATGTAGAACAGTGGCTTAAGAATTACTATTCTGATCAAGAAAAAAGGAAAGCATCTTCTAAACTAACTTCAGGTAGCTCAAAAAAGAAAAATACTAAAATTGATTCTTCCTGTTTAGAGATTCCTAAACTTCTTGACTTATCTGTAGCAGCAAAAGATAATTTTGCCTGCTTATCAGGTAATACAGGTATTCACTCAGGAATTACATTTACCACTCCACCAACTTGTAGTTACATAAACCAAGTGGTAGATAAGAATTGTTGTGTGAAAACTCTATCCCCTCAATTACTGCATACATCAAAAAATATGGTGTCAGAAACTGGTGATTTTGCTGGACAAGAAATGCCATCATCAGTTCCACAACACAGCACTCCTATTTCATTATGCCTTCATAGTAATTTCAAGCAATCGCATGAACACCAGCAGTTGAGTGATGCAAGAAACATCAAATGTATCAGTGAAAAGTTTGCACCAAAACATACAAGACAGAACCCTTCTTTAAGTGTCATTCAAGATGAACTTCTCTTATCACCTGTGATGATTAAAGATGATTTTATAAATTCGGGATTAAGGAAAAGAAAACTTTATTTTGATGGAGATGTAATAAGCTCAGAAATGACACATAAGAGATTTAAAAAATATCTTGATGTCCAACCATTAAAAGCACAACTATCATTGAAAAGCAAACTTTATTTGAAACAAACTAAGGTAAATATTATATAATTATGTTTCTTCATAATTTTAAATAAAAAACTTGCAATAAATTAATTTTTTAAATGAAATTCAAGAGTGTATTTACATCATATTCCAGGACAGGTAAATTTACACATTAGTTATACTACAGGAGGGATATTGACAAATAAAATAACTTGTCTGATATGTAATCAAGAAATAATGATTAAATTATAGGTCTAAATTTATTTAGTAATATTCTGTATTCTCTGCATGGTTTGTTCATACATAATCATTGATTCATCAGATGCATGACGAAGCAAAGGATTCTGTTTTTTTACTCTAAGACATTACTCAGGGATATTGAATTCTTCAGCAGGTTTTATCATTTGCCATCTAAAATTACACACTTACCATAGATTCTTAAAAGTCCCAGCAGCAATTCATGTGCTTCTGTTTATCTCATGCCACCCATCACCAGTATTTGTTACAGAGCTCCTAAGAAAGTTAAACTGTGATATTTGCTCAAGGGTGCAACCATTCAAAACAACTGAACCAAAACCTAACTGACCAATTTTCATCACTTTAGTTGTTTGTCACCAAACCTACTCTACTATCAGTCTCATCAACAGCTCGAATGAAAGAGTACATCTCATCAACATAATTTTGAAAAAGGGCCAAATCATCAGCATATTCTGAATCAGAAATTTTCAAATCTTTAGTCTAGGGAGGGATAACTTTTTCTCATTCGCAGGCCAGATGAAGATTTTTCAGATTGCCATGGGCCAGAACCTTACTTATTGCATTAAACACTGTAAAATAACCCCCCCCCCCCCACACACACACACACACATCCACCTTGAGTGGACAATATGCATAAGCAATTAATTTTCGCATACCTATTTATTTCCAAAAGGAAACTTTTTATAATTTAATTAATAATATATAATAATTATATTTTAATAAAAACTTATTATTTCCAATAAATTTTAGGATTAGATATACAAGAAATTGAAAGTAAACAGCACAATTAGATAAAAATGAAACACATTATAATAGAAATTAACATTGACTCTACAAGCAAATACCACTAATTAAGCTGTATCAGAAACATTGGTAGTCCACTTTTTGGGACTTTTGGGCAGTTTCAACAGACACAGTCCACTTTGAGGCAGTCCACTTTTGGGCTACCAGTTTCCGTTGGTGGGGTCACCTCCTTTGGGACCCACCAACGGGAGGGGTGGGGTCCTGGAGCAACGGCTCCTGGATCCTTCTCTCTCTCCATTGAATACCAGTGTCAGTACATACTTTCACTCCCCAACCCGCACATTCACTGCCATTGATCTCACCAAATGCTCCTCCTCGATTCTTTCACTCTTTACATGGGAGGTCGAAGACAACCCTTATGGAAGCGATCACCTCCCCATGGTGTGCACCATCTCCTGTAGGTGGCCTTGCAGCCCTTTGTGTCTCACAGTGGACGCTTGATCAGGCTGATTGGAGTGGCTTCGAGCTCCTCTCTGAGCTTGATGAATACTCTGCCAGCCAGGAGCCAATCAATGTGGCAGTAGCGGAGGTAATATACTGTATCATAGATGCAGCTGCATCCACAATTCCTCAAACTTTGACATGGTTTCCTCATTTGGTGAAACCATGGTGGAATCTAGATTTCACCGCAGCTCGTAAGGCTCAGAACAAGGCTTGTATGGTGTTTCAGAGATATCTGACATTCCCCAAGTGTTCAAATGTGCCAGGGCAAAAGTTCTTTTGTCCAGCACCAGGGTCAGAAGGAATCTTGGATCAAATATACGTCTTCTATTACTCGCATGACCAATTCTAAGGTCGCGTGGGATAAAGTCCAGTAGATGAGTGGAAACTATACATCCCACTCATTATCGATCCTGGAGCACAATGGACAGGCAATTGCTGACACTCTGGGGGAGTCATTTTCCTCCATCTCTTCATCTTTTTACTCCCCAGAGTTTTTGGGGTGGGGGTGGCTCAGTTGTTAGTGCGCCAGGCTCGTAATCTGTAGTTCCCAGCTGGGACAGCATTGAGATTTATCTCTGCAAAATTCCCCCCCCCCCTTGCCCACGGTCAGTAGGAGACACCAATGGGCTTGGAAAGGCTGCTGTCCATCAGATAGGATGTTAAGCCGTGGCCCTGTGTATGGGAGAGCCATACCCTGTGCACATTAAACAACACACTATGGCCTTGACGGGAGGCTACCATCTGTCTCCCAACATCTGTTCCAGTGGGTGTCCTCCCCCAACCTTCTCTGAGCCTTCAGGGTCCTTGTGACCTGGCTATTTAGCCCATGGTGTGCAAAAAAGTGCCGTTCAGAGGTAAAACCAAACAACCAAACAACCCCAGAGTTTCTGGTCCAGAAGAACAAGGCTGAATGCTCTCCACTGTCCTTCCACTTGAATGGCCTGGAGCCTTACAACAGGCATTCACAGTGGAGGAGCTTCGCCTTACTCTGCACACCTCTCATGCATCTGCTGTCAGGCCAGACAATGTCCATTATGCCATGCTCCAATGTCTGTCCCCAGTGAGTAAGGATTGACTGCTCCACCGTTTCAATCGCATTTTTCTCGAGGAGCAGTTTCCGGACTCTTGGTGGGAGGCCATCGTGTTGGCCTTCCCGAAGCCAGGAAAGGATTCCAAGATTCCTTCTAATTATTGTCCCATTGCATTGACGAGCTGCGTTTGCAAGATGTTGGAAAGAATGGTAAATGCCATTCTTTCCAACATCTTGCAATGGCATTGCAAGATGTTGGAAAATGGCATTTCCAACATGGCACATCTTGCAATGGCATGGCACATCTTGCAATGGCATTGCAAGATGTTGGAAATGGCAATTGCAGACTGCATCTGGTATTTGGAATACCACAACCTTCTTTCCAACACTCAGTGTGGCTATCGCAGTCAACTCTTGACCATCTGATACACCTCGAGTCAGCTATCAGAAATTCATTTTTACATAGAAGAGCACCTGGTGTCAATTTTCTTCGACATTGATAAAGCATAGACATGGCTTGGAGATTCAGCATTCTTCGTGACCTCCATAGGTTCTGCTTGAGAGGTCACATGCCGATCTTCATCTCCAACTTCTTATTGGTATGTTCTTTTCGTGTGTCGGCAACACTCTGTCACGGCTGTACCTCCAAGAACGGGGTGCCACAAGGCTGTGTTCTAAGTGTTATGCTTTTCACTGTCAAGATTAATTCTATTACTAGACAACTTCCTCCATCTGTAGGCAATGCCCTCTATGTTGACGATTTTAGCATCTTTTGCTCCTCATCCAGCATGAGGGTAATTGAAAGGCAACTGCAAATTGCCTTGAACAATCTTTCAGTTTGGGTGACAGCCAATGGGTTTCGGTTCTCCCCACAGACCACTTGCATGCAACTTTTGCCACAAGTGTAATCTTCATCTGGATCCCGAGTTACGGCTTGGTGGTCGTCATTCCAATTATGGCGGAGACAAAGTTTCTTGGTCTCATCTTTGATCGGAAATTGACCTTTTTACCACACATACATCATCTTAGGTCCAAGTGCACGCAAGCATTGAACATCATCAAAGTTCTCTCATCTCTCTCCTGGGCAGCTGACCGGTGTTCTCTGCTCCGCCTATACTGTGTGCTTGTCCAGTCGAAACTAAACTATGGATCCCAGGTGTATGCCTCCACCCAGGATTCGGTGGTGAAGGTGCTGGACCCCCTCCATGTTTGCACGGGAGCCTTCCACACCTCACTGGTCCAGAGTCTACGTTGAGACTGAAAAACCATCTTTATCTCTTCATTGTCAGCAGTTGTCCCTGCAATGCACATCTAAATTGCGATCAATGCCTGGCAATCCCACTTGGGACTGTGTTTTCAGTCCATAGTGGGAAATGATTTACACTAATTGGCTGACTGCCACTTGTCCTTTTGGTTTGCGAGTCTGAGGCTACCTCAGAGACATCAACACTAGTCTTGATAGCATTGCAAGTTGACAGTCACTCCCACTGTGGCTCGCTGTTTCCCTTTCCTGTGATTTTTCCCTGTGCGGGACAGGGAAGGCCTTCACACCAGACTGCTCTGCTTAGGTCATTTGTTTATTACTCATTCTTTTCTTCTACGAGTGGACGATGAACCTAAGTGCAAGTTTTGTGACACCTTTTTAAGTGTTAAGTGCCTGGTACCTGCAACTCTTTGCCAGCCATCGTGCTGAGTCCCGAACTTCTTGCCTGTCTTCACAGATGGCTTGAAGTCCGGCACATCAGTGGAATTGGCCATGGTCTGCTGTGATATAATTATTTCAGACCAGATCCCACTGCAGTGTTCTATCTTCACTGCAGAGTTGCATGCTATCAGCCTCACCTTGAACCTGTGGCGGCTAAGCATCATCGTTAGTGTGTACTTCACACCATCTTGCTTAGCTCGCTACAGGCCTTGATCTCAGTGAGAATCTGTCTCACCCAGTTCTTTCTAAGATCTGCCAGCAGCTACATCGTCTGGCAGCCGCCACCACCACCATTCTCTTCTGTTGGGTGCCCAGTCATGTTGGTATCAGGGACAATGACTTGGCAGATGCTGCTGCCAAGTTAGCCACCTCGTGAGTCCAGCTCTCCATTGCCAGTTCCATATCTGGTTTACCAGCAATGTTTTACCATCGAGCTCTCTAGGCACAGTGGCAGAGATCTTGGTCTCTGCCACTGTGCAGCTTACGAACAAACTCTGATCAAACCTATCATCAAACCATGGCAGTCATGTTACAGCAGGAATTGCAAGGAGGAAGTTGTACTTACCCTGCTCTGCTTAGGTCATTTGTTTATTACTCATTGTTTCTTCTACGAGTGGACGATGAACCTAAGTGCAAGTTTTGTGACACCTTTTTAAGTGTTAAACATATTTTAATCGAATGCTCTTGTTTTAATATCGAACGACGTTTGTATTTTAGCTTTCATAATTTTATGTCCAAACCTCTTACACTTGAACATCTTTTACCTGATCATTGCTTTTTACCACAGGTTTTTCCCTTTTTAAAATATTGTGGTTATTTTAATAGGCTCTGATTTTACCCTATCTTTTTGCGTTATATAACCCAGGTCTCTTACACCTGGGATTTTTTTTTTGTATTTCTCTTGTTATTTATACACTTGTTCTTTATTGCTTTACCATTTTACTGTGTAGTGTTCATATTTTAACCTTTGGTTGTGGGTTTATATGTCTTTTGTCTTTTATAATGTCTTTAGTTTGGTGCATTATGGCCTAGTCACCCTTGCACCATAAAACCCCAAAGAACCAACCAACCAGGGATGGTCATTAGGGAACAATGCCTGTAACATTAGGTGCAGATGGTCCTTGAGAATGGATTCGTATGTGGTAGATGTGACATGAGCCTGCTGAATAACTAATGGCCCTAAGGAATGCCGTGATATGGCACCCCACAGCATCAGGGATCTAGCTCCATGCTTCACAGTTGGAGTGGTATGCTTCTGCAGTTTTTACCAGACATACACTCTACCAAGTGGTGGGAAACAATGTGTAGCACGATTCATCAGACCAGATGACACGTTGCCATGTCTTTAGCATCCCAGTTTTTATGTGCTTTGCATCACCTTACACATTTTGTTACATTGATGTTGGTAAGCAGAGGTTTGTGGATTGCAGCCCAGCCATAAATACTGACACGGTGAAGTTCCCGACAAATTGTTATGATGAAAACAGGATCATTCTGATTGGTGTTCAACTCTGCTACTATTTGCAGTGCCATGGTCTTGTGCTTCCATTGTGCAATCCATGCTAATGTTCACCTCTCCGTATCTGACAACTTTGTATGGCGTCCACATTTGCACATTTGGAGGCAACCCCCTGTCCTTTTTGATAGGTAGTCAATCTTCAATACAGTTTTTCGTGTTACACCTACTTTTTCTGCCATTCTGGTTACTGAAGCTCCTGCAAGACACACACCAATGATCATGCCTTTTTGGAGGTCATTAAGATCTGATAGTGTCAACAATTACACCATAACAGCTGTTTCACCTGTGCCTGTGGGACTGCTACATGATAGCCAACATCGTACTTGTCCCCTTTATATACCTCACATCACAGGTGATGTCATCCCTGTGATATGCATATTGTGCATTTGTGTACTCCAGTTGCCATCAGTGTTTCCATTATTTTGATAAACCCCTGTATATATAATTATATATGCATAATATTTTTCCTCCTACATTTTGGTTACAGGCATTCACAACAGGGTCATGCCCTTCCACCCCTCAAATCTGGTTCTGTGTATACTACATTAATAAATTAAAATCAAATTTAGATTGTGACTTTTTAGTCCTTTAAAGTTTCAAACTCTTTAAAAGCCTTTACTTTTTAGTAGGTTGGGCTCTTACCTCTAATTGGCACTTTTTTGTGCACAATGGTAAAAAATAACTAGGGCAAAAGGGCTCAGAAAATGATGGGGGAAAGGTACCCACTGGACAGCTGTTAAGAGACAGCTGTTAGTCTCCTGTGAAAGCCATCCAATGTGTTCTTTAACATGCAAGGATATGCCTCCTTCATGCTAGGCCATGCCTTAATATGCCATCTGATGGATGGTGGTCTTTCCAAGCCCATTGTTACCCCCTTTCTGATTGAGTTTAGGGTGGGGTTTAGTGGATATAAACCTGAATGGCACAGGTGGATTCAAACCTGGAACTGCAGATTATGGGCCTGGCCACCTACTGACTAAGCCAACCCCACCTTTGTTAGTGAAAATGAAGAAAAGTTTAACACTAAACGAAAAAGTGTTATTTAGAAAATTTAATATTAAAATTTAGTTATTTTTGTTTTTATTATATTGTATACGTCTTATGACCATTTCTTCATATAGGTTTTTGATGCTTTATTTAATCTGTGCATAATTAATATTGGGATATTTTCAAAATAATACACTGAAGTTCCATTGAATTAGGGATAGCAACCTAGTAAGGTGTTGAACCCCCCCACCCCTGGCCTTGATTACATCTGCCACACGATGAGGCAAGGACTCCACAAGCTTGCATAAATGTTCCACAGGTATAGTGACCCATACATCCTCCAGAGCTGTCCACAATTCTCTCAAGGTCATCCCTGATGGGACATGGGCCCGAACACTGCCCAACAGTTCCCAAAGATTTTCGATGGGATTTAACTAGGCTTCTAGGTGGCCGATTCATTATTTCAAAGTCAGCAGAATGTTCCTGCAACCATACAGTAGCCAACCTGGACCTGTGAGATGAACTTGCTGGTAGACGCCATCTCCATTAGGATGAATGATGGCCATAAATGGGTGTAAATGGTCAGCCATGTGTTCTACTTACCGGGATGCATTGAGAGTCGTCAGTACACATACCAAAAGTCCCACAGACATCCAACTGAAGACACCTCAGACCATCACTGAGCCACCACCAGCTTGTACTGTTCTGACCTGACATGCAGGGTGGATGGCTTCATGGAATTAGCACCATACCCTCAGTCTCCCATCAGTGTGATGAAGTTTAAATCGAGATTCATCACTCCAGGCTATCCATTCCCAATTTTTGATGGTTCAGTTTCAATGTTCTTTAGACCAGGCAAGGCATTGAGCCTGATGTCATGCTATTGGGAAGTGGGACTCTCGTAGGTCAGTGGCTGCCGAAGCCGAGGTGATGAAGTGAGCGTTGCACGGTCTGTGCACTGACTTCCTGGCTGGAACCCACGTTCAGATGGAAGGTGATTTCAGATAATGTCTGGCCCTATTGGTCCTTATGATGTGGATCAGAGGCAAAGTCCATGATCATTCAAGGCTGATTGCCCTTTGCAGTTTGCGTGCTTGTTTTTTTGCCAGAATTTTAATATTCCGGGAACACTCTTGAAACTGTTGTACGAGAAAATCCAAGTTCATTGACAATTTCGGAGATCGAGTGTTCCATCTGTTGGGCTCCTACGAACTGCACTCTGTCAAATGCATCTAAATCCCATGCTTTTCCCATTACACTTCTCATGAGAAATGCTTGGGGAAGCCAAAGCTGACAATTATATATGACCAGAGTTTCAGCCATGCATGCATGCAAATGCGGTACTTGTGGTACTGAATTTGGATAACATCTCCTATCTCTAATTCAGTGGCACTTCAGTGTATGCTTAATTTGTTCATGAAAAAATGAATTTTTCAACTTATCAATTTCCTCTTGAATGTCTATAAAATACAATATTTTAATATATAGAGGCAGAACAGTAGTACTTCTTCACAGATTGAAGGTCCATCAATGGATAATACCTACGGTTTTAAAGTAAATTTGGGAAATATTGGAGATGAACGAGTTATGCATGAAGTAAGTATTTACTATAAAGAATTTTGGATCTGTTAAATTTTATAATATAGGAGACATCAAGTGTTGCATAATTATTAAAAAATTATGCCATAGTAATAGTAATTTTTAATAAAATGGCACATTTAATATAGTTTTAATATTTTTTTAAAGGACAGAGATAACTTTGATATTCTGTCAAGCTTGTCCTGGTTTCTCACACAACATACAACACAAACACAGAATCCCGGAACTTGAACCCAGACACCAGCAGTACAGTGCCACTGCAAGCCATTGCAATACTATTCTGCTACCAAAGCATCAAAGTGTTCAGCTTTGGCATGTTCTAAACATTAATTGCAGGGATTGACATGACAAATGCTGCTTTAATGTGCATGAAAAAGTGTTTCAGCAAACTCTAAGCCTAAGAAAAAAAAGTGTCATAAAAAACTTATTTTGCTTTAGAAACAAAATAATTTAAGTAAAAACTGAAATATATATAAAACTGAAAAAAAAAATTAAGTTTAATGTAACATTAAAATTGAGAATGAATCATTTTAGTATAAAACTGCAATAATTACTATGGAAATTTTTAATTTTAAAAATGTGGCAAAATTCTTTATTGAAAATCAAAATTTTGTAACATTATTTAGTGTATTTGGTTAAAATGTAATTAAAAATATCTCTAAAATAAGTTCTACCTTTTAAAAATTGTACTTTTAGGCTAATTGTTTAATCATACAGTTCTTCTGATATCCACCATTAGGAATCACTGGCAGTTTTGTTTTTGATTGTTTCAAATTAATTATTCTTTATAATCATAGTATGTATTTTAAAAGCAGTAAAAATAATTCTAGAAGCATTAGAGAAAAAGTCTTTAAAATTAAATATATGCTAAAGTATTGACCAAAAGGGGATGTATGTAGTTCCTGGATGACACAACTTCCAATAATGAAATCAATATCGTACTAGATGTTATTTATGATGACTGAACATGCACATATGAACACTGCAGGCCCTGATTGATTTATTTTTAAACTTTATCATATTTGTTTTTAAGTGGTAAAATATATAGGTAAATAACAGGTAAAATATAATAAATATAAACAGGTAAAATATATATACTATAAATAATATAATATATAATAACTAATAAACAGGTAAAATATATATATATATAATAGATGTTGTTTTCAATATTTGATTAAAAACAGTTAAAAAACTGCTGATTCTATTTGAGAAAAATGTTTTTACAACATTGTACTATGGAAGCAATGTTTACTTCCCAGGCCACAGGAATTTGAAAGATGAAAATGGTTAATCCTGCTTCACCGTAGTAAAGGTTAATAGTACCTTAGAAGGTACTATTAACCTTTATTAAAGTTAATAGTCCTTTAAAATGTCTGAAAAAATGAAATTTTGGTGATCAATTGTGGTGGCAGAGGTTTTTTACATTGGAGTAATGCTTTGACCCCTTACACCTTAGGGTGGTGTGATAAAGCAACTTTTTTATTTTAAGAACTAAATGAAAATTTTTATGTTTTATAGGTACTAATAAAATATTACTATTTACATTTTCCCAATCATCCATTTGTTAGAATTTCCACTGTTATGAGGTTCTAAAAGTAGAAAATAGAAACTTAAAAAACACCTTCTAACACATGGAAAAGTTGTAAAATGTCAAATCCTTTAACAAATATTGCATACAATCTATGCTAGGAATTTGACATTTAGCAACTTTCTTTTATAAGAGATAAATGAAAAATTCTTTTACTCTTGTATCATCATCCTCAAGCAGCCATAGGCTACGGAGGTCCAACCAGACTGCACAATTTAGTTCTCCAAGCATATCTAGCCTGAGCTATATCTGTTGCATTTTCCACTGCACACCAATTCTAACAAGGTCCTGTTTGACATTGTTTGACCACTGCATCCTAGGTCTCCACCTCTTTCTGAGGCCTTTAGGCACACTGTTCATAACCCTATTCGCTAATCTATAATTATCCATACGGGCAACATGGCAAAACCAACAGAGTCTCTTTCTGCACAATATACTGCTCAGAGGAGGTTGCTGATTCCTTTGCCTAATCTCTTCATTACTTACAAAGTTGAACCACCTAATACCCAAGATACTGCATAAGCATCTAGAATCAAAAGCATCAAGTTTCCTGTTATCTTTGTTTACAAAGCGTCCAAGTTTCACTACCATAACTAACCCTAGAAAGAACCAAACTATTATAAGTCTAATTTTAGTCTTTAGCTGTATACACCTATTTCTCCACACTCTTCATAGATTCCTAAAAGTCCCAGAGGCAATCCCTATTTACCTGTTAATCTCATGCTGCACATCACTAGTATCTGTTACTTAACTTCCAACATAATTAAACTGAGACACTTGCTCAAGGGTGCAACCATTCAGAGCGACTGAACCACCAACTGCCTGACCAATTTTCATCACTTTAGTTTAATCTCTGTTTATCACCAAACCTACTCTATTACCAGTCTCATCAACAGCTCTAATGAACGAATTCATCAATATCATTAGCCAACAGGGCTAAATCATCAGCATAATCTAAATCAGAAATTTTCATATCTCCAGTCCATTTAAGGCCAAATTCTTTCCCTTGCAGGGAATTTTGCATAACATAATCAATAACCAAACTAAAGAGAAAAGGAAACAAAATGCACTGTTGTCGAACACCAGAAGCAATGCTAAACCAATTGCTACAAGCCTTACCAACTTTCACACATGAATAGGTTTTATTATAGAGAGCTTTCATTATGTTAGCTAACTTGTCTGGTATGCTATACGATCTCACAATCAACTACAAATTTTGATGATCAACAGAGTCGAAAACCTTTTTGAAATCAACAAAGCTAGCAACCAAAGGTTTTTGAAACTCTAAGCATTTCTCAAGAATCTGCCTGAGTGAAAATATCTGATCTACATATCCCCTACCCAGTGCCGTCTTAACAGTATTGTAGGCCCCTGGGCAAAACAATGCACCGGGGCCCCTACCCATCCACCTACGGGAATAAAAATGTAAACAGTCAATAAAATTAAGCCTACAGATTTATTGGTACTTTTAATAAAATGAATGTTTAAATATAAAAAACATGCTGTAAGGCGAGGATTAATCAACACAAACTTTTGCAAAATTTGGAATCACGGGGCCCCTGGCAACTGCCCAATGTGCCCATACTTTAAGACAGCCCTGCCCCTACCACATTGTGCTGAATCCACATTGCTAATCATGCAATTGACTGTCAACCAGATTCTTAATTCTATTAAGCACAATCATGCAAAGAATTTTACCTGGAAGAGAAAGTAGGCTGATACCCCTATAATTATCACAAGAACTGAAATCACCTTTTTTAAAAACAGGGATAATAATAGCTCTGGTAAAATCCTTAGGAACCATGCCTTTATCATAAAAGATATTCAAAATTTCAGTCATCCATGTGGTAACCAAAACCTTCCAGCTCTAAGCATTTCTATAGTAAGTTCATCTGTTCCTGGGAATTTTTTGTAGTTTAAGTTTAGAAATAGCCAAACTAACTTCAGACTGTGTTATAGGGCCAACATTAAAACCACCAATGCATCTATCATCATTACAAACAATGGGAGTAGAACTAACCACATTGTTTAGAACATCACTGAAATGCTCAGCCCACCTAGCCATTACGGAATCCTCACCTTTTATAACCTTACCTTGTTTACCCTTCAATCCCTGTATACATGTCTGTTTTCTATCACACAAAACATTAACTATCTGGTACAGCTCTCTGCTGTTGTGCTGTCTAACTACTTCCTCAGCTTTGTCAGCTAAGCCATCAAGCCAAAGATTCTTATCAGCAACTAACTGATCCTTTACACTTTTATTAAGCTCTCTGTAATGCTTTCAATTAGGACTAGTAGGGTATTGATTAAGAACATTCCTGCATTTCTTTCTTTCAGAAATAAGCTCAAATGCCTTATACGTCAAATAATTCTGCCTCCTCTGCTCCTTTTTTCCTAAAAGAATACTGTTAGTTTCCAAAAAAGCTTGTTTAAAACGGTCCCAGTCTTCCTCCACTTCAGTAGTAAGCAAACTTTGATAGTCATAATGGCTAAGTGACCTATCATGGTAAGCTTTAGCTATAACTGGGTCTTTCAGAGCTTCAGGATTAAAGGTAAATTTTTTAACCTTAGTACAACAATTCTTAAGTTTAAGTTGCAAGACACTTTTAACAAGGTAATGGTCAGAAGTAGTCCATATCTGTTAATTAATATATAATCAATCATATTCTTATGCAGCCCATCAGGTGAAACCCATATGTACTTATGTATGTTGTCGCAGTATTTGTAATAAGTGTTAGTTATTCTGAAACCATTGAGTTTACTTACCTATAGGAGACGTCCATTGCCATTGCAGCTACCAATACCAAAAGGTCCTATCACCCCTCCCCAAAGGTCAGAGTCAGTACCAACTTTGTCATTGAAGTCACGTAGAACAAGGGTAATATCTCCTTTCTTGACAGAATTCAAAATATCATGAAGTTGTCCGTAAAACCTATCCTTTTCATCCTCATCGGCATCCTCAGTGGGGGCATAACAGCAGATAACATTCAAGTCTTTAACGCTTGTCTGAAATTTTGCTGTAAGAAACCTTTCATTAATGCATTCATATCCTAGAAGAGCATCACTGGTGTGTCTGCTGAGAAGCAGACCTGTGCCTTGGTGATGTTTATTATCTTCCCTCCCTGAAAAGAGAAATTTAAGATTATTTTTAAGAATCTGGCCTTTATCTGTCCATATGGTCTCTTGCAAGCCAAGAATATCTAAATTATAATGTTGGAATTCTTGTGTTAGGACATCAAGAGAAAAAGCTCTGTGCAGAGTCCTCACATTCCAACTACCTAAGGAGCGAAAATGGTTTGTGGGATGTTTAAAGAAACTGTGTTTATTGAGAGAGGGAATGCCAACAATATCAAACAGCCCCCTAATTGCAGGAATGGGGCAAAGACCCATTCCCCCACCTCTAAAGGCTGAAGCCATCTATATTGGAAGACTTCCTTCAATATCACAGGGGATTGGTGCATAGCTCTCATTCCAGTGACTACCTAGCTATGTTACTAATTGCATTTTTCCAGTCATCCATTAGTTTGAATTTCCTCTGTTAGAGGATGCTAAAGGCAGAATGCGAAAAACTTCATGCCTTTGAAAATAAGCATATCATATTCACCAGAGGTGATATGTTATTCTTCTAGTTTAATTTTTTTACTATTTTTCCATCATTAAATATTTTCTTTCTTTTAATTTTGTGAAATAAATTTAGTAATGCATATTTGAAGTATTTTTTATAATTTTAACAAGATTCAATTTTTGAAGAGTGAATTAGATACTGACTTTCATTACACCCAGGTTTATTGTTGATTGGTGATTACACCCAGATTCATTGTTGAGTACTTATACCCAGATTCATTTTTGACTGTTCATCATATCCAGATTTATTATTGACTGATGAATATTATGTTGCTGCAGATTAAATATTTGGTATGTAGGTCACAGCCATTTAAATGGCTATTAAAACAGTTTTTTTTTTAAATAAAATTGCCTTTTCAGCATCTACTTACCACAGAAATCTGATAGTAGTCTGTCAATATAATATGCCACAGAAAAGATCTGTGAGAAAGACAAAGCTTCACCAGAAAGATAACACAAAAGCAACATCTATGCCTGGGAGAGCCATTAAAATACTCGTAGTTTACATACAATAATTGGTTGAGAACATTAGGCTGTCATGTAACATAAAGGTCTGGTAGGATCATGAATCCAATAAGTAAATCAAAACTAATTAGAAAGTCTTTTTACTCTTGCAGAATAAATCAAGATGTCAGAAATTAAATCCAAAAAAAAAAAAGATTACATGTGAGTGACGACAAAGAAATATATTTAAAAAAGTCAAAAATTGTGTTTATAAAACATTAGATAAATTGTACAATTAATAAACCAGTGGTATATATCATCTGGTCACTGCAGTACTTGAGGTACAAAACTGAATTTTCGTATTTATCTATGTTTAGGTAAAATGCATTAAAATATTAAATTAATGGGTATGCTATAGTTTTGATCTCCAACAAGCTAAATGCAGTGGCCAGAAACAATCATTGCTCAATAATGAGAATACCTTTTATGCTCTTTTGACATGTGAAATTGTTCAGTTAATAACATGGCATTTTGAATTTGTTTAGCTGATCCTGAATTACTTTAATTAACACAAAAACTGTTTGAGCTAATTATCAGTTTCCATATCTGACATCACTACCATTTCTAAAACCAGAAATCAATATAAATATAGGTGTTTTTAATTTACAGTAGATTGTATAAAGAAATATTAAATGCTATTTTTATTTTACTAGATGACATTACTGTTGATGAAGTAATTATAAGATAGTAATATACATTTTCCATTACAGAAAGTATTTTTTTATAGTTAATTTAATCTTTAATTTTTCAGAATCAACATTTGAATGTTATGAGTGTGGAGATTCATGTAAATACTAGAGATGATCTTAGGCCTGATCCAGCATATGATAAAATAGCTGCATTATTCTTTTGTATTTGCAATGATGTTAAGCAAGAAAACATTAATAGAGAAATTGTTGGAGTCATTGTTGTTGATGAATATTCTGACAGTGTACCTGATTCGAAATATTTTCAAAGGGAAGCAAATACTACACATAAAAGTGTCATTCAGAGGACTAATACTGCAGACAAATCTTTCGCCCCAGATCCAGCTTTCCCCTCAGTTGTTGAAGCTGCCAAAGAAGCAATGTCAAACACTCTTACTTCTGTTTCACCAGGCTTTAAAGGTAGTGAAAATTCAAACTTTCAGTGGAAGCTACTAGCAAAATCTGGGGTGACAAACTTATCTGTTACTTATGTTAAAAATGAAACATTATTATTGCAGAAGCTGATACAGATAGTAAAAGAGTAAGTTTTTTCTTTCATCCACTGCATGTCTGTTTACTGTGATCAGAATAAGTTGCATATTTTTTCTTCTATGAATATTATTAAGTGCTAACAGATATAAGTTTTTTATGTACGCAGCAGGCTTCCAAGTACTCCAATTTTTAGGGTCTTATCTGAATTTTGGTTTAAAATCCAAATTAGTCATGAAAATAATTTTTAAATTTTTTCAGTCCTTAAGAAAATTTGCTCCCAAATTTTACAGTATTTTCTCCTTTTTGCAAAAGTAAATGGTAATAAAAAGAATTGTTTTATTTTTATCTCTAAGTGCACTAAAGGTGTGCTTCTGTTCCCACTTCCTAATCTGTGCTTGACTGTGGGCTCACCTATACACTAATACCTGTAGGTTAGATAGGGCTTGAGACCATTTTCAGACAAAACACTACAAAAGTTGTACCTAAATTCTTGTAGAATTAAAGGCTTCAAATTTGGATCTAAATGGGTGTTTACATTTTGAACCTATTTCCCACCCTCTCAGCTCTGGACAACTAATTATAAATTGGATTACTTAGAACCCCTATGCCTTGAAGCTTCAGAGATGAGGGAGGTCACACTCACGGTTTAGAAAACCTCTCTAATCTGTGGATCATGATTGGCATTGCAACAGAAATGGATCTCATGCATGTCTACTGTTATATATTGGGTTGATACAAAAGTAATGGAAAAACATGAAAGAATAATCATTCTCATGATTAACCAATGTGCTATTTAATCAAGAACGTAATTATCATGAGTAGATGTGGCCATGTTCCAATGATCTACAAGTTTGTAGGTGCCATTCCTGTAGAAACTATTGTCCAGCAGTGAAGTTGAAAATATACTCTTTTTCATCATCATTCTGAAATTCTATTGGAAAGGAAATTGCTCAGGAATCAGAACAGATGGAAATCTGAGGGATCCAGGTATAGTGAATATTGCGGATATGTCATTATTTCCCAGCCCAATTACTACAGCTTCTGCTCTCTGTATTGCAACATGGGACCTTATGTTGTCCTGGTGGAACATGACACTTTTTCTGTTTACCATTGCCTGGCATTCTGCCTTCAGTGCTGCACTTAAGCTGTCCAACTGCTCACAGTAGATATCCAAGTTGATGGTTTAGGATCGGTTTAAAAACTCATAGTGGATGATACCCCTGCAATCCCACCAACAATAGAGTAACACCTTATGAGAACGCAGTTCTGGTTTTGTTGTAGCCTGGGACAATTCTCCTACTTGACACCGTGATCTTTTATGCTCAATATTATCATAAACGATCCACTTTTCATACTCTATAATCATTCTGTCAAGAAAACCATCATCCTTTTGATGAACAAACAATGAAACACGTGCAGTATATCAAGCCACAATGTTCTGCCATGATAACTGATGTGGGATCCAGGTATCCAGTTTTGATACATAACCCAGCTTTTGCAGATGTAAACAACAGAGGACTGATTGGTGTTCAGTAGCTGTGCCAATTCCTGGATATCATAATGGGGATTTTTGTTCAGCATTGCCTTTAAATGTTCATCATTCAACTCCATGAGGGGCAGGGGTGGCTCAGTCGGTAGCACGCCAAGCTCATAATCTGTAGTTCCCAGGTTTGAGTCCCAGCTGGGTCAGCATTGAGACTTATCTCTGCAAAACTCCTCACCCTGCCCACAGTCAGTAGGGGACACTGATGGGCTTGGAAAGGCTGCCATCCGTCGGATGGGACGTTAGGCTGTGGCCCCATGTGCGGGAGAGCCATACCCTATGCACGTTAAAGAACATGCTGGATGGCCTTGACAAGAGGCTACCATCTGTCTCCCACCAGCTGTTCCAGTGGGTCCCCTCCCCCAACCTTCTCTGAGCCTTCGGGGCCCATGTGACCTGGCCATTTAGCCCATGGTGTGCAAAAAAGTGCCACTCAGAGGTAAAACAACCCAACTTCACCAGTTGGCCACTTTGTGGTTCGTTTATGAGCTGAAAGCCACCTGACTGGAACTTATACTACCAGTAACAGGTGCTTTTAGAGATGACTTTGTCCCCATAAGCTTTGCACAGTTTGCACACTAACACTACTGGTGGAAGTACGTGCGCTAGATGCATGTGTCTAGCACACATAAAACGCACAAGTGTGAACAGAGCCATTCAGGTCTAGTGTCAAAGTATGCTAATCAGGTCTTGGCCCCTGGCCTCTTCAGGCTAGGGGCCAAGACCTGATTAGCAAAAGTGCTTTCAATCCTCTTAAAATAAACAGGAATGTTGAGCAGAGTTTCTGGGGGCAATCCTAGTGTTGTGCACAGAACTGAAATCCAATGCTTCAGTTCTTCATGCTCCTTTTTCATTGCACTCTATGGTAGTCATCCCCAGGCAAATTGTAACCATCACACAGTGTGCCCTGAGATCCAACACCACTTGCCTTTACTGTCTCTAGCTCAAGACTCCTCATTTTCAGCTCATGCTTGCACTGTAGCCTTCACTTGTCTGCTTCGCACTATACTTGATTCAGCCTCAAGCCACATATGCTCTTCTGCATCACTAATTCATGTTTGCTGGCATTATGTGAAAACTGGTTTGCAATTGTCTGCATATCATTGGACTGCTCTGCTATTTCGCCAGTTGGAGAATAGTCACTGACAGCATCTCCTGACAAATCATACTCACTAGCCTCCATGTTTTGCATTAATCTGTTTGGAGTAGTGCCCCCATGGTGCATTTTAGAACCATTTTTCACCCTTGTGTGTTAGAACCATTGTTCATTTATGTGTTCATTTAGAACCCATGTGTATTATGTGGCATAGCACGAATAACAGACAAAAATTGTCTCTAGAAATTAGGTCTTACTCCACCCGATGTGAAGTTTTGGCAGTGATGATTCACTCTCCTCCCAGCTTTCACCATTTGCTAAATTGCCCCTTGATGGGGACAGGTGTCTCCATCGGCATCTCAGGGCTAGCTTCTTTTCTAACCAACCATGAGTGAGAGAGTGTACAAAAGAGTACTTGTCTCTACCTTGTCAGAATGGTGCCGCTATCTAGATGGCTGATAAATGCAAGCCCACATTTTACACATATACACTTTATCTATTTACACAATATCTACAATTTATGGTATACACTGAAATGCCATTGAATTAGGGATAGGAGATATTATCCAAATTCTGTATTTGCATGCATGCATGGCTGAAACTCTGGTCATATATAACTGTGAGCTTTGGCTTCCCCAAGCATTTGTCGTGAGAAGCGTAATGGGGAAAGGTGCAAGATTTAGATGCATTTGACAGAGGGCAGATAGTAGGTGCCCAACAGATGGAACACTCGATCTCCGAAATTGTCAATGAACTTGTATTTTCCTGTACAACAGTTTCAAGAGTGTTCCTGGAATATTAAAATTCTGGCAAAAAACAAGCACGCAAACTGCAAAGGGCAACCAGCCTTGAATGATCATGGACTTTGTCTCTGATCCACATCATAAGGACCAATAGGGCCAGACATTATCTGAAATCACTTTCCATCTGAACGTGGGTTCCAGCCAGGAAGTCAGTGCACAGACCGTGCAACGCTCACTTCATCACCTCGGCTTCGGCAGCCACTGACCTACGAGAGTCCCACTTCCCAATAGCATGACATCAGGCTCAATGCCTTGCCTGGTCTAAAGAACATTGAAACTGAACCATCAAAAATTGGGAATGGATAGCCTGGAGTGATGAATCTCGATTTAAACTTCATCACACTGATGGGAGACTGAGGGTATGGTGCCAATTCCATGAAGCCATCCATCCTGCATGTCAGGTCAGAACAGTACAAGCTGGTGGTGGCTCAGTGATGGTCTGAGGTGTCTTCAGTTGGATGTCTGTGGGACTTTTGGTATGTGTACTGACGACTCGCAATGCATCCCGGTAAGTAGAACACATGGCTGACCATTTACACCCATTTATGGCCATCATGCATCCTAATGGAGATGGCGTCTACCAGCAAGACAACTGTTCATCTCACAGGTCCAGGTTGGCTACTGCATGGTTGCAGGAACATTCTGCTGACTTTGAAATAATGAATCGGCCACCTAGAAGCCTAGTTAAATCCCACCAAAAATCTTTGGGAAACTGTTGGTCAGAGTGTTTGGGCCCATGTCCCATCAGGGATGACCTTGAGAGAATTGTGGACAGCTCTGGAGTATGCATGGGTCACTATACCTGTGGAACATTTATGCAAACTTGTGGAGTCCTTGCCTCATCGTGTGGCAGACGTAATCAGGGCCAGGGGGGGTTCAACACCTTACTAGGTTGCTATCCCTAATTCAATGGCACTTCAGTGTATGCAACAAATTAGTGACTGCCCACCCAGTAGTCACTGGCTACATTAATAGCAGGCTGTAAGGAGCCTCAGTGGTCTCACCACTATATTCAAGAACAAAATGGCTAAATCAAGCCTCAGACAATCCGCCTGACATGTGGAAGGTCTTGTTTTCAAGGCACAACTCCCCTGGTTTCAAAGAACTTCCAGATGTGGTCACATGACGTTTTCTTTGGGAATTGTTAAGGTATTTAGGCCAATGGGACATGGACACAATTCCTTGTGCACATCAACTCTCTTGTTTTCATGTAAAGAGGTTTGGTGCTTTAACCAAACACATATGTCCATTTCTTCACCCATCCTCCCAAACTGGAGCTATGGCTGGTGCTCTGTTGCTGAGCAAAAAGGGCCCTGATGCCAAAATGGGGATCCTGGCTCTATCCCTTTCCACTCTAGCTGACCAAATTCCTATAAACTGTATTTTATTAGTTTAATTAAGATTTAAATGTATTTAATACTTTGTAATTTCATACAAATTTGTGAACTTATTTAAAGTATATTATTTAATCAATAAAATTCCACAAAACCATTTATTAAAGTATATTATGTTTTATTTCAACAGATGGGACCCTGATATTCTTGTTGGCTATGAAATCCAAATGTTATCATGGGGGTTCCTGTTGCAGCGAGCAGCACATTTGAATATTAACTTATGCTCATTGCTGTCAAGAATTCTAGAATCCACAGAAAGAAACAATTTAGTTTCAGATGCAAGTAGCTTTTCGGTAGAAACAGATGGATATGGTGCTGAGCATTCAAGTGAAATTCATATTACTGGTAGAATAATTTTAAATGTATGGCGACTGATGAGAAAAGAGGTATGTGCTATTATGAAATAAATTATTTTTCATGTTGTGAAGTGTCTTATTATAGACACAACCCTATGATTATTTTTGCTGTGACCCAGCATATCTCTGTTATATATACTCTGTAGTTGAATTATTTATTACAGGGATGGGCAACCTTTAATCATTGGTGGGCCAGATGAGGATTTTGGAGAGTGCTGTGGGCCAGATCCTTATTGGATTAAACACTCTAAACTTACCCCTCCCCCTACATCCAATGCCCTGAGTAGGCATTATAAGTAAACAATTAATTTTTCGCATATGTCTATTTATTATGAAAAGGAACATGTACTTTTTATAATTTAATGAAAAATTTCTATTTTTAATTAAAAGGAGGATTAAGCACACAAGAAATTGAAAGTAAACAACATAATTAGGTAAAAATGAAATGCATTTTAATGGAATCGAATCCACTTACAAATACCACTAATTAAGCTGACTTACAAACATAGGTGCTTTCATCAAAAGCTAAAGAACAATATTCAAATTCGGATTCAAACTCTATAAAGATATTTTCTGTATTGGTAGCAAGTTCATTAATACATTTGATTGCAATGCTGTGGGATAAACTTTTATGTTGTCATGTTTTCTGTGGACCAAACATGCCAAAAACATTTTGCAAGTACTCCTTTACATATTCTCCATCAGAATAATTTTTGTAATATTTTGAAATTTTCTCACTAATTGCAATTTATATAACTTGTAGACTAAAACAATAGCTGAATTACAAAAAAATTATTATATTTTTTTACCATTACTTTCTCAAATGCTTCTTTTCCATCGTGACCTTCATAATTAGAATGTTTACTGATGTAGTGTCTATTTGAGTGAGAGCTGAGCTGTTTCAGGGCGGGGGTGGCTCAGTCGGTAGCGTGCCAGGCTCGTATTTGAGTGAGAGCTGAGCTGTTTCAGGGCGGGGGTGGCTCAGTCGGTAGCGCGCCAGGCTCGTAATCTGTAGTTCCCAGGTTCGAGTCCCAGCTGGATCAGCGTTGAGATTTATCTCCGCAAAATTCCCCACCTTGCCCACGGTCAGTAGGGGACACCGATGGGCTTGGAAAGGCCGTCGTCCATCGGATGGGACGTTAAGCCGTGGCCCCGTGTGCGGGAGAGCCATACCCTGTGCACGTTAAAGAACACTCTGGATGGCCTTGACGGGAGGCTACCATCTGTCTCCCAACAGCTGTTCCAGTGGGTCCCCTCCCCCAACCTTCTCTGAGCCTTCGGGGTCCCTGTGACCTGGCCATTTAGCCCATGGTGTGCAAAAAAGTGCCGCTCAGAGGTAAAACAACCCAAATGAGCTGTTTAATTGGGAACTGAACAGTACATTCAGAAAACCTCATCTACCCCTATGTGCAAAATCTGTCATGCAGGTCGATGTTGTCGTAAATTAAATTTGGGCTACTAAAGCACACTTTCAAAAATAATGTAAAGGTAAATTGGAAAAGAAAGAAAAATTGGTATTCCACAAAGTACTTGAAGAATAAAAGATCAAAAAATTAAATTTTGCATAGCAATTTTAATAAGGCATATTATTTACATATGTAATTCAATAATTAGCATTAAAAAATACTACCCACCAAATAAGCAAATAGATTCTGAGATTATTATATTACTATGTCAGAAAAAACAAACTCAAAAGTCTTGGAGATAAAACAAGTCTAGGTACAAACCACTCTTCAAATTGTAATTTTTTGTTAATGGAAACCATGTTTAGTCACCATTTTGATTAGAAGGCTTCTCTTTCACTTTGAAATTAAGAAACTGTTCATTGGGTATCATTTTTAATTAGTTTAAAATTGAAATTTTTTAACAATTTTTTTTAAATATTGATATGAAGTTGTATTTAGAATAAATCTTGTAACTAGTTCTGAAATTGAATTAAAATTAATTAAATAAATTAAAATTTAAAAAATAATTAAAATTAATAAAATTAATTTTACTTGAGTCTCAAGTCAAATATATTTTGCTTTTAAATATGTACAGGATGATACGAAATTTGGGACACATAAGACAGGATCCATATATAGCTTGTAGACTAAAACAATAGTTGATGGTTTGAGATACTCTAACTGTGTTGAAACATACTCATTTATTACCAGAAAAAAAAAATCAGAAATATTTTAAATTTTATATTTCTCAATTTGAACAATTCTTGTTGTTCATGTGTCCTGAATTTTGAGTTGTCTTGTACAATAAATACAAATACTGATTATATTGTAACATTAAATTTTGTGAATTTTACAATTTGAACATCTATTTCATAACTTATGTAATCTCCAAATTTGTCTAGTTTGGCAAATAAAATAAATAAGCATTTTATTTATCTTCCAGGTTAATCTCAATGTTTATTCATTTGAAAATGTTTTTTACCATGTGTTGCATCAGCGTACTCCATTGTTTTCTTTTCGTACTTTGAGTAACTGGTATCAGCAAAAAACTCATCATATGAGGTAGGTAATTTAACATACATTTTTCATGCAAAAATTAAAAGAGTAATTCGTGTATTTTTTAAATATTTCACACAGGAAAAAATTTGGTAATATAATTTTATTTTGTATACTTGTCAACTATAATGCATAAATCTCTTGCATTGGTTCCATGAAAATGCAGCACTAAAGCAGTATCTTTGTAAAAATTAGTATATCTTTGTCAAGTGGTTAGCGCATTTGGCTACTGATTTAAGGGTCAATTCTGATCTCAGTTACTGATCTCAATTCGAGCCCTGGGTAAGGCATGGTTGTTTGTGTTGTTTTTCTGCTGAGGTTTTGCCATCTTCACAGACCTACTATGGCATATAAACTGACAGGCTCCCTCAAGCAGCTGCTTAAAGGGGTATTTGTTTATTTTATTTTGATACTAAAATACCTTTAATTCATACCAGCAAATAAATTTTTCAGGACAAAAGGCCCTAACTACATAGTACATTTAATATAAATAAAGAATGGTAAACAAATTATAAAATAAAACAAATTTTACATGAAAAACAAATATACTGTAAATTGACGTAATTGATAGTACTGTAAATTGACCAACAGTGAATGCTGTAATGTAGTGGGAAAGCTTACTTTAAAATTAGGGCAGCTATGTACAAAAGCATTTAGAAAAGAGAAATTGATTTGAAAATCACAGCTTTCAAATCCATTAAATTGTTTGCTTTTAGTGCTGGAGACTTCAAAAATAGGAAGAGCTGTCTGAATAGAATGGTGATTTCAATTATGGCAGATACAGATACTAGTGAATATTCAGCATAATGGACTCTGCACTTACTGGGGTCTTTGATATAGGGGTGGGAGGCTTGAGTTAAACCTTTTTTTTAATAATCTTTTCAGTATTATTGCTGTAGATAAATTTGCAGTTTAAAACTCATTATAAATCTTAAATGATTAAATATGATGTAAAAAAATGCATCAGAACTATTTTTTTACACTTTACTATTAAGATGATGAGCAATGGAAGTAGAACAAAAGGCTTTAATGTGAAAAAACTGCTGTCTAGTACAGGGGCTGCCAAAACATAAGCATGCATTGAGCACTCCCAGCTAACAGCAATAAGCAAACTGCTGCAGCAGTGAACTATTGTAGTAATAAAGTTTTGGTACCTCTGTACAGATCTTTCCTCTACTAAAGTTACCCTGTAGTAGTAGGTCAGTAGGGGACACCAATGGGCTTGGAAAGGCTACTGTCCATTGTATGGGACGTTAAGCCATGGCCCCATGTGTGGGAGAGCCATACTCTGTGCATGTTAAAGAACACACTGGATGGCCTTGATGGGAGGCTACCATCTGTCTCCCAACAGCTGTTGCAGTGGGTTCCCTCCCCCAAACCGAACGCCTATGTCGTGTGAATGATAACTGTTAAGACAGCTAGTTGCATATTTTTGGGGCGGGGGTGGCTCAGTCAGTAGCGCGCCAGGCACGTAATCTGTAGTTCCCAGGTTCGAGTCCCAGCTGGGTCAGCGTTGAGATTTATCTCCGCAAAAATTCCCTGCCCTGCCCACGGTCAGTAGGGGACACCGATGGGCTTGGAAAGGCCGCCGTCCGTCGGATGGGACGTTAAGCCGTGGCCTCGTGTGCGGGAGAGACATACCCTGTGCACGTTAAAGAACACGCTGGATGGCCTTGACGGGAGGCTACCATCTGTCTCCCAACAGCTGTTCCAGTGGGTCCCCTCCCCCAACCTTCTCTGAGCCTTCGGGGTCCATGTGACCTGGCCATTTAGCCCATGGTGTGCAAAAAAGTGCCGCTCAGAGGTAAAACAACCCAAACAACCCAACCCTCCCCCAACCTTCTCTGAGCCTTCGGGGTCCTTGTGACCTGGACATTTAGCCTATGGTGTGCAAAAAAGTGCCACTCAGAGGTAAAACAACCCAACCTGTACTAAAGAAATACATAAATAGCAAAATGTATATATAAACAAATATAAAGAAGAAAGTCGTGAAATTATTCACCTGAAGTTCAGTTTAGGCATACTGTGACTTAAGAATTAAGTATAGAACTATAAAATAATACTAATAATTTAGCTATAAAATAATTAAAACCAAAATAATGTTTTAATTATATTTATTTAAAATGAATTGATAACAAACACAGGCTAAAGTTGAAATTTGAATTAAATTTAAAGTGTAAAAAATTCTGATCAATAGAACAAGTAATAAAATGATAAATAAGTCATTTTTAAAAAATACTACTGTTTGTGTTCCATCATTAACTTCTGCAGAGAAAATGGTTGTGATTGGTAGAAAGTATGACTCTAGAACCTAGGGTATTCAGTTTGCAACGTTGTAGTCATTTTCAGTCTAAGCTTGCTATTTATGGTTCACAATGTCACTGTTACAAATATTAAGCAAAATTTTAAAGCAAGTTTGTTCTTGAAAAGATATTAATATGAAACGAGTTAACTGTGATTACCCATTTTTCTATATTTTAATTGTTTTTCATTTGCATTTTAAAGTTGTTTTATTCTAAGATATATATTTAGCATATCATTGCTTCTCTGTGTATAAAACATTTTGTACATTGTATGTCGATTGACCCTTACATTATAAATAAGTATCATTGCTTTAAAATATAGTTGAATGAAAAAAAATTAGAATTTTTTAACTTTATTCAAATGTAATAACCTGGGAATTGGCAGTTTCCAGGTTTGAGTCCCACCTGGGCTAGTGTTGAGATTTATTTCCAAAAACTCTCCTTCCTGTCTTCAGTCATAAGGGACACTGATGGGCTTGGAAAGGCTGCTGTCCATCAGATAGGATATAAAGCTGTGGCCCAGTATGTGGGAGAGCTATATCCTGTGCACATCAAAGAACATGCTGGATGGCCTTGACAGAAGGCTACCCTCTGTCTCCTAATAGCTGTCTGGTGGGCCCCCTTCCCCCAACCTTCTCTAAGCCCTCGGGATCCTTGTGACCTGACTATTTAGCCCATTGTGTGAAAAATAGTGCCACTCAGAGGTAAAACAGCCTAACTTAAGTGTAATAAACTCGCAGAAAGTCACCCTGTTATTGGAATAAGAGTAATATCTTTAGTGATAATAGATATGTGCCTCGCCTTCTTATGGACACATACAACTGAATATCAGTATCAACCAAAATTCAAGAAATTCTTTGTAGCTAAAGTTAAAAGAGGGTTGATCAGTGACTTGTTGCTCAGTTGGTAAAAATAGCTGATATGTTAACAGAAATCATGGATTTATATCACATTTGTTTTAAAATCAGTTTTATTTGTAAATGACAAAATAATTGTCTCTATATCACCTCTGCTCATAAGTTTTTACAGTGCTAATTTATCAGTTTATTTCATTTATCAGCAGAATATTTTTATGCATAACTTATTAATTTCTAACAATTCAGATAGCATATCAAACCTAAGATAAATTGTAAAACAAATGCAAAATCTGTTTCATTACATGTCAGTAACAGTGGAAAGTACAACATTAATCTTATTGCTGAAATGCATTTGCACATTAAATTTCAGATCTTTTTTTTACCTATCTTACTTTTCTTTTTTTAATAAGTTCTTTAAAATTAAAAAGAATTCTCCTTAATCTTTTTTTTTTAATCTGTTTTTCTCGTCGTTTGTCAAAGCAATTTTTCTACCATATGTTTCATAAGTGATGTACAGACCTAATGATTTATGTGCCAATGAAAGCTTGTGGCACAGGGAATGTTATAGGTATAAAATGTTTAACCCCTCCCCCATGATTTCTTTCCGCTCTGAAAAGAGGAAATATGAAAGTGGTTGTTCCTCTATATCTTTGGAACGTGAAGGCTGAAAGTAACGGGCTATGCATCAAATGACAGCATGTGGAGTGTCACCAGTTACAACCTCCCCCATGTTTCTCCCTCTAGAAAAAGGGGAAAATATGTGAAGGATTGTTCTATATCTTTTGAATGCAAAGTCCGGATGTAACAAGTTGTACTTCAAATAAAAGCTTGTGACCTGGGGATTATTATGGGTTATTAAAATTTACCCCCTCCCCCTAGCTTTCTTCCCCCAATGGGAAATGTGAAAGTTATTCTACTACTGTATTTCTTTGATTCTAAGACGCCATCGATTGTAAGACTCACCTTAATTTCAGTACCACCAACAGAAAAAAGCTTTGATTCTAAGAAAAAATACATAAATAAAATGCTAAAATATATTTAACAAATTTTTTTATTATAATAAAATTAAGTTTAATAACAACAATAGTACCTATTTATCAATAGGTATGTTATTCATCACTTCCTTCTGAATCAATATCAGAGTCTGATTCTTCTGAGCCGTCTTTATTTCCATTATCCCATAATATATCATCTTCTGAGCCATCGAGAGCGTTGGTAATGCAACATTTCTTAAATGAGTGCTGACTATTCTTTCTGATATTATCTTCCAAGTTGTTGATACCCATTCCGCCAATTTTGATGCTGGCACTTTCTTAATTTATCTGGAAGGTGTCAGCAGAAGGTTGTCAGTCAACATCCAGGTTCCAAGCTCACTATAATTCACTCACAGAGCTCCACTATAATGAAACAAAGGTGGCTTCACATTTGGAAAGCATGGCAAAATACCCACACCACTTTATTCTCCAATGGAATTGGAGAATGTGATAACGGTCAAACTTGGAGGGGGGTTTCCGCGTAAAAACAAAACGTGTGGTGCCATGTGCAAAGCACGGGGAAATTCGGGAAAAAAAAAACTGCGATTCTAAGATGCACCCCATTTTTAGAGACGTTTATATGGGTAAAAGTGTGTCTTAGAATTGAAGAAATACGATATATCTCCTGAATATTTTTGAATGTTCATTGAATATTTACCTTATGAAATTTTTTGCATTTTGGTTTATTTCCATTGGATCTTTTCCAGTTGAAACTGGTGTGTTGCTAAATGTCGGCATTTTTTCCATGCTAATATGAACTTACTGAATTGCATTCATGAATTTACAAAACACACAAGAAAAAAGACAACTTGGAAAATGATCACATGTAGCACACCAACCATCTTAAGCTGTGGTGTATTCTGTTGGGAACAAAGGGGGCTTATTTCTATTAACTTGATCCCTTCTCCATCTAGTGGTGATACAGAGCAGATCAGCATTGTCATAGCAACCCTCCTTTCATTCCTTAGCCAACTCAAATTAGTATAGTGATACAGTGATAATTTAAATAGAATAATGATCAAATATTGATTGACAAATCAGATATAACATTATTTATGTACCTTTATAACCCAACTATCATTCAATGAAAAAAAATGCTATTTTATCATTGCAGTCCCAGAGATGATCATTCCCATTTCAACAATATTTTAAATTAATGATCAGGTCAAGAAAAAATGTTCTCATGGTGTTGAAGATGAGCACAAAGGCCAAAGGGATTAGCAAGAGGGGAAGATATACATAGCTAGAAGTCATGATTCTTGTATGCATGTGTTTGCAAGATCAAGTGAAAACATTGAGTGTGAAAGATAATAGAGTTAGGATTCCCAAGTGTATAAATGTCCCTTAAGTCACTCAGCTTTAACCTTTTGAGTTAACATTATTATTAGTAGTCAAACTGATTAAATTCGGATTGTTTCATGGGATGGGATTAAAGTGGAGGAATGAAAAGAGTGTGTATATGGGACTGTAGTTGAATCTTTTATTTTGTTCCCTGCACAACTTTATTACATCTGGGTTCAACTGTATATATCTTGCATATGTATTTATATTAAATTTTTATATGTTTATTGTCTTTAATTTACAGGTGGCGTGTTATTGACTATTATGTAATACGAACTCGTGGCTCAATACAGCTTCTAGAGCAATTAGATGTTATTGGACGTACCAGTGAGTTAGCCCGTGTATTCGGAATTCAGTTTTATGATGTCCTAAATAGAGGTTCCCAAGTAAGTTGTTTCTTTTGAAGAATCATTTTAAAATACAAACAATGCTGCTAAAGTTTGTGTAAATTGTGGGCATAAAAAGTGTTACTAATATATTGGCTAAACAATAACTTAGCATCAGGCCCAGATCTAGAAATAATTATTGGGGGGGGGGGGGGGGGGGGGCAAAATTGATTCACAAAATGAGTGGAACACCATTCCAAGTTTAATGCCTTTAACCCAAAATACTTATACAGGATCTTGAATATTTGGTGGCTTGATCAGTAAATAATAATGAGAGTAGATGAAGGAGTCATAAACTGCTGTTATGTAGCATCTTTTATAAAGAGAGATTTTGTTGGTTTGGCTTTGTTGCATGCATGCAGAACTGCAATTATTGAAGAGATTTATAAACAGTTTCAGTTTGCAGTTTTCACATTTTAGAAACAATTTTTAAGTAATAATAAAATTTAAGTAGTAACAGAAATATTATTAACATTTATGTTAGAGTAGTAAAATAATTTAGAAAATGATGGCAAAACTAATTTATTGAAAAATTTTACTGGAATTAAAAAGAAAAAAAATGCAGCAATATTTTGGCATTCTTGGAAAAAATATTAAAAATATTTATTACATTTTGTCTTTGAAATTTTTACCATTTTATTCATCAAAATTAGATGCTCTTTCTTTTGATATGTAATATGATCTATTTCTGCTCATTAAATACTTCAGGATAAGGTTTTTAATTTTTTTTAATTTTATTTTTGGAAAATTCTTCAGAAAACTGTCACTTTAAGGATTAAAAGGTATCTACTGTATTATCCAGAAAATATTCCATTAAAAAACAGTTTTTCCTTTCACTTTCTTTTCATGACTTTTAATATTTTTAACAGATTATCCACATGTATTTTTTTTCCTTTTATTATTATTTTTCTCTAATACTGCATAATAGCATAAGTGTTTGATTATTGATGTAAGAAATTAGAAAAACATTGCAGAATCAGATTTTGAAATCAACATATATCTTTCCCTTTTCTCTCTTGTTTGACAGATTATAACCTTAATTGCTAATACACCATTAAATTTCAAACAACCAACCAATTATCCATTTTTGGGATTTGGCATAATTCCTCTTAGCTTATAAATCAGAATGTATTACAATATTCATGTTCAATGCATTATTGTGAAAGAATAAAAATGTGTTTTAGCTGAATTCACTTCTATTAGAAATATTTATTTAAAAACCTTTTTTCAGTTTCGTGTCGAATCAATGATGCTCCGTTCAGCCAAGTCACTGAATTATGTTCCTGTATCCCCTACTATTCAGCAGCGTTCACATTCTCGAGCTCCAGAATGTATAGCACTAGTCATGGAACCAGAATCAAGATTTTACACTAATCCTGTTGTGGTATTAGATTTTCAGTCACTTTACCCATCTATGATGATAGCTTATAACTATTGCTTTTCAACTTGCCTTGGTAGAGTGGAACATCTTGGGAAGTAAGTATTTCTTTTTCTTAATTGGAAAAGTGAAATAAATGGTGAAAAATAGGGAATTAAAATAAATTATTTGTAAAATATTAACTTTCATAATAGCAAACAGAAAAAAAATCCATTATTGTATATCTATTTGTATAGCACAAAAGACATAGTATGCAATCATTAAATGACCGACAGAGAAAAAAAGTCAATAATATTCAGTTTCTATTTCTCATGCAGTGTGTGTTATGATGCAAAATATTACTTCTTCGGTTCACATTGTTATGTGACACTGGACTATTTTCCTTAGTCCTCTAGAAATGCTTTTATTGTTTCATGAGTAAACTTTGGGAATTTTTCATTTTTTGCTTAAAAATGCTTCTCAGTTATTGCAAAAAATTCTTATTCTATATTAAATAAATATTTTATATGATATGCTTGGATGGTTTATTTAATGCAATGTCAAATATCATAAGTTAGATAATATTTATTAATCAACTAATATACTAATCAACTAATGATTGGCAGCCGGTAGCTCAGTGGTCCAGAGCACCTGACATGTTATCAGGAGGTCGTGGGTTCGTATCCCACCCGGCTCAAGACAATTTTTCCTCTAAAATTTAAATCGACGCTAGAGTGCTGATTTATTAGTTGATATGGAATACGTCGAGCTTATTTCATTGTTTAATATTTATTAATCCAAAACCATTGTGATTGTGTCACAAAGGATTTGTTCTCTTAGTAAGGTAATACTATAAGTTTTAGTTTGTTTTCCCATTTTTAAATAATTCTCACAACAATCATTTGTTAGAACTGTTGTGCTATAGTTTTTTCAACATGAACTTTTTAATATCTAGTCATTGCAAGTATTGCAAATGCCAAATATCCTAATTGGAATATGTGTAACCTTCTATCAAAATGTGAAAGACGTACTTTTACTCAAGGAAAGAAGGCATTCTACAATTTGACAAAATACAAAACAACTAAAATAAATTTTTGGCTCAATAGTAAATGCACGTTTATTTTTTATTATGTTTAGATTTTAAAGTATATGTATATTTCCAAGGTTAGAATAATGAATTAGAGTGGTTAATTAATTAGATATCTAGCATTGTTATATATCTTCTTTTCAACAAAGGTCAAAACCAAGCAGCACGCATGCAATAGGCTTGTTACTGCACATCATAAAAACTCATCACAACATTTTGCAAGAACAGTATTGTATACTGAGACCAAAATTGAGAATTAAATATCAATCTCCTTCTACACTATATTAAGTTCTTTATTTAAAAAACTAGATATTTAGTTTTATTTAATTATAAGCATCAGTTTGTGATCTGAAATATTTTTGAAATGAACCATAGTTTGATTCTTTGGTGAGGGTGGGGATGGAACATTTTGAGCTCCAGACAAGAGTCCAATCATATTGTTGGACTAAGTTCTTTGGAAACAGTTATGCCATTAACTACAATGTCTATCATTTTGTAATTATATGTGCTCACAATATAAGCAAATAATAAAAAAAGCAAGAATTCTCAGCATAATGTTGCATGTTGAGGTTTAATCCACAGGTTTTAAATATTGATAGCAATAAGAGCCTGCATTTGATTTCTGTAGTTTTAAAGATGATTTGTATCTCTAGCCAGCAGAAGATCAAGGAAATCTTTTGCACCTTTATGAGTTGCCCTTCACTGGTGAACAAATGGATTACAAGAGGGTAGACAAGAGGGTTGGTCTTGCATGTGTAATCCATAAGCATCCACTGTATTCAGGAACACTGAGAAATTCTAACTACTGTATATAATTGTAAAAAAAAATAAATAAATACACCCTCAAGCAGCTGTTTGCCACAGAGGTCTGACAGGAGCCTGTCAGTTTATATGCCATAGTAGATGGTCTGTGAGGATGGCAGGACCTCAGCAGAAAAAAAACACAAACATCCATGCCTTACCTGGGATTCGAACCCAGGTCCCTTAGATCAGTAGCCAAGTGCGCTAACCACTCAACCATATAATTGTACATGAACAAAAACATTATTTCAGGTGGAAGCAGTTACACTGCATGTGTCCTTTTAAACAGGATTGTTTTATTATAATAGATCACTTATGATTGAAGACTTGTAAATTTACATGCTTTTTTTACAGTGACATAAAAAGTTAATAACTTTGAACACATTAATGCTATAAAAATGAACCATAGAACAAAACAGAAAATAAAGACTAAATATGATGCTGATGACAGAATACTGTTGTAAACAATACCACATAAGTACTTGAAGTTTAGTTAAGAAAGTGTGTAACAATATTAACTAGTTTAAACTGGTAACAAAATAAAAAGAAACCCAGACTATGATCTTTCGCATTGCAGTACAGAAAGAGTGTCAAAAACTTAACCTTACATTCAAAATATAACAGATGCATTTTTATTCAAGAGAAGAAAGCATTCTACAAGTTGCTTGTAACTTGTAAAAACCAAATGGGAATCTAAACTAAAAGCCATTTTATTATTTAGATTTTAAAGTGTAGGGTGTGGGACAAATAATGATGGAGTTTCAGGAAGCACTGTCCCCAAATACACAAAAAGCATCACATTGAAGAGTTGTTTCTGTACCTTCCCTCACTCAAACACTTTCGCAAGTGGCCACCAGAAAGCATGACATGCTATCATTACATTCTCACAATTCCCTATGTAGTATCGTATGATTGTTTGATTTGTGTGGCCATCTAGTCATGTTTACTTCAAAGGAAAAAACACACTTTTTATTGTTAACCAAACATAAATCAGTCATTACTGTTCAGTGTGTATTTAGGCATGAATTTAACAAGAATCCTCTACATCATAATAACACCAGATAATAATTTCATCAGTTCAAAGAAATTGGTAGTGTTTTAAAGCAGACAAGAAAGGGATGACCAACAACATCAGAAGTTGTGGAAGGCATTAGGCAATCTTGTATGTGAGAAGTCCATTCGTCGCTGGAGTTCGTAATTACAAGTTCCAAAATCCACACTCCATCATGTGGTACATAAATTACTTTAGATGCACGCATACAGAATTCAGTTTGTGCAACAAATTAAGCCAGATGACAAACCAAAATGTGGAATTTGTCATTTGTTTTGTCAATTTTGTCAGAATTTGTCAATTTGTCAGTTTAAATTGCATTGATGATGAAACACTTTTAAACATCATCCTGTTTAGTGATGAAGCCATGTTTCACATCAATGGATGTGTAAACCATCATAATATATATATGGGGAGCAGAAAATCCACATGGCTCAAGAACACATGTGGTAGCTCCAAGGTGAATGTTTTGTGTGGCTAACTTAATGTGTGATTGTAGCTTTGGCCATTTTAAATTTTCCACATGTAGAAGATAATAACCCCACAAACACCATAAATTTCCAGCAAGACAACAGACTACTACATTTCTCAAGAGATTTCAAGAGCCTCGACTTGAATAGTGTTAGGGAACTAGCTACAGTTCCAGCAGCTAAACTTTAGTTAGCTTTAATTGAAGCAGCAGTCAGTAATGACTTCTGTCTTAGTAGTGCATGTCCTTGTATGAGCAGGCCTGTACAAACTAAGAGTAGTTTCAACTAAGAGTAGGACCTTTCTCTGCCCTATATGTTGCAAATCAACAATCAAATTCTTAGTGCAGCATTACCTGACACATGGATTGGTACATGTGGTCCAATTCTATGGCTACCAAAATCAAAGATCCCTAATTTTACACTCTGATTTTTTTTTCTTCTTGTGGGGATTCATAAAAAATTATGTTTACATGGACAAAATTTGGGACTTGAATCATTTGAAAGCCAGAATAAGAGAAACAACTGATCAAATAATAAGAGATATGCTGCAGCATGTGTGGCAAGAAGTGAAATACCAATTAGACATATACAGAGGCCACAAACTGTGCACATGTGGAAATTCACTAATTATGTTAAAAACTATCTGAGATAAGCTTTCAATTAAAATATTACTTTCCGGAAAATGTATTATTTTCCTACATATTGGTTCTCAAAACCTCTATTGTTTTTCAGGCACCCTGTATATGTATATTTACAAGGTTAGAATAATTAATAAGAGTAGTTAATTAATTGGATATCCAGCATTCACCAACCTACCTGCTGATCCATCTACTCACATAATTTAATCACTCATTCACTAATTTAATCAGATGAAATAAACACAGTGTGTATGCCATTTTCTTTTCCTAAAAGTTGTATTAATTATATGTGACGAAGAGAATGTTACAATGAAATTTAAATATTTGGTAGGATCCATAACATCCAAATAGATTGCAGAAGAAATTAATACTAAGCATATATGCATAAAAGTTGTCAAACTGTTCCAGCAAATTTTGTTCGCTTTGTTCAATAGGTGAAGCAAATATCCAGCAGGTCCCTTTCCAATGCATTCTATTTCATTAATATTTTGTTGTCAATAGTGAAAGAAGTAAAGGGCTTTCTCATGACTTCAAGTGCCTCAGCTGCTTCTTGAAAAGTGGGAACTGGCTCTTCTTGATCCTCTTCATCTGTCTCTTCTTCCTTCTTTTCATTAGCAGATCACTTATGATAGCATCATAATCACTTATTATTATTATCTTACACTAAATGTGGATTCAGATTGGTTCCTTTGGCTACAATGCAGATATGGACCGTGTAACTATATTTCATTACATGGCATGTAACCTGCTGTCATCAACAGTACAGCATACTAGAATTGTTGTTTGTTAGAGGTGTGAGTGTTGCATAAAATGTGAACTTGAGGTAGCCCCACATAAAAAAAAAGTTTAGTGTCATCATTCAGGTGCCCTAGGTGTCATCGTCCACCACACCTGATTCCCTGGCACCTGAAAATCTTGCTCAGCCACTGATGGATTACATAGGTTTGTGGAATGGAAGCTCCATCATACTGGTACCATTTTCTACAACTGTTATGGAAAGTTGTTCTCCATCCAGTTCTTCATATGTGAACTCAGTGAAGATGGGCCACAACATAGGTGACAATGTGTCTTCACAGTAGGATTGATCTGTGTGTATCGTGTTTCATGTATATCTTGTACGGCATTTAATACCGTAACATATAAAATACTGAAATAGTGAAAAATGTTCTGCAGACTCCTTATTATGGTATAAGACTTACAGTTACATTTGCCATGTAAGAATCTTCTCACATATTCAGCATTCTATCATACAGGCATGATGTTATCTATACAGATTCTAGATTGTTCATCTACTCAACAAGTTCAAATATCTGAAGAAATCACCACCCCTAATATGACTAATAGGTACCTGTTCAGTTCCTCCCTGTTCAATTTTCTTATGCCATACTGTAGAATCAAGAATGTTGTATTCAAATTCATGCTACAGAGATCTCTTTCCATTTATTTTCAAGCTGTGTTATGTCATATTTGGTGATTTTTTTTTTACTAAATTGTTGATGCACTAAACTTTGTAATTGGCCATTTTTCTGATTGTAATAGTTTAGAAGTTAGAGCTGATAACATTTCAATCATTCCCCTAGAGATACTGCAGTATTCCAGACTTACTGGCTACTACCAGTTTCTGTGTGATGTCATTGTTAGAATTATGTATTCATTAGCTGGTTATTGACTTTTTTTTACCACACTGTATAGTTACTCTATTTCTGTTACATTAATAGTTAAATGTTTTTAAAAAGTAAGTTAGCAGGCTTAAATTATATTAATCAAAGTGCTAAGATATATTAAATTTTTCAGGAATACTACATTTGATTTTGGATGCACATCTTTAACTGTTCCAATTCAACTTTTAAAGGTGAGAAATATTTTGTAACAATATAGTGTATTTTATATGTTTTCCATGTATTCTGTGTTTGTTGTCTGATGGAAATGAGTTTAGATGTAGCTGAAGTTGTGTCTTGAAACATTAGTTGCTGATTTTTTCATTCACACAAAAAAATTCATTTGGCTTTTTTGCTGTTGCCCTAATTTTACTATCGACAAAAATGAAAATTACAGCAAACCTAGTTATACATTACATATCAAACACCAAATGTACCTTATAAATTAATATGTAATTCTTAACTTATGAGAAATTAAAGTTTTATAAATTAAAATCTCTCAGGATAGTTATAGTGCACAGGTAAACAATTATTCAATGAAATGTTTATTGCAACACAAGAGAGTAAACTTCATTATAAAATAACTTCCTGTAAAACTTACAAATGGAGATTAATTTTTCAACTTGCACTCCAACCTGCATTACTTGATATTTTATTTTCTGAATGTATGGATTCTAGTCTGTTTTTTGCTTTGTAATGCCATCTACATAACTATTAAGAACACTATTCAAAAATCAAAAAACAAAATGTTTCAGTGATATCGAATGCTTTCAAAGAGAATGAAGTTTATAGTTTTGCGACTTAAATACCCACTAATGGCAATAATTTCAATCAATGGATGAATCGGATAATGCAAATTGCAATATATTTTTATCTATAAACCATAAAAAAAATTTATTTCTTAAAACAAAATGAAGCCAAGTGCTTACATACAAACAGATGGGAAATAATAACTTTTTTTTGTAAAACTAGCTATAGCAAATACCCATATTTTAAGACATTGAGTGTGTCCCTTGTTCCCAGCATTTGTCAGTGTCAGAAACAGTGAACACGGTCATTTACAATCAGTGCCAGTGACATTAGAGTTTAATTAATGAACTGTTAGCAAATTTTGGGGACCCCCTAGCTTTTCAGAAAATTGTCTGACCAGTCCCAAATTTTCCGTAGGGGGTTTTCTTTGGTAATACTGTACTGCATTCAAAAATCAAGACTCTATCTTTAATAGAACTTGAGATAGAATTTTAGAGCACATTTTTTTACCATTCTTCTGTCTAAAGCTGTAATAGAAAACCTGAGTTCAATTTTAAGACTGCTGAATGACATATGCATTACCATCATCTGCTAATTAGATAAATAAAATGAAACCTTTTTAAATGAATAAATAACTATTATTGGTTTCTGTTTTTACTTTTCTTTCGCTGTTGTGCGTATTAGAGGATGAACTCATAAGAACATTCCGATCGATGAGAAACATTAAATTATCATATTACCATAATTTAGGTATGTAAATGTCATCTATATCAATATTAAACACCCTAGATTTCACAACTTCTACTCTTTTTTAGAAAGAGCATTTCAGATTATTTTTAAAAAATGGGTAAATAATAATCGAACCAGATCACCACCTATATTTTGTTTCAAATATTTTAATACATATTTACATAACTTTCCAATTTCCAATTTTCTAAATTTTCATATATTTCTCTTATGTTTTCAAAAAATTTTAATGCATCTAATTACACATTTGTTCACCATGTCTATTGAGACATTTGTCCCAACATGAAATTAGCGACATGATCTCCTAGAGTGACACTGGTGCATGAAGAAGTCTATACAATGCATTTTGCCTCTTTGTCCAACTTTGATTTCTTTCTTTTCATGGTGTTTTCAAAGATCTAGAAATATGACAATTTAATAGAGAGGTGCCAAGATTATAAGGAAGCTGTTCCAGGTATTCCCAACCATATCTGTTCAATGTTGTTATTGTTACTTAGGCAGTGTGGGAAGAGGCATTGTCAGGCAGTAAAAGAGTCACTTTACTCAAAAGTCCTGGGTGCCATCTGTGTCTCCTGTCTTGAAATACCCATAGTTTCAAGATATCATTTCAAGTTGATGGTGTCACCATGAAAAAAGAAACTCGATCAATAGTGGACTGTGGTAGTCAAATTAAAATGTCAGACATAACACTTTTAAGCCAGTACTTGGCATTGAGCTCCTTCTATGTATACTCATTTCCTTTTATAAGGGCAGAAAAATCACTCAGTCCCTTACCCAGATAAAGGGGTTGTCCAATTTTTATTCAAATGATCTTTATAGATTTTTAAAAAGAAACTGCTAATAATTGTCTATTTTATTTATTTTTCATTATTTTAAATGTTTTCAGAGACTGAAAGATGATATTCATATTACTCCAACTGGTATTGCATTTGTTAAGCCAAGCATTCGCCAAGGAATTCTTCCCCGGTGAGTAACACTTTTGGTTGAATGTTTGGTCAGATGGGCAGAAATATTTCATAATAAGAATATATATCCTTAACACAGTGACAATAGCAACTGGCTGAAATATAGGTTTTTTTAAACCTTGTTCTCATAAGCAACTTAATTCATAAACTAAGATTTCTGAAGTTGAACTCACTCTTCTTGGCAAATTAATTTTGAAGTTTTTCAGAAAAGTTAAAAAATTTTAGAATTTTATCCTGAAATAACAAAAATAAGTCATGCACTGAATGGACAAATTATTATACACACCCTGATAATATGCAAAGCAGAAGTATCACATCCAGTCACATAAGACACTGAAACTTGCAATGCCTATAAATAGAGCAGTTCTCTATGCATTGGAAACTAGTCGGAGAAGTAATCATGGGTAATGGCAGTGATGTAAGTGAGTTTTACCATGCCAGATAGTAGATGTGAGGAAGACCAGTTGTTCAATCACCGTAACTACTGAAATAATGGGATTTTCATGTCAGACCATCGCATGTGTAAACCAAGACTATGTGAAATACAGCAAAACTTCCAACCAGTGGGAGAAATGTGAACATAAATGTGCAATTTGCTCTCAAGGTCAGCGCAGTCCCACATCATTACAAGAAATCACACAGCTACCATGGAGCAGATAACATCGGAATTGATTGAGGGCACATTCACAAACTTATGCACAAAATTATACCTGGCAGTTAACAATCACTGGCTGTATAGCATGCACTTACATTCCATAGGATAAAGGGTGGGAAGGGCTTTAGTACAAAGGTGTACTTTCCAGTGTGACAAAATGAGGCAACTGATGGCAAAAAATTCATCAACTTAACATGCTTCTATTTGAATTGCCTTCCATTCCTGTTTTCACAGCATCATTCACCTAGTGTGAGATCTTTTACTGCAGCTCTCCGCTAAGGGTTCATATTAAATGAAAGATTAAAATTTTTAAATGCTCTGTTGTGCATTAACTATATAGCTTGCTGAGTTAGATTTTATCATCATTTTATAGCTATAATATCTATGTGTCCCACCTATATAGCCTTAAAATCCAACTATTTACATTATACATTGAGTTCTCCTTTTTAACACTGTTAAAAAGGTATTGTTAAACTTGATTAGTAATATTGTTAAGAAATGCAATTGATTTGAAATCCTGAAAAAATATGTTAAACTGCTGACTAAAAGATTCAAGCTAAAATTGTTTTGATATTTTCTGATTTCCATTTCAATTTAGACTTAAATATACCTTTATTGTTTTGTATCATATATTTTCCTTTATGTTTTTCATTAGGATGTTGGAAGAAATTCTTAATACAAGAATTATGGTCAAACAGTCTATGAAGGAATGTAAAGATAACAAGGTATTGATATTAATTATTTTATTGTATTATATATTTGTTTTGAATTATACAAGCAATATTAAGAAATGATATCTTAGTTTTATTTTATAGGAGAGTAATATCAGTAAATGTAAATCTAAATTGTTTTTATTAAAACATTTTGTGCTAAAGGTTTGAAATGTTAAGAATTTTGCACTGTTTATTACATTTTTTTGTAATAATAATTTTGTACTGAAATTGCCACACATCCTGGAAAACAGTGTATCACTAAGTATACAGTAGAATTAAAAAGTCTATATGCAGTAAGATAGACATACCTTTAAAGCAGGCCCATCCAACCCAAACTTAGTGAAGAGCCACTTAGAAGAAAGACTACACCTTAGAGAGCACAGGTAAAATTCTCTACTACTAGAAAATCTCTTCTAAAACAAAATCACACATTTCTAATGAGTAACAAAGGGGAAAAAAATTAGATTTTTGCGGAATCAAGAAAATATCTTGATTAAAAGAAAATATTTATTTTAATGAGTACTATGAATTGACAAAAAATTTTATTATAAACACTTAAAAATATTTGGTGAAAAATTGGAAGAAATAAGCCAGGCTCGATATATTGATTATTTGTTTTATGAACCACAATATGATGCACATGAACCACAAGTTTTTTCCATTAAGCTGCTGGCTGGATGAACTTGCTTTAAAGGTAGTGGCTGAAAGTTTTTCCCACCATTGTCTTTATACATAGAAACTTGTGTAATTTTATTGTCAAACATTTTATGTGATGTTTCAATGAAAATTGCACATAAGCTGCAATAACTGTTTACACTAATCAGTTGTTTTTGGATTGTCTGTATAAATTGTGAATTTGGCAACTCACAAAAGAACTTAGGAAATGTTTGGTCAGACAAATGTGAAGGCCAAATTCCTATTAAAATGATGTGGTCTCTGAAGACTTCTTCCAGTAATTTCATCAAAGAATGAACTATGTAAAGATAACAGGGTATTGATTTTCTTGCTCATTCATTGCCCATTTTCTTGAAAGCATGCAGTCTATTTCGTTTTCAGTCAACTTTCCAATGAATGGGTGCAAAATTTATGAGCAGTAATGTTCTGAATTGATTTTGCATAAAAAAAATGGACCAATAATACATCTTGAAATTGCAACCAACACCAACTTTTTTGTAATATAAAGTTTTTTTTTTTTGTGTATTGCATTAAAGTTTTTTTCACACACCACTGTCACATGTGAGTTTGTGTTGCAGGAGAAATGAAATTTAGCCTTAAAATGTCATGTCCAAAATGTCCTCACTGTGTTGTGCAAAAAAATCAGTGGTGAAGTGTGTCTTTTTTGAGTAAGAGAAGTAGTTACCAAAATCATTGTTGCAACTAAATCAGAATGCCATTATGGTGCATGATGTTTCAGAATCATTGAATCAGAATGGCATTCTGGTACTCAGTGTTTCTGAATCATTGAACTGAAATGCCTTTCCAAAACTCGATTTTTCCAAATCCTTTAACCAGAGCCAGGGTGGTTCTAAGGTTTCTTTTAAAGAAAACATGTTCTCTTTTCATGTTTAGGTTTTTTTAATCTATTGTAAAAGAGATGTTCTGTTGTTTTTATAACTAGTAACAAAATTTTTGCCTTTAAAAATTTATCAAATGGAAATGTGTTAATTTTTTTAATTAAAAAATATTTAAAAAATCCAAAATTAATGAGTTATCTTAATGAAGCAAAATAGCTGAAGACTGGATGGTATTTTTAAAATATCAAATTTAAATAACATTTATTTCCTTATGTGTCATATGGTCAAAAAAGTTCATCAAAAAATTATATAAATCAAGTGATAAATAAATAACTGAAATGCAAAATAGTTGCATGTTTTGAGGTTTTATCCTTTTAATAGTCCAATAACCATTTTAATTGTTCATAGTGTAGATTAGTTGTCCGCAGCCTATGACACCAGGTCAGTTGGTGACCTACAAGATAAATGAAAATCTTCCGTTAAAATCATCCATTGTGTCCTTCATCATAGATAGTATAGGGATCTCGTGCACATGGGGCATCCATACAATGGACTGTGGTCTTTCCAATTCCATCGATATCCTCTTTTTGATCGAGGGCAGATGTGGGTTAATGGAAATAAATCTCAACACTGGCACAGTTGGAACTCAAGCCTGAGAACGTTAGAATACTAGTATTATACTCTGCAAACTGAGCTACCCCCACTCATATGACAAAATGCAAAGGCTATTCTGATGACCTTTGATTGGCAAGTCACAGAAAAATATATAGAACATCAAAAGAGACTAGTGAGATGCTTGCAAATGTTTGTATTGCAAAGCTTTTAGTATGGTTATTTCAAAATGAAATAGAACTAACAGAGAATTGATTTGATTCTCATTTAATATAGCCTAAATTTATTCTTCTGAATTTAATACATTGAACTATTGCGCAAAAGCACCATTGTTTCATTGATATTGAATAAGCTTATATTGTCAATAAAAAGCCAAAAGAATTATGTCATGCCAAAAAAAAGAATTAATAATAAAATTGCATGTATTATGTTTCACAATTTTCACAAATTTGTTTTTCATACATTGATTTTAGAAACATGCTTCTTCTGTTTTTTCATTTTTCAGAATTTTTCAAGGGCCAAAGAATATATTTTTTATGCTGCAGACAACTACATTAGCAGATCTGATATAAACTAATGTTTGAAAATTAATATATTTTCTCATTCTCTGTGTTCGAGATATGAGAGTAAAGAATCGTTTGCTTACCATTGCAATGGTCAACGAGGGCCCCCTCTCTTGATTACTTTTTTTGTTCATTAATGCATTTTTTAATTGAATCTCAGACATTAATCATGATTAGGTAATTTTACATTGCAAAATCTTCTTGAAACGTCTGTTTAATTGATTTTGTGTATTATTATTCTTAAAACAGCTAGATGTACTCTTTGCTGTATCGGCAACAAGATGAACAGTAGGATACACAACCTTATATTAGCAACTAATAATGATTTCCGCACTGTTGCCAATATGATGAAACATAAAATACAATGACATGCACCTCCTCTAAACATATTCTGCTACTGCAGAGAAACTTTTCGATTGTTCTATAATAAGTGAAAGTATATAAGTGTGAAGGTTAATCTAATTTAATCAGTAGTGTCACTCTGCAAAAATGTAAGTAAAGCATTAGCAAAAGATTACAAAAATCATCATGAGTCTTAATTATCCTCTGCACATGGAGAACATGCATGATGTGATCAAAACATTTGGAAACACTCTGTATCTTGACAAAGCATGGCATAGTGAGTTGTGACTTGTTGCAACATATTCAGCGACTCATCTGGACATAGTAACTTTTGAATCAGCCTTAATTAGTGCACATTGAATAGAAAGTGTTTTTGAGTGTTTCATCCCATTTTAAAATGAGTGATTTTGTTGAGCAGGAAATTCACATCAAATTTTGTTTTGAATTAGGGAAAAGTGCAACAAAAACCCACAGAATATTGGAAAGATTTTTGTGGATGATGCTATATGTCATTAGGAGACTTTCCAGTGGTTTTCAAGTATCATCGAAGATGATTCTTTCTCTGGCAATCTTTTAACTTCAAAAACCAATGATTCAATTGATTATATTTGTGATCTGATCAGGAATGATAGACATTTATCTATATGCGATGTCATGACAATGCCTCTGTGCACTCAGCACTTTCCATTCAAGAGTTTCTTGCAAAGCACTCCATCGCTGTGGTCCCCCCTCCCTCTGTCATACTCCGAGATTTAGTTCTCTGGGATTTTTTTATTTCCCAATATTAAAACCCTGTGAAAGGCTTAGATTTGCAGTGACTAAGGAAATTATTCAGAACTTGACACAGAAACTGTTAGCAATTCCAAAAAAAGCCTATCAGGAATGCTTCCAGAAATTGCAGAAATGTTGGAATTGGTGTCTACAATATCAAGGAGACTTCTTTGAAGGAGATCCATCCAAATGGTCAATAAGCTTCATTTCCCAAATATTAGTTTAACTTTTTATTTTTATTAGTTCAACTTTCTAAAGACCCTAACTTTTTTATTGTATCTTGTACATACAATGATTCAGAACAGGAATAGCACTATCCCTTTAGTATTAATTATTTGATGGATCCATATCTGTAATATGAGTGCAGCCTAATGGCTAAAAGTGATAATTTACAAAGCTGAACAAAGTCACAGTATCCTTTAATGTTTTATGAATCACTACTGATTCATCAGCACCATTCCTTCCTTTTAAAGTTTTGACTTTTTTATTGGTTTATTTTAATGTCTGAGTCATATTCAGTTGCTCACAGAAGTAGTAATTATTTATACAATAGTATTTAAATTGGCATCATATGACAGAACAGATAATGTGCAACATGAGTTATGCAGTAGAATAGATATAGCCATAGAACTTTTTTTTTCGTTAGTTAGGAATGTCTGATGCATTAGGTACTTACAAGTTTAAACATCTTCCTTGGCAATCCTGAACCATCACCAGGCATAAGTTATCATCTAATGCATTTCAGCACATTGACAGGTTAAAATGGCTTTCCTTTTCTGATGCCTTAGATAGGGTCTTTAAATTTTACTTCAGTGGATTAAGAAACTATGGAGATTGTGAAAAAATATTAAGTGTTTCATGACAGGCTCTAGAACAAGATTTTTAACTCTGGCATTTGTCTAAGTAAAAGTTATTAATGAAACAAATATTATTTTGCAAAAGCAGTAATGCACAAATTCATGTGACATTTTAAAATGCAACCTTGCAACTGCCTTTAGACAGCATGTAAAAATGTCAAATCTGTTTTATTATTAGCATTATTTAAATTATGAACGGCTAAATAAATATATTAATATTTATTTTATGTTTTTAGGTATTAAAAAAGCTTCTTGATGCTCGGCAACTAGGATTAAAACTGATTGCCAATGTGACATACGGCTATACAGCTGCCAATTATTCAGGACGGATGCCTTGTGTTGAGGTTTGTAAATTTTCTTGAGAAATAAAAGTGTTTTTATTATTTTTTATTTTAAATCATAAATTTTGTGTCTGTGTGTATTGCCCTATAAATTGTAAACTTTTTGTGTGTACACATTTTTGTTTATTATTTTTTGTTATCAGGTTGCTGATAGTATTGTTGGAAAAGCCAGGGAAACACTTGAAAGAGCCATCCGTCTTGTTGAAGACACACCAAAATGGAAAGCCAAAGTTGTTTATGGGGACACTGATAGGTATTTGTTTTATTCTTATTATCTGGTTCTCCTTTAAAAATAAAGTGCAAAGTAATAACATAGAAAATTTATCATTCATATGTTGTATAATTTCAGATATATTTATTCACTTATTGTTGACACGTTATACAATTGGATTATCTCTGACAAAGAACTTGATTTGAAAGTAAAGCATGCTAATTTTTCCTCTCAAATCACAAAAATAAAAGGAAATTGGGGTAATATGTGTTAGAAATTATTTTTCTTGAATTTTCTTTTGAAACAGATGGAAATTAAATGTGAATCAATGAGATATGTATGTAATAAATAGGTTCATTTTTAATTTTATTAATGTAAGATGGAGTTTTTAATACAAAAAGGAGGGGGGAGAACCTTATATTCAAATAAATAAAGTGATGTATTCTAGTAATATAATAATGTGTTTCCATTCATTGGTTATTTTTTAAAGATGTTGAGGTTTTTGTTTGTCTGAAAAAGTTTTAAAAATCGTCAGCCAGTCTTCATGTTAACTGTGTTAATATGTTGCAGATTTTTATCATTTTGCATAATGAATTGTTTTTTATTACTTCATTGTAACTTCAAAATAAGGTTCTAATATATAAATTCCTTTTGTTTAAAACAATTTTAAAATGCTGACATAGTAAACATGTTTTAAATATTTAATGTTGCTAACTAAAAATGTATTGTTATGAATACCTTAGATTCTAAAAATGGTATTGAGTTATGCATTATGCTTAGATTGTCCTATGACAGTGCCATTTTTCTTTGATATCTTTTCTTTAAGATAAGTTTAATGATAAATATATCAATAATTTTGGAATTAATTATCGAAGCACTTCTGTACATTGTAGTTTTAACTGTATAAAAGTAATTTATGACAACCTTTTTTTACATATGTGATAGGTTGTTTAAGTTGGTTTTGATTAATTAGCTTTTTCTCATTTCGTTCATTTTATCTGCTTTGATAGTGGACAGAAAGCCTACACCTGTTCCATTAGTTAGAGAATCTGATTCTCATACTCCCAAACACACAAAGCTAAAAAAGACTATAATTTTTAGATTTTAGTAATTTGCTCTAAAATATTGCTAAAAAATGAAAAGTACATTTTTTTTTCAAATTGCCATAGCTAACTTAAATTTTTGTTTTTAGCATGTTTGTTTTGCTACAAGGAAGAAGTAAAGAACAGGCTTTTAAAATTGGTCAAGAGATAGCAGATGCAGTAACTGCAGCAAATCCAAAGCCTGTAAAGCTAAAATTCGAAAAAGTAAGTGCCATGTCCCCATCCTCTGTGTTGCAGTCAGAATTGTGGTCAATTTCTCATTGAGAGGCACAGATCATTAATCATTTATTTTTCTTTACAGTTCATGGATTATTTTATTATTTGTGCAGTGCTTGAGAGTAGAGCAATGGTCATATGGAGGCCCTGTGATGAGACTTGTTTTGATAGCATCCTCGAATGAAGCAGTAAGAATCAGTCACTTGTGAATATTGAGTAATCCACTAAACAGTTAAACTCAACCAATTTATTCCACTTCTTTGTGAAATAATATCATTATGCTTCCTTCACATCAATTATTTGATTTATATCAACTATTTTATTTGTTACCTTACTGCTGGAATACACAGCTGACTATCCAGTAATAAAGTTATTAAAATTGGGAAGAGATAGTAAATCCAGTAACTGCACAAATCCAAAGTCCATAAAATTAAATGTTAACTGTCATGACCCCACCCTCTGTGATGCTTTTGGAATTGTGGCCAAGTTCTCGTTGAGGAACATGCATAATCATTTATTTTGTTCTACAGTTCATGAACTATTCAATGTTTGTGAGAAGAGCAATAATCAAACCCAAAAGGTGAAACATATAGTATTTGATCCTTTGACTTACTGTAGACCATACTCACACTCACAGAGAACACTGTACTGCCTAATCAAACTGCTTCTAACTCCTTGGATCACAATCCATGTGACTCTAGCAAGTGCTTGAACTCCTGGTTTCAGTTATTCAATTAAAAGATAGATCATCCTTTGATCTGTAAAATTTCCTTTCCTTTGCACAGATTATATCTGTACACCCTACTACAAGATCATTCTCATTCTCAAACTTACAGGGAAAGATATCCAATCTCCTACAATGAAGAAAGCTCCTTTCTCTCTTTAGGAACTCATGCAAATCTGAAGCATCCCATCTAATACGTTCTTAGCTGTGGGATCTACAAGCCCTGCAAGGCATACCTTGGCCAGTGCATCTCCTTGCACTGTATGTGCAAGCTGGCATGAGACAAATCTGTTAAATGACAAGTATGCAAATCGTAATTGTTATCATTATTTTGTCAGATGAAGTAAACATAGTACTTTATATAACTCATCATGTTCCAGAGGTTTTTCGTTTTCCATATAAACAAAATTTGATTGTAGAATTTCTTAAAATACAGTTTGTTTATTTTTTGTATAATTAAGATGCATTCTTACTAAACAAAAAAACATGTATAGAAACTATTAAATTTGCAACTTGCATTGGGCAGCACACAAAAAGGCTTTGAAATGAAAATAGCCAATCTTTAATAATTTTGAGGTACTGAACATGAAAATGAGAATAAAATTTGTTGATTGGCTCTTGTTTAGGTACGACAGATATGGTCATGTATAAACGATTCAGTCTGCATTGAGTACATAGGTAACCATTTCGCAACGCTGTATTTTAAACTCCAGATTGCAGCATATTGCATTGTATTGCATCAGCCCATCATACACGCAATCCCCGGAAATATTGCATCATTGTCTGATGCAATGTAGTTGAGTCATGACTTTACGATTACGGACAAAAGATGATGCAATCGTTAATTGTAAGTGACGTCCAGCAAGTCTTTTGAGTGACTCCATGAGTAATACATAAATACAACACAAATGATCCTTGCAATTTAAATCCAGCAGTAATGATGCCTCATAACTGTGTTAATAATGCAGATACATTTTTGTTACGTTTGCGGGGAAGTGACGTTTGCAAGCCAGAAAAGAGCCATCACTCCAATAGTGAAAGCAGCATATGAGTTTTATTTTGGATGCAAGATCGGGGACCAGGACAAGGCCTGGGCCCCATACATATGCTGCAGTTCGTGTGCAAGAAATCTTCTGAAATGGCTGAAAGGCGAAAAAGTGGCAATGCTGTTTGCTGTTCCTATGGTTTGGAGAGAGCCAAGCAATCACACAAATGACTTCTGCTTCTCCATGGTTCCACCTCTTTCTGGAGGCATCACATGGAAAAAGAAGTGGACAGTAGTGTACACAAATATACAATCTGCTCTCTGGCCAGTTCCACACAGCGAAGGCATTCCCGAACCTCCAAAAGAATTTTCCATTGATTCAGATGAGGAGGAGGGAGGCGAACCAATGTCGGGTTCTCCGCAGCTTTCGGTGTCTAGTGATCTGGAGCTGTCCAAGGCCAATGGCAGAAACACACAAAATCCTGCTACTGTCCCTACACATCAAACTCGGTGTGATGAAAAGCTTCATAAAAGCCATATATTGGACTGCATCAGCTTTCAAGTACTTGGCTGACAAATTCCCTCGACTCAGCAAAGTGACAAATAAAGGAATTTTTGTGGGTCCTCAGATCCACAAGCTGTTCAGAGACCAGATGTTTGACAACCTGCTTCAGAGTGACGAGAAAAAGGCTTGGGACATGTTTCGTCTGGTGTTAGTTAAATTCCTTGGGAATGTCAGGGTAGACAGCTACAAGAAACTGATTAAGGACATGTTGTCTCTGTATCACAAACTTCGCTCAATATGTACTTAAGATCTACTTTCTCCATTCCCACTTAGATCTCTTCCCTGACAACACAGCATGGTTAGTAATGAGCATGGTGAAAGTTTTCAGCAGGACATTGCAACAATGGAGAAATGATACCAAAGAAACTGGTCCACTTCAATGTTGGCTGACTACTGTTGGATGCTTGCCAGAGATGATCCTGAGCAGTGGTATAAGCGATGGGCAAAGCAACATCAGAAGTAGAAGCAGAGTTTTACCAGTACATGTCATATGTATGTATTACTCTATTATATAAGAAACTATTGCAGATTTCTCAGAAATCATACCAATTTTATTGTCATATTCATGTTCAGCACCTTGAAATCTTTAAGAAATGGCTACTTTTATCTCAGAGGCATTACTTTTATGAAAATTTGTTGTCCAGTGTTATTAGTTCTGATTCTATGCTGCATTCACTTAAATCTTTGATGACATTTTTTATTATTATTGTTATTCATATGATAGTTCTTGTCATATACAAATTGCATAATATCAATGACAATATAGTCTATTTTTTTTCAAAGGTTTATTATCCATGTGTGTTGCAAACAAAGAAGCGATATGTTGGTTTTATGTATGAAACTTTAGATCAAAAAGAACCAGTTTATGATGCAAAAGGAATTGAAACTGTCCGCAGAGATTCTTGTCCAGCAGTTGGAAAGGTATATCTGTCTTTAATTGAAAGAGTGTATAGCCTTAAAATATTTTCAATCTTTCTTGTGCATTTCATGTAAGTAAAAATTCTAACTGGTGTAATCTTGATTGGTAACTATATAGTGAGCTATTGGCCATTATTTCATAATTTTGTTTTGAACTGCCACTCAGCAAAATGTGCTAATTTTGTTTTGAACTGCCACTCAGCAAAATGTGCTAGGTACAGGATGGTATAAGCCAAGCACTTTCAACTGCACTTGGCAGTCCATCATCAGGGCAGCGTAAAATTCCCTGGGGAAGCAGATTATTGTTGATATTGTAAATAGGCAAAAATTATACTTGAGGGCACTTGTGGATGAAAAGGTTCTGTAACAAAGGTGAGTTACAGCATTTGAGTACTAGAGTTAAAAGTCCCTTGAGTAGTAGAGATTTCCCATTCAGTGCCAGGAGCATTTTGATGTATATCTGGAATTATCTACTAACAACAAGAGGTGCAAAGGAAATAACCATTTTTGCAGGTGCCAGTCACTACATTCAAAGTAGCAACAACTGGGTTGTTGAGGTGTCGAGTTAGGCTTGTGCAACATAGAGGAGAGTGTAGCAGATTGGCCAGTATTCATGTAATTCCCTTTGATGTCTTTGTCTCCAAACAGTTTTAAAGTACCTTTTTCTACTCTGTGTTTGATCGAACTTTGCGTATCTGCCAGCCAACCTTCAAAATCAAATCAACTTGTCTTTGCCTCCAGGTGCAATGCTGGATATACAAATGCCTTTATCAAGAGAATTCTTCACAAAGCTAAACTTAAATTTCACAACCTCCCCTTCAACCCCTACATAACTTATTCCCTCCATTAACTTTTCCAGTATTACACCCGTTATTAGCAACCTCCTAAAAGTTTCAAAACACCACTCAATCTATTTAAAATTCTTAAAATGATAGAGAGTCCATTGACCATGCTCACAAGACAGAATCTACTTCATTTCCCTAACCTCCTCTTTCTGCACTGAGATGCCACTTTATTAGGTATACCTACCTGGTAGCGTGTTATGCCTCCTTTGGTCTTCAGAACAGCCCAAATTCATCAGGGTGGGGAACTTACAAGATGCTGGATGTGTTGCGTAGGAATGTTGTAGCATACGGAAATGATTGTGTTATAAAGTTGCTGCAAACTGGATGTGGCACAGTCTCGCTGTGAACAGTTCTTACCACCTCATCCCAAAGATGCTCGATAAGGTTTAGATCTAGGGACTGTGCAAACCAGTGGAAGCAAGGAAAACTCGTTGACATATTCCTGGAACTGTTTGGTGATGATGTGTTCCTTGTGAGCAGGTGCATTATCATGCTGAACTTGGTCAGCAACAATGTTCAAATATGCCATGGCATTCAGATGTCCTTCATTGGGTATCAGGGGGACTAATTTGTGCCAGGAAAACATTCCCCACACCATCACACTGCTGGTCTGTACTGTTGACACCAGACAAGATGACTCCATGGCCTCATGTTGCTTGTACCAAATTTTGATCCTTCCATCAGCATGATGCAAAAGGAACTTTGATTTATCCAATCAGGCTACCTTTTTCCAGTCTTCAACAGTCCAGTGTCAATTTTCCTGCACCCACTGGAGATGCGCTTTCATGTTCTTTGCTAACAGCATTGACACTCAACATGGTCGGCAGCTGTTGTAACCTATTCGCAATATGGTATGTTAAGTTATGGCCCCATGTGCAGGAGAGCCATACCCTGTGTGCAGTAAAGAATATGCTGACGGCCTTGACAGGTAGCTATCATCTGTTTCTTAACAGCTGTCCGGTGGGTCCCCAACCTTCTCAGAGCCCTTGGGGTTCTTCTGACCTGGTCATTTAACCCATTGTGTGCAAAAGTGCCTCTCAGAGGTAAAGCAACCCAACCCATCAATAGTAACTTAAAAAAAGTAAGGTTTTGATTAACATGTTTTAACACCTAATTTATTGTTTTTTATATATCACAATAGCTTAATATATTTCTTGACATTAGTTTCATGGCATCAAATCTAGAGAAAAAAATTGTCTTGAGCAAGGTGAATGCATGATATCCGACCTGGCCCAAGGCAATTTTTCCTCTAGATTTAATGTCATGAAACTAAGAGTGATTACATACATTCTGTTGAAACTAACATTGGGAAATTTATTAGGTGATTGAACTAGTATACTCATGACACATTGCCATCTGCTTCAGGATACTGTTTGTAAATAGCGAAGACACAACCTTCAAGAGAGGTGTGTATTTCAGGTAGGAAGGTTCTTGTCAAATAGAGGAGATCTTGATCAACAGCTGGTAACTCAGCAGTCAGAGCATTTGGCTTGTTATCAGGAGGTTGTGGGTTCATATCTTACCCGGTCCAAGACAATTTTTCACCTAGATTTGATGTTGATTTGAAACTCAGAGTGATTATATATATTATGTATATCATAATTTTTAACCAGAGCATAATCTCAACTTTAATTTTAACCAGAACATAATCATATATTAGTCCTTTAACCTACCCATGTTTTTTTTTTTGGATTGCCAAATAGTAATTTTTCAGTTTCTGCACATTTCCATTCATCAGTCTGATAAAAATATATTTTGCCACTTGAATTGTAAATTTTGTTTTGGCAGTGTTTCTAGATATTAGAAAAATCACAGGATCCAAAGGACCATACACACTTAATGACATTAGTTGCTTTTTGCCATCTTTTGTGGGATTTTTTCCCTTATTGCATCCTGACATAATTTTGCAGATGAACATTAAGATGTATTTTGGTAAATTATGGATTCAAAAATCATTAAATATTGCAAATTTACATCAAACCAAAAAAAGTTACAAAAAAAGAGCTTCAAATTTGTAGTGTCGGCATTATAATTATGCTTTCACTGAAATATAAGGACCAGATTAGTAGAGTCATTGACACTAGAAAAGGGAAGTTTATTTTATTATTAAAGATAGTTTTATTTGTAGAGTTTTTTTTAATTTATGTATATACATTATTAGTATTGTCAGGAATTATTTTTCATTATAAATATAAACATAGAGAAACCCTTAGTAATTATGGATATTGAAACATAAGCAAAAATTATCTACTTCTTTCTGATTTGTTTATAAAAGTATGTAAGTTTAAAGAAAATCACAAAACCTCCAGATTACTCAAAAAGAGAATGGCATCTCAAATATTTTTAAGACTGCTATTCATAATTTTTAAATAAAATGCACTATTAACATAACTAAGAGAGACTGCAGATGATAAATTTTTAGAATTATCACAAAAAACAATTTTTGTTAATGACATTTATTTTTAAATGTTTTCTTAATATAAAAATTGTTTCTTTCTAGGTATTAGAAAAATCGATTAAAATCCTCTTCAATTCGTTTGATGTTTCTCTGGTTAAGAAATATGTTCAGAAGCAGTTCAATAAACTGTTGAGTGGTCGATCAAGCATCCAAGATTGTGTTTTTGCCAAGGAATATCGTGGTCTTACAGGTTATAGACCTGGTGCTTGTGTTCCTGCATTGGAAATTGCAAAGTAAGTTATAGTATCAGTTAGATGAATTAGTTTTATTATAATATTTAGCACAGTTCAAGCACTTGAAAACCATTATCTCTATACTGTAAAAATAGTTAAATATGTAATTGGGAAAGGGGAATTCAACTATATATTGTATTGTAATGGTTAGATATCTGACTATGGTTATGGACATTTGAACTCCTGGGCAAGGAATGAGTGATTTTAAATCTTTTTTTTTCTTTCATCATGCTACATGAGAAACCTGGCCAAGCTGCTTAAGCTTACCATCTTTCCATTGAGAAGAATTAATTAGTTGTTTTTTTTATTTTGAATGTTTAGAATGTTTCATTTATCTGTTTATGTATAAACAGTAAAGGTTCAGTATAACAAGCACCAATATTATGAGAAACACCTTTGAACAAGATTTTTTAAGTCCCTTCAATTTTATATGCTTCACATGTATTTAATTTCCTAATCTGCAGATGTTCAGAAAAGTTCATTAGTCAACACATTTTAGGGAGCCTTTAGTCACTGCATCCAAACTTCAAGAAAATGTCATATTCCATTATTTTGTGCTATATTAGTGGAAAATACTATAATTTTTTATTATAAACACTGCATAATTTTGTTTAATTATACTCTGAATAAGCACAATGTAAATGCTCCTATATAGTAGTCAGCAAACATTTATCATTGATGGGCCAGACTGGCATAAAGCTATGAAGCAGAAACAGTTTTTTGGTGAAGCAGGTGAGGCTAAGTTGCACATATCTTGTGTAAAATTTGTAATTGACAATAACAGCATAAATGTTTTGGTTAATTTTAATATACAACCTATGTCCGGAAATTTCCAAGACTGACAGTATAAACATGATTATGGTGTACTTGCACTCTGGTACTAAGGACCTCCTTTGAAATTGTTACCTTCTGCATCAATAACTGATTCTAGCATTTTTGGAAGTCTCTGAAGCAGTCCTGGAAAGCTGTTCTGTCACGGCTGTCTTCTGAATGGCCTGAATGTCAGCATAGTGGTGGCATTCAGTTTTCTCTTGTCTAGATTCTCACAAAATTTCATGGCAGGCCATCTTGCTGATGTTCAGCTTCTCTGACAACATTTGGAAAGTTATTTGACGATTTTTTTTTTCAAAAGATCTTCACCTTTTCCACATGGAAACTTCTCACATAGTATAATTGAGAGCTGTTGCAATGAGTAGTGGTGCAGAATCTAGACATATTCAAAACTTCCCCAGCATAATCCTACTTTACTGCCACAGAAACAGAACTGGACAATTATTCCTGGTTTGTCCGCAGTAAATTCAGTATCGGAACTTTCCAAACATAAGTTGTATATGCAATATATATTATATAGTATGTAATTTATTTTAATATATATTATTATCATGATATTCTGGCACTAGTTCCATAAATTAGCAAGTTGTTCAATTTCATTGTGTACATTTTTTTAACTGAAGCTTGAATATCTTTTCCTTCTAAAAATCTATGCTTTATATAAAGTTAGGGTTTTGAATCAATAGCAAAAAATAACTATTATTCACATGTTGAAGCTCATTGAAAAAGCTCTTGTTCCCATGCTCTCTCTTACTACAACTACAAGTGTTTAAGTAAAGGATTCTGAAATAGATAAAAAAAAATACTAAGCACATTTCTTTATAAATTTTTGATTTTTGTCAATATTTTTTGCCGTTAATTCTCACAGTGCAATCACTGTGTATGGCAGGTGGTTTGCCCTAAGAAGCACATGCACAACCTGGAATAATCAGAATAAATGCAATAATAGTTATTTTCACCTAATTTGAAAATTATTTATTTTTTTATTTATGTGATGAGAGATTAAGTATATTTAATCCATGATGATTTTTTTTTTATATTAATTTTTGTTAAATTTGTTGCATTATAAATTATCAGCAAATTACAAATTATTAGTTTACATGTGTGTGCATGCATTACTTTAACTGAAGCTTTAGATATTTTTTTCCTCCCACTCCTTGCTTTATATAAAGTTACTGACTGTGAATCAATGGCAAAAAAATTATTAAAAGAAAAGATGATTACTAATAGTCTAGCTATCCTGTGGCCGAGTGGTTAGCGCGCTTGGCTACTGATCTAAGGGACTTGGATTCGAGCCCTGGGTAAGGCATGGATGTTCGAGTTGTTTTTCTGCTGAGGTCCTGCCATCCTCACAGACCTTCTACTGTGGCATATAAACTGACAGTCTCCTGTCAGACCTCTATGGCAAGCAGCTACTTGAGGGGGTATTTATTTATTTTTTTCAGTTACTTATTAAACTTCTGATTTTATACACAAGAATGCAGGCTTCTTACATTGTGAAACAAAATTAGTAATAAAGTACCTCATAAAAACATATTTCTCATATACCGACATGATAAATGTTGTTATATAATAAGTTATATTGATATTTGTACCACAAGCAAATATGGCATATTGGTTTTGTTTTTGACTCGACTGAAAAGCTTCAGTTCAATCCAAAACATCTCTAAAGTGATTTTTTTCATAAATTCAGTTTTTCCCGCTTTGAAACTTGACAAATTATTTAAATAATTCATTTATTAAAAATAAATTAGAAGATAATGTCATATTCTAAGTGAATCATATGCTGCCTTTTTAAGAATATTAATGTTGAGGCATTTTTAAGACTGTATACATAATTTTGCTATAGAGTTCATAAATTACTTCAGTTCCTTATTATATTTTATTATTTTTATTAATATTTGCTCCATAAACAAAATGCATCTTTAAAATTAATTTGTAATTTAAATGATTAGCAATAGTATCTTTACAACTAACTACTAGAATGATTCTTAAATCTGTGCATTTTATCATCCACTTGAGAAATGATTATTATGATATAAATAACAAATTTTACTCTGGGAAATATAAACCATCATTTTCAATAATTTGTTAGACATCTGTCAGCCTGTTTCTCTTTGATACTGTGCATGGCCCTTGAAAGTACCTTACCTCACAGAAAATGAGCCATGGAACAAAAGAGGTGGTAGTTAGAGGGAGCTAGGTCTGAAATATATACTGGGTGAGAAAGAAGCTCAAATGCCAGTTTCTTGATTTTTTTCTTTGGTCCGAAGTTTGTGTGTGATTTTGCATTGTCTTGTGGTACCTGATGTTCAAGGTTTTCTCAGTTCAATCATTCAGTTTTCTCTTGCCTAGATGCTGTGCAGCGATGAAACATAACAGAGTGCATGCTCTCCAGTTCTGCTAAGTAAAGGTCAGGATTGATGACACATCCATAAGGAACCAGTTCAAAGTGTAGCATACTCAAAATTTTATCAAACACACAATGTTGCCTTCGTTTCGAATTTCCCCTCTTTGGGACAGAACGTGCAGGCTGGCCTGGATTAAGCCATTGCTTCTGGGTGTTCAGATTAAAAAAATGTTAAAAAAATATCTTATTCAAGCAGATCTTGATCCACCACTGCTGTGAAGTCACAGGCAGGATTGAAGTAGAGGTGAGGGTTTCATGCTGGATTAGTGTAGAACATTGAGGCAGACAGTGTTATATTAATTGAAAAATTACTGCTGTAGTAAAAGAATTGTTAAGTTTTACCATTATTTGAAGAAAAAATTGCACTCAAGTTATGAATATTTAGTAAAGCAGTTATAGTTGTTTGAATGTCAGGAATTTCTCATATTGGATCAGCAGTCAATATGAGTGCATAAATCTGTTGTTTTATTTCTGTTCTGTTCCAAAGATAAATGCTGCTGTTATGAAAAATATTTTCCTTGTTTCTATTGACTTGATGAAAGTAAGCAGTTTTTAACAAAATCATGGTGGGCAAGATGATAGTTAATGGGCCATAGGTTCCCAACACTTTCTCTGATGTGTTGCATAAATAGGTAATAGTAAAGTTATTTTTTCTAATTTGTGACATGGGTTGTTATTTGCATGTTGCCATTAACCCTTCATGAAAGTCAAGGTATTTGTTTTCTGAAATAGCCTTTTTTTTTCTACAGAAGAGGGAATAAAGTATACATATTTGATGAATACTTTTATGTATGATTTTCAACAATTACTAAATATTCTCAATATTGTCATTATTTTTTTTGCTTTTCTTCCATAACAGCACAATATAAAATATTGGAGTGAAAGGATACCTCTCCATAACACCCATAAGTTTTCACAACACGGTAATAGGAAGATTAAGAATATGCATCAAAAAACATGGAAGAGTTTGAAATATTGTGGTCTAGTAGTAGATAGCTTGAAACTTTTGGAAAGGATTAAATCCTTATATTAACCAAGCATTTCAGTCTTCTTCCACAAAACATTTATTGGGAATGCTATTTATTTGAACTAAAAAGTGTGTATGTAAAAAAAGTTAATAGTTTAATAATATCGTCGCTTAGCAATAGAAGTATTAATGAGTTAATTAGCATAAAATCATGATTTTTGTGTTACTCTCAGCTGTGTGCCACTGGATGTTTTCTTGGCAGGATCTACAGTACAGATATTTAGACTATATGAAAAAGGATAATAATATATATTAAATGTAACAATTATCTGTTGTGGATTATGGCACATTTCAGTAATTCAAAACCACCACAAAGCTTTGTGGAAGAGGAAAACTAAAATGCCTGGATAATAGAAGAATTTAATAATTTCATAAACTTTGAAATTATCTAGTAACACTGGCATCGTTATGCTAATGTTAGCAATTTATTACACCTCAGTATTAAGAGCCAAGTAAGTGTGAGGTATTGGAATGTTTTGTTGACTGGTAATATTTTTACTGTCTAAAAACTTGACATAAGCATATGAGAACATAGTCAATTGTATAATATAAATATAAAATTATGAACTTCAAGAATGGTTAAATATCTTTACTTATGATTCAATAAATTCATATATTACATATCATACAATAAGTTCAACAGTATTTTGTTACTTCATGTGTTTTCACATACTGAAAACTGAATAACATTTTCTGTGCAATTAAATATCCTATATATTACTTTTATAATTTAGTTTACAGATATTTGTTTTCCGTAACATTTCATTCTTGTAGGCGACGTTTACAAACTGATCCAAGGGCAGACCCTCGTGTAGGAGAAAGAGTGCCTTATGTCATTGTATATGGGTATCCCAATCTCCCTCTTATCCAGTTGGTCCGTGAACCATTTGAACTACTACAAGACACCAGTCTACGTATTAATGTCAAATATTATGTAACCCGTGTTATAACTCCACCACTAGAAAGAGTTTTCTCATTGATTGGAGTTGATGTAAAAAGTTGGTAAGTTTTATAGCCATTTACCACCAGAAAAGCATATAACTTCTCAAATTGTTAAGTGATTAATAAAAATGTTAAACTTTTAGTTAATAAAGCACATTTATTATTGTCCGTTTGTATGTTATAAAAACGGTTGTCTCACAATATCATTCCAGTTTATTGACCACTGACATGTAGTATCATAGGCTATAAAATCTTTACCTCCATGCTTTCTTCCCCTAAAAAAGGGTAATTACGTAAACGAGTGTTTCATTATATCTTTTTTTAATGTAATCACTGAAAATAATGAGTTATATGTCGAATGGAAGCTTGTAATAGGAAAGTGTCATAGTCTATAAAACAAGGGTCTGGTAGTATTTGTCTAATGCCAACTGGTCCATTGCCAATTCGTGTAACAGGGATGATTGGTCTAAACAGATGATTCATCAAATGGGACAACTTGTCCAAAGCCAATTCATCCAATGAGACAATTCGTCCAAAGCTCATTCATCCAAAAGTGCAATAGCCAATGAAGATAATATGATGTCATCAGGGCCGAATCTGGGGGGATGCCCCCTCCTCTCCTCCCAAGAATTCTAGGAAGGGTAAGGGAGATGAAAAGTTGATAAACTTATATATATTAAGCATTTTTCAAGAAATTTTAAAGACATCCAAAATGGAGGAGAAAATATTATTATGAATAGTAGAAGTGAATTTATTTATTTTTTATTTTTTATTTGTTTTTAACACATTTTCTTGAAATCAAAACTTGTTAATGTTATCGCCAGGTCTGACCATCTGTCTCTACATTCATTATCTCTGGAACTAATCAGTTGATTTCGATGATTCTTTTTGCGTTGGGTGGAGGAAAAGGCATGCAGATATATATGTCTGTCTACGCATGCAATATTTCTGCAACTAATCAACCGATTTCAATATATTTGCATTTAATAGAAGAAAGCGTCTTGTTTTGCATGCACATATTTTTAGTTCCCGATAATGAGGTGGGGGGGGGGGATACCTAAAAAGCTGCTACATTTTTAATTTGGACCATTAGAAGTGAAATATATCAAAGAACTGTGCCCTTTAATCCACCCTGGGTGAATAAAAGTTTCCCTTTTTTTATGTAAAGCATTTTTTTTAATTACCTCATAAAATCGCAACTATTTTTTATGTTTATTTAAATATACCTAAAACTTTTAAATATTCATTGCAAGTATCATAAACGAATAAATTTAAAAAAAAAACTGCAGAGGCAAAAACTACAGTTTTTGTTAATGTGCTTCACAATATTACTATTTGTTATCTTGATAAGGAAACCAGAGATCATTACGATTAATATAGTTGTCAAATAAATTTATAGTTCCTTGATTGTGTAATTTCTTCATTTTTTTTTTTATATAGTGTTAAAAAAGTTTTGAAGTTCACTGTTAAAAAGTATGTGTATTTCACCATACTTATACTATGAGCAGCACTAACAATTTTATTTCAGAATATTCCTACCATGCCATTCCATTACCATGCTTTTTCCAATAATTACTGAAAATCAACAATTTGTTAATGAGGTGTATATTTATTTTTGATTCCTTTTGAACCATGGAATCTAGGTTGCATTAAAAAGGAACGATGTAAATTAGGGTGTCTGGAAAAGAGTTGCATAGGAAAAAAGACTGGGGAAGGGAGAGGTAGTACCTGGTAAGCAGTAAGCAAACCTCATTGCCTTTACATTCTACCATCAAATGGAAAATTTCTATCATAAACACATTGTGCAAAATATTTGAAAAAAAGTTTGCAATTTTCAGATTTTTCTATCTTTAGAGGGTGCAATTTAAACATTTGAGTGATTTGGAAAGTGCAAATTGTAATATTTCATCAATACCTATTTAATCCAAAAAGTGTTTTTAATTTAGCTGTAATAACAAAAACTTTGAATATCTACAGACTTCTCAGTTTCAACACCATATCATAACTACACTGGTGGAAATTGAAAAAAGAACACCTAGAAAAATTCCTTTAGGAATGTCATATTATAATATGTTAATAGTTAAGGGCAGCAGAAACCATAATCCAAGATTGAAAATCATTGGATGAAATAATGATGTCACTGAGGACGACAACATGCAAATGTACACAGCGTGTATTTAAGGACTAGGGTGTAAAAAGAAAGAAGTTATTCATCTTGTGTTGTTCAGTGCTCTTTGAAGAAGCTGCCATGTCTGGATGACACAGGTGTGCAACATTTGTTCAGTTAGCAGAGTTTGAGTGAGGTCGTATAGTGGGTCTTCGAGAAGCAGGTTGGTCTTTTCATCAAATTGCACAACACTTTAGACAAGAGGTATCAACAATGGTACAGTGGTGATGTCGATGGTCAGAAGAGCATTCGCACACTCGCAGACATGGTTCCATGCAACACAGAGTTACAGACCCATGAGAGGATCAGCCTATCAGGAGGGCAACGGTGGCAGAGCGGGTAGCTATGGTGTCACAAATTCAATATCATTTGTCGTACCAAGGGTGTTACAAGAACGATACATAATTGTCTTTTGGAAGCAGGACTATGGGCACATGTGCTGCTAGCACGGTTACCACTGTCACCTCGTCACTGTTGAGCAAGTTTGCAGTGGTGTCAAGAACAAGTTCATTGGAGGGAAGAATGGCAGTCTGTGGTCTTTAGTGATGAAAGCCAATTCTGCTTAGGAGCATCTGATGGTCATTTATGTGTCTGAAGATGACAAGGTGAGCAGCTTCTTCCATCGTGCATCCTCCAGCGACACACAGGGCCCACACTAGGCATCATGGTGTGGGGAGTGATTAGCTATCACTCTTTACTCAAGGATTTATAAAGAAAATAATGTCACTAATTCAAGAATACAAAAATGCAAAAAAATATGATTTACATATGCTTATTAACTATATTTTATTCGTTGTCACTTTCTGACAATAAACCAGGGATGGGCAAGTTCTTCAATAAGAAGAGCCACATAAAATATTTTTCAAACATTTTTAAAATTTCAAGAGCCACAGAAAATATTATTTCAAAATTGTATTTATAGATAATAAAAAATACAACTATGTAGTAGTTCTACTCACCAAAGCAGAATATGTTTAATCTTTGCTCATTGAAGACTTTGAGTCTTCAATGAGCAGATTTTTTTGCAGTTAATAGTTTAAAATCTGGCTGGTAGGATGTCAAAGCTGTTCTAAGAAGCTCAGTGAGGTGACTGTGAGTGAGGATAGCACGATGTTTTGACTTGACAAATTTCATTACAGAGAAGAGAGATTCACAGCAGTAAGTTGTCCCAAAAACAGAGTGTATTCGGAAGCCAGTTTTCTGAAAATTGGAATACTTTGCTTCTGGGATTTGTTTTCAAAAGTCAGTTACTAGTTATGTCCCACTACCACAGCAAGCACATGACTGTACTGCATGAAGAGTGATTATGCAGAGTCCAGTTGCATCATCCATACTTGTTTAAAACAAGTTTTGGTTATGTTTTCGTTTTCTTCGTAATCTATTGAAAACGGCGATTTTAGTGGTATACTTCTGATCGGATCTATGGGAAGCCTACCATTTCCTCTGACAGATATCAAAGGGTTAATATAAAATTTTAGGAAGATTGGCAATGAAACTCAATATTGTCTTGGGAGCTGCAGTTTGCCTACCTTTGCAATAGACTTATTCGTTTGGTAAGACGAATTAAATCATTTTCATCGCTTGAAACATTTTGGCCATCGTGTTCATACTCCAATGGTGTATCTGTAGTACATTTTCAAAGTTAAAACTACTTCGAAAAATGTGACCATAAAAGTAACATCTTTGTTATAAATGTAAATTCTAGGGTTTTTTTCCTAACTAGGAATATTTTTTTCTGAATGAAATTCAAATGGAGATTTTTAAAAAGGCACCATTTGAACCATGTTAGATCAAAATAAATCACATAAAAAGAGAATGGAATTTTTTTTCTAAACCGCGTTAAATCAAAATCATGTAAAAACAGAATTGGGTGTATGTAAAAATTCCCCCTATCAAGTGAAAAACGTTTTAAACGGTGCATTTCAACAAAAAATTTTCTTTCATATATGCACGAAGTTTGTTCTTTCAACAAAGAAGAAGCTATGAAAATGCTTTCAATGTGTTGATTTCTCAAGTCATTTCTTGCTTTTGACTTGGAAACTTACTGCATTGCTGCAAAGTGGGTTACCGAGATTAAAAAAAGAATGGAAAGTAAATAACAGCAATGAAGACTGTCTGTACTTTTGTCATTGTTTTGCGCAATGGACTGAACTTTTTTGAAGTGGATTATGGAAATAAAAACAGAGAAAAATAAAGGAGAGAAAATGAACAACATCAATGATTCCAGAAACTTCCACTGCAAATTTTAATTATTATTATCCATCATGTCTTATTCTCTTAAGTATAGTGAAAAAACTGCAATTTGAATCCATTAATAATGATGACAAAATAATGCAATGACTTAACCCTTTAATGCCCAGAATGGCCCAAAACGGCCGAGATTTTGAAATGGACTAGTCTGAATAGTGCTATTTCTTTGTCTTTACTACCCTCTACATTTTTCTCAGATTTCTTGGGCGTTGAAGGGTTAAACTTCTAGTATGACAGTAAATTATAACTAATGACAATAATATATGAAACCCAATATTGTGAACATAACATTTTACATAAGAAAAAATGAGATAAATTATCCTAAACAATATTTTACTAAATTATCAGTGAATTGTTCAAAATCAATCCTTATGTTAATGGCCATAACCAAGCCAAGTTGTAGGAAAAAAAAATGGGGGGAGGGGGAGAGTAATGCAATCATGCTGGAAAAAAGTTAGAGGAGGAAGCCAAGAGACTGAAATGTGTTGCTGTGTAACATTGTACTCACCGTTTTCAAGGTCTTTTAAAAATTCCTTAAAAATTGCGGGAAATGTGCACAAATTAATATTTTTTTGCCTTCATTACTCTTAGCATTCTCAAATGGGGGATTCCCCCCCTTGCCCCTCCCCCTAGATCCAGCCCTGGGGTAAAATAAAGTGGAAATTGGGGCTCAAACCTTCCAAATAGTTTTATATATGTGAGTATATTAATCATGGAAATAATTTTGAACTCCGTACGAAAATCGTGAAACCACCTTGGAAACCCTTTCCTATCTAAAATTCTACTTCACCAATTTGACCAATCATGACATTTTATGAATTAGTATTGGATGAATCGTACTATTGGACGAATTGTACCATTGGACAAAATGGTATTGGACAAAGTGTACCATTGGTCGGAACAGTATTGGACAAATCATATCATTGGATGAATAGTCAATTGGAACAATCGGGATTGAACAAATCAGCATTGAACCAAATGGCATTAGACGAATCATCCGAGACCAATAAAACAAAAAAACTCCCCCCTCCCTGAAAAAAAGGGGAGAAAGCTGTAATACATTTGTTTTATTATATCTTATGAATGCAAGGGTTGTTCAAATAATTTTAAGCAGCTATTTTCTTAATTTTATTATACTGATAGTTTTAAGCAACCAGTTTAGCTTTGTTAACTTTATTGAAACTATTTTAAAGTTAACAAGTTTGTATTAAATGAAAGCTTGTAATATGGAGAGTGTATATGGTATATATGTATATCTATCTCCCTCTCAACCATGTTGGTATAATAATTTTCCTCCATGCTTTCTCCTCTGAAAAAGGGGGGGGGAAAGTTTAAATAATAGTGTCACTGTATCTTGTGTGACTCCATTATTTTCAGGTCCAGACTGCATGATCATGGTATAACTGTCCACCATTACAACTGAGAACCCATAGGTACTTAATCATAACAAAGCCCTTCGGGGCTAGCCTCTTGGCATTGAGGATTAAGTAATCACCTCTCAGCAGTGCTTGCCAACTTTCCTCAGAGTCCCAAGTTTGATCCCAGCAGTGGGAAGCTTCAACTCGGCATGATATGTTCTCTTCTCTAAGCAGAGCTGCCCAAGTGTGATTTGGCTGATAAGTAGTGATGTTTGGAAAGTCAGAAAAATATTTCTCTCATGAAGCAAGAATTAATTAGATAAAAATTAATGAGTTGAATTCAGATGTGGTTCCCTGCTCTGTGCCTAGATGGCAGCACTAATAAAAAAGATGGTATCAGAAGTCACCTTATAAGAAGAGAAGGACAATCACAAGCATGTGACTGGAATAGCATTAGTGTGGTTACGGGTCTTCAGATGGCTTCCTTCCACTTCACAATGTAACATATGGCCTCACCGGCGAAGGTGTTGAACCCCGAGATTTACCTGGCTCACAGACATCCTTTGAGATGATTTTCCGAAGATTTAAGGAAGATATCACATTTGTTTCCTCAATCATTGTAGAAGGTTTGTAAGGGTTTAAGGCAAGATTGTCACAATGGCACCATTTCAAGCAGGCCTGTCTGTGTGTGGATGTTAATATGATACAACAGATTGATAGGCATAGAGTCTGGCCTTGTAAAACCTTGTCATGATTGAGACAGATTCCTTCCTTCCTGTATCTGCAATGTCTGAAGGCAGAGATGATGCTGTTACTCCTGTTCTGTCAAGACAAAATCCATTATAGCAATCATTTTGAAAGGTTGTGATTGTAACCCAGGATTCTCTTGAAGAAGTCTTCTGATTGTTGGAGTTGTCTGGATTTTCTACCATAGCTTTGAGATAACAGATATGGCCACCTCCATGATTGTTTATTGCCTATAATCTTCTAATAACTCTCCATTGTTTTGAGTCATCTAAATAGTTTCTTCGAATCATCATGGAACAGCAGTATTCTAGACTGGCAATGCAGTATTTCAATTTAAAATGACTCTGCTGAAGTGATCCTTTTGTAGGATATCTATTTTACATCATACATGATTTATATTTTTATTTTTTAAAACTACACATTAAATTTCTTAGGATTGTTAAAAAAATTATATTTATCTCTAATGATTATTTTTATTCACATTTTGGTAATCCATGCTTTTGACAAGCAGTATATATCCGAATATTTGTAATAAATGTTACTCTCAATTGCTTGTCCATCTGATTTCTTTCAAGCCTAGAATGTGTAGGTTATAATCCTAAAATTCTTTAGTAAGGACCAGAATAATCCCTATTTAGAGTTTTCACATTTAAATTACGAGTTTTTAAAGAAAATGGTTAATAGGTTGTTTTTTTTTTAAGTTAGGTTTATTAAGAGAGATAAGAGTTAGAATATCAAACAGCCCTTTAACTAGAGGCATGGGGCAAAACCTGTTCTACCCACTAGTAAGGTCTTAAGCCACCAATTTTGGTGGGAACTTCAGACACCATATTCACAAGTCAACCTTTTCAAGAATCTGAATCAAAAGAGAAACTGACTTGCCTGAGACACATTACTTCAATTTAGGGTCAGTAATATCCCTAGTCGCAAGGATTCAACGTAATATGGCCTCTGATCAGGATTAGCCACTAAGCTGATGCAAGTTATCATGTGCATCTGTTCACTTGGGGCTGCAGCCCACAAACAAGTAGAAAACTATGGCAGATCTTTCCTCATAGAAGCCCACCACTGAGTAAGTTCATGATCTGTAACATATAACCCTTAAATTGTCAGGTTTCTCACAATGCATTCAATTGTGGCCAACATTTTTGTTTTTATTTGTGCTAGAAAAACAATTTAATTTTTGGACTTTATCCTGCAGAGATTAACAGATATATGTTGGTCATGTTACATACCAAATGAAAAGCATCTCCTTAAAAATAAAATAACAGAAAATCAAACTAGAATGAAGGCTACTTAAGCCTAATTTTAAGAAACTGTAAATCCTCTTTGGATTCTAAGGGTTAAAGCTATTAGACTGTCCTGTAGGTTTCAATGGGCAGCACCAAGACCTTGTAAGATTGACCATTCCTCAGCAGGTTAAAAAAAAGAGTGATCGTAGATGGCCAAATCAATAGGAATTGATCTGGCAGCCCTTCTGTTCCTTCCAGAAAAGAAAATGTCTCCTTTAATAGCTAAATAAGATGAGATGAGGTCAGAGTTTATATACTTTGCCTGGACAGTGCTGTGCATTGTTAATAGGGGATTGGTAAACAGCTCTCCCTACCTTTACATTTTTAATATTATATAAATATGTACACCGAAGAGCAAAAACATTATGACCAGCGCGTCTTTATGCAAATTGAAGCAACTGTAGATAAACAACAGTGCTTGTGAAGGTCATCAAATGATATAAGTAACACCTAATACTGAGCTCTGTTAATCAGTGCTATTCTTGTTCTTCAGATGGGGAAGGCAGTGAACTTGGTGAGTTTGAAAACAGCCAAATTGTAATGGCCAGACGACTGGGTCAGAGCATTTCCGAGACAGCAAGACTTGTGAGGTGCTCACGATCTGCTGTGGTTAGTACCTTCAGAAAGTGGTCCAAAGAGAGAAAAACCATGAACAACCACCAGCAAGATGTGGGCCCGACCCATGGCTCATCAATGCTGGAGGTGAGCGAAGGCTATCCCATATCATATAAGCCAACAGAAGGGATACTGTGGTACAACTCGTCTGTAATTTGAATGCAGGACAGGAGTAATGTGTCACAACACAATACATTGAACTCTGCTGAAAATGGGACTGCATAGGCGCAGGCCGCTCTGAGTGCCCATACTAACCTCGGTTCACCATCGAAAGCACCTACAATGGACACTTGAGCATCAAAACTGGACCTTGAATGAATGGAAGAAGGTCGTCTGGTCTGATGAATCTCTTTTCCTGTTGCACCATATGGATGGCCGGGTACGTGTGTGTCATTTACCTGGGGAAGTGTTGGCACCAGGATGCACCATGGGTTAAAAACAAGCCGATGGAGGAAGTATAATGCTTTGGTAATGTTCTGCCAGAAAACTCTGGGTCCAGTCATTCATGTGCAGGAAACTGACGTCTACCACCTATTCATCTTCCACATCATTGCAGACCAGGTATATCCTTTCATGGCAACAATATTCACCTCTAATAGTGCCTTCTTTCAGCAGGATAAAGTGCTATGACACACTGCCTGGATTGTTTGAGAATGGTTTGTGGAACATGAGGAAGGCTTCCAGGTATTGCCCTGGCCTCCAAATTCCCCAGACATCAATCCAATCCAGCATCGTGGTTTGTGTTGGAACAGCATATCCAATCTGCAGCAGCTCAACCGTGTAACATACAAGAGTTAAAGGATCTGCTGGTAACATGTTGGTACCAGATACCACAAGACACTTTTAGAAATCTAGTAGCATCCATGCCTCACCAGGTAAGAGCTGTTTTGGAGGCACATGGAGGACCAACATATTAGGCAGATGGTAGTTGCTCTCGGTGTAGTTGTTTCTTTCACTCTTCGGTGTAGTTGTTTATTTATATTTGTTTTACCAAGTCATTTTTAGTTTCATATCATTTAAAATAATATTGGATACTTTTAAGAAACAAATAAAACTTTTTGCATATAAGTTTCTTATTACTGTCAGAAAAAGAAATACTGTTGAAAGAAGAAAATACATTATATGATCAATGTAACAATAATTAAGCAATCATAATTTACAGGTATGCAACTTTACCTCGAACTTCAGTGCCTGTGTTGCCCATGATATCTGCTGCAGGTCAGTCCAGAGGAACCTTGTCACAGTATTTTAATTCACTTAACTGCCCAGTATGTGAACAGGCTACAAACTTAGGTATATGCAGTTCATGCCGCCAAAGTCCACAAATGACATCTATTGTTCTTAATGACAAGATTAGACAATGTGAAAGAACATACCATCACTTGTACCAGGTAATTAATATGATTATATCAATTGCTGAAAATCTGTTTAAACTATTCTCCTTCTTTTATTATCTTGATAGTTTTAAACAACCAGCTTTGTTAACTTTATTTAAACTATTCCAAAGTTATAAGACAATATTTCATGTTTTATTATACTGAATATGTAATTTGAAGTTTTTTTGCAACTTTGCTTCTGAGTCTCAGTTAAGTTTCAACTTGAGTGTCAATATTGGAATGATATTCAGTTAAAAAGTCTTAAAAATAAAAAATAATCTAAAATAATTGTTTCAGAAAAGTAATATTAAATCCAGAACTTGATAGATTTGCAAAATATTAGATGTTCTCATGGAAAATTTCCTGTTCTGTACAATAAAACAAATAAATTTGCCTGATAACTATTTTAAATATGATACTTAGTTCATAATATGATTTTTAATATATTTCAGTTACAAACAAATTTACTCAGAATTCTCTACTATTCAAACATTTAAATGATAGTTCAAATTACATTGTATACAAATAAACTATATGCAAAAAAAGTACAAATATGTGTATTAATTATGTTCATCAGTTATGACTACTCCAGCATCAAGTCAGTGATTCACAGTTGGAATTGGTGAAAGTTATTCAGTGGTATGCCATTCAAATTTATTTATGTAATTCATTGTTTCTTGTGCTGTGCAAGTACAGACTAACTTCAGTGGGAACATAATCTAAGGCCCAATTTCAATGGGAAAAACAAAGCAGCCTTCCCCCTTTCATGAGAGGTGATTCTATAAATAGATTGCACCCACTTGTTTCCCAAATGTAGAGGAAGAGGCTGGTTTTCACACATTTGAGGTGGATGTTAAGAAAATTTCCGATTTTGTGATATATTGTTTCATTTCCTGTTATGTTTGCAGTCTTATTACTTTTGCTAAAAGAAGAGTAGAGAGAAAAGAAAGCAAATAAATTCTTAAAAAAAAGATAAAAAATTAGGAAAGTTTTTACTGAAAAAAATTTTCCACCATCTGTGCAGACAGTTAGTTTTTTATTTTCAATCATCCTCCACTAAAATGTAGTCATTATGGAAGGGAGAGCAAGCAATTTTTCAAGCCTGGATTAAAACAGTTTTTCACTTTCATGAAATGATGGGATATGAGTTTATTGTGCTAATAACTGTACCACTCATTCTCCTGTGGAGTCTACAAATTATTGTTATTACATTTTAGGTTTAGTTTACCCGTTCCTTTGGTTTTGCTGTTTATTGTTCTCATATTGCACTTGTCTTTAGTGTAGGTGAAGAAAGGTCACTGTGTCCATCAGATGGATTGTTAAGACCTGATCGTGAGCACAGAAGAGCCACATATATAATTCTGCACCATATTAAAAACCATATTGTATAATCATGATAGGAAACTCTCATCTACATCTAATAGCTGTCCAGTGGATATTATTAATATGCCTTATAGCCCTAGAGAAGATGACTAGTGAATCCTCTTTATGTTATTCTTAGCTTTGTGACCTAAATAGTTTACCCATAGTGCAAAGAAAATGTGCTTTCAGAAGTAATAAGTATAAGCTCCTAACATCCAGATCTTTGTCTTCCCCAAGCCATTTTTATTCCTTTTGTAAAATATAGTAAGGAGAAATTGCTAAGACAATCAAAATGACTTAGTTTTATTAATATTTAGACCTCTCACTTATTCATTTGCAAGCTTTCTTGGATCACGAAATGGTCAGAGGAAGTTCTGTATGATTAAAAGAAAGCATTAATGATAATATAGAAACTTTATTTTGGTAATAGTTTAAATTCTTTCTTTTGCTTTAAAACTCTGATCAACGTTAATATAAACTATAATAAAATCTATATCTTGATTGTAACCATAATTTAATTGGTTGGAAAATATGAGGATAAGTTGGAAATCAAGCTCCCCAGTTTGTTCTTCTCCAAACCAACAGATATCTAGGGCTGTGCCACCACTGCATGTTAGTACCACATAGGGTCACGCACTGGGAGCAGTCGTCATTGTTACACACACATGGTATGAGGAACAGAGTCAGAGAAAACATGGTAAAGGTACTGCACATATATATAAAACTCAAGAATCAAGCAATAATTTGTTGTTTTTTTTTTGTGGGCACAAAGATTCAATGGTGGAAATTCATTAACAGTTTGTGGCTGTGTATGGTTCAGATGTCCTGTCATTGCAGCATGTGAGGAAATAGTAATGGGAGTATGGATATGATCATGTGACTGTAGTAGATGAGGATTTCCACATCTGGCAATGGGCCAAACCATACAGTCCAGACCTGGTGCCATCAGATTTTCATTTGCTTAGAATTTCACTTTATAAAGAAGCATCTCTGAGGATGACACTTTCCATCAGATGATGCAATCAAAAAGGAAATTACAAAGTGGCTTCAGGAGCAGCAGACTCCTTATATTGGCAGGGCTTTGATAAGCTGATCAACCATTACAACAAGTGTCTCAACAAGCTGGAGATTACATGGAAAAATAATACAGATATATGTGGATATTTTCTGTATATAGTCTTCAGTATAATTTCAGTTTGAACAGGTAAATATTACCTGCCCAACACAGAAATTAATTAGGGAACCTTTCTTTCTGATTTGCCATTATAGTTTTTATACTTTAGGTTAATATAGCTGCTCTTAGTACAAGAAACAGTGATAATTTTGATTTTTGCAGTTAGTAGTGATATTATAATAAATTTAAATATGTAATCATAATTTAATTGGTTGGAAACTTCCATAAAAGTAAAATGATCTTAAATCATCATTTTTAAATAAGTGTGGTGCATTTAATCCTTGGAGCATGAAAAGTTTCCACATAAGCACCAGATTAAAAGACACTTATCAAAAAAAAACAGAGATCAGGTTTGAGAGCCTTCCATAATGACTACATTGCCAGATGTGGAAATCCTCATCTACTACAGTTTTACTGTCTGGATTAACAACGAAGATCAGAGTATTCTAACTCATAGTGGCAAGGCTTATGAACTGCTGTTTTAAACGTATAAATGTTAAATATTAAGTTATTAGTTATGGTTAATAACATTATGTGAATTCTAATATCTGTCACGTAGATACTACAGTATTTCAAAAGTTTATAATCGTAATTAAAAGTATTTGTTCTTCCAGATTTGTCAGAGTTGTTCAAAAGAAAGAAATAACATAACCTCCTGTATTTCACTTGACTGCCCAGTCTTGTTTCGATTATATCAAGCTAAAAAGGATCTTTCCCAAGCTCCTTATCTAAGAGACTTGTTAATGCATGAATTTTTTTGATGAAATTTTTTCATTCTTTAGAACTGGTATTTTAGCTTATATTTAAGCTAAGATTTATTTTTTAAAGTAATATTTGTACATTGTGTTCATAAAATCAAAAACAAAAATTATCGTTTGTGAATATTTTTAATGTGTGTTCGATTTGTACATTTTCAGTGATTTTAAATAGTTCTTCATTGTATTGATGTCAACAATGAGTTTTTAAACAATAATATACTTGGCTACCTGAATACTGATGCAATATGTATTATAATGCCTGTTTAGTAATTTTTTTTAATAAGTAGGAGTTTAAATTTATCATTTTATCCATGTATTTAAGCATTAATTATTGTAAAAAGAAATATAAACTTAAGAATATAAAAAAAATTAAAAAAATATTTACTTTCAAATTCAAAATTTAAGACACAATTCCATGTTATATTAATGAGAAGCTGAATTCAAATCTATATAATTCCTAAAATAAGTTTTAATTGAATATTCTGACTGAAGTGAAGTTAAATCACAAAAATTATTATATTAAACCATTTGTTTTAAAAAAACTATTATTTCCAAGGTTTAAGTAATGATTATTTCAGTTTTTGTTAATTTGAAAAAGGAAAGCTTAGGATGACTGTAATAGCATTGGCTGTTAAATTTTCCAGCTTGAATAAGTTTTTTAATACTAAACAAATATTATTGGAAATCAGAATTTAGATAAATTTCTTTGAGATCTTTTGCTTATCCTCAGTCTAGTTTTTTCATAAAAAACTTAATTTAGAAATTACACAGCTTTAAGTTTAGCTTCCAACTGATATAAATAGGGTCATACCTTAAATTTTGGACACCAGCATAGTTGAAATGGTAGTGAACTTTGTGTTGGTGACAAAGTTAAAACTGTTTAATTTGTGTGAATTGCTTTTTTTATATTTTGAATAATTTACATCATGAAAGTCATGAACTTATATTGTTTTTAAAGTGCATATAACTGATTCAACTTTTCATTTCCTATTCTCTTTATGTTTATTACATGTAAATATCAATAGTAGCAAATGTAAAGATAATGCTACATTTACTGTTTTAAAAATCCACATAGATTGAACTTCAGCCAGTTCAAAACCAACATCATACACATATATATATACCTTTAAAATATGTTGCCATATAAATAGAAAATATTGTTTTTTTATAATATAGAGTTTTAAATTTTTACTAGAAGAGATTAAGCCATTATTAAACTAAGATGTGAGAAGTGATTCCCCAGATAAACACTTTTTTTTGTTACCAAAATAAAATTTCAAGATAATATATGTTTTATTTATTTGGGCAGTAATAATTATTTCTTACCATCTTATTTGTATCAAGAATTGCAATATTTCACAAATGTGTTGAGAAGTAGTTTGCTTAAAATGTGTACTAAAGCTAGTTTTAAAAAAAATGTCAATTTCAAAAACCATTATGATAATCTATTACACTACATACTACATTGCAAGAACAACAATAGTTCTATTTGTGGTATTTAACAGCTACATCAGTTTTGACAGTTCCATTAATAAATGTTTCAAGAAGAATGAGCTTTTCACAATCTTTAAAGTTTTGCAGCACTCAGTACTAACTAATAATTAGTAGAATTTTTTTTGTTTCAAAACTATGTGAAACCCTTATGTAAGGAAATATTTTTGAAAAATGGAGCTTCAAATTTCTGTTTTTGCCAACTTCATATTGAAAGTTTACATTTAAAAAAACACAAAGATTAGAGATAACTTAGAAGCTTTATCTGGCTTGTCCTGGTTTTCCCTATAAATGAACTTTCATACAAACACAAGAAAATGTGCTGGTGTGGTAGTCAGTTACACTAACCACTGGGCCATATGGGACAATTTTGCTGATATTATTTCATTTTTATTGTAAATAAAAATAAAGTTTAATCAATTAATGAAATAGTATGCAAAGGGTAGACAAAAATATTTCGGTGTAATGCCAATAAAAAGGGAAATGCAAAAGTTATCTAACTATAAAATGGGCTTTTTGTTTTTTAAATGTCAGATATGCTGAAAATCTCAAATGTTATGAATATTAATTTATGAGCAATATTTGTTTAATATATAAAAAGTTATGGAAGCTAAAATATTTAACAGCATCATTGTTAGTCATAAGAAATTACCTCAAAAGTTAAAAGCATAAATAATAATTATTTTATCAAACGTTTACTAAACAAAGTGGGGGTGGGAGTGACTCAGTCAGTAGTGCACCAGGCTCCTAATCTGCAGTTCCCAGGTTTGAGACCCAGCTGGGCCAGCATTGAGATTTATCTCTGCAAAACTTCCCCACGCTGCCCATGGTCAGTAGGAGACACAGATGGGCTTGGAAAGGCCGCCACCTGTCTTATGGAACATTAAGTTGTGTGCAAGAGAGCCATACCCTGTGCATGTTAAAGAATATGCTGTATGGTCTTGACTGGAGGTTACTATCTGTCTCCCAACAGTTGTTCCAGTGGGTCCCCTTCCCCAATCTTCTCTGAGAAACTCGGGGTCCTTGTGAACCGGCCATTTAGCCCATTGTCTGCAAAAAGTGCCATTCAGAAGGAAAACAACCCAGCTAAACATTCTATTTTTAGGAGTTTATGAAATGGTTTAGTTTTTGCAAGTTTTAAATAATATGTTTGAAAATGAACAATACTGTGTTAAATATTCTAGCTTTCATAACTCTTTAAATACTGAACGTTTTTTAAAATAAAGATTTTTAGAGATTTGATTCAGATCTTTAGCATGTTTCTGGTGTAATTTTTTCCCCATGTAATAGTTGCACTTTATATTCAAAATTTTCCATCTAAAAAATTAGTACAACCATTATATGAGGATTTTGTGTGTGTTGGAAATCGGGTGTAAGTATAATTAATCTCTTGCATTTTAATGTGCTAATAAAAAGTTTAAATATATGGAATAAAATAGTATGGGACTTCAATCATAATATAAAATATTTAACTGATCACACATTGAATCAGGCAGAGTAGTGCATTTTATATCTCAAATTTCTGATATATTTGTTGTGAAAATAAGATGTGACTAGTATGTAAGAAAAAAAATACTGAACTTTGTTGTTCTAAAACTAGGTGCAACCCTTTAAGTAAGTATTTTTGAAATATGAGTTCTCATATTTCATTTTCTGCCAACATAATATTAAAAGTTTCTATTTTTTCCCATTCCCTATATATATGTAGTTGTTGCCATATTCCAAAGTTCAGTAGATATTTAGGAATTTTTTGTTCACTAGTATGCATTTTATTTGTTGCTTTTAAAACATTTACAGTCTTTTTTTTTAATTCTGTATTTAAAATGTAAAAATTATCTCAGCTTTGCAATACATACATGTTAAAATAAACCTCTTTTTGTACTGAAATGAAATTCAAGAAATTGTAACTTTAAGAGTTTGCAATCCAAAGTGTTTCATTTATTTTTAACAGCCATCTTTGAGGATGTTTAGTTGTTAGCTATAAAGAATGATAAAGTTCTATAAGTTTGGAACATTGGTTAGAGAATGATAATTGTATAAAACAGGTCTGTCCAAATTTTTCATACGGTACATTAAAATAAAAAAAATGCCTTTCCATGCATTAAAAGTATGAAAAAGATAGGTAGGGGAAAAATTAAATGGGAAAATGGATATTATTATACAAAAGTGAAAATTTAACAAATAATATGTTTAGACACAATTAAAAAGACCTTCTTGCTCAGAAAATAATTAAAATAACAAAGTTCTCTGTCTTTGAGAAATAAAAAATTTTTGAAGCGTGTTCTTCAAACTATATGCATGTTAGAAAGTTTTAAGAGCAAACTCTGAAGAGTTTTGGAGCAAGGACAGCACTCCATCTTGAGTGAAGTGACACTATATGGTGACATTAGGACTGTTCTTTTTTTCCACATTTGTAAAGGGTGATTCCAGTGTCTCAGTTGCTGGTGGGGAAAGACAAGATTATTATTTCAATAGCCTTGCAGATGATGATTCCATAGTAAGTGAATGCATGTGCTAGCAGTGTGCTCCCGGTTTATGACAGCTGCGTACTGTATTGCCAGCTCAGCACTGGCAGTTGTTAGCTTGTTTTGGCTGACATCTGTCTGATGCTCTGTGAACAACTCCTGTAGAGAATATGTGGTTTTTCTGATATAGTAAACAGCAGAATTTTCCAGCAGATGTAGGGGAAATCTGTATATGCCAATTTTTTGAAGAAGGCAAAATTTGTCTCTGTCCCTTTTTATAATTTTCTTCAGATTTGGAGCTAGGTTGAAAACAGTATTGATTATTTGGGCTCCAAGTAATTTGCAGACTGATTCACACAGTACAGGAACATAAGATATAGATCTGGTAAAGGCTGCCTGCTCTGAGTCAGTGATTGGGAGGAGAGCCGAATCTGTTCTGTTGTCATTTCCGTACTTATTAATTAGCTTTTCTGTTGTTTTTGAGTAGTAGCAGTGGATTGGATGGTTTGAATTTCTTTGTTAAGTAAAAACTCATTTGATAAGAGACAAATTTAACCTCCTTCAAAAATCGGGTGTATACAGATTTCCCTTATATTTGTTGGATAATTCTGTTGTTACTATATCGGAAAAACCATACATTCTCTACAGGAGAGATTCACAGGGTATTAGACAGATGTCAGCCAAAACAAACTAGCAACCTGCTGCCAAGTTGGCAATACAACAAGCAGCTAGCATAGACTGGGAACATTACACACCGCTATCACATTCATCCACTTACTACAGAACCATTGTCCTCAAGGCTATTGAAATAATGGCCTCACCGGCAACCAAGACACTGGAATCACCACGATATGCAGAAAGAAGTTCTTAATAACCCTAATGTCACTACATAGTGTCGTTCCAACTGAAGACTGATCACTGTTCTTACTCCAGAAAACTTCGGCACAGTATATCGATTGGATTCAGCTGTTGATGTGGTTAAAATATTGTTTTAATTACAAAAATTGAAATTTGAAAAAAAAAAAAAAATCCATGATGGTTGTGGTAGTCTTCATAATTCCTCATATAAGTTTGTGGCTCCTGTTAATGGTAATGTAGCACATTCCCAAATTCAAGTTTTCAACCTCTGCTTGAGAATTGAAGAGTGTCAGCTAAATCATTGTTTCTTATTAATCCAAATGGTTGTGGTATATGAGATTGAGATAACTTTTTTTTCAATTTGAAAATACATAGCAAAACATAATTTTGAGAGAGGTTTTTGCAGGATATTTTGCAGATTGGCATTACATGAGGGTATATCCATTTATGCAGGCATATCTTCTTGTTGCATTCTCCAGCTAAAACACATGTAGAAAGGATATTAGGTGAAGTGAAGGATATGCATTTTTGTTGGAAAAAAATTGATTTTGTGCAGTTGAGACTCTCAAGCATGAGAAAAACATTCTCTGCAACAAATTCATCAGTTCACATGCATGAGCATAGTTGTATCTTAACTAAACAGAATTCCATTAGTATAGAAGCACGTCTTCATAAATTTCTTCCAGCTATCTTTCATCTGCAGTCTCTCAGTTTTTAGAAAGATCATTGGTAAAATTAATAAATTAGTGTAATAACTTACTCAAGAACTGTACATAATTAATACTATGAGAGTAAATGTATGAAAATAGATGTCAAACCTGCACAGAGAATAAAGTATCAGTGCTTATTTTTAGTAGACATATCTGTGTCAAGAATACCATATAAAAACAATGGGTAAATTTTTAGACATCTTTATGATATAGTGCTAATATTTTTTATATATATCTGCAGCTTTTGAATTGTATTTTCACACCTTTATTCCATATTTTAATTATAGCCAATGATATTGTCTCAATGATAGCATTCCAATGTTTTCATGTAGTTTAAAGAGCTTATATTAGTAACGACAACTCAAAAGTATTTTTATTATGATATTACGTCTATATATCATGCTGTAAAGTGGTCTTGAAATCTTTTACACAACTAGTTATTAAATGCAAAAAAATTCTGCAGCCAGAATTATAATTTTGCAGCTTGTACTGCTAAATTAACACATCCAATTTTAACATATTTCAGTTGATGTTTTCATATATTTTCTGCTGAATTTTTTCAGAAGTGCTAAAAAAGAAAACAATTATTTCTATGATTACTATGAAACATGCAGACTTTTGTCTCATTAACAGTTTATGATAAAAAAATATTGCATCATAAGAAAAAGTTTTCAGTAGCAAAAATACCTTTTTTTCCTTATACATAAATAACATTCAGTTGAATTACTAAACTAATATCAAAGTTACATCAGATAAAAGTAGTTGTGAAATTTAAATTGTTTTAGTAATACTAAAATTGCCTTTGTGTGCTTAAAGACAAACCCAAACCTAGTCATAACAGACAACTAATTTTTGTTGTAAAATGTGAATATTAAGTCCAGATTACATTCTTTAGTAGTCGTCAATCTTATTCAACTTCATTAATGCATTGTTCTATCTATATCTAATGGCATATAGCAGGAAAACAATCCATACCTTCAAAACACCGGAATAGATTAGTATTTCCTCAAGGTAAGAAATAACTCTTTTCCACTTCTTATTATGAAACACTTACCGTATAACAACCTTTACAGTATTATGGAATTTTTAGCAGTTAAGGTAATGAAACCTGTTGTACTGCCAAAAAATCAAACCAAGTGCCTTTTTAATACTAATTTTACCTATATTTCTCGTAGTAAATTTATAGTAATACATGCATTGTAAAAGTACCTCAAATAAAGTGTTATAAATGATTTACTAAGGATTTTCAATCATTGCTTTTATCAGATCTCAATTACGTTTTACTTGTTAGCTTAGTTAACAGCATGCATTGTCTCAGTGGGTGCTTAAAATACACATTAATCTCATTTTGACAAGTACTGTTATCCTATAATATAGGGGCAGTGGTGGTTAAGTCAGTAGCACTCCAGGCTCGTGATCTGCAGTTCCCAGGTTCGAATCTCAGCTGAGTCAGTGTTGAGATTTATCACTGTCTAGGGGAACCGATGAGCTTGGAAAGGTTGCCGTCCATTGGAAAGGATGTTAAGCTGTGTCTCTTTGTACGAGAGAGCCATACCCTGTGCATGTTAAATAACACTCTGGATGGGCTTGACAGGAGGCTACCATCTGTATCCCAAGAGCTGTCCAGTGGGCCCCTCCCAACCTTCTCTGAGCCTTTGAGGTCCTTGTGTGACCTGGTATTTAGCCCATTGTGTGCAAAAAAAGTGTCACTCAGAAGTAAAACAACCAAAATCAGTTTTTATGATAATTTTTGTCTTGTTTAGTTTTTTGAATTTCCTAATTTGTTGCTGATTTTATTACCTTTTCCATTTTAATAATTGGAAAGGTCAGTAATAGTGCTTTTTTTTCTTACATAATATTGCATATATGAGAGCAATGACCTGTACATGCAGGTTACAAACTATGAGTGAAAGAAAATAAAAACTATAAATCTTAAAACTTGTTTAACTTTAGCCAATATTATAGTTATTTACTATAATTCTTAATACAATCAAAATTGAAGTGTATATTATAGTACTTGAGAGAAATTCATTCTAATAGATTTTTTAAAATTTTCATTCAAAATTGAATGTAATAGTCTATAAACATTTATCACTTAGAATATTCAGAAAATAACTTATTACACTGAATATCTAAAATATGCGAAATAATTTGTTGTCAAGAAATTATATCTAAATGATTAAATATAAATTCTAGATCAACATTCTTCAACATTTTGCTGTGGCATACTCAAATCAGTAGTTCGTAAATTTTCTATGCTGCACACCTCTTTTGAAATGAATGTACTGCATATCTATTTGGAATCTGTATAGAAAATATGTATATCGCCTGGGCTTAGAAAATTTGGAAGTCATGGTAGTAATGAATCTTACACAATCATTACTACTGATCATTTACTTATTGCTACATCAAAAAGAAGAAAATTGCCATATTCAATGTGAAGAATTTTTTGTTAAAGTGCATTATCTGCCATTATTAGATTTTTTTCTCATAAAATAATGTCCCTAAGTGCAACCTATCACAGGTTGAGAACTGTGTTCTAAATGATCAAATACATTTCGAAATGTATTATTCTGTGAACGTTTGTACTAGTGTCAAAACTATTGAGCACAAAACGTATTCTGTTACGTGTCATTTTTGATTGCTCAACTTTCACCATTAAAATGCGAATTTTCGTCACTTATCAGGGAAAACGTAATAATGCGTGACAACCCCGGTGCACCGCAGTACTGTGACTGCATATCACCATATTGGAGTTGCCACAGAAACCACAATCGACTAACCAGGTTCCTGTCAGTTTAAGCTTGCCTTACATTTTGTCTACCTACAGCGGGAGAAGACCTTTGTGAAGAGAAAAGCACTGCTTGGGATTTAATAGCCTGCCTGTAAAATAATCATTGAGGTGCAGTGAGAGTGGGATCTTTTAGGAATTTTAGAACAATGGCCTAGGAATATGCCCAATCACTCACTGGATTTTGTCCAAATGCCAAATAATTAGATGGTATCTTTAGAATTTAGAGCCAAAAAAGTAAATAGAATTCCTATCTTTTTGCTTGGGGAAGCTAACTCGATGGAGAGTCTTCAGGCTGTCCCATCGATAAGTCGCACCTAATAGGGCTGCAGTCCCTTTCAGCATGACCTCCAATTTCGACCTCTCTGCCGGGACACCAACCGGCGGCCTCCCCAGCAATACCTCGAGCCGGACTTCACTGCAGCCAAGTAGACGACCCACATGACCGGTGACTCCCTTCCGGCCCCCAAAAGGCCACTCCATCCCAACTCCATGACACCCCAGACTTCACTGGGGCGATAAAGGATCCCATTCGACTGGGAGTCCTTTCCAGTCGGCAGGCCCTCAGTAAAGTCACTCCATCGGGGCACCAAGACGACCTATGACTTCGCAGGGACCGACCAATAAGTCCACCCGACACAGGTCGTGGGTACCGGTCGGCGGACCCTCGGCCAGTCCCTCCATCGAGGCCGCAAGGCACGCCAGAAACACCGACGAGCCGGCACCCAGTTTCACAGAGGCACCTTCAAATCCTCCACCATGTATTATGTTATCCTATATTTGGAAGCCTAAAGAGTTATGTGGGACTCTTAGTTTGGCTTTTCCATCGATAAGTCCGCTGGCCGGGATCACCACTCCCGGCCGCGAGCCTTCAACTTCGTCCTCTCCATTGTGAACGGGACGAAACCCCCCAGTGAACAATCTTCCGACCTCGGTATCATCGAGACCGCATCGAAGAGCCCACAGACGAGTGTACGAAGAGGTGCACAACTCGGTCATTAATGTATTGTTCTTGCCAAATATTATGATCAGATTTTACAGTAGACATGTAAAAATCAATCATGACATTTGTCAAAAAATTTGCCCAATAACTGTGCCCATTGCCTCTGGCACATTCCTGGTTAAGGCATGTAACTTAGACATGTTGAAACTAACAGGTTTTTCTCCACTTGTTTGTCTGCCTTCATGTTATCTTAGTAATAAATCATTTTCTACTGAGAAGAAGGGACCAAAAGTATTTTTCTGACTGATTAAAATCTGAATCTAGATCCGTAAGTTATATTTTGCTCATATATTCATTACTTATTAGATCAGTACATGCTCTCCTGATCCCTTTTACTAAGTATTTACCTTATGTGCATTTTTAAATGCTTCTCATATATATCATGGAGATCAACTCTGTGTTGAGGTTGCAAGTAAAGACACAAATGACTTTTAAAAGAAGGGAGTACTGTCGTTTAAAATTCAAAATAATATATTTCTATGAAGTCACTAAGTGGTGCTTTTTGACTAGGTTGAATAGAATTGTACTACCAACATATATTTGAAATTATCTCTACTATTTTTAACTTTTTTTTAACTTTTGTTACATTGGCTTAAGCAGTGATGTATCAATATCAATGCACTGATTGATTCATAAGTATTTCTCTGGGGCAATAAATGTAGACCAAGTGATCCCACACATGTGAAATACAACGGATGTATATAGGAAAATGGGAATACTCATCCCAATGTGCAAGGTTGCAGCACCTCTGGTGACAAATTGCAGTACTTGGCAATATTAACTTCAGACATATTACAGATAGCACCCAAATTCCAATGACAGAGTTGTAGAGCAGAACCAATTACATATAAAATATATCATTAACGTGAAAATACCTTTAAATAAGGTTCTGCCAGTGAAATCGGATAAAGGCTGCTGAGAACTGCAAACAAAGGTCATTTGGAAGTATCTGTTGCTGATGCCTCAACATTGTGGGGTATGTGACAAGTATTTGTATGTCCACCAAGAAAGGTTACTTCACGCCCTAGCAATATCACACAATTCCTCAGAGCGTGTTTAATGAGAGTTTGCTGCTCACACTGTATATAGCGATATGCAAATAGTCGGGCCACTTATTCCAGTGGTGCAAATGTTACCGTATACATCAGGGATTTTGCATTTAAAAACTCACCCCCATTCAACATAAAAAGTGATTCAAACTGAGTGAGCACCATGCTTGCATACTCGCATCAAAGGGGTGGCTCAGTCGGTAGCATGCCAGGCTTGTAATCTGCAGTTCCCAGGTTCAAGTCCCAGCATAAAGATTTGTCTCCACAAAACTTCCTGCCCTGCCCACAGTCAGTAGGGGACACCGATGGGCGTGGAAAGGCTGCATCCATCAGATGGAACATTAAACCATGGCCCTGTGTGTGGGAGAGCCATACCCTGTGCACGTTAAAGAACACGCTGGATGGCCTTCACAGGAGACTATTATCTGTCCCAACAGCTATTCCAGTGGGTCTCCTCTCCCAACTTTCTCTGAGCCCTCAGGGTCCTTGTGATCTGGCCATGTAGCTCATTGTGTGTAAAAAAATGCCGTTCAAAAGTAAAACAACCCAACTCACATAAAAGATTTCTGATATGTAGGATAATGAGCGTGCAGATATCATTACAAATAGTTGTACAGCAGCATAGACATTTCATTAACACTCCCATTTGAAATCACTATCTCGCAATACTCAGCATATGAGTATACAGGATTCTCACTCCTGTTTGAAAAATGACCAGGAGTTTAGGACGGAACCATGGTAAGAGTTTACCACCTACTCCACAATGTACACAGCTTCAATCTATGCATTTGCATCACCCAAATAACCGGTGAGGCCATTTGCATATAATATTACAGCATGAGCAACATCCTATTGTTGGCTGCATTCCAAGGAATGTGTGCGATATCATTCAGACTCAAAATTGCCTTTCCTAGTGGACATACAACACTACTTGCCATACACCCGGCTGTCGAAGTGTCAGCAACAGTTAATTTCAGATTATATAGATAGGATTTAAGTTTGATATTTGCCAAAAATTGAAGACTGAAATTCATATTCTTAAAACAGTTCTGTGTACAGCTCTTAGTATTGACAACCGAAAGGTAGAAAAGAATAAAAATATTCACTTTCGTTGCTTTAATAAACATAGATTTATTTTCAAGACACAAAATATGTAGATTACTGAATCATCTGTTATTAACTTATGAAAATTGTGTATAAAAATAAATTCATTATGTTTGTACAAAAATATTGGAAAGGTTCTGTGTATGTTTTCCATATTTTGTGGAAAATTCAACCTTTGATATAACGATAATACCTTATCCAGGATTGGAACTAAATTTTATGAACTGCGAAACGGACTCACAAATCCTTACTAGAGCATTTGAGGAAAAAAAATCCATAAATTTTTTGTGTTCTTGCTAATTTTCTTAAATATTTTATAATGGGTTATAAATTGTGTGTTTTTGATTTTGCCCGTTTTTCTATGTTGACATTAAAGGAAAAATTCTGCATCACTTTAGATGGAAAAAATTTATTAAAATGTTTTTTTGGTGCATAAGGATTATTGATTTGCACAGAAGTTTTTGTGAAGACGTTTAAAATGTGCCTTGATCTATAACTACATAGAATAAAAAGCATTTTCATCACAATTTCACTTAACATTTTTCGTAACAGTCATGTTTTCTATCGTACTTTTTAAAAGCGAATCATTATCAGCTTACATTTTAACCGTTTCATGAGCATGTTTTTGAAAGTTATCACAACCGTTGCCATATTGCAAACAAAAAAAAGTGGTTTTTAGAGTCATCCTGTAAATTCGTGTGTTATCTCAGGACATTTTACCTTCATTATTATGTTTGTAAGTTCTGTCAGATTGACAAAGAGTTTTGGATTAAATAGTAAGCACTTGTGTTACCTGTTATTAGATCTTTGTTATTTATCACAAAAATGTTCCTTTTATTGTACATATCTAACGATGTCGTCAAATGTTATGTCAAAGTAAGACATTTGTAAATTATATATATATTGCCTATATTAAATGTTTAAAGTGTTTTGGGTTAACCATTTTATTCTATGTATCAGAAAATAAAATACTGCTTATAATTGTTTCTTTTTTCTTTAATTAAAAGACTGAATGAGCATTTTTATTATTGTGCAATGGCATTTTAAAAGGGTAAGATAACTGCAGAGTGCTGACCCAGTTATTGATAGGGGCGGGGGTGGGTCAGTCGGTAGCGAGCCAGGCTCATAACTGTAGTTCCCAGGTTCGAGTCCCAGCTGGGTCAGCGTTGAGATTTATATCCGCAAAATCCCGCGCCCTGCCCACGGTCAGTAGGGGACACCGATGGGCTTGGAAACGCCGCCGTTCGTCGGATGGGACGTAAAGCCGTGGCCCCGTGTGTGTGAGAGCCATACCCTGTGCACGTTAAAGAACACGCTGGATGGACTTGACGGGAGGCTGCCTCCCAACAGCTGTTGCAGTGGGTCCCCTTCCCCAACCTTCTCTGAGCCTTCGGGGTCCTTGTGGTCTGGCTATTTAGCCCATGGTGTGCAAAAATGTGCCGCTCAGAGGTAACAACCCAGTTATTGATATGTATGGATTGCAACTTGCAAAAAATATGCACGGTATCTATTGGTATCATCTATCCGGTTCAGCCTACCATTTATTTAAAATATAGATTACGAAGCGGTTGTTAAGGGAATAACGAAACAATATAAAAAATATATTAAAATAAATGACAATTGAAAGTGATTTAGCCAATGGCTTCCTTCACAGCAGGCCTTCAGTAATGTGGCTTGGCAATGATCGGTTGATTTAAATTTGAGATATCACAAAGGATACTTTTATGTGAAGAGGGAATCGACATAATTCTTTTTTCACTCGAACAACTTTTCAATCTATGTATAAATGGGGAACACCTTTTTCTCTGGGTGAGTTGCCATTGTTTACTAATTTTGTTTTGTTGCATCCATCTGCCATTACGTTTCCTGATCTTGGAACACTAGAAATTTCGGGATCTCATTCCTCGAATACAATACAGGTATTGGCTCAACCGTCGCTCCAGGCATAATTTGATGTTCTCAAGTTGGAGTCCCACTGGTCAGCATTGAAATTTATAGGACGTTAGGAGGAATAGGATGTTAATCCATCTTGTGAATATTAAATAATACGCTGAATGGTCTGATGAAAGGTTTTAATCTTAATTTCCCCCCCCCCCCAAAAAAATGGACAAATTTATAATGTAATTTCCGTAGCTTTGAACTATTAATACTGATCATAACAATGAACTCAATAGAACAGTAAGTAATTCCTTTAAAGAAAACTTTAAATCAAGATCACATTTTTGTTAATATTAATTTTTGATACGCATAATACAGTATAATTTACAACCGACAAGAATAATACAGTAATTTTTTGGGTCATTCTTTCCGGCGGAGAGAGGCCTTTATTCCGATGGTCATATCCTTTATGCCATGAAAATGCCCAAAAATGACTTTCCGTACAAAAAAAACAGCTCATCTCTGTCCTGCGAAACAGGTCTTGCATCGCATTAGTATGGTTTATTTTTACCTACTCGTAAAATAGTAGTAAAACCCCTGAAGCAGCTGCTTGACACCGAGGTATGTGTCATGAGCCTATAAGTTTATACGCCATAATAATAGAAAGTATGTAAGGAAGGCAGGACCTCGGTAGAAAAAGGTCCATTTGATCAGTACTCAAGCGTGTCGATGATGGAACGACTGTAAATGTATTTTGATACCGAACTTGTAAAAAAATAAGGTTCCGGAATGCATGTCCACGAATGAAGCTAGCCGTGGCCGGAATTGCGACATAGGCGAAATCTTTTTAGTGTGTGTGGCTTAATTATATATGTTTAAGAGTTATTATATATGAATTTTTAAAATTAATTGCAAAAATGTCCAAATTGTGCATAAATATTGAAAATTTATGCAAACCGTAAATTCTCTTTAGAGTGGTAATTACGTCATTTGTGGGTAACTGATTTTAAATTTTCCCTTGGCCGAGTGGTTAGCGCACTTGGCTGCTGATCTGAGGGACCTGGGTTCGAGCCCCGGAGTTAAGGCATGGATGATCGTGTCGTTTTTTCTGCTGAGGTCCTGCCATCCTCACAGACCTTCTACTCTGGCATATAAACTGACAGGCTCCTGTCAGACCTCTGTGGCAAGCAGCTGCTTGAGGGGGTATTTGTTTTTTATATTTAGAAGGGATTTTATGCGTAAAAACTCTGTGCTTTCCGACAAAAAAATTTTCAATATTTAAATAAAAACTGGAAAATAATTACAAAGGGATAAAGAGCTGTGAAGAAATTAAAAAAATATTTTAATCTCTGAAATTTTAGATCGAATCCTTCCAGAACAATTTGCATTATATACTGACTACTACGGAAAAGTTTAACTTTACGAAAACGACAAAAACTTGAAATCTGAATGCTTACAATGAAATTACTTAAGTTTAAAACAGTATTAAAAAGTCCTATCAAAATTTAATTTTTTGTTATAATGACCCAATCAGATATCTCCTGAAGTAGTTACCATTTTAAGTTGCATATGTATATCTAATGATTTAGTTTTCGATCAAGTTTCAAATAATTATTCTTCCTAATTGCAGTATATGTTTGAGAAACAATATAAATAGTTCTGGAAGTAGTGTAATCGATATTTCCCCCCCACCCTCCTGAATCGGAAAAGTCAACTGATTTGAATCGGTTTTGACTTTTCTGATTCAGCTCCTATATCACGCTCCTAAGACATTATCAATCACATAATCAAAGAAATATGAATCTCTTCGAATTCCTTTCGTAAAAGATATCCAATAATAGATAAAATAATTTAGAAACAAATAGTTTTTAATCGGAAAATATACTAAAATGATGCAAAAACGTATACGTCTGTATTTTAGCACAAATAACTGAAAAACCTCAATAAAAAAAATATTCCTTGGCATCTGACTTTTTTATTGAGAACACAGATGGTCAGATGTTTACTAAATAACAGCTTGCTGGAGTTCACAGCTAGCTAGTGATTCTAAATATAGAACAGCAGCTACGGAGATGGCATAATCTGGTCTGCTAATAGCAGTTAGAGCGAGAGAAAGGCATTTTATTTTCTGACACATCAAGTTGAGGAACAGATTGAAAATATTAGCATTTTTAGAAGCTTTGAAAGCAAAACATATAAATAAAAAACTAAAATTCAAACTTTAATATTTTAATTAAAATTTTTATTGTATTAAAGACAGTTCAGGGCCATATATGCAGGCTTCGTGAACATGATTTTCAAGGTCGTGGCAGCATAAGGTTTAATTCTCTTTTTCAATGTGGTGTGCCGCAAAGTTGTTCGGAATTTTGGAGAATACGTGAATAGAAAAAGTTTGAAGAATTGGTTTCGGATAAAAATTGGTTGTCCTGACTGGGATTCGAACCCAGGTCTCCCAGTCAGGACAACCAATTTTTTTTCAACTAATTTTTTCAAGTGCTTCTTGTCTACAAGACGATTTCCTACGATAATTACAGAAAAAGTTTCCTTAACACTGCTTTATACAACTGACTTATGATGACCTGTCCATTTAGCCCATTGTGTGCACAAAGTGTGTCACTCAGGTAAGACAAACCATTTCTTTAACTCGCTGGGCTCGATAATAGTTTACTTATTTCCCCTTTTTAGGGGGAAGAAATATCGTAGGAACAAGTTCTTAGTTGCTTAAAGCCATGATGAGAAGAAGCTACACGTATACCAAATTCGGTGATCATAGCTCTTGCCGTTTAAAGAAATCCAGGAATTTTTTTCTCGGGAGCATATTTTGAGATGGAAAGAAATATCGGCGCGAAACTCGCAATCAAATTCACATTGCTTTATGTTATAAGGGGAGTAGCATACTGAATTTTGTAGCCTTGGTTCTTAATGGTAAGTAATGGTCACTTGGTCTGTAAATGGCAGCTAGGTAGTCACTGGAAGGAGATCTATCACCAATCCCCTGTAATGATGCACAGAACCGGTCGGGGCCTAGCACCTAATGTCCAGTCCCGCCTTCTCTTGATGCAGACCATTAATACCTAACAAAAGAGATACTCTCTTGTGGAAGGGAAGGGCTGCCTGATCAGTGTGGCCTACTGATCTGGACAACTATGTCTACTTTTTTCTTTCTACCATTCTGAGGAGTGGTCAACCACACAAAATCTTGGTGTGAGCATATATAACAACCTGAATGGAATAATGGCTCTGAGCTTGATTATGGATCCTGAATTTGGTGTGCTTCTGTGGAGGGAAAAATCGTCTGCTGAGTTTTCTGTTTATATATGGGTTGATAGCCCAAAGTGAATAGATTCACAGGATACGTTTTATCAGCTGGTGGATAATTCTGATCACAAGCTATATCAGGTACTTGAACTCTTGCTTCTACGGATATTGTCAAATGCATTGGAAGAAGTCTTCCAGTGTACATGGCTTCATCCTTTAGTAGGGAACGGGTCTTTGCCCCATTTCTGCGATTAGGGGGCTGTTTGATATTGTCTGCATTCCCTCTCTCAATAAACATAGTTTCTTTAAACATCCACTAACCATTTTCTCTCCATACGTAATTGGAATACGAGGAATCATCGTATTCCAATTACGATATATTACGATAAGAATCTGGCCTTTATCTGTCCATCTGGTCTCTTGCAAGCCGAGAATATCAAGGTTATAATGGTGGAATCCTCGTGTGAGTATTCCCTTGATGTACTCACACGAGGATTCCACCATTATAACCTTGATATTCTCGGCTTGCAAGAGACCAGATGGACAGATAAAGGCCAGATTCTTAAAAATAATCTTAAATTTCTCTTTTTCAAGGAAGTAAGATAAAAAGCATCTCCAAGGTGTAGCTTGGCTACTCAGTAGATAAACTAGTGATACTCTTCTAGGATATGGATGCATTAATGAAAGGTCTTACATCTACATTTCAGATAAGCATTAAAGACTTGAATGTTATCTGTTGTTATGCCCCTACTGTGGAGCCAATGAGGATGATAAAGATATGTTCTGCAGACAACTTCAGGATATTTTTAATTCTGCCAAGAAAGGAGATAGAATACCCATGTTCTTGGCGACCTCAATGCCAAAGTTGGAAATGACTCTGATCTTTGGGGAGGGGTGATAGGTCCTTTTGGTATTGATAACTGCAATGGGCAACGTCTCCTACAGGTAAGTAAACTTAATGGTTTGACAATAACTAATACTTATTGCAAACACCGTGACATATACATAAGCACACATGGGTTTCACCAGATGGGCTGCATAAGAATATGATTGATTATACAGAGTGAATCTGAAAAAGTGGGCAAAACTTTACGGGGTGGTAGAACGCAGCTATACGAGCAATATTCGTCATAGAATGTATGGTTGGAACGCAAGTGGTGAGAAGTTAAAAGGTAGTTTTCTACTGTCACATTTAAAGAATGAACACAAGAAGGAGAGAAGATACTTCAGAAAACATTTTATTAACAGGAATGTAATTGAGGTACATATCCGTAAACGAAGTGCATATCCGCCATTTCGTGGTTAGTATAACCAGCCATCCTCTCGGCAATTTACGGTAGAAATGCCGTTGGGTGCGAGGACCGACCCTTTTATACCATTTCCAATGCCACCTAACGGCTCGCCGTTTGCGTTCCGACCATACATTCTATGACGAATATTGCTCGTATAGCTGCTTTCTACCATCCCGTAAAGTTTTGCCCACTTTTTCAGATTTACCCTGTATATTAATTAATAGAAAATGGGCTAGTTCTCTTAGGAATACCAGATCATATTATGGAGCTGATATTAGATCTGACCATTACCTTGTTAAAAGTGTCTTGCAACTTAAACTTAAGAAATGTTGTGCTAGGGTTAAAAAAGTTACCTTTAACACTGAATCTCTGAAAGACCCAGTTATAGGTAAAGCTTGCCATGATAGGCTGATTAGTCATTATGACAGTCATGGTTTGCTTACTACTGAAGTTCAGGAATAATAATAAAATAATAAAAATAAATACCCCCTCAAGCAGCTGCTTGCCACATAGGTCTGACAGGAGCCTGTCAGTTTATATGCCATAGTAGAAGGTCTGAGAGGATGGCAGGCCCTCAGCAGAAAAACGACACAAACAGCCATGCCTTACCCGGGGCTCGAACCCAGGTCCCTTAGATCAGTAGCCAAGTGCGCTAACCACTCGGCCATGGTGGGACCATTTGAAACAAGCTTTTCTTGAAACTGACTTTTTCAAGTAAAAAGAAGCAGAGGAGGCAAAATTATTTGAGTGAAAAATCGCTTGAGCTTATTTCGGAAAGAAAGAACTGCAGGAATAATCTTAATCAATACCTTACTAGTCCTAATACAAAGCATTATTAGCGCGTAAAGGATCAGTTAGCAGATGAAAGGAATATTTGGCTTGACTGACAAAGCAGAGGAAGTAGTTAGACAGCACAACAGCAGAAAGCTGTACCAGATAGTTAATATTTTGTATGGTAGAAAACGGACAGGTATACTGGGGTTGAAGGATAAACAAGGTAAGGTTATAGAAGGTGAGGATTCTGTCATAGCTAGGTGGGCTGAGCATTTCAGTGATGTTCTGAACAATGTGATTAGTTCTATTCCCATTGTTTGTAATAATGATAGATGCACTACTGGCTTTAATGTTGACCCTTTTATCATAGTCTGAAGTTATTTTGGCTATTTCTAAACTTTAAGTATATAAATTCCCAGGGGTAGATGAAATTACTACTGAAATACTTAGAGCTGGGAATGTTTCAGTTACCACATGGTTGACTGAAATTTTGGATATCTTTTATGATAAAGGCATGGTTCCTAAGGATTTTACCAGAACTATCCCTATTTTTAAAAAAGGTGATGGCAGTTCATGTGATAACTAGGGATAGCCTACTTTCTGTTCCAGGTAAAGTTCTTTGCATGATTGTGCTTAATAGAATTAAGAATCTAGTTGACGGACAATTGCGTGATGAGCAGTATGGGTTCAAAAGTGGCAGGGTATGTGTTTATCAGATAGTAGAGTTATCAGAAGTAGATTTTGTACAATTTTTTCATAAAATAGAGAAAACTTGTTGTGCAGTTATGTTAGTGTAGTTTTTGTTTTGGGGATTTTAGTGCACAAAATGTGTATCTATAGTACATTTTCAAAGTTAAAACTACTACGAAAAATGTGACCATAAAAGCGGCATCTTTGTTATAAATGTAAATCTTAGGAATTTTTTCTTGAATAGGAATATTTTTTCAGAATTAAATTCAAATGGAGATTTTTAAAAAGGCGCCGTCTGAATCGTGCTAGATCAAAATAAATCGTGTAAAAAGAGAATTGGAATTTTTTTCCAAACAGTGTTAAATCAAAATCATGTAAAAACAGAATTGGGTGCACGTATATTCTACTCCAATCATGACTTCGCTGCTACGTGCTGTGGAATGCTTCTACTTTTGCAAATAGGGGTGCTCATGATGATCTATCCCTTGGCATGGGCGTCCGAAGAGGGGGACAAACGGGGCACTTGTCCCCCCCCCCCTGGGATCTAATAAAAAATTCCACAAATGATAATTGTAACAATTTAAACGTAATTAATTTATATACATTATGTATGTGTTTTTGTATTGATGCAATACTGTATTCTATAATCTACTCGTGAAAAAAAAACCCTAAAAAATTAAATAAAAATTTATTGATGTAGTTATTTGTCTCCAAGCTTTGCTCCCCCCCCCTGGAAAATTTTCTGCGGATGCTCATGCCCTTGATTGTATGACTGTTCGATGATTTTACGACGATTTAATGCAAAGTATTGGATTCGAATGGCTTAGAATTTAGTCAAGGATACTGACTGACTAATTGAATGACTTAGAATTTAGTCAAGGATACTGACTGACTAATTGAATGACTTAAATGTGTTTAATTGCTTGAACTATCAACGCTACAAATAATAATCATTAACTTGCGATAACAATCATCTAACAAAACAACCATAATTTTAATGCTTTTGTATGGGAACAATTCCATTAAGGACAACTTGGATCATGTTTCTAAAGTTAGTCTATCTCTTGGTTTTGTTTGTCTTCATGTAGATAACAAAGGTGTTTCCTTTTGTTTTTGGAAGTATATAATTTATTTTCATTTAATAATACGAAAAGAATGTTTTTACGTGTATTTTCATTAGCAAGTGTTCTTTTTTTCCTTTTATTTTCAGCCATCCTTAGTTGTATTATGATTATGATATATGTATGATTGCAAACTGCACTCTCTAATGAATAGCGTGACTTGAATATTTCTATTCTTCCTTCTATAGGATTGTTCGCCATAGGTAGCTGTGGATGAGCTGTGTCCTTGTGGCACTGTCTTGCCCCGGCGTAACGAGTGGTATTTCAGGCATTCTCCCTATAGATGTAGTGCAGTCGATGTATTGCGGAGCATCTGGGACTTGCCATTAATTAATGTAATTACGTTTCACATATTTTTTTTATCAATCAGATCAGTCCATTCACGGTTTTACCGCCATTTCCGATTCTTATTCAAAGTTTTATGCCAACCCATGTTTTTCTGTTCCAAGTTTTATCACCGAACCACTTTCTTGTTTACTACCTTAGCAATTTCTTGTTTGAAATACTTTAGTACGAGACACGCTTGTCATTTTTCCCATGTTATCATAAGTGATGTCAAACCTCTAGATAGCTTAATATTTGTACCCTTATTCATTTCTGTATTTTACCAACTAACCCAAAATTTTTTAAAAATAAGAACACGTTTTGTGTTTCATCATCAAACCAATTTTATGTTCAAAATCTTTTTGTATCCGATGCAAAATTTGTACACTAAACCCCATGTTATCCGTATGGGAAGTAAAATTTCACCATTTTTTGATCGTTTAATAATTCTGCATAAATTTTGTCTTTATTTTTTAACGAAAAATGTATATAAGAACACGCGTCTTGTTACATCACTAAATAAGTTTTAAAAAAATTTCCTCTCGAACGCGTGTTTTGCACGGTAAAACGTGAATTCTATGTTATCTCTACGGAAGTGAAATTCTTTCCTTACAGTATTTTTTGTTCGTTTTAATTTTGCATCTTACTCAAATTTTGTTCATATTTTTTAGGTAAGATAAAATTTGGTATGAAATAAGAACATGTTTTCTTTTTTAAAATTTGTCCACTAAATTATTTTTCTGATCGTAATATATGCAACTGAATTAATTTTTCGTTGAAACATATTTCTTCCCGACACTGCGCCATAATAGTATATTCTTATGGAAAATGAGTGATTTCATCTGTCAAGTCACTAGCTCATATAAATTTTTAACATTAGTTTTCCAAGTCAGCTGAAATCTGGTGTGAAATAAGATGTTTTAGCATGAAATCAGTTTGTGCTCTTAATGAATGCAACTGAATGTATTTTACGTAGCACAGTTTCAAGTCACTCTCTCGCAAAAATTCTGTCGTTATTTTTTCAAGTAAAATGTTAGGTATGTGCATGTTTTCAAACCTTTTCCACCGTTTTCTGAAATAGGTATGGATGTATTTTCCCAAATATCGTTTCCCCGGTCAAGGCGATATTAAATTTCTTCACACGACATTAAATTAAATTTCTTTCCCCGTCAAGGCGACAGTAAAATTTCTTCACAGCATGTAAAAGCCTATCTGGCTCAAATTATGTCCGAATCACATAGTCCTTCTCAATAGGGAAGTGTTCGGTTCTTTCTTTCAGAGGTTTAAGATTACATCTTTTGTAAGAGATCTATCTTAGTTTTTGTGGGCTGATACAATCAGGCATTTCGGATACGTTACCCCTTAACGAAATATCACATGGCTGAACTGGGTTGGAATAAATGATGTTATTAATCAGATGCCAAGGCTTTCTGGTTCGTAGTATGGAAATGTTTATTCCCATATATTTAGTGAAATAGTTTTCACTAAATAAATTCCGATGATAATTACTATTCAGAGCTAAGAGTGTCCTCCACAACCCTATTGGCAATCTCTTTGGAAATTTTTTTTTGTAGGACTTTTCAGTTTGTAAACGTTTTTTCCGTCCGTCAATAAAACGTGGTTGAGAATAAAAATATCAGAGAAAGATATAAATTTATGGTCTGCTTCATTTAGTTCGCAGACTGAGAAAGTTTATTCCTAATAAATTACTTTGATAATTAGTATTCCTAAGCAAAGAGTGTACTTCTTTATCTGGAAAAATTTCGCAAATGGTAGGACTTTCTACAGATTGTTGAAATAATGCTTTTGGTAGCGATGGCCATCAATGAAATTAATTTGGTCTGTGAAAATGCAGGATGATAGGTGGGGAAAAAATCAGCCATCGGCAGAATGTGGGCTCGATAATTAGGACTTTTGAAAACAGTGGCCGAGTGGTTAGCACGCTTGGCTACTGATCTAAGGGACCTGGGTTCGAGCCCCGGATTAGGCATGGATGTGTGTGTCGTTTTTCTGCTGAGGTCCTGCCATCCTCTCAGATCTCCTACTGTGGCATATAAACTGACAGGCTCCTGTCAGACCTCTGTGGCAAGCAGCTGCTTGAGGGGGTATTTATTTTATTTTTTTTTTTTATTTCTTTTCAAGTATTTATTTCTGCTATTGCGACGTTCGTCAATAAAATGCGGTCCTTCAGGAGACGTGAGATAGGGAGACGATGTGTGATGAAGACATAAATTTTTGGTCTATTTCATTTAGTTCGCAGAATGGGGAAATTTATTACCAAAAATTACGTTTGAAGTAAACACGCGACAAAGGTCGGAAACGGAGCGAAAGCGGCACCAGAATTATTTACTTAGCTTCTATTTTAACGAAGGAAATAATTTCATCAGATCTTATCAGCAACAAATATTGCATCTAGTGCGCATCCGAAGATCAATCGGTGAACTCATCAGTCACCCTTTGACAATGTAGTGATAAGAACCGACCCCGACCGCTGTCACGCGCTCTGCAAGGTTAAAGCATGGCATGTTAAAGCTTGTAGATATTAAAATACGAATTATTATTCAGAGACATGTGATTCCCGTTTGGAATAATATTTTTTAATTTTGCGGGACTTTTCAGTTTGTAAATCCATCTGTTAGTAAATCGTGGTCCCCGATACGGTGAGGTACCGAACGCTTGTTGCGAAATGCACGTGCAGGACTCAGAATTATATGAAGGTCGATGTCACAAAATATTGGACTTTGTAATTATTTTGAGGATTGCATCAGCCTTCGGAGAGGTTAGTCGTCCGAGGGGAGTGGAATTTTTGATAAACGTTTAATAAAGGGTGTGCATATTAATAAGGGTTTTTAATGAGGGGTGCGTATTAACAAAGGGGACGTCAGTTTTGACAAGTGTTTAATTAATAAGGAATAAAAATAAATACATGAAATAAAAATTCGCAAGTTAATAAAAATAAATACAGGGAATATACAACTACCACGTTAAAGTATAAAAATATTTGGGACTTGATTTATAAGACCTAAAAATCTTGTGTTAATTTACGAGGAAATAAAAATTCGCGACAGGAGTTTTTTAATAAAGGGGGCGGAACTTTTGATAACAGATTAATTAACGAGGTTGTGACAGTTTTGATAGGGTTTTTAATAAGGGGGAGGGATTTTTGGTAAGGGTTTTTTTTAATGAAGGGGAGTCAAAAATTGGGACTGAGAAAACTTTCGGATGGCGGACGAACGGCAAAATCACGAGAGTTTTTGAAAAGGGGGCGTGGTCGAAATTACGTAACAATATGGTATGTGTTTTAAACACTAGATGGCGCCATCGGAAATCGAAGACTTTTTTCAGAGTTAAAGGTGAGTCAGGAAAAATCGGGGACTTTTCAGGGGGGCTTAAAAAATACAGGTGGGTCAACCAGGGGGTCTTTATTAATAAGACCTAAAAATCTCGTGTTAATTTACGAGGAAATAAAAATTCGCGACAGGAGTTTTTTAATAAAGGGGGGCGGAACTTTTGATAACGGATTAATTAATGAGGGTGTGGCAGTTTTGATAGGGTTTTTAATAAAGGGGAGGGATTTTTGATAAGGAAGTTTTTTAATGAGGGGGAGTCAAAAATTGGGACTTGAAAAATTTTCGGATGGCGGACGAACGGTGAAATCGCGGGAGTTTGTGGTGTCATCAGAATTCAAAATGGCGGACTCGGGGGTTGGAAAATTTGGGAATTTTGATCGGTGGGTTTTTTTAATAAAGGGGTGGCACTAATTAAACATGAATTATTAAATATGAATAATTAATTATGAATATTAATAAATAATTAAATATGAGTTATGAATATTAATATACTTATCATGTTACCGGGTGTGTGACGTCATAGGGGGGAAGCACTGTGTGTGGGGGTGGCCTGGAGTGGGATACCACTACTCCCATTATTGCTGGGTCCCAGTTCACTTGATATCTCTCCTCCATGATTCGGATATCCTAGTGAAATCTTTCCCCTTTCTCATCACTGATAGCTCCTAAGTTCTTGGGAAAGAAGTCGAGGTACGAGTGCAAGAAATGGATCTTCAAAGACATTCGGCAGCCAAGTTTTTCATAGTTTTTGAGAAGATCTTAAATGAGTTGATTGTAATTTTCTTCTTTGTACTGTGGTCCAGGGTTCCCCAGAAAACCCTGGACCACAGTCGTGAAGGATTTTCATGCAGTGCCCTCCTTCATATTCAGTTTTCCTTCGAAGACAGTATCATTCAGTAGCTTCTTGATCTGAGGACCAACAAAGATCCCTTCTTTGAGTTTGTCATCACTTAGTTTTGGAAAAATTTCCTTCAAGTGCAAAAACCCTTTACCACTTTTGTCCATAGCCTTTACAGAGTTTTTCATAAGCTTAAGTTTGATGTGTAGTGGTGGGAACAGAACATCAGAGGGATCAACTAGACGCTTATACCTCACATCACTTTTTCCAGGAATAAAAATATTTCTTATTGTCCATCTTTTGTTTCGTAGTGTTCTTTTCTGGCCCTACTGTCCCACAAACACAGAAAACAGCAAAATTTTGTGAAGTCTTCTTGAAGCCCAAGCAAGAGAGATATGACTTTTAGGTCACCACATATTGTCCCTTAAACTAGTCATATTTTATAGCAGCGAGTATTTTTTCCATGCTTTCATAAGTTTCCTTCATTACCACAGTGTGTGTCACTGGAATGGAAGGTTTTGGGTTTCATTTATGCAAATGGACAGCTTTTAAGCTGAATTTTGACGAATCTATAAATAGACGCCATTCCTTAGAGTCGTGAGTTGTTCCAATTTCTTCTATCAGCTCTGAAATATCTGTGCAGAAACACAAACCATCTTGCATCTCGTAATAAGCAGATAAAACCAAATTTCTCTTTCTGAATAGAGAAACTCTGGTACCCTTGGCCAGAAGCTTTCACTCTTGAAGTCTTGAACCTAAAGCCTCAGCTTGCTGTTTGGGAAATTCTACGTCTCGAACAAGGATCATTTAGTTCATTTTGCTGAATCAGATGAGGCTCGCCTAACTTTTTAGAGGTGTATGTAGGATCAGGATTTGTATGTGCCTAAAAGTCTTCCTCTGATGAATGTGAATCCATCTCCTTCCAGTTGGTTGGAGATGATGGCATAGGAAGATCTTCTCCACGAGGAACTGGCCTTATGGCTGAAGGCACATTTGGATATTGTATTTTGCTTTTGTTCTTTTTTGAAAAGTACGACATTTTAGTTAAACAAAATAGCAATCATGCAAGTGACTAGTTGGCTAACGCCAAACCATTGGAACTGCAAAGGGCATGGATTTTATCTTACCTTTCAACCATTCGCTCAGGCCAACAAAGCACAAAATGCAGCACACATGTGGAGCCCATGTTTTCTCCTGATCTCCAACATGACATCCAAAATGCACGTTATAGGCTTTCTTCACAATCTTTGTCAAAGAACGACTCTGGGATTTTAAAATATAATTTCCATACACATAACAAAACTTATCTGGCACATTAACACATCCGCGACGCTGCAATTGTGCCATTTAAACGCCAAAATTCAGTCTTCAACGTACAGCACGTGTTCCTCCTACAATGAAAACAACAAGAATGGCGGTCTGAGGTTAAGTTACTGTTACATGTTTTCTCCCACTTGGGAATCGGTGTTGCCAGCCACAAAAAATATAATATCTAGTATCGTCTCAGTTGCCTGGAGGTGTTGGTATAGGAATATTTTAATAGGAGTCAAAATGACCAATAACATAAAAACGACGTGCAAGCCATTTCTTAAGGCCAAATCTGAAATTAACATTTGAAAAATAGTTAAAGGTAGCTACAATTATTCATTTTATAAAAACTTTGTAAACCAGTGTTACCTATATATGCGTATTTTTGCTCTCCGTTCTAGTACATTTTAAGAAACTATTCCTGAAAAAATACGTGTAGCATTAAGGTTAAAAAAATAAATAAATACCCCCTCAAGCAGCTGCTTGCCACAAAGATCTGACAGGAGCCTGTCAGTTTATATGCCATAGTAGAAGGTCTGTGAGGATGGCAGGACCTCAGCAGAAAAACAACACACACATCCATGCCTTATCCGGGGCTCGAACCCAGATCTAGTTCTTATATATAAAGTATATTTTAGAACAAGTTTATTTTAAATATATATTCTTGGTTCTTTATATGCCATAGTAGAAGGTCTGTGAGGATGGCAGGACCTCAGCAGAAAAACAATACACACATCCATGCCTTACCCCGGACTCAAACCCAGATCTCTTAGATCAGTAGCCAAGCGCGCTTATTTTTTAAATGCGTTTCGATTATAAATTTACACTTTATCATTTTAAAATGAATTACTCGTCATAAATTTATTACTTTAATAGTTTTCTTTTTATAATAGTTAATTTATAATATTAATTTATTATATATATTTATTGTAAAATGAATTGTAAAAAAAAAAGTGACTGGAAATTTTTTTTTGCTACTCTAATATCTAAACAGACTACTACAAGTTCCGTGACAATATACAGAGCTATAAACTAAAGGTTGAATGTTTTGTTAAAATGTATTCATCATCATCATCATCATCATCCTCAAGCAGCCATGGGCTACGGAGGTCCAACCAGACCGTGCAATTTAGTTCTCCAAGCAAGTCTATCCTGAGCTACATCTACTGCATCTGGCCACTTCACACCAATTCTAACAAGGTCCTGTTTGACATTGTCTGCCCACCGCATCCTAGGTCTCCCCTTCTTTCTGAGGCCTTTAGGCACACTGTTCATAACCCTATTCGCCAATCTATAATTATTCATACGGGCAACATGGCCAAACCAACGGAGTCTCTCTCTGCACAATATGCTGCTTAAAGGAGGTTGCAAACTCCTTTTCCTAATCTCATCATTAGTTACAAAGTTGAACCACCTAATGCCCAAGATACTGCGTAAGCATCTGGAATCAAAAGCATCTAGTTTCCTGTTATCTTGTTTACAAAGTGTCCAAGTTTCACTACCATAACTAACCCTAGAAAGAACCAAACTATTATACAGTCTAATTTTAGTCTTTAGGTGTATACGCCTATTTCTCCACACTCTCCATAGATTCTTAAAAGTCCCAGCAGCAATCCCTATTCGTCTGTTAATCTCATGCCGCACATCACCATTATCTGTTACATAGCTCCCAAGATAATTAAACTGTGACACCTGCTCAAGACTGCAACCATTCAGATTAACTAAATCACAGCCTGCCTGACCAATTTTCATCACTTTAGTTTTCTCTCTGTTTATAACCAAACCTACTCTACTACCAGTCTCATCAATGGCTCGAATGAAAGAGTTCATCTCATCAACATCATTTGCCAGAAGGGCTAAATCATCAGCATAATCTAAATCAGAAATTTTCCTATCTCCAGCCCATTTAAGGCCAAAATCTTTCCCTTGAAGTGAATTTCGCATAACATAATCAATAACCAAGCTAAAGAGAAAAGGAGACAAAATGCACCCTTGTCGAACACCAGAAGTAATGCTAAACCAATTGCTACAAGCCTTACCAACTCTCACACACGACTCAGTGTTATTATAGAGAGCTTTCATAATGTTAACTAACTTGTCAGGTATACCATATGATCTCACAATCAACCACAAATTATGACGATCAACAGAGTCGAAAGCCTTTTTGAAATCAACAAAGCTAGCAACCAAAGGTTTCTGAAACTCTAAACATTTCTCAAGAATCTGCCTAAGTGAAAATATCTGATTTACACATCCCCTACCACTTCTGAATCCACATTGCTCATCACGCAATTGCCTGTCAACCAGATTCTTAATTCTATTAAGCACAATCATGGAAAGAACTTTACCTGGAACAGAGAGTAGGCTGATACCCCTATAGTTATCACAAGAACTGCGATCACCTTTTTTGAAAATAGGGATAACAATAGCTCTGGTAAAATCCTTAGGAACCATGCCTTTATCATAAAAGAGATTCAGAATTTCAGTCATCCAAGTGGTAACCGAAACATTCCCAGCTCTAAGCATTTCCGTAGTAATTTCATCTACCCCTGGGGATTTATGAAGTTTAAGTTTAGAAACAGCCAAACTAACTTCAGATTGTGTTATAGGGCCAACATTAAAGCCACCAATGCATCTATCATCATTGCAAACAATGGGAGTAGAACTAACTACATTGTTTAGAACATCACTGAAATGCTCAGCCCACCTAGCCATGACAGAATCCTCCCCTTCTATAACCTTACCTTGTTTATCCTTCAATCCTTGTATGCCTGTCCGTTTTCTACCACACAAAACATTAACTATCTGGTACAGCTCTCTGCTGTTGTGCTGTCTAACTGCTTCCTCGGCTTTGTCAGCCAAACCATCAAGCCAAAAATTTTTATCAGCAGCTAACTGATCCTTTACAAGTTTATTAAGGTCTCTGTAATGCTTTCTATTAGGACTAGTAGGGTATTGATTAAGGGCATTCCTGCAGTTCTTTCTTTCCGAAATAAGCTCAAGTGCCTTATCACTCAGATAATTTTGCCTCTTCTGCTCCTTTTTTCCTAAAAGAGTACTGTTAGTGTCCAAAAAAGCCTGTTTAAAATGATCCCATTCTTCCTCAACTTCAGTAGTAAGCAAACCATGACTGTCATAATGACTAAGTAACCTATCATGGTAAGCTTTGGCTATAACTGGATCTTTCAGAGCTTCAGTATTAAAAGCAAATTTTTTAACCCTAGCACAACACTTTTTAAGTTTAAGTTGCAACACACTTTTAACAAGGTAATGGTCAGATCCAATTTCAGCTCCCCTATATGCCCTGGTATTCCTAACAGAACTAGTCCATTTGCTGTTAATTAATATGTAATCAATCATATTCTTATGCAGCCCATCAGGTGAAACCCATGTGTACTTATGTATGTCGCGGTGTTTGTAATAAGTGTTAGTTATTCTGAAACCATTGAGTTTACTTACCTGTAGGAGACGTTGCCCATTGCTATTGCAGCTACCAATACCAAAAGGGCCTATTACTCCTCCCCAAAGGTCAGAGTCAGTACCAACTTTGGCATTGAAGTCACCAAGAACAAGGGTAATATCTCCTTTCTTGGCAGAATTCAAAATATCCTGAAGTTGTTCATAAAACCTATCCTTCTCATCCTCATCGGCATCCTCAGTGGGGGCATAACAGCAGATAACATTCAAGTCTTTAACACTTGTCTGAAATTTTGCTGTAAGAAACCTTTCATTAATGCACTCATATCCTAGAAGAGCATCACTAGCGTGTCTGCTGAGAAGCAGACCCACGCCTTGGTGATGCTTTTTGTCGTCCCTCCCTGAAAAGAGAAATTTAAGATTATTTTTAAGAATCTGACCTTTATCTGTCCATCTGGTCTCTTGCAAGCCGAGAATATCTAAATTATAACGGTGGAATTCTTGTGTGAGGACATCAAGAGAAAAAGCTCTGTGCAGAGTCCTCACATTCCAACTACCTATGGAGAGAAAATGGTTAGTGGGATGTTTAAAGAAACTATGTTTATTGAGAGACGGAATGCCGACAATATCAAACAGCCCCCTAATCGCAGACATGGGGCAAAGACCCGTTCCCCCACTACTAAAGGCTGAAGCCATCTACACTGGAAGACTTCCTCCAATGTAGAATTTGACGATGCCAATAGAAGCAAAGAGTTCAGGTGCCTGCGATGACTTCTGCTCAGGATTATCCACCAGCTGATAAACATATCCTGTGGATCTATTCACTTGGGGCTGTCAACCCACAAACAAAAAGAAAACACAGCGGAAGATTTTCCCTCCACAGAAGCCCACCAGTGCAGCAAAATCAGGATCCATAATCAAGCTCAGAGCCATATATCAGTCCAGTCCAGTAGGTTTATATGGTCAGCACCAGGACCCTGTGTGGTTGACCACTCCTCAGCAGGGTAGAAAAAAAAGAAAAGTAGCCATAGTTGTCCAGATCAGTAGGCCACACTAATCTGGCAGCCCTCCCCTTCCGTTCACTTCCACAAGAGAGTATCTCTTTTGAAAGTTACTAACGGTCCGCACCACGAGAAGGCGGGGTTGGACATTAGGTGCTAGGCCTGGCCGGTTCTATGCATCATCACAGGGGATTGGTGCATAGCTCTCCTTCCAGTGACTACCTAACTACCATTTACACAATGGATAAATTAGTATTGTATAAACCAAAGCAGACGATGTAGCACAGATTCAGAAAGTGAATGCTCTGATTGGCTACCTAACATGTCAAATAATGATTACGAAACAAATATAAAAACTTTTGGTGATTATTTTTGGTCGGGCAGTACCTCAGGCGGCCCATCAGTTGTTTTGCAAGGGCTGTTTTGTTGCATGACAAAGTACGCTCCCTTACAGTGGCATATTTAAGGGGGAAAAATTTTTTGGGTAAAAAAAATAATCGTTTCAAAAAACATTTTGCATTTTTATGCTTGTGAAACTTTTAGCAACTATTAAGCATTGATGTAAAATGTACCACTGGATTTTATTTATTAAACCACGTTGAACAGACATGGTTGGAAATGCCTGAAACGCCCTCCGTTTATTCCTGGGATCTCCTCTATTAGATTTTCACATTTCTGGGCTTTTAAAAAATGCCATGAAAAGAAGGAAGTTGGAGTGCACTAAGAGGTGAGTGCATTGTCACTGACGAACGTCTTACGGTTGCTCCCGGACCACAGATTAGGACCCCCACCCCCACCCCCCAAATTCAGCTTCCCTGTTTGAATTTACTACTTTTCTTCGAATGGGGAGTTGTCGAAATATTTTGGTGTTCGCCAAGTCTGTCCTTGGACGCTTTAGCGCTCCCCTCTCAAAAAATGATTTCGCATCCCTTGCCTAATGGATCTTTCGTGTCCCCGCTTATCACTGGGGAGTGTGCTGTTCCACTGCCCTTGGATCTCAAGGTCAAAGGGCAAAACAAAACACTGCTGGCTATGTCCTTCTGCTTATAATGCAGACATAAAAATGACAGAATTACACTTTCTATGAAACTTTTTTACAGATTTTTTTTTTCCTCTAGTAAAAAGGGAAACAATAAAAATTTCACTCGGGGTCAGAGGCCACCGATTGTGGTCAGAGGCCCGACCTTCGTGTCAGGTTGCCAGATCACTAATTTCTAAAAAAATCGTTGCCAGATATTTTTTCTGAATTCTGTAATCAACCATAGTGTTTGGATACTTTTTTAAGCGACTGTTCCTATTTCGTTATACCCCTCCACTGGTATTTTTCAAATGCCATCGAAGAAGTTCTTTCGCCGGAATGTCAAAGTTCTAACCTAACATTTCTCAAGTGTGGAATGCATCAATCCATGATTGAATACGAGTCAGAATAAGGGGAGGTATGTATAATGGAAAAGAATCGGAAATGCTTGCAAACCTGACTGTGACGTAGGAATTTTTATTGGATTGATGAAAATATTTTTTACTCTTAAGGCTAATTTACTGTTTCGCAATCGCAAATCAGACTTACTACCTAAACCTCTAAAGTTAAACGAACATACACAGAATATTTAAGTTGATACTCACTTGATAGGCTTTAGATCAGCGAAACAAAAAAATAGGATAATTTTAAACTCGCTTCTAAATCTTAAAAAAGTGACAACAGGTATTGATTACAAAATTCTTTTGAGAACGACACGTTACTCCCCCACCACGACTACGATTGGACCTCCAAAAGGAGGACATTTCCTCTTTTTTTATTTCGTGTCCTCCCACATTTTGAAAAAAAAGATGAAATGTCCACCTTTTTGTATAAACACATAACTAAAATTAGAGTACGGGTTTTTTGTATATCAGTTTCTAAAAATTTATGCAACCCATGACATCGTATAATTTAATGTAAATGCAAATGATGAATGCTAGTCATTCTGTTAAAGTTAGAATTTTCTGTGATACTCAATATCAGCAATTTATATGTCAGATTTTAAATAGCAAGTAAAAAATGGCACTCTTGACTGCTTATCAAGTAAAGAATAAAAAATGGCACATGTTATATATTTTGAAGTGTACTGAATAATTAGTAATATGCAATTTTCTGACTGAACTGTTAGTCGCTATTTGAAATGAACTTAGTAGGAAAAAACTTATTTCGTAAATTGAAACCATGTCCTCCTTTGTCCTCCATATCTAACGTTTTTTTTTGTCTTCCTTTTAGAACATTGACATTTGGTAACCCTAGCCACGACAGTGAGGTCGTAACTCACAAAAACGTTAGGAGTGAAATACACGATTGTCTATGTATACATTATCTGCCACCAAGGTCAAGCAAAAGGCGCTCCATAATTGGAGTCCGGGAACCTTTTGATAGGCACCTCGTATATACAGACGCTTCCGGTCGAGCATGCGCATATTTGATAGAAAACGTAGATAAAAGAAACCGAATTCACGGCACCACGTAACTTCAACACTCTCTCATATTCGCCGCAACGAGCGCCACGGTTTTTTAAATTCGTTTATTTCCGATTTTTTCTTCGAATGTACACGGTTCTTGAAATAAATAACAAAATTTAAAATGCTGCTTTAGTTCACTTTCCGCGCGGGCGTATAAAAATTATTCGCATGCCAGTGTCAACTAAATTTTTCATTTGTTCTGAGCTTAGCTTCTAGAGTACACAGGGCAATTCTTAGCTAATATAGAGAGACATTACGTAGGGGTGTATAAAGGTCACCCTCCCTAGTAATCTATTAGTGCAAATACGTCTACACTGGTTTCCATAAATTAAGGAAAATCCCTATGCTAAGTCAATAGAAGCTAACGTCAAAGCTCTGTAACTTCTAAAATAAGTTTTTTTATATATATAAAATGTGATTGCAGATAAAGATCTCAATCAAATAAATCAATATCTCGATTTTCAACAATATTCGTTCATTATTTAGTGTTATGGAAGTTTGAATATTTAGCGATAACAATGCCAGCCAAAAAAATTGACTTCAGAAGTTCATTAAAACTTAGTAATAAGTATTGTGTCAAAGTGTTTAATAAAATAAGTGCATATTTTAGAACTTTGTGCAAAGAATTCATTCACTATTCTTCAGTTTTGTATAAGTTTCTTAAGACTGGCATTGCTGTTGTTAAATATTCAAACTTCTATAACTCATTAAATACTGAACGAATATTGTTGAAAATCGAGATGTTGATTTATTTGATTGAGATCTTTATCTGCAATCTCATTTTTCAAAACATGAAAACTTCTTTTAGAAGTTATAGAGCTTTGACGTTAGCTTCCCATTGACTTAGCATAGAGATTTTCCTTAATTTATGGAAACCAATGTTTCGAAGTAAAGAAATGCAATTGTTTAAAAGTAACCCGTAATATCACAAATAGTAGCAGAACTGTGCAACGAGAAAAGTATTGCCAGATTAGTGGTTTTAAATATACCCCCTCCCTTTTTTTTGTCCCTTGGCGAATTAAAGGACTTTTTTTATGGAGTGTTTTGAACAGTTCTTGCATTAAAGTAAGAACAGTCGTGGCGAACTGGACTAAGGCGCAATTGTGATTCTAAAACAGTATTTAATTGCAACTGCCTTTCGATTAGATGAGATTAAAACTAAGGTCAGGGACATACCCAGAGGGGGGGGGGGATATCCGACCCCCCTCTCCCAGGAAAATCCTGTTGTCTCATACTAAATTTCAAACTTGTCTACCTGCTTTGAAATGCGAAACAGTTGTCTTTGCATAATTTTATTTTAAAAATAAATCCCCCCTCAAGCAGCTGCTTGCCACAGAGTTCCGACAGGAGCCTGTCAGTTTATATGCCATAGTAGAAGGTCTGACATAGTAGAGGTTAGTAACCAAGCGTGCTAGCCACTTGTCCACGGGACGGCTGTACTGCGTTTTATTTTAGTCCCATATTTTATGTCCGACGCTAAAAATAGATTAAAAAAAAAACTAAAAAATATTACTCCGTGATGAAATCTTTTAAAACACATTTTAGGGTATATTAATCAGGAAAAAAAAATAGGAGGTACCATTACCCAAGTATATACGATATTTAGAATTTTAATGTCTGGAATCTATTGTTTTTCGTCTAAGATGCTTTCAACACTATTTTGAGATGGGGGGAGGAAGGAAGCGTAGCTCTCCCCTCCCCCTATCTCAAGTTAGGCGGGGGGGATCCCACTCTCTGGAATGGTAACTGTACAAAATTCGACGGTCAACAGACTTTGACCAGTTAAACCAATAATCGGTAATCGAAGGTCGGTTAATCGAGGTTAAACTGTATCTCAGGAACATGGTAATTAGAATGGTTGATGAAGAACCGAATAATTGATAGTCGTATGTTTTTTAATTAAATTGCAGTTCTTTAAAATTCGATCAGATGTTCTTTATTATTTTTAGCTATCTTCCTATTGCTTTTGGCTTTGATATTTGTCGGTTGGTCGGTTTGTGGATTTGACAAAACGTAGTTCCCCCATATCTTTCGAACTGATGGAGAGATTAACGATTTACATGCCTAATGAAACGATTTACATGCCTAATGAAACGATTTACATGCCTAATGAAACGATTTACATGCCTAATGAAACGATTTACATGCCTAATGAAACGATTTACATGCCTAATGAAACGATTTACATGCCTAATGAAACGATTTACGTGCCTAGTGACGCGGGGAGTGTCGTAGGCTATAAAAAAAATTAACTCTCCATGTTTTCTTTCCCCCTATAAAAGGGAAAATGTGAAAACAATTCTTAAGTTGGGTTGGGTTGTTTTACCTCTGAGCGGCACTTTTTTGCACACCATGGGCTAAATGGCCAGGTCACATGGATTCCGAAGGTTGGGGGAGGGGACCCACTGGAACAGCTGTTGGGAGACAGATGGTAGCCTCCCGTCAAGGCCATTCAGCGTGTTCTTTAACGTGCACAGGGTATGGCTCTCCCGCACACGGGGACGCGGCTTAACGTCCCATCTGACGTTCGGTGGCCTTTCCAAGCAGGGCTGGGAATTTTTCGGAGATGTGGCCGAGTGGTTAGTAAGCTTGGCTACTGATCTAAGGGACCTGGGTTCGAGTCCCGGATAAGGCATGGATGTTTGTGTTGTTAACCTCTTTGTTTATCTCTGTAGCAAGCAGATGCTTGAGGGAATATTTATTTTTTTTTAATGCTGCTAATAATTTTTTTGTTCTTATATTATTAATTTTAATCGTTTTATAACAAAATGAAAATATTAATGGTATTTGGAACGAAAAACATTAGAAATTTTAGTAGAAACTGATAATTCAGTAGCAACAGCATTATAAACGCAAATAGGCATTCATTTATTAAAGATAGAAAATATACTTTAAAGAAATCAAAAGCAACATAGTGCTTATTTTTAATTACTAAAGATTACACTGATTAAAAGATTGAAACTATACTCAAAACATTTTATACTACTAACTTAATTTTTTTAATAGTTACAAGAAATATCTGAAATTTAAATTATTTTGAGCCGAAGCCCTCCCGTACTCATCTCTAAAAGTGTCAACGCTGCAACTGCTGGGGTCCGATTCGAAGTTCCGGGATAGCATGATCGTTTGTTTTGCTATAAGCTGCAGATAAGCTAGTGGCTTTGCTGGTCTTATCATCACGAAATAAAAAATAAAACAAAGAAATATTTTCCTCCAACAAATACATACGGCACCCTATCGTTATCTGCCCAAATGTGGTATTGCTCTTTCGTCTGAGTTTTGTTTCCATATCTTAAATTATATTGTAGCAATTCATGTCGAAAAATCATCTTGTACATTTTTGATATTGCCAACTTATAACGTTCAATATTATAATTAATACTCTCGCGCTCCATAGCGCAGTCAGAAATTTTATATTTGGTGAGGGGATAAGGTTGAAGCGTGTTGCTAATGTTTCTGTTGATGTAAATTAATAAACTAATAAATTTCCAGAAATAGAATTTCTCCAGGTAGCCGAGTGGGTTAGTCCACCTGGCGAGTGATCCAAAGTCGTCTGAAGAGCCGCGGGTAAGATATGATTGTTTCTATAAGTGTCGTCTTCCTGCTCAGATCTCACCTTCCTCGCAGATCTTCTCCATAGCGTATTAAATTGACGGTCTCCTTGCAGAACTTCTGCAGCAAGCAGCTTGAGGAGTAATTAATAAATAAATTTTATTTTCGAGGAAAAAATGTTTCTTTTTCAATTCCTTTGTGAATCAACCCTCTCCTGACTACGCCACTGTTGCGGTATGAAAATGTCTTTATATTGGAGGAAGAAGAGTAGCAGCATTGTCAAGCAGTAAGAGTGTTTATTTTTATTAGTAATAAATAAATAAAAAATAAATAAAAAAGCCAATGGCATACGTGTGTCCAGTTGTTTACTTGCAAATAAATAAAGTCGAAAAGTATTGATATGTAACAGTGGCCGAACTTGGGTCTACATTTGGAGGGAGAGGGGCAAGGCAGCCACGCCCCTTCCCTTTCAGAATGTTAGTAAGGGTAATAGAGGCAAAAAATTATTAAGCTCATTTACATTTCATGCATTTTTCAAGAAACTTTTTAAAGACCTATAAAACGGAGGGGGAATGTTATATTGCATTGGAAAACCAGTCTCTTGTCCCCCCCACCCTATAAATTTTTCCAGCTTGATTGCGTTTCTTGCCCCTCTTCTCGAATTTCTTTTAGATCCGGACCTGTATACACAGCAGCATCGGCTTCCTCCCCCTCCCAACCTGCCGATGCCCATGCTGCCAGGTGAACATGACGTTTTGGAATTGCTGTAGCATCCGACAAAGATATTTTTTTTTTGCTTAAATAAAAATAAATAAATACCCCCTCAAGTAGCTGCTTGCCTAGGTATATTTAATTGGTGATTTGAAGGCAGCAAGATAATTATGGTCTAAATTTTGGGGGGGACTTCTGTGGGAGTGGAGCTTCCAGAATTTTTGGGAATTAACCATAAAATTAAAAATTTTTTTTTTGTGGATGGAAAGGAAGCATTATTTCTCCCAAGTGATTAAACCCGTAATTTATAGATAGGCTTATGCAGTTTTAAAATTTTTTAAAAATATATCATAATTATATAATTTATTATCATTCTCATAAGTTAGAAATATTAAACATTCAGCTTAAAGTTTAAAACGAAGGCAAAAGTGTAAATAGCAGATAAAAAATAATTTTTTTCTAAGTATCGTTTTTTTTTTCTGCTGTTTTTTTTACTTTGTGTGTTATTGTAGCATAACCAGCAAAGTATGTTTTGTAACTAGCATCGTTTCTTTAAATTCTTTTCAACCATGTTCACACACCAGTCAGCTCCGTCGATTTTTAGGTCAAGTCTTTTATACTGTTATATTTTTGGTATAATAACTGAAAATTCTTTTGTAAAGGTGCAATGGCACGTAAATTCTAACGGGAAAAGTGTATAAGATTCTTCGTGCCAACTGGAAATTAGGCAAATGAATGGGAAATAAATTGAAATACTTTAGGAAATTCCGAAAAAAGTTGGTTATCTATCATCACTTTCTACATCCGGAATGTACGATTCTTCTCCCATAGAAGGGAATATTTTCCTTGTTCGGAGCAAACTGCGCCGACCTGTTATTTTGTGACGAGGCCTTTCTTGGAGAAAGTAGCCCTGCCTCCAGGTATTACGGACGCTAACCTCGAACCGGGGTATTCCCTTTTGACCTACCTCCATTATGGCGGAGGAGGTAGAATGTTTCTGAAGTTGGATTCTTAGTTTACAGGGTTGGGTTTAAAGCGTATGAAGGTAATGATAGTTTAAAAAGTATTATCAGTGATGAGTGAAAGTATAACTTTGTCTTTACCCAGGACAAAATGCGAGAATGTACGAGTGTTGTTTACTCGGATACGACTTCTGTTCGGAGTATCTGTGGACCCAGCTTCAGACGCTGGGACTATTGGATTTCAAGAGCAAGGACCACCTGGCAAAGGAAGTGTTATGACAGCAGGAAAAAGTAGTTTAATTTCGTGCGAAGAAACTGTGCGATTTGTACTCACCATGGTTGAAGGTGGTCCTGAAGAACTGAATAAAGCTAAGGTATGCCCTTGCTATTATTATTTTTATACAGTAGCACCATTTCCTGCTATAATCTAGGCCATTAAAACATAATAAGCCTAAATAATTTTACTCACTAATTTGCCAGATTCCTATCGTAGGCGAGAAGTATTTTCAAATTACTTGTTCTTTTCGTGATTATCTCATTGCGAAGGATTTCGTAGATATTTATAGTGTTTCCTTTCGATCTGTGGCAACAAAAAAAGCACTGTTTTAAAATAATTTTGATTAGTTTATAATATAATGGGAAATTGGTATTCATTTTCTGATGAAATGTTCCTGTAGAAAAAAAAAATATTTTCTGCTCAAAGACTTAGAAGTCGAGGTTGTAATTAATATATCAGTGCTTTTTTTATGTGTTTTAAATTTCAGTGGAACCAAATTTCTTCACTTGTGTTATATCACATTATGAAAGATCCATGTTTACATTTATTCAAGAAATTCCTATTGCTGTTTTTTATGTATTGGTTCATATAATGTAGCAGCAAGTATTTACATACCTTAAAACAAATGGTTCTTTTATTTGTGTTCCATAATTTCATTTATCTGATGACTATGTAGAAGCTACTGTTACTTGGAATCAGGTTATATGTAATTTTTTTTATGTTACTTTGTTCATTTTAGTGTAACCCCTTTTCATGAAATAAATATTTTATTCTCATATTTCACTAAACTTTTAGCTGTGAGTAAATATCAATAATTTCTATTTTCATGAAGTAGCAATGGCTAAATTACTGGAGTTGGGAGATCTGAGTATACTACAGTTGGGATCTCTGAGGTACTTCAAATTTGCTATATTGTTGCTTCATTACAGAGCATATGTTATAAGGATCTCTAAACGAAATATATATATAGGTAGAATTCTTGATAGTATTGCCTTTTTCCCTATGTTGATGTCAGCCACAGATATATAAACATTCACTTTAAAATGCTAAGTGTAATCTTTTTACCAGCATGTGACCTAATGGTGGCATTGCTAAGTGCAACAGTAATTAATGAATCACAATTTTAAATTATGTTATTTGAGTCTGAGAATATACCTAAAAATGACTTTCCTGTTACTGTTGAGGTACTCATAGCAACAAAGATAACAATGATATTGACATGATCTTATAGACCAGTGGTTCTCAATAGAAGTACCTTCTTCAGTTTTTCGGTAAAAATAGATTAAATGGAATATTAAATACTTCATAGATTAAAATAGCCTTCCATAAAGGGAGGAGGGGGCGTTACGGCATTATAAAACTAAAAGGGATGCTTAGCCCAAAGGTGTTGGGAACCATTGTTATAGACAAATGACACAGAGTTAGCCTACTGGAGGCAGATTTTTTAGTTTCTAACAACTCAAAAGGGGTTTAAATGAGTACCAAGAGCAGATAAAAATAGGGAGGCAATGGCTTCCCCCATATATCTGCCTATCATCTTTTTTTTCATCATCAACAAATTTTTAAAAGCATGTTGGCCTGTAGAGACATCTGCTCAAGGTGCTAAAATCATGAATAGAAAATAATATTTTTGCCAATAATGGGAAATTAAGATTACCAAAGTTGGAATAAGATATATGTAAAAATGTATTAATTTTTGCCAGTGAATTTCTAAAAAGTTGTTATGTAAAGGACATATCTATGTGGAATTTTTGGATGTTGTCGGAATTTGTGGAGAAGTCCATTGCATTGCTTCCACCTGAAAGTAAGTTTCCAAAATGCCTCCACATGAATCCAGTAGACTCCAAACTACAGTTTAGCCAAAATGAACATGGATTGACTGGTTAAGAATTTCCTTCAGAGCATAATAAATAATCAGCATCTTTAAAAAAATTTCCAAGTAGCTCAGTGACTTTCGATGATAGAATCCTGTCTTTTTTGGCTCTGTTCAAGATATTTCTAAACTTTGGAAGAATTAGTCCATTAGAGTCAATTGTTTGATCTAAGCTATAGTGCTTTTCATATTTATACTCTCTCTAATCGAATTTTGGATTTTCTGGTGGATCAGTGGTCAGGAAAGTAAAATAGTCCTCAACTAATTCATAAGTTGTATCAATATTATAAACACTAGGTGGACTTAGAATAATGTTTTCAGATCCTCAGGTTGTTCATCATTATGAATTATATTTACTGTTTTGTTTCTGTTTTTCCTCTTGATGAGCTCTTACTCAAATTGTATTATATCTAGTATAGGTAATGGAGGCAATCTAGTATATTATTCTTTTACTTTCTAAGTGAATGCACAGAGGTTTTACTCTCTATACTGCAAATGGCAACATTTATATGATGTTAAACTCTCAAAGCAGTTCTCCAGTGGCAGACTAGTGAACTAGTTCCCACAGAAATAAATACTACTGAAATCCCTTTATTCATTACATGCACCAGAAATTTTGAGTAAATATTAATATATATATAAATATTTAATATTTTTAAAGATTTTAAAATTCTAATAAGTTACTTAAAAAAAAAACTAGTAATTGCTCTAATATTTTTATATAAAAAAAATACCCCCTCAAGCAGCTGCCTGCTACAGAGGTCTGACAGGAGCCTGTCAGTTTATATGCCACAGTAGAAAGTCTGAGAGGATGGTGGGGCCTCAGCAGAAAAAACACCACAAATGTCCATGTCTTACCCAGGGCTCGAACTCAGTTCCCTTAGATCAGTAGCCAAGTGTGCTAACCACTTGGCCACATAATGAAAAATTAAGCAGTTTGTGGCTGTATGTAAGTCTTGTTTCATAGTCTGACGTTGATGGCTCTAATAATTGCCAGAAAAGTAGATGAGTGGACCCTCAATCTCTCCTTACTCTGTGGTTGAGACTGTGAGGGAAACATAGGACAATTGTCAGCCTCTGGTTGGCTGAAATAAAATAAATAATAAATAGTTGCATTTGCATCTTCAAAGCCTAGCTTCATCCCCCAATATGGCTGATATAAATATCTAAACCAATGGTTCCCAATGGGGACATTTTTAAAAATTTGGAGAGGGGTAGGTTCTTGTGTTTTTCAGTAGAAATAAATTAAATAAAATTTGGAATATCTGTTAGATTATCTAGTTATGCATGTTTCATTTCGACATAAGAACCTTAGAATTTCATGGATGCAGTATCAAAATATCTGTAAATTTGGGTACTTGATAAATAATATTTTAACTGTTGCTAAACATGAAAATATATTTTGAATTTCATGAAGGGGGCATTAGAAGGAAGAAAGCAGGGTGCTGGGCTCAAAAAAGGTTGGGACCATTGGTCAAAACTGCATTTATCTTCCCAAACACTGCAATTTGTGTTCCAAATTCTGTTAGTACCACCAATAACTGTCAAGAATGGCAAAAGAAATTTTTCGAAATTGGTACATAAAAAAAATTAAGAACTGCTATGAGTCTAAACAGACTAGTAGATTTAGCATTGTTAACAATTGAAAGTGATACCAAAAATTCCCTACATTATTCTGATGCTATCAATACATTTGTTCAATTTAAAAGTCCACCAAACTTGTATTTAAAAATGGGGATTAATTGTCACATCCATTAATATTTTTATTATATACTTAAATACTTTTTTCCTGAGTTTTCTGAGTTTTATTTTTGAATATAGCAATTGAAATCAAGCAGTTTAGTGCAAATAAGATATTTTTTCTATTCCTTTTTTATATTGATAGCACCTGATTATTTGAGTATTGAATGATGATTAATTAAAATTGTGATTTAAAACTAATTCTTCATACAGGGTCATTATAAGAGAAAACCATAATTTAAAGTGCTATATTTCATTAAATAATTAAGTAAAGAAGGTAATAGCCTGTCTTATGTTTGGTATTCAACAGACTTTAATAGGGGCATCATTAATGGTGTGATATTCAACTTCCTTCCATATTCGGTTCAGCATGTCAGGCAGGATCAGATCTATGCCCCCCCCCCCCTTTAAGAATGCTAGTATAGGTAATGGAGGCAAAAATATTAAACTTGTGCAAATTTATTAATATTAAACTTGTGCAAGTAAACAAATTTACAGATATTTTGATACTGCATCCATATGTTATGCATTTTTCAAGAAACTTTGAAAGACCTCTAAGACAGATGAAAATGTTATACTGCAAATGGAAATTCTGCTCTCTTGGACACCCTTTTAATTTTTTCCACCCAATTGTGTCACTTGACCCCTCCCTTTTTTTTTTTTTTTTTAAGATCCAGGCCTTATATCAAGTGTAACACTTTAAACTGCTACAGTGATTCTTTCCTAAATTCTGTAAACATTGAAAAAAAAAATTTTTTTTTTTTTGGGGGGGGGGGGGGGGGGGGAATAAATGATGTTTTTAATGTATTCCTTAAAAGGAAGTGCCATGGTGTTAAATTGGGACTTCCGGGGGCTACAAGATCAGTCCACCTCTACCAATCCAGCAGTTTGGAACTTTGGCATTTAGGATATTACATGTGATACTAAACTTACCGTGTGATACTAACTCCATGCCATCATAACTAGGAAATTTGGAGAGTTTCTTAACATTTTAGACACAAAATTATTTTTGTTACTCAATTATTTAATAAAAGGTAACATTTTAAAATATTTTTTAAGAAAAAAAATGTTTTTTACATGTATTACTTGTTTTACCCTAACATAGGTATTTTGGATTTTAGGACAAAATGTACATAAAGGTGCCTCAGGTGCCAAAAAAAAATCTCGGCTTGGCCTTTTGTTATTACATCTCTTATCGAAGTATACAAGAGAATTACTTAAGTGGCATTAATTCAAATTATGATTCAAGACTGGCATGTAATTGCAAGATATGAGTTTAAATCTAGATGACAGCTGAATGATTTTTTGCACTTGCCTAGCCAGATTAATGTCACATCAGTGATTGCCTTCTCTTATATGATTTGTGTGTGTATCAAAAAAAAAGTTCAGGTTAAGTATCATAAGTGAGTTTAGGTGAAGTTATAATTAATATATCACTTCAGTGGCATCACGTTGGTTCACATTGACACTGCAGTTGCTGGGGTCTGAGTCCCAGGGATGGCACTGTTGTTTGTTTTGTCATAATCTGCAGATAAGCTAGTAGTTTTGTGGGGCTGATCACAAATTAAAAAATATATGTATGACATTTTATAGTAATCAGATTTTATTAATTTTAATATAATAAAATCAGTGTATGTATCATAAATTTAGCAAAACACTATAACATTGTATATGATATATAAATAAAACATAACAGAAATAAGACAGTATAATCCAACATTAATGGTAACAGTGGCATATCAGGATCTATGGTAACAAGAATTTGTAAGATGGATGCCAAAATGGCATATAAGATGTAATAGTCTATATCTCTGTAGAATGAAATTCTTTATGAGAGATGATAACAATGTATGAGGTGTGTAGATAAAGGTAAACTCTATGCAAGGCGAGTTGTTATGTATTTGATTTTTTTTACAGTTCAATGGTTAATTTCAGTCCGAAATAAAGATAGGAGTTCTTTTGTAAAGAATTTCACTCTATTGAGATATAGAAATGTTCATTCTATGTTAAGGAGATATCTCTGCACCTGAGATATAGACAAATGCTTCTTATATGCTATTTTGGCACCTATCTTGTAAATTTTTGTTACCACAGATCTTCATATGCAATTGTTACTATTGATATTGGATTGTACTGTCTTATTTCTGCTATGTTTTATTTATATATCATACACAGTGTTTAAAGAGTGTTATTATATCTTGAAAATTATAATTATGTTAAGTACCACTTAATGTGATCACTTGGAAATTCTGTTTTGATATTAACTCGCAATTCTAATAGCTGAAAATTGAGAGATGTATGGAAGTAAGCAACATTGCAAAATACCTGTATTTTATAACCTAGGAATGTAATAATCATACTGTCAAAACAATTTTTACATTAATAACAAGCATAATCTATTTAAATATTATCTATATATAATATGCATATGTTATAGTTGACTAGTATTGCTACATCTTAGCTACTTTGGGATTCTACTTAAATTTAAAAATTCATTCTCCTTAGCTCTTGTTTTTCTTTCAAACTTAAACCTTTTCATTGATATTTTTTTTTAAAGAACCACCAATCATTCAGACTAAAAAATACTGTAAAATTGTAACAATCTTTCAGTATCACTAGCAAACACTGATTCATTTAAGTGAACAACTGATGAAATAAGGTCATTTATGTGAATGACAGCCATTTGGTGAATCATTATCTTTGGCCAGTGTCTCACACATGCCATACAGCTTGAAGAATTTTTCCCCACATGTGGAATTTGTTTAGCCTTAGGCAGTTAATCTAATATGCTGGGTAATAAAGGTGGCAAACTTTTAATGTTGAGAAAGCAAGTAATCTTCTTGCTCATATTAAGCTATTTATATATATTGACTATCTCTGCCTTTCAATGAACAATGGATCAGTCCAACGTTTCCTGTGAAGCAAAACTATAAAAGACATATCTTGTAGTCAAGGTTGAAAGGGAACTATGCCTTACTGCCAATAGTACAAAAGTATCAAACATTCCCACCTCAATCTAGTTTAACACAAAGAATCTTTAGAGCAGCTGTTTGCCCTTAAGATCCCATGAGCCATTTGCTACTAACTTTATGTGATTCCCAAAGAGTATGAGGCTTTAATGCAACAATTCAGCAAAAGTTTTTTGATTCTAGTAAACAAAAATCTGATCACAAGTGAAATTATTATGCATTTATAAGAATTTGCCTTTATTTTCTGAAAATTGATCCTAATGTAAATAAAATACCCTCAAGCAGCTGCTTGCCACAGAGGTCTGACAGGAGCCTGTCAGTTTATACGTCATAGTAGTAGGTCTGTGAGGATGGCGGGACCTCAACAGAAAAACAACCATGCCTCTGTTCGAACCCAGGTACCTTTGATCAGTGGCCAAGCAGCAGATACAAATTAGCTGTGATCACATTAAGACAGTGGTTCTCAAACTATGTTATGATCCTCCTGAGGGTTGTGAGCAGCTTGGAAGGAGGTTGCAAAGCTTAGATATTTTATATTTGTTAGTATTTTTTTATAAAATTGTTTTTGAAAATACATGGGTCCTACATTGTAGGGAAAAGATTGCTTAATTTTGTATACAATTCTAGGGATCATATAATTTTATCTATGATTCTAGGGGTTGCATAAATTTTTATATATGATTTTAGGGGCCACATAAATTTATTACAATTCTCTTGGGTTGCAATGTCGAGAAGTGATGGCCTATGTGTTAAGCAATACTTGCTGTTTATTATTGCTTTATGTAAGTGGGAATTATTACCATCATTGCTTAACTGGTATCTACATTCCAGTGTAGGAGATGGCTGAAAGATATATTTTTTTTGAAACAGGTTAGCCAATGCATTTTGGTGTTTAGTATTGGCTCACTGCCCTACAACTTGAAGTGGGTTAGATTATTTTACCTCTGAGCAGCACTTCTTTTGTGCATAGTGTGCTAAAAAGGCCAGCTCACAAGGATCCGCAGAATTCCCTGCCCTGTCCACGGTCAGTAGGGGATAAAGATGGGCTTGGAAAGGCTGCCGTCCGTTGGATGGGACATTAAGCTGCGGCCCTGTGTACGAGAGAGCTATACCCTGTGCACTTTAAAGAACACGCTGGATGACCTGACGGGAGGCTACCATCTGTCTCCCAACAGCTGTTCCAGTGGATCCCCTCCCCCAACCTTCTCTGAGCCTTCGGGGTCCTTGTGGCCTGGCCATTTAGCCCATGGTGTGCAAAAAAGTGCCATTCGGAGGTAAAACAACCCAACAACCCAACTGCTGAGACACTTTCCCTTCGATCGAGAAAACGTCTGCACCATTTGAAAAACCTTTGCAACTGATAAAACTCTATCACCGTAAGCTTCTTGTTGTCCCATAAAACTCCATAAAGCTCCACTTGTCCAAGCCTTGTCCAACAAGTGATAACACTTGTTGGACAAGGCTTGGACAAGTGGAGCTCAATATTGACTTCAGCTAATACAACCCCAACCAGTTCTCGACTAGGACTATCAGCTGTGATAAGTATTGTTTTCACTTTTTCCTTCAAACTATTTCCATGAAGGAAGAAGCCGAAGTAGTTCAACACCTGAATATCTTTGTTCCACTCTTATATGTATCATCATCATCATCACTTATTTTAAAAATCATTTTCTGAACCAATATGTTGTTCAGTCACTGAAATATCCTTCTAATGAAGTATCAGATTTATGAGAGCAAAGGTCTGCCATAATTTTAAGTTCTTTGAAGAGTAGGACTTTGTAAAGTGCAGCAGGAGGAGAAAACTTAAGTACCTGTATCTGTAAGTTGCATGACAAATCAGGACAAGTCTAATAGAGCTTCTAGGTTATCTCCATCCTTTTGTTTAAAAATCAGTACTGCTAAATATGCTTCCAACATCACAAGCCAATAATAAAATAATTCTAAAGAATGCTTTATTATACCAGTTAGATAGCATTTGGTATATGGAGTGTTGGAAAATTCATCACCCTTCAAGATAGTGTTCTTCAGGAATGGAACAGTAGAGAATTCCCTGATCAAAATCGTTTGTCTGGAAAGGAGTGGGTGAAAACAAAATATTCTAGCAGATAGTCCTAGTTGGGAACTGGTATATGCTACCATTCATTGGCTGAAAGGGTCTTGGGAAAACACAGAGTAAATGTTTTAAATGAAAAAAGAATCATAAGAAGTTCATTCATGACTCAAGCATTATAAGCCATCATCATCATCATCCTCAAGCAGCCATGGGCTACAGAGGTCCAACCAGACCGTGCAATTTAGTTCTCCAAGCAAGTCTATCCTGAGCTACATCTACTGCATCTGGCCACTGCACACCAATTCTAAGAAGATCCTGTTTGACATTCTCTGCCCACCGCATCCTAGGTCTTCCCCTCTTTCTGAGGCCTTTAGGCACACTGTTCATAACCCTATTCGCCAATCTATAATTATTCATACGGGCAACATGGCCAAACCAACGGAGTCTCTCTCTGCACAATATGCTGCTTAAAGGAGGTTGCAGACTCCTTTGCCTAACCTCATCATTAGTTACAAAGTTGAACCACCTAATGCCCAAGATACTGCGTAAGCATCTGGAATCAAAAGCATCTAGTTTCCTGTTATCTTGTGTACAAAGTGTCCAAGTTTCACTTCCATAACTAACCCTAGAAAGAACCAAACTATTATACAGTCTAATTTTAGTCTTTAGGTGATTAATATGATGATATCACTTATCACCATTGTTTCAGTTCATGTTAGTAAATGGGGTCATTTAATTTTGAGCATTACTAGAGCAAAACACTGGAGTTAAAGTATAAGGAGCATCCTTAAGCATTATTACGAGTTATCGGACAATTGCATACTAGTCTAGAAATTGAAAGTAAAATCTAAACACAATATTTTAAATGAGCATGTTTCGTCACATTCAACACTGATATGCAAATTTGCCTTCTTTCTAGATTTTCACTTTAAATATTTCTAAAAAATGTTCAAACACATTTTATAGGATGATTTTAATGCATTCTGTTTAAATCTATTCAATTTTTTTGGCTAAAATATCTTTAATGCGCTGAAATCACACCCCTTCAAACATTAGGCTTCAAAAAGTAATATACTCTTTTATATATTAGTCTTTAGAACTTATACAATATTCATTAGCTGGTGTAAGCAACAGATTAATAAGACACCATCTGGATGATTGCGAAAGAGAAAGAACCCTAGAAAGGATGGAAATAGGCCAGTCTCATTTGGAAGTAACCAGGTTCAATATGTCCAAAAGTCATTTCAAGATTGGAAACAAAAGAGACTGGAACATGTTGTTGGAGTCCGTCCTAGTGCAACAACATCATTGGGCAACCAATATTTAGCTCTAAAAGTGAGATGTAATTGAAGAATTAAAGAACATTAACTATCTTTGGAGCTTTCAGGGGTGACAGGATGTATTGTGAAGATCTACAGTATGATGAAGGCTTAAACAGGAAGGCCTTTATGCTAAGAAACCTGTAATTTGTATTCCAATAACCTCTTCTTCTGAGAGCTCATTTCATATGGAGCAGAGAACATTTCATTTGGGACAATGATGAATAGAGTGAAGTTCTATTCTCAGTTGAGTCCAAATACAGCATAAACAGTGATTCTTGACGAAATATGTCTGGAGAGAGTGTGGTGCATGGTATCATCTCTCCAACATATATTGGAAAAAGAGTTTTGGAGGCAGTGGAATTGTGGTTTGGGCCAGCATCATGATGAATGGACATATGCCCTTTCATGTTTTCCAGGGTGAAACTGTTACTGTCCAACAATACAAAGATGAGATTTTAGAATTCTATGTGAGGACTTTTAAAGGTGCATTCAGCCCCAATTTTATTTTTATGGATGACAATGCATGTCCTCACATGCTCAGTTGGTTGCCAATTTCTTTTGAAAGTGAAGATAGCAGGAGGATGGAATGATCCAACAAGGTGCTCTGACTGTAACCCAACAAAATATGTTTAGCGTGATCTAGGGAAGAAAATTGCCATTTGCTATCCCCCTTCAAAAACCCTCTACAAGCTACAATAAAGTCCTTAACCCTTACAGTGTCAGTTTTGTTCTTTTTTCTCTAAAAATGCAACTGAACTTCAGGGCCTCTTTTATGAAACAGCTAATGAATGAAATAGTTTGCATTGCATAAATAATAAATAAATACCCCCTCAAGCAGCTGCTTGCCACAGATCTCTGACAGGAGCCTGTCAGTTTAATATGCCACAGTAGAAGATCTGTGAAAATGGTAGGGCCTCAGCAGAAAAACACAAACATCCATGCCTTACCTGGGGCTTGAGCCCAGGTTCCTTAGATCAGTAGCCAAGCACGCTAACCACTCAGCCTACTAAAAGAAAAAGCATTTAATTTTGAACAAAAAATGTAAAAATTAAAAAATGGTAGGTAAGCATTAAAAAAAATGTTGCAAGGATTTTTGGCTTCCAACACTTAAAGGTTAAGGAAGAATGGAATTTATTGCCTATTGAACTGAGTAACATTGTAGGCAGCATGAGTGCTCATTGTGACAGTTGTACAGTGATGAGGGGTGAATGCATGCCCTATTAATCATTTGTAACCTTATAATCATGCTGTTGAAATTTTATAATTTAATGATTTCACTTACCATACACAATATGTTTTGTTTCTCTTTCATTTTATATATGACATACATATATATAGATGTACATTTTTATTTAAAACTATGAAGTAGTTTTTGAGACATCAGACAAAATATCAACCTTCCTTAGGTTTTGCACATGCTTACTTCTGTTAATTTACATTTTTTGCATTTTCTTATCTGTTTCATATTATGCTATTTAATGTGATTGAGTATTTATTATGTGTAATTTTTTGGTTATCACTGGTTAATGTTTTACCAAGAAAAGAGAGAAAATTATGAGTGTTATAAATGTAACTGGTAACTGTTTTTAATAGTGTCATTTATCAGTCAAATAATTCTTAGCCCATATGAGCAACAGTGGAAAGGTTTCTGCAAATCTTAGTAACCAACATGTGGATTTTAGGAGCCAATTGTAATGGGAATCACCTTGATATGATTATTATCTAATTATCAGCACTAGATGTTTAGTCACCTGGGGAGGGGGGGGGGGAGACTAGGCTCACAGGATTTTTCTGTTCTTGGGTGTGAAGAAGCAAAGAATAGAATTATATTAACTCTCAAAGCATTACTTTTCAGTTCTGAAGCCCTATGAAGTCCACTTTTTTTTCTATACTTATGGTAAAATAATGGTCATCATAGTCGGAGATTATCATGATATATAAGAACTATAGGACATACTTCTGATATTATCAGTGGTTTTTATTAACCATTGTGTCCTGCTTTTAATAAACAAACTAGTACATTTGCTGAAATGTTCTGGTTTTCATTTCTGTGGGAGAGGGGGGAGGGAATGGAGACCCTGCTCAAGCCCACATCTTCCTCACTCCCATCATCATTCCAATACCTTCACTTAAAAAGTTTTTGAGTGTAGTTTAAAATTTTTTAACGAATAATAATTGAAATGTAACTTTATTCTGCCATTTACACTAGTAATTTAAGGGAAAAATTGTAATATCTCATGTTGGTATTGTTAGCATAAATAAATACTTGTATTATTCTGTTGACACTTTGAAGACCAGTAAAATTTGTCAAAAGGCACAAATTTCAATTTCCATTGGTAGCTTTCCATTGTTTATGAAGGCAAATAATTTATTCTAGCTGTAAGCATGATTACAGAAATACACTACACGAAAAAAAAATTTTCAACATCTGGAAGGATTAATGCCATTTTATTGAAATGCAGGCAGCTGTTAGCATTCACTGAGATGTGCGATTGATTACATTATCAAAAAAAAAAAAGAAGAAAAATTACCACTTTACCTACCCGGTAAAGGGGCGGGGGTAGCTCAGTCAGTAGTGCACCTGGCTCGTAATCTGCAGTTCCCAAGTTCGAATCCCAGTTGGGTCAGTGTCCATGTGCAGGAGAGCCACACCCTGTGCACGTTAAAGAACACGCTGGATAGCTTTGACAGGAGGCTACCATCTGTTTCCCAACAGCTGTTTCAGTGGGTCCCCTCCCCAACCTTCTCTGAGCCTTCGTGACCCATGTGACCTGGCCATTTAGCCCACGGTGTGCAAAGAAGTGCCACTCAAAGGTAAAACAACCCAACCTACCCGGTAAAGTGGTATAATTAGTATGATATTGAACTGCCTTGTGCAGCAATACATTCATGAACAAAGTGTGTGGGCAAGGCTATCCTCCTGAAGGATAGAACACCAAATAGCATGAAGTTGCTGTTCCACTTCAGCAATAATGGTTGGTGCACTTCTTGGATGTTGTTGGAGCTGCCAGCCCATAATGTTCCACATGTGTTCAATAGGTGAAAGGTCTGGTGAATGTGCTGGCCATGGTAGTACCTGAATGTTTTGCTCATGTAGTTACTGCAAACTAATGCGGGCTGTGTGGGGATGGATGTTATCTTGCTGGTAAAAAGTTTCATGCTGCTGAACAAATGGTGACATCTATTGGCTGCAAAATGTTGGTAACATATAGTTGGGCAGTTAGAGATGCCCTTATGATGACCAGTTGTGACCAAGATATCAGATGGGACAGGGGGTGGCTCAGTCGGTAGTGCACCAGGCTCGTAATCTGTAGTTCCCAGGTTCGAGTCTCAGCTGGGTCAGCATTAAGACTTTTCTTTGCAAAACTCCCCACCCTGTCCACAGTCAGTAGGGGACCCTGTGCATATTAAAGAACATGCTGGATGGCCTTGAAGGGGAGGCTACCATTTATCTCCAAACAGCTGTTCCAGTGGGTCCCCTCCCCCAACCTTCTCCGAGCCTTCGGGGTCCTTGTGACCTGGTCATTTAGACCTCTTGTGCAAAAAAGTGCCGCTGAGAGGTAAAACAACTCAACCGAGACACCAGGTGCTCGAGCTGTGTGATGAAGTCGCAGGCACTGGGTGGCATTCCTTTCCCCTGGATTACGGCAAGCACATTTTCTACAGTCGTGCTGACCAAGACAAAAACGAGATTCGTCACTAAACACCACAGTACTCCCCTCTTGTTCAATCCAGTTCTGTCTGCAGCAACACCACTGAAGACATGTTTGCATGTGGGCAGATGTGAGTGCAAACACAGTGCTGTATGATAGGCTCGCAATAGAAACTGTAAAAGCCTGTTGTTTACCATTTGCCAAGTAGGTATTTGATGTGTTACCTGTTGCCAGTGGGGCGGGGGTGGCTCAGTCGGTAGCGCGCCAGGCTTGTAATCTGCAGTTTCCAGGTTCGAGTCCCAGCTGGGTCAGCGTTGAGATTTTTCTTTGCAAAACTCCCCACCCTGCCCACGGTCAGTAGGGGACACCGATGGGTTTGGAAAGGCCGCCGTCCGTTGGATGGGACGTTAAGCCGTGGCTCCGTGTTCGGGAGAGCCATACCCTGTGCACGTTAAAGAACATGCTGGATGTCCTTGACGGGAGGCTACCATCTGTCCCCCAACAGCTGTTCGAGTGGGTCCCCTCCCCCAACCTTCTCTGAGCCTTCGGGGTCCTTGTGACCTGGCCATTTAGCCCATGGTGTGCAAAAAAGTGCCGCTCAGATGTAAAACAACCCAACCCTGTTGCCAGTCCCTTTACAGTTGTGTTGTTGCGAATCTGTCACACAATGCCATGCATCACAAATGGCAGTTCTGTTGCTCCATGGTCATACATCTTCTTCCTGATCCTTGCCGGCATGTACTGGATCCTTCTTGAACCCACTGGCACCATATGTGTACGATGGTTCTGGGATTGCAGCCAACTAGGTTGGCCACATCTCTGTACGACAAATCAGCTTCTCTAAGGCCAATGATTCCCCCACGCTCAAAATCTTAACTGTTGGAACGGCTGTTGATGTCTGTATAAGGGCATCTTTAGCGGTTTCCACAAGGGAGCTTTGGTTGCCTTTATCTGTGTTTGACTGCTCCACACCTGTGACGTCCTGCAGTTTTAGTACCAGTAAATGTTATTAGAGAATTTGAAAAGCTTGTGGGAGTATTTTTTATTTTATTAGGAGGAGGACAGTATTACATCAAAGACAACATGTAGGAAATGTTCGCATGTATATTATTTTTCCATTGTAGTCACCAGATTGGTTGAGATACTTGAATGGCCAATCAGCTTATCAAATAGGAAGATGCATTCTGATCTGTAGCAATTTTATGACTTCCTCTTTATCAGTTTCATCCAATGGAAAACACTACCCTTAGAGATGCTTCTTCCGCTTCCCAAACCAGTAAAAATCTGATAGCACCAGGTCTGGACTGTATGATTGATGGTGAACAGTTGCTCATTGCCAAGTCTGGAGATCCTCGAAGCTACATCACCATTCTCAAATTCTTGGCACCATTTTCTCACATGTTGCAGTTATAGGGCATCTGAGCTGTACACAACTACAAGCTGTCAATGAATTTACATCAGATGGATCATCTATGCCCAAAGAAACTGAATTACTGCTGGGATCTACAGCTTCATATACATGTGCAGTACCTTTGCCATGACTCTGCACCTCACAGCATGATTGTTGTGGTTTAATGTGTTGATTCAGGTCCAGATCTAGAAAGTAAAATAGTGGGGAGGGGGGACTCAATCGAGTTAGAAATAAGTCGAGGGGGAGGACAAAAGACTAGATTTCGGTTGCAGTATAACATATACCCCTCCTTTTTACATTTCTTGAAAAATGCATGAAAAATACGTAAGTTTAATAATATTTTACCACTATTAGCCTTGCTAGCATTGTCAAAGCTCTCCCTCCCCTAAATCTAGCCCTGCTTTTATTAATATGACAATCTTTTATGACCATGTTTCATCTGATATCAAGAATCTTGCTGACTACCACAGTTTATTTTATTTGGAGACATCCTTCCAACAATTAATATTGATGTAACACTTAGGTGGTTTTACTTGAGGCACACGGGGCGGGGGTGGCTCAGTCGGTAGCGCACCAGGCTCGTAATCTGTAGTTCCTAGGTTCGAGTCCCAGCTGGGTCAGCGTTGAGATTTATCTGCGCAAAAATTCCCCGTTCTGCCCACGGTCAGTAGGGGACACCGATGGGCTTGGAAAGGCCGCCGTCCGTCGGATGGGACGTTAAGCTGTGGCCCTGTGTACGGGAGAGCCATACCCTGTGCACATTAAAGAACACGCTGGATGGCCTTGACGGGAGGCTACCATCTGTCTCCCAACAGCTGTTCCAGTGGGTCCCCTCCCCCAACCTTCTCTGAGCCTTCGGGGTCCATGGGACCTGGCCATTTAGCCCATGGTGTGCAAAAAAGTGCCGCTCAGAGGTAAAACAACCCAACCCAACCTTGAGGCACACCCATTTAGTGCACTCCACTTGATTGACTGTTAAAAAGACTGCTATTGTTTTAAATAAATAATAATAATAAATACCCCCTCAAGCAGCTGCTTGCCACAGAGATTTTTTAAATTTTTGGGGTATGCCATGAGAGCTCAAAAGTCGCTAGATCTAGTAACAAAGTAAAAAATAACCATTGTTATACTATAACTATAGTTTTATCTACATCTAGTGGTCTGACAGGAGCCTGTCAGTTTATATGCCACAGTAGAAAGTCTGAGAGGATGGCAGGACCTCAGCAGAAAAACGACACATACATCCATGCCTTACCCGGGGCTCGAACCCAGGTCCCTTAGATCAGTAGCCAAGCGTGCTAACCACTCGGCCATGTTTTAACACTTTAAAATTCTCCTTAAACTTCCCAAATTTTTCATACAGATTGCCCTAATATACTGCTCAAATGGGAAATTGCAATACCAAGAAGGAATGGAAGCAGAGATAGGTAAATCACAGGAAACAATCAGCCATCGGAAATATGCAAATGGACATGTGACACCCAGCTCAGCTGTGGATAAACACTAGGTGCCCATGACCTCATATCATAGCATGACTGACAGTGAGGTTAGAGTGCATGTTGTGAAAATGTTTGGAATATGCCTTGGAGATGACAGCGGGACCCTTGTGCACAATTGATGCCTTCTGAGAGAGGAGCGAATCATTGATATGCAAGAGCTCAAATTGAGCTTATGAGCGATTGCTGCATGCATAGAGTGCAGTGCAGCGATGTGATTCACATAACATCATGGAGCACCAAATGATACGAAGGACAGGTATGAGACCAGCATGCTGCATCATAGGATGCGAAGATGGCATGCTTCATAGGAGTGAACCTTTGACCCTTTCACAACAGTAACTGTACTGCAGAGTGATTTGTGAACCATGGTCTCCATGCAAACCATCATACAACATTTGCATGGTGCAGGAGTGAGGGTGAGACTTCCAGTCTGGCATCTGCCATTGCAGTGATATCACCGGTTACGCTATCTCCACTGGTGTGGAGTGAGGTAACATTGGACAACAGAATGGAGGAGAGAGTTGTTCACAGACAAGTCTTGATTGCTTGAAACTGTGGAATGGAGGAGAGTGTTGTTCACAGACCAGCCCCAGTTGCTTGAATGGGATGTTAAGCCGTGGCCCTGTGTGCGGGAGAGCCACACCCTGTGCACGTTAAAGAACATACTGGATGGCCTTGACGGGAGGCTTACCATCTGTCTCCCAACAGCTGTTCCAGTGGGTCTCCTCCCCCAACCTTTGTTAGCCCATTGTGTGCAAAAAAGTGCAGAGGTAAAACAACCCAACCCACTGTACTTTAATGTATTATTGAATTAATGTACAGATATTCTCAGCCTTAGTCATAAAGATGTCTGAATTTGTTTATGAATTTAATGATTTTGTACAGCAAGAGAAGTTCTCAAATATGCTGTCCTAGCACTTCACTGCATCTTAATTTGGTGTGTGTTGGGTCTGTTGGTAACGTAATACAGGTATGTGCCAGGCTTGTAATCTGCAATTTCTGCTTAGGCTCAGCTGTGGCACTGTTCAGCTTTATCTTTGCTAAACTCATACCCTGCCGTTGGTAAGAAAGTACACTGATGGGTGTGGAAAGGCTTGTCCATCAAATGGGACATTAAGCTGTGGCCTGTGTACATTCTGTATGGTCTTAACAGGAGGCTCCTAACAGCTGTCCAGTGCGTCCTCTTCCCTCATTTTTCTCTGAGCACTTAAAGAGCTGCAAGATGAATTCTCTGCTTAACTAGTAGAATAACATATCACCTCTGGCGAATATGAGATTTTTCATTTTCCGAATTTTGCACCCTTTATAACACTAGTAGTTTATACTGAGGGGTGATTGAAAAATGTTAATAACAATGTATTATTAGCTCTGTACGATGCAAAAAGAATTTCTCATATATCCCTTAACATGAAAAAATTGCGCTTTCTCAATCCTTATGGTTAAGGGTCATATCAGTCAGTGTATATAAAATAATTTATTTTTACGTTAATAAAATACTATAAAAATTTAAAATTAAACGGTAACTTTTTTGAATCTCACGAGGAATTGGTCAAATTTTAACCAATAGTAATTAAAACACATATGAATGTAAGTTACACTTCTGTTTTAATAATTTATTTCGGTATCCGTTCATCAGCACATTCTATCACCAGAATTTCTAGTATAAATATATCGTTTCGAATAGGGGTTCTCAATGTGAGGGGTACGCGGTAAAATTTTTGGGGTACGCCATGAGAGCTCAAAAGTCGCTAGATCTAGTAACAAAGTAAAAAATAACCATTGTTATACTATAATTATAGTTTTATCTATCTGTACAAGGAGTACGCCAATTACATACACATTTCCAGGGGATACGTGAAGCATAAAAGGTTGAGAACCACTGGTTTAGAATATTACTTCAAGTTTCACATTTAGCGCCCCCTAACGATTTAAATTAAGGCCTTTTGGAAGATTTGAAAACTATAAATCATATTTCGTTAGTACCTATTCAACTCAAAAAGAATATTTCATTAATTTCTCCAAACCAAAAGGGTGGCTCAATTGGTAGCACGTCAAGCTTGTAATCTGCAGTTCGCAGGTTCCAGTCCCAGCCCTAAGCCATCGTTGAGATTTATTTCACAAAATCCACCCTTCAGTCACTAGGGGACACCGATGGTCTTAGAAAGGCCGCCGTCCGTCGGATGAAATATTAAGCAGTTGTACTGTGCGCGTTAAAGAACACATTGCATGGCCTTGATGGGAGGCTACCACCTGTTTCCTAATAGCTGTCCAGGGGATTCCCTGCCTCAACCTTCTATGAGCCCTCGGGGTCCTTCTGGGCCTTGTCATTTAGCCATTGTGTGCAAAAAAAGTGCCGTTCCAGAGGTAAACAACTCAAAACCAGAAGATGAGTTTCCCCACCAACCCTGGGAGTGAAGGGTCAAATTGTTGCTGCCAATGTAAGCCCCTTGATCATCACACTCCACCACTAAAATATCAAATTTCTAGCCCAAATAGATCGTTTGCAACATTTGTTAAAAATTTTCAAAAATATCCACCATTGGAAGGAGCAATTAAAGATTTTGGGAGATTCTAAAAGTGTGAATCATAATAGTTTATTAATATCTATCCAACTCAAAAAGAATTTTCAGTTTATCTCTGAAAACAGTTTTAAAACAAAAATTGCTTTTTCCCACCCACCCTCAGGGGCGTAACGAAGGACTATGGTGGTGGTGGTGTGTGTGTGTGGGGGGGGGGGGGGGGGGGCAGAAATCGAAAATCAAATTTTGCCAACTGAGAAAATAATGTCTCTGACAGGTTCGTACCTATATTTTCGCTCCGTGGGGGAAGAGGGTAAATTTTCACAACTCTCCTGCATTTTGCCATATAGCTTCCAATTTTGCCAACTAGCCATAATTTCACAGAAATAACCAATAACCCCGATATTTATATCTCGCCTGAATTGTAGCAAGTCAGTGTGAATTTTCCCACTCCCCTTGAATTGGCCAACTCCTTAATTTCACAAAACTAATCCCAATCTTTACATCTATCCTAAATTTGCGAAGTCACTGCAAATTTTTCAAACTCCCCATGATTTTGCCAAGTTATATCGATTTGGTCAACTCTCGTTAATTTCACAAAACTAATCCCAAACTTCACATCTCGCCTGTGAATTCGATTTTTGCCAACTACCCTAGATTTTGCCAACTCTCCTTAAAATAAAAATAAATAAATACCCCCTCAAGCAGCTGCTTGCCACAGAGGTCTGACAGGAGCCTGTCAGTTTATATGCCACAGTAGGTCTGAGAGGATGGCAGGACCTCAGCAGAAAAACGACACAAACAGCCATGCCTTACTCGGGGCTCGAACCCAGGTCCCGTAGATCAGTAGCCAAGCGCGCTAGCCACTCGGCCATTAATTTCTTAAAACCAATCCCAATTTTAATTACTTACCTGCATTTTGCCAAGTTGCCTCGATTTTGCCACGTCTCCTTAATTTCACAAAAACAATCCCAATATTTACATATCTCCTGAATTTGCCAAGTCACTGCAAATTTTTCAAACTCCCAAAATTTTGTCAAGTTTTCTCGATTTTGTCAACTCTCCTTATTTTTACAAAAACAATCCCAATTATCACAACTCTCCCGTATTTTACCAAGTGGATTCGAATTTTGCCAACTCGCCACAATTTTACAGAAAAAAAATCCCAATTTTTACATCTCATCTGATTTTTGCAAAATCACTGAATTTTGCCAGCTCCCTCAAGATTTGCCAACTCTCCTAGATTTTGCGAAGTTGCCTCGATTTTGCCAACACGCCATAATTTTACAGAAAAAAGATTCCAATTTTTACATCTCACCTGAATTTTGCCAACTCCACGATTTTGTCGAGTCACTCAGAATTTTGCCAACTGCCCCTAGATTTGCCAAGTTGCCTCGATTTTGACAACTATCCTAGACTTTGTTAACTCCCCTTAATTTTACAAAAAAATTGCAGATTAACTCACCTAGATTTTACGAAGTCGCTTCGAATTTTGCCAACTCCGAGTTACTTTGGGGGGAGCCTCCCCCCATCTCCCCCCATAGCTACGCCCCTGCCCACCCTCTGTGATCATTGCTGTCATTGCAAATTTCATCACATCCATATTTCACAACCAAAATTTCTAACATAAATCCTTTTCAATATTCGTTTAAAATTTTGAAAATTTTCACCGTCAGAATTCGCAGTTCAAACTTTTGGGCGATTCGCAAAGTGTGAATCTTAATAGTTTATCAATAGCTATTCAACTGAAAAATAATTTTTAAGTTAGCTCTAGAAACGAATTTCATCTCTTAAAAAACAAATGCGTTTTCTCACCCCCAAGGAGTTAGAGTAAAAATCATTGTTAATGTAAACTTCACGACATTCAGGTTTATAACGTAAATACATCGCCTGCAATATTCGTTTGCAATCATCAACTTTTCCCATCGTTAGAGAGCGCAATTACAGTTATTGGGAGAATCCGAAAGTGCGAATCATAAAATTTCATCAATACCTATCTAGCATAAAAATAATTTATCTCTAAAAAGAAAGGGTTGGGTTACCTCTGAGCGGCACTTTTTGCACACCATGGGCTAAATGGCCAGGTCACATGGACCCCGAAGGCTCAGAGAAGGTTGGGGGAGGGGACCCACTGGAACAGCTGTTGGGAGACAGATGGTAGCCTCCCGTCAAGGCCATCCAGCGTGTTCTTTAACGTGCACAGGGTATGGCTCTCCCGCACACGGGGCCACGGCTTAACGTCCCATCCGACGGACGGCGGTCTTTCCAAGCCCATCGGTGTCCCCTACTGACCGTGGGCAGGGCGGGGAATTTTTGCGGAGATAAATCTCAATGCTGACCCAGCTGGGACTCGAACCTGGGAACTACAGATTACGAGCCTGGCGCGCTACCGACTGAGCCACCCCCGCCCCCTAAAAAGAAAGAATATGGATGTCTACAGACAACAAAGTGAAAACATTAGCTCTTTTTATCTGAAAACGCATTCACCTCAGATTCTTAAACTCTTGAGATAATGTGCAATTCATTCAAGAGCACAACCATTTAAGAAATTTCAAACTGAAGCAGAACTTATAACTATAGTTCCCAATCGTTTTAAGATGAACTTCTTTTACCAAGCAAACACCGCCTTCCTGAAAAATGATTTTTCTATAAAACAAGTGACAAAATATTTTCAGTGTGTAGAAATTGAAGAAAATTCCCCATTGGGAACCTTGACCTACATTATGTTTTAAATTTATCACATATCATTTGCAGAAGGGCCATTTCGGTATAATCATAAGTCGGATAGTTTCATATCTAGATCCTTGATGTTATCAGCCAAATGATACCATAACACTTAAAAGGATGACATTGATAGCAGTTTATCGGACAATAGTGAAAGCAGAAAAACAATCGTATGATATAGTTGCTAAATGCAAGTATCGGGGAAATAAAGTGTTACGTCTGCTTACCATGTATGATGTGCACTGTGTTTAAAAGTATAATAAAGAGTAAATGTGAATATTGAGCATTCAGTTTTCATTCAGAAAGAATTCTGATTATTTCAGACAGCAAAACAGCACTCCAAGCTCTTCTAGTTGATCCACTTTCTACCTCAAACTGTTCTTTAATTTCAGAAATATAGTGGCAGTGTAGTAAACACATTAAAGAATATGAAAATCGTATGTGGTCCAATAGATTCCATGGAATATAGAAATCCATGGAAACGAAGGAGGCAGACAAAACTGCTAGAGGGAGCGTACAGAAAACCCCAAGCGTAAGTAACATCATAACACAAAGATTTCTGCAGTGGAGAATATGAATAATTTACTCAGAGTGGATTAAACATTATCAAAATAACATGTAAATGTTGGCATATTCTACCGCAGTATGACGAATTTCTCAATGAAATATCAGTAGAAACTTGAGTAAAAGCAGTAGATTCAAACCCTGTTTTTCAGATTCCTGGAGGAAAGTTCTATAATAAACAGAATCTAAATTCACCCTTTACTAAGATTTTCGCTTTTGGGGAAATAGGGGAAGAAAAAAAATAAACCTACAATGTGCACTACTGCTTTCTCAAGAAAAATGTGTTTTGCACCAACCTCAATTGAGAAGCATTCTCCTCACGGCTGTTTTTGATTGTGGAACCGAAGAGAGAAAAAACTGATTCTCTTATTTTTTTTATACCTTATATAATCTGTTCCGTTTTTGAAGTCTATTTTGGTACAGAAAGGGAATTTATTCTTTGCTTGGGATAGCAGGAAGCCCAAAGTTCAGGGGCTTCTAACCTTCCCATCAAATTTTATCTATCGACCATTATCTATAAACGTCAAATACAGTAACCCGATAAATTTAAAGTTAATCACTTGTAATAAACAGATTATTTTATAAAATGCGCAACAAATGTTGACAAATGTGATAAATTTCATATTATGACTTTCATTGGCAATTTCAAATAATTCCCAATATACTTTGGGAAATTCAACGCTTTGGTGGTACTGTTTAATTCGAAAAGTTGAAATCTCTCGGAAGCAGCAACCTTAATACAGTTCGATACCGAGAGTTGAAAAGCAAAATTACAACTCAGAGTGAAAATTCCGGAAAACGACAATTTGGAAGAGGTTCTGGACCAAAGGGTGACATATTTTTTACCAGAACGTAAAATTCTGTATCAAGTGGCTTAATATTTATTGTGCTGAAGGGTTACAGTAAAGCCAATATAAAAAAAAGATAATTTTAAAGTATAGTTAAGATGTTCAAGTGTCTTGATGACCCACTTTAAGTGACTTGTATTTACTACTACGCATAATTTTATACATTATAAATCCTTCCAAGAAGAAAAAAAAAAGACTTCGAAAAGTTTGAAAACTTTTAACACCTGTAATAATGTGAAAATCATTAAAAGCAAGCGGGACTATGTCTACTGTATTAATTAAAGAGTTTGTGTGTTTGATCGCAAACTCGTAAACTGTGTTTTTCCCAGATTGGAGTCCAAACTGTGTCTGCAGTGGCTCACAAACTTTTCGGGTAGAAAAGTCATGGAATTTAAATGATTATTTCTCCGCTGTAAAACTAGATAAAAAAATGTTTTCTGGGTATAGGAATTTGCGAAAATGCCCCCGTTAAGATCTCCTGTTCTATCGGATGAGACAATAAATTGTGGCCTGCTGTTCAGAAGAACTATGCGCATTCTGAATAGCTTTGACGGGAGGAGAGGCTCCACTTGAATCCACTGAATCTCCTTCCCTAGCCAACTCTAGTTCAGAAGAACTATGTGCATTCTGGATAGCCTTGACGGGAGGAGAGGCTCCATTTGAATCCACAGAATCTCCTTCCCTAGCCAACTCTAGTTCAGAAGAACTATGTGCATTCTGGATAGCCTTGACGGGAGGAGAGGCTCCACTTGAATCCACTGAATCTCCTTCCCTAGCCAACTCTAGTTCAGAAGAACTATGTGCATTCTGGATAGCCTTGACGGGAGGAGAGGCTCCATTTGAATCCACTGAATCTCCTTCCCTAGCCAACTCTAGTTCAGAAGAACTATGTGCATTCTGGATAGCCTTGACGGGAGGAGAGGCTCCATTTGAATCCACTGAATCTCCTTCCCTAGCCAACTCTAGTTCAGAAGAACTATGTGCATTCTGGATAGCCTTGACGGGAGGAGAGGCTCCACTTGAATCCACTGAATCTCCTTCCCTAGCCAACTCTAGTTCAGAAGAACTATGTGCATTCTGGATAGCCTTGACGGGAGGAGAGGCTCCACTTGAATCCACTGAATCTCCTTCCCTAGCCAACTCTAGTTCAGAAGAACTATGTGCATTCTGGATAGCCTTGACGGGAGGAGAGGCTCCATTTGAATCCACTGAATCTCCTTCCCTAGCCAACTCTAGTTCAGAAGAACTATGTGCATTCTGGATAGCCTTGACGGGAGGAGAGGCTCCACTTGAATCCACTGAATCTCCTTCCCTAGCCAACTCTAGTTCAGAAGAACTATGTGCATTCTGGATAGCCTTGACGGGAGGAGAGGCTCCACTTGAATCCACTGAATCTCCTTCCCTAGCCAACTCTAGTTCAGAAGAACTATGTGCATTCTGGATAGCCTTGACGGGAGGAGAGGCTCCATTTGAATCCACTGAATCTCCTTCCCTAGCCAACTCTAATTCAGAAGAACTATGTGCATTCTGGATAACCTTGACAGGAGGAGAGGCTCCACTTGAATCCACTGAATCTCCTTCCCTAGCCAACTCTAGTTCAGAAGAACTATGTGCATTCTGGATAGCCTTGACGGGAGGAGAGGCTCCATTTGAATCCACAGAATCTCCTTCCCTAGCCAACTCTAGTTCAGAAGAACTATGTGCATTCTGGATAGCCTTGACGGGAGGAGAGGCTCCACTTGAATCCACTGAATCTCCTTCCCTAGCCAACTCTAGTTCAGAAGAACTATGTGCATTCTGGATAGCCTTGACGGGAGGAGAGGCTCCACTTGAATCCACTGAATCTCCTTCCCTAGCCAACTCTAGTTCAGAAGAACTATGTGCATTCTGGATAGCCTTGACGGGAGGAGAGGCTCCACTTGAATCCACTGAATCTCCTTCCCTAGCCAACTCTAGTTCAGAAGAACTATGTGCATTCTGGATAGCCTTGATGGGAGGAGAGGCTCTTTTTGAATCCACTGAATCTCCTTCCCTAGCCAACTCTGGTTCAGAAGAACTATGTGCATTCTGGATAGCCTTGACGGGAGGAGAGGCTCCATTTGAATCCACTGAATCTCCTGCCCTAGCCAACTCTAGTTCAGAAGAACTATGTGCATTCTGGATAGCCTTAACGGGAGGAGAGACTCCATTTGAATCCACTGAATCTCCTTCCGTAGCCAACCCTCCGCCAGGGCCTATTTGGAGCAATTATTGTGCATGATTAAAAGAATACCACATTTAAGTGTGTTAAAAAAAGAATTTTTGTGTAAAATTCTTATTTTAACCGTCACATCAAATTTCGACTGATTTTGAAAGAGGTTGTCAACTCTGCATTGTCCCTTGGCCGAATGCTGTAGCATGCTTGGTTACTAATCAAAGAGACCTGGGTTCGAGCCCCAGGTAAAGCATGGATGTTTGTGTTATCTTTATGTTGAAGTCTCTCCTTCCTCACTGACCTCTGTGGCAAGTAGCTGCTTGAGAGGACATTTGTTATTATTTTTTTATTATAACACTGATCATTACTAACAGTGAATTGTCGCTGGTAATCTCCCATTGATTTGAAATAACATGATAATCCATTGACTTTCAGCTAACTTGAAGCGTTAGCTGAAAAAAAAATGAGTGACAATCGAATCCACAATCTCTTGGAAATATATTAGGTGCTCTTACTATTGAGTCTAGCTCATTCCCACTGAAATTCTGTTTTTCCAACTAACTCTTCAATAGTTATTAACCTGTGAATTTGCTATTGCTGAATTTATTATTGGTAACTCTATATTTGCATGTTTGACACTAAAATATATCTGTGGACGGTTCTGTGCCGTTCTCGATCAACAGATGGCTCCAAGTGCACTTCCCGATCATGGTTATCAAGTTTATAGTCTTCGTTAGGTGGAATTGAACTAGGCTGGGATAGCTCAATAGGAAGAGCACCTAATATGTTTTCAAGAGTTGTGGGTTCAGTTCACGTCACAGCTAAATTATTCAGTTGTCATAAAGCAACAGGGCTTGTGAATTACTCTTGTTGAATTCGAAACAAAATAATGGTTTTCACAACTGTTTTACGTTATTAAAAAAAATAAATACCCCCTCAAGCAGCTGCTTGCCACAGAGGTCTGACAGGAGCCTGTCAGTTTAATTTAACGATTATAACTAAACAGACCGACAAATTCAATCTACGCGAAAGTTAGAATTCACTTGTACAGGTAAAATATCGTAAGTTGTAATTTGATCTAAAATAATTTTTATAGTAGGAGTTAAACTAGATTAACCGGAAGGGCAATCACACCGGGGCGAATATATAGAATCGCAGATAGAATAGTAGTCACTTTCAAAGGATGAAGTTGGTCATTTTCCGACTTTAGCGCCTTCTAACGGTGCAAACTCAAATTATGTTTCGGAAAATGCAAATAGTAATATTTTATTAGTACCTGTGGAATTCAAAAATTTTACCTATCCTCAAGCAAAAATAGTTGCGTTTTCCCACCCCTTCGGGGTAAGACTGCAAATCTCCGCTGCCACTGTAAACCCTTGACTTCCATCTTTAGCACCAAAATTTTTAGCATGATTTGTTTAAAATTTTATTTCCCAGCAGCTGCCTGAGGAGGTATTTTTTTAAGCACTCTCTAATGGTAAAAAGTAAATGTGCGATTCCTAATATCTCATTAGTATCTGAAAGAAAAAATACTAGAGTAGCTGCTCGCCACAGAGGTGTGACAGGACCTATCAGTACAATGCATCATAGAGAGCTGTGATGGAGAGACCTCAGTAGAAGGGCAGTTTATCTCTTAAAAAAAGTTGTTCCGTCTAAAAAAAAGTCGTTCGTGTCACATTCAAAGTTAAAATAATAGCTGCTTTTTGAAAACGAACTGAGAAATAAACTTTTCGTGCGCAAAGTACCACGAAATGTGTTAATGACTTCGAAAGGAACTTCGTCGTTGAAGCGCGATGGGTTGGGTTGTTTTACCTCTGAGCGGCATTTTTTTGCACACCATGGGCTAAATGACCAGGTCACATGGACCCCGAAGGGAGAGGGGACCCACTGGAACAGCTGTTGGGAGACAGATGGTAGCCTCCCGTCAAGGCCATCCAGCGTGTTCTTTAACGTGCACAGGGTATGGCTCTCCCGCACACGGAGCCACGGCTTAACGTCCCATCCGACGGACGGCGGCTTTTCCAAGCCCATCGGTGTCCCCTACTGACCGTGGGCAGGGCGGGGAATTTTGCGGAGATAAATCTCAACGCTGACCCAGCTGGGACTCGAACCTGGGAAATACAGATTACGAACCTGGCGCGCTACCGACTGAGCCACCCCCCACCCCGAAGTGCGATGGGAAGGAACATCTTTAATGAAGGTGACGGAAGTCGGTGAAAAATTATGGAGCATTAATGCTAGGTGTATGGAGAATGGCAACGGTGTCAAGAAACTTCTACCAATCGTAGCAAATGCGAGAGGAAGAAGATTCTGACACGTTAGCACGAACTATACGGCAAAATAGAGCTGATGCAGTTCATCAGTTGAGAGAGATGATCGCCAGAGCACTGCGCGGATGCAGATATCTGCATTTAAAAGCTCTCGGCGGCTAAAGTCTCGTATTTGATAAGGTATGCAGAAACATGAGCAAACATTACTGCAATATTGATGGCTGACTTGAGTGGAAAAACTACAGATAATGTTAAAAGAAATCTGATTTGAAAATTCAGTGATGATATTCACTCTAAAAATGAAAAGAAAAAAAGGACATAGGGAAAAAGCCAGAAATTGAAAATTTTTCTGTGTGAAAGAAGCGATATTTTTGCTGGCGAAGTAAAATATAAATTCAAAAAATTACTGGGTGTTAGTAGAAAACGAGAATTAAGTATCAGTCGAATGAAAATTTAAGTCGGGAATTTATCTCTATTAAACTCCTAGCCTTGCCTCGGTGTGTAGGTGACACCGATGGGCTTGGATAGGGCACCGTCTGTCGGATAGAACATTAAGCTGTGGCACTGTGTGCTGGAAAGCCATATCCTGTGCACGTTAAAGAACACTAGATGGCTTTGACGGGAGGCTACCATCTGTCTCCTAACAGCTGTCCAGTGGGTACTCCCCCCCTCACCTTCTCTGAGCCATTAGGGTCCTTGTGACTTGGCAGTTTAGCTCGTTGTGGGCAAAAAAAGCATGCTCAGAGGTAAAACAACTCTTTGGAATCTTTGTGACCATTTAACCCATTTATTTATTATTATATAGAGTGTTGCTTAGAGGTAAATCTACTCAACCGTTATAAAAAGAGTTGGGTTGTTTTACCTCAGCGGTATTTTTTTGCACACCATAGGCTAAATGGCCAGCTCACATGGACCCCGAAGGCTCAAAGTTGGGTTGAATTGTTTTACCTCTGAGCGGCACTTTTTTGCACACCATAGGCTAAATGGCCAGGTCACATAGACCCCGAACTCAGAGAAAGTTGGGGGAGGGGACCCACTGGAACAGCTGTTAGGAGACAGATGGTAGCCTCCCTCAAGGCCCTCCAATGTATTCTTTAACTTGCACAGGGCTCCGTGTGTGGCTCTCCCACACACGGAACCACGATTTAACGTCCCATCCGACGGAGAGCGGTCTTCCCAAGCCCATCGATGTTTCCCTACTGACCGTGGGCAGGGCGGGGATTTTTGCGGAGATAAATCTCAACGCTGACCCAGCTGGGACTCAAACCTGGGAACTACAGATTACGAGCTTGGCGCGCTACCGACTGAGCCAACCCCACTCCATTTATAAAAAGAAAGCCGAATCAGAATATATAACGACTAAGCTCTCGTTTTCTTCTCATTTTCATCGTACATTTAATAATTCAATTTCCAACTGTTTTAAACCTTTTTTTAGTTTTTTAATTTTGAAAAAAAAAAGTTAATTCTTTGCTTTTATGTCAAATTAACTTTTTTTTTTCAACAATTAAAAAACTAAAACAAGGTTTAAATCAGTTGGAAATTGAATTATTAAATGCTACGCCATGAAAATGAGAAGAAAACGAGAGCTTAGTCGTTTCTATATTCTGATTCGGCTCTTCTTTTTATAAATGGAGTGGGTTGGTCAGTAGGTAGCGCGCAAGCTGTAATCTGTAGTTTACTGCGTAATTTTCAAATAACAGAATACATACCCTTCTTTTGCCCCACTATTCATTGGCTTTGATTCATTGTGGAACTTGCACACGCTACCCGAAGTTGCAGCCCGATTTCCTGATATTTACGGCAAATGCCATTGTGTGGTACACTACTGCGGGAAATCCTGTAATGTGTTTTCAGTGACCAACAGTAAGCCAATACGCATTATCTATTACATACCATTTGTGGATGAAATTCCAGGCGTTTCCAGTTGTCGTGCAGACTGTATTGGAGGATCAAACATAGCACAGGAAGCGTAATATAATGGATGGAGATTGGCATCGAAGTGTGTTATCTTTGCTTAAATTGTAGCTCTAAACCAGTTTGTTTCTAAGCACCAAAATGTAGTTGTAATAGATAAAATAGCCGTGTACGTAAAGATGGAAATTTTTTTTAATCAAACGGAAATAAAAAAGATTTTAGTTCTGAAAAGATACGACCATTGTTGAGATTATTTAATCGGCAGAATTTCAGCGTATAAATCAATTGCGAATACTTGAGTATATTGTTTTATACGCTGAATATATATTATTTTACCACTGAGCGGCACTTTTTGTACACGGTAGGCTAAATGGTTAGGTCACAAGGAACCCGAGGGCTCAGAGAAGGTTGAAGGGAGGGGACCCGCTGGATAGCTGTTGGGAGAAAGATGGTAGCCTCCCGTCAAATATAGGGGACATGGTATGGCTCTCCCGTGGCTTAATCCGAACAGACGGCGGCTTTTCCAAGTTGATCGGTGTCCCTTACTGAACGATAGTAGGTGGAAAAAATTATGTGAATTGTAAGTCAGTTTTGGTATAACACGATATTTGTGTACTTGAAAGAACCTTGCATTATGGGGAAATCGCCTCATAGTAATCGTTGATTCAATAGGAATTAAATAGGTTATTGGGTAGATAATTCAAAGATTCGTTCTAACGTTTTGAATATGAATACAATAAAAACTCGATTAGTAAGATTAATTGGGGATGTAGTTAGTTAGGATAATCGGTTATAAATAAAATTGGGGATGTAAAAAGTTCGGATAATCGGTTTTAAATAAAATAGGTATATGTATACACAATTTTTTATTTTCTGTTAAAAAAAGTATTGTGACCAAAAATATTTAACTAGTTGCATTTTGGATAATTATACAATGCAAATAAGTGAAATACGAAGTTATTCGCATTCTTAAAGATGCCAAGATTACTGACTTCGCTTTCTCTGCAGCGCTTCAATGAATTGAAAGTCAGTAACCTATATAGTTGCCGTCCCGTGGCCGATTGGTTAGCGCGCTTGTCTACTGATCTAAGGGACCTGGGTTCGAGCCCCGGGTAAGGCATGGCTGTTTGTGTCGTTTTTCTGCTGAGGTCCTGCCATCCTCTCAGACCTTCTACTATGGCATATAAATAACAGGCTCCTGTCAGACCTCTGTGGCAAGCAGCTGCTTGAGGTGGTATTTATTATTTTATTTTAACCTATATAGACACGTTGACTACCAGTAAATTGGTGTCAATCGTAGTATTGATACATTTCAATATAACGTAGCATTTACGAAAATGATGTAAAGCTTGACCTTACACTAAATTATGGCATAACAGGATGAGGACTCCTCAGTTCGAAGTGAGGAGGTCCTCATCTTGTTACTATCTCTGTGAACTTGATGAGTGACCCCGTTACTTACATTTGATACCTTATATATATATATATATTCACCGATCAGCCAATACATTAAAATCACCTCTGCGTTATGCAAAGAAGCACGTGTGCAGCCAATCAGTGTCGTGCCAGGGTCGCGAATGATATATATATAATATCTGGGTCGGAGCTCTCACAGGCAGTATTTCTCAACATGGGAAAAGCAAAGGATTTATCTGATTTCGACAAAGGCCAGATCGTTATGGCAAGATGCCTTGGAAAGAGCATCTCCGAAACAGCGACGCTGGTAGGCTGCTCACGCTATGCAGTAGATAAATACTATCTACTGCATATAAAGATGGTCTGAAACAAATGACACTTCGAGCCGTCGACAAGGCGAGGGCTGGCCACGCCTCATTGAGGTCAGCACAGGCTATCCTCGTCTGGTCTGCAGCAACAGGAGGGCTACTGTGGCTGACATTACCCATAATTTCAATTGTGGCAAAGGGCCCAATGTGTCCGAACACAGTTCATCGTAAGCTCTTGGATATGGGTCTCTGCAGCCGCAGACCCATTCGTGTGCATATGCTCAAAGCCGTTCACCATCATTAACGCTTGCAGTGGGCACATAATCATCAACATTGTACCATAGAAGACTGGAAGAGGGTCACATGGTCAGACAAATCCCGTTTTCTATTACACCAAGTGGACGGACGAGCTCGTGTGTGACGTTTACCCACGGAAGTCTCACCTGGATGCACTGTGGGACGGATCCAGGCGGCTGAAGGGAGTGTGATGAGCTGGGCAATATTTTCTTGGGGAACTCTTGGACCAATTATCCCTGTAGAGCAAACTCTGACAGCTGTCACCTACCTGAACATCGTGGCTGCCAAGTATACCCCTTTGTGACGACTATTCACTAGCGGAGGTGGCGTCTTTCAACAAGACAATTCCCCTTGTCGCACTGCGAAGAAGGTTCAAGAATGGTTCCTAGAAAACACGATGAGGAATTGCATTTATTGCCATGGCTCCCAAATTCTCCAGACATGAATCCTATCGAGAATTTGTGGTTTGAGTTGGAGAAACGGATACGAGCAGCATCACCCCAACCACGTGATTTACGGGAACTACGAGATCTTCTGTTGCAGTCATGGTACCAAATATCAAGCGACACCTACCAACATCTCGTTGAATCTATGCCTGATCGGGTGAGAGCTCTTTTGGCGGCGAGAGGAGGACCTACATCATATTAGGTGGTTTTAATGTTTTGGCTGATCGGTGTATATCTGTGCCTCATACTTATCACTGTCAAAAATTCACAAGGAAACAGTAAATTAATCTTCGCTTAATATTTATCATACACAAAAAATCAGACAAAACTTTAAAATTCTCATTTCAATTGGAAGACCTTCTGAGAGTCTCTTTGGTTTGGGAGAAACCGAGGGCCATTCCCTCTGGGATTCTATTCCTGGGAATAAAAACTAAAAAAAAAAGTGTTTGCTGGAAGATATAAGTTTTAACAACTCCAGAGAAAAAAAGTTTATATTATGCTTATTTTTAAGAACTTATTCCGTATTCCACTAATTCTTTCTCTTGTATTCTCTTTGGGGCGGGGGTGGCTCTGTCGGTAGCGTGCCAGGCTCGTAATCTGCAGTTCCCAGGTTCGAGTCCCAGCTGGGTCAGCGTTGAGATTTATCTCCGCAAAACTCCCCGCCCTGCCCACGGTCAGTAGGGGACACCGATGGACTTGGAAAGTCCGTCGGATGGGACGTTAAGCTGTGGCCCATGTGCGGGAGAGCCATACCTTGTGCACGTTAAAGAACACACTGGATGGCATTGACGGGAGGCTACCATCTGTCTCCCAACAGCTGTTCCAGTGGGTCCCCTCTCCCTTCGGGGTCCATGTGACCTGGTCATTTAGCCCATGGTGTGCAAAAAAGTGCCGCTCAGAGGTAAAACAACTCTTGGAGATTTATTCTATCATATGAGTGATTGTTAGTTTTTCGAACAAGAAAAAATTGGGTCTTTAAACTGTGCTTGCCCAAGGATTAAAAGTATTGAAGCATTAAAATATTTAGGAGTTAATTTCGACTGTTATCTAACCTGGCACAATCATGTTCAAAAAGTAGAATTAAAAATCGAACAAATAATTCCCAAAATGTATCTTTTAAGAGATATGATGAATATAGAAATTTTAAAGAACGTATATTATGCATTAATCTATTCCAGAATACAGTATGCAATTCTAATTTGGGGAGAAGCATCTTCATGTTATTTAAATCAATTGCAGCAATTGCAAAAATATATAATAAAGATTATGACATTTAAAAGAAAGTACGACTCGTCTGAGCAAAGTTTCAAAAAACTTGAAATACTCAACTTAAAATAAATACACCAAATGGCTTTAGCAAAGCATGTATTTCATAATAAGGGCAAATTTGATGTATTGGTTAATAAATATTTTACAAGAACGGTAGTGGCTCAGGATTTTTGCATTCCAAAACCAAACAAAGAGTTATTCAAAAAATAATATGGATATAGTGGCTTAAAATTATTCAACTCACTGCCAGATAACATGAAAATTATAAATAATAAAACACATTTCTCTGAAGAACTAAAAAATGGTTGTTGAACGGTGGAGATTGCGACTGATGCTTTATTTACTGTATTAACTGATTGCATTGAAATGAGATATGAGTAATAGGAGATAAATTTATATATTACAGAGGCTGAAATTGCTTTTTTCGTTTACATATTTATATATATTGATGTACTCAGGATTGCAGGAAATATATGTTTTGTAAATATCCACTTGCGAGTTAAACACTAACTCTTGTGGAACTTGACTATGTATTAGCTATGTATTAAATATTGTGCAAATAAATAAATATTATTGTATTCTCTATTTTATTGCTCAATTTTGTTTTTGTACAGAGTTATTAAAGTATTTCTGGGAAGTTATAGAGTGCTAATGGTGCTGCGACTTCAAAACTTGATCTGCATTGTCAGAAACGCCGCTCGGCACTGTCTTCAAATAATGCACAGTGAGCAATGTTTCAAAACATACCATGTAGTCTAGATAAAGAGACTTCTACTCTACCTATATTATTGTTATGTATTTTATAATAACATTCATTAAATCAATGATTAACGGGGAAAAAAATATGACCCCGATAGAGGTTTGGGTTGTTTTACCTCTGAGCGATACTTTTTTGCACATAATGGGCTCTGCCAAATGTCCAGGTCACATAGACTCCAATGGCTCTGAGAAGGGGACCCACTAGACAGCTGTTAGGAGTCAGATGAGATCTTTCGTCAAGGCAATCCGCTGTTGATTAGCGCGCACAGGATGTGGCTCTCATGTACACGGATCCACGACTTAATGTCCCATCCGACGAACGGCGGCCTTTCCGAGCCTATAGGCATCATCTTTCTCACCGAGAGCAGGATGCAGTTTAGCGGAGATAAATTTCAACGGTGGCACAGTTGAGACTCGAACTACGGAGCTCCAGATTACGAGAATGGTGGCTACTGACCCCATATTATGAAAGTGGATGAGGAAAGGCATTGGCTATTAATTACATTTACTGGTCAATAATAAAGCATATTTAACCTTATTTTTAATTATTTTCTGTTAAATGTTTTTACGATAATATCAATTTTTTTATCATTAACATAAATTAAGAAAAAAAAAATAGAGCAATTTCCCATTCGCTGTGGATACGCAACTCTGCGTTATGGGCAAGAAGCAGACGGTAGTGAAGAAACAGAAGAAATCCTAAAGCTAAACCTATTTTAACAGTTTTTCTTTTACCAAAAATTAGTTTATAGTATTTAACTAGGGTACGACTTTGTCCGATTGTAACTCCTCCCCCAACTGAACAACAGATTCAAATATTTGAGTTACCCGAAAAAAAAGTTACGAATCTCATAATAATTTATTGTTACAAGAAAGAAAAGAAATTAGTATGCTGTGGATGTTTGAGTTTTCCAACGCTATACTCTGTTTCACATAACAAAAAACACTTTGAGGAAAGCTTGCCGCCCTATTCTTTATAAAAGAATATTATCCAATCGCGGCTTATTACGCTTAACCACGAAAGCCAATGAAAAGCAAGATTCTACGCCTGAAAATGTATCATCTTCAACTCGTTAGTGAGCTTCTACTGCATGTGTTTTACATGTATAATAATGAAATATGCCTGTGGTCCCCAAACTTCTTCACATAAAGGGGCTAGGAAACAAGAATTTTGGCAGAAGAATCACAGTAGCATGAGAATGTAAACTCCGTTCTCCATTCATAGCTTCTGCTCATTCGCAAATTCTAATCGAGAAAGCCACCAATAGTTGCCAGATCCCTCACATTCAGGACGGGATCTAGGGTTGGGTTGGGTTGTTTTACCTCTGAGCGGCACTTTTTTGCACACCATGGGCTAAATGGCCAAGTCACATGGACCCTGAAGGCTCAGAGAAGGTTAGGGGAGGGGACCCACTGGAACAGCTGTTGGGAGAGAGCCTCCCGTCAAGGCCATCCAGCGTGTTCTTTAACGTGCACAGGGTATGGCTCTCCAGCACACGGGGCCACGGCTTAACGTCCCATCCGACGGACGGCGGCCTTTCCAAGCCCATCGGTGTCCCCTACTGACCGTGGGCAGGGCGGGGAATTTTGGGGAGATAAATCTCAACGCTGACCCAGCTGGGACTCGAACCTGGGAACTACAGATTACGAGCCTGGCGCGCTACCGACTGAGCCACCCCCGGGATCTAGGGAGCCATCCCCCGTTCAGAATGCTATAAGGGTAAAAGGAAAAAAAAATATTAAACTTATTTATATTTCAGCATTTTTCAAGAAATAAAGGACATATTGCAGCCAAGTTTGTGATACAGAGACAACATATCCTTTACCAGTTTCTTGTAGTTGTCTGCCTGACATTCCCGAGGAATTTAGTTGACACCAGACGAAACTCGTCCCAGCCTTTTTCTCGTCACCCTGAAGCAGGTTGTCGAACATCTGGTCTCTGAACAGCTCGCGGATCTGAGGACCCACAAAAATTCCCTCTTTAGTTTTCGGTTTGCTGAGTCGCTGGAATTTGTCAGCCAAGTACTTGAAAGGTGATGCAGTCCTGTCCATGGCTTTTACGAAGTTTTTCATCGCACCGAGTTCGATGTGTAGGGACGGTAGCAGGATTTTAGCATTTCTGCCAGTGCTGGATGTTCTAAATTCTTCTCTACGACCTTCAGAGATTTCCTCTGAGGCCAGTTTCTCTTCACGTAGTGCAAAATCTTTGCTTGGCTGTGTCATTCACATAAGAAACAGCAGTACTTCGTATATCCCAGCTGCAGACCCATCAACAGAGCCACTACCTTCAAGTCACAACAGAGATGTCAGCCATACTTGCTGTATTGAAGACAGTTCAACAGGAAATATATTTAATGACAAGACCCAGAAGTTCTGCCTAAAGCACTACCTCTATTGGGATAATGTCATGTTGACCACTATCTATTGGTCGGGAACATCCAGTATCATATACGTAAAGCACAGCCCACGACAATTTAGGGTGAACAGTACTATAGAAGTAAAGTCCAACCCTCGGCATAACCCGCTACAAAACCTGGAATCTTCGTCCCGGGTATAAAGATCAAAGTTATCTCGGCCCCCATGACGGGAAAGACAGTTCAACAGCTGTTTTAGGTTGTTATAGGTTTCTTTCATGTAGACAAAGTGTCCGACTGGAATGGAAGTCGATTTCCATTTTGCAACAACACTGCCTTGAGACTCAATTTCAAAGAGTCTGAATAGTCGCCATTTTTGAGGGTCATGCTTGATTCCAAGGGCATTCATCGGGTCATCTACATTGGAGCAGAACACAAGGTCATCTTCCTTTCTGAAATAAGGTACAAACTGCTCATGACGAGTTCGAAACGAAGTCACTCAGACATTTTCATTGAGAAGATTCCTTTGTTTAAGTCGATCCAAGTAACTCTGCTTTGGCCTTGGACAGCTCCAGATCACGAACAAGATCTTTCATTTCTTCTTCGGTGAGAATGTGGTGCAGATGACGCACCGTGGCAGACGTATGGATCATCATTAGACACCGAAGGCTGCGGAGAACCTGACGTCGATTCGTCTCCCTCCTCATGGTCTGAATCGAAGGAAAATTCTTTTGGAGGTTCGGGAATGGGAAGGCCTTCGCCGTGCGGAACTGGTCGGAGAGCAGATTGTATATTCGGGTACACTATTGTCCACATCTTTTTCCATGTGATGCCTCCAGAAACAGGTGGAACCATGCAGAAGTAGCAGTCATTTGCGTGATTGCTTGGCTCTCCCCAAACCATAGGAACAGGAGAATTAATCAATAAGGCAAGTCCCAGATGTACCGCAGCATATGGCTGCATACCATCTATAGGGATAATGCCTCGCTCTCCACTAACTACGGTCGGGGCAAGACAGTGCCATATAGACACAGCTCACCCATGACTACCTAACGGCGAACAGTCCTATAGAAGGAAAGCTCATTCATCGGTCAAAACCTAAATTTAATCTGTTCCCCGGTTAGCCACAAAAATGGATATATAGATCCAAGTTGACTCGGCTCCCGGGGTGGAGACTTAGTTTGGCTTGTCCATCGATAAGCCCGTCAACCGGGGAGCCCAATTCCAGTCGCAAGACCTCAACTTCTACCTCTCCATCAAAAAACCATAGGAACAGCAAACGACATCGCCACTTTTTCGCCTTTTAGCCACTTCGGAAGATTTCTTGCACATGAACTGCAGCATATGTGTGGGGGCCCAGGCCTTGTCCTGGTCCCCGATCTTGCATCCAAAATAAAACTCATATGCCGTTTTCACTATTGGAGTGATGGCCCTTTTCTGGCTTGCAAACGTCACTTCCCCACAAATGTAACAAAATGTATTTGCACAATTAACACAGTTACGATGCATCACTACTGCTGGATTAAAACTGCAAGGCTCATTTGTGTTGTACTTATGACTCGGAGGTAAATAGAAGTAGCTCAAAAGACTTGCTCACCCTACGAGACGTCGTTTACAACTAAAGATTGCATCATCTTTTGTTCGTGATCGTAAAGCCGCGATGTCATGACAACGACATTGGGGAGAAGTTCAAAATTTTCCAACTCGAGCAAAATTTTGGCAAAATTTGCCAACTGAGCAAATTTGCTTAGATTTTCGCTCCGCGTGGGAGGGGGGGTGTAAGCCAATTTTGAAGTCTCTCCTACATTTTGCCATATGACTTCCAATTTTGCCAACTAGCCATAATTTCTCATAAATACTTCCAATATTTACATTTCGTCTGAATTGTAGCAAATCAGTATGAATTTTTGCCTTGAATTGGTCAAATCTCCTTAATTTCCCGAAACTAATCCCAATCTTTACATCTCTCCTAAATTTGCCAAATCACTTCAAACTTTCAAACCCCAATTTTTTTTTTTTTGGAAAATTAAGGGGAGTTGTCAAAATCGAGGCAACTTGTCAAATCTGAGGCAGTTTGGAAAATGGAGACACGGCAAAATTTTGAGCAGTTGGCAAAATTCGAAGCCACTTAGTAAAAACAGGTGAGTTGTCAAAATCTTAGGGAGTTGCCAAAACTCGGAGTGACTTGGTAAAATCTTGGGGAGTTGGCAAAATTAGGAGTGACTTGACAAAATCGTGGGGAGTTGCCAAAATTCAGGTGAGATGTAAAAATTAAGATTTTTTTCTGTAAAATTATTGCGAATTGGCAAAATCTAGGAGAGTTGGCAAAAACTAGGGGCAGTTGGCAAAATTCGGAGTGACTTGGAAAAATCGTTGGGAGTTGGCAAAATTTAGGTGAGATGTGAAATTCGGATTTTTTTCTGTAAAATTATGGCGAGTTAGCAAAACTTAGGGAATTGATGAAATCTAGGGGCAGTTGGCAAAATTCGGAGTGACGGCAAAATCGTGGAGAGTTGACAAAATTCAGGTGAGATGTAAAAATTGAAGTCTTTTTTTTTCTGTAAAATTATGGCGTGTTGGCAAAATCGAGGCAACTTCGCAATATCTAGGAGAGTTGGAAAATCTTGGGGGAGTTGGCAAAATTCGAATCCACTTGGTACAATACGGGCCATTTGTGAAAATTGGGATTGTTTTTGTGAAATTAAGGACAATTGATAAAATCGAGAAAACTTTGCAAAATCTACGGAAGTTGCCAAAACTGAAAACCACTTGGTAAAGTACAGGCGAGTTGTAAAAATTGGTATTGGTTTTGTGAAATTAAGGAGAGTTGGAAAAACAAAATACTCTTGGCAAAATCTAGGGGAATTTGCAAAATTCGAAGCCACTTGGTAAAATATAGGGGAGTTGTGAAAATTGTGCCTTGTGCAATTAAGGAGAGTTGATAAAATTCGAAGTGGCTTGACAAATTCAGGGAAGATGTAAAAAGTGCGATTTTTTCTGTAAAATTACGGCGAATTGGCAAAATCTAGAGTAGGTGGCAAAATTCGAATGCACTTGGTAAAATATAGGCGAGTTGTAAAAATTGAGATTTGTGAAATGAAGGAGTGTTGGATAAATTGAGGAAACTTAACAGAATGTAGGGCAGTTGGAAAATTGGAATCCACTTGGAAAATACGGGCGAGTTGTGATAATTGGGATTGGGTTTGTGAAATTCAGGATAGTTGACTAAAATCGAAGAAAGAATTTCACCTCCACATCTCACCTGAATTTTGCCAAGTCACTCCGAATTTTGCCAAGTCACTCCGAATTTTGTCAATTCCCCAAGATTTTACCAAGTCACTCCGAATTTTGTCAACTCCTCAAGATTTTACCAAGTCACTCCGAATTTTGACAACTCCCTAAGATTTTAAGATTATTTTAAGATAATTTTAGGATTATTTTAAGATTTTAGGATTTAGATTTTGACAACTCACCTGTTTTTACTAAGTGGCTTCGAATTTTGCCAACTGCTCTAAATTTTGCCGTCTCTCCATTTTGCAAACTGCCTTAGATTTGCCAAGTTGCCTCGATTTTGACAACTCCCCTTAATTTTCCAAAAAAAATTACAAATTTTCACAACTCACCTAGATTTTACGAAGTCGCTTCGAATTTTGCCAATTCTGAGTTACTTGGAGTTTGGGGGGAGTCCCCCCCATGGCTACGCCCCTGTTTTCACCCTATTTTCTCAGTCCACATTGAGTACCTATGTACTCAATGTGACTTTAGGAGAGACAGAGATGGTCATGTATAAACGACTCAGTCCGCATTGAGTACCTGGGGACGGGGGTGGCTCAGTCGGTAGCGCGCCAGACTCGTAATCTGTAGTTCCCAGGTTCGAGTCCCAGCTGGATCAGCGTTGAGATTTATCTCCGCAAAATTCCCCGCCCTGCCCACGATCAGTAGGGGACACCGATGGGATTGGAAAGGCAGCCGTCCGTCGGATGGGACGTTAAGCTGTGGCCCCGTGTGCGGGAGAGCCATACCCTGTGCACGTTAAAGAACACGCTGGATGGCCTTGACGGGAGGCTGTCTCCCAACAGCTGTTCCAGTGGGTCCCCTCCCCCAACCTTCTCTGAGCCTTCAGGGTCCATGTGACCTGGCCATTTAGCCCATGGTGTGCAAAAAAAGTGCCGCTCAGAGGTAAAACAACCCAACCCGCATTGAGTACCTATGTACTCAATGCGGACTGAGTCGTTACTACATGACCATCTCTGTCTCTCCTAAACAAGGGCAATCGACAAATTTTATTGTCATTTCCGTGTTCAACACCTCGAAATTACTAAAGATTGGCTATTTTCATTTCAAAGCCTTTTTGTGTGTTGCCCAGTGTTGTTATTATTTTCTTATAATGCTGGTGTATATTATTCCAGATATTGTTTAAATGCCTAAATTGTAGATTTATTGCAAGTTCATTTAAAGAAAAATATCCAAGAAATTCTCGTGATCTGTGTTATTTGTAAATATGTAATCCTGTTGAATTTAAATTACTTCTAGGAAAGAACAATTTTCCACAATATTACCCTTTAAATTAGAGAAAAATTCTTCCAGTGTGGTTGCTGTTAAGGTGACTTTTTACCCAAATTCTGCCCAAGTATGCATATCTGATGAACCGTGTTGTTGCTTATGAAACCAATCTTATATGGTTTTGCTGTGACTTTAATGTAAAAATTATCTTCTTGTGTGACATTAAAAATTGGTTGAACTGAGTTATTGACAAACTTCTATCTCTGGTAGCTCTGGTATTATATGGTATTTATAGTAAAAATGTTCCTTACTGATAAGCAGCCTATTTTGCAAATGCCTTGATGCTCTGCCCTCTTATTTATTTTATTCGCTGTTTCGCTTATGAATTGCATCTGAAGGTTATGTATTAACATGTAAGAAATTGACACTCGTCAAATGCGTTGTCTTCATCAGAATGTAAGATAAACGAGCTTAGAGAGGCGAAAAGCTGAAACAATAAAAACTTGTTTTCAGCTTAAGAAACCTCTATAGTGGTAAAAAAAAAGGTAAAATGCATCTCACAAAAGGCCAGTTTAGCCCGCTTGTCCATCTAATACCCGTGTGTTAGTGATGGGTAATTGTGCGCTCCAACCACACCGCATGAGCAGGATGTGGACCCAGCGGAACCAAGCGAACTGTTCGTGCCGTCGGCTTCCACTGTGCGATGCAAATGGCTTCAGAGAGGCCAGTGCTACCTGACCCCCGCGGCCACGGTCGTGCACGGACCCGCCTACGGGCATGAGGCACGTGCCTCCTCTTGTCTACTCTGTCGCCGTTTCTACGTCACTTGCGGTGTGGCCAAGAAAAACTGAATGAAGTCGATATATCCGTCAGTTTTCTTTTTTTACCTTTCTAGCACGCGATACGGGAGCAATGAATCCTGTTCACTAAATTTTCATTTTTTATCTTCTGGTATCGGGAAGAAAAGGAAGATATTGGAGAACGCAGCGGCTGCAAATGTTTATTGCGTTATTTCAATTACATTACTTATACGAATGTAATGAAGCAATGGAATTGTGTTCCTCAAGGAAATTTAATCGCACCGCGTAAATATGAACGTAGATAAATATAGATAGATAATTTATTCTCAGAATATGCAGTACTTTACATTTACATGTTTTTTACCTTAGAACTGAAGTTATAATGAAATATATATATAATGTTGTATTTCTCAGATACACAATTTTAAAGTATTACATTTTCTAATATATATTCTTCTTTATACATAGTTTGTCCAATAAAAGTCATATTTATTCATACCATATATATGGAAAATTTTAATATTATATTTTATTAGTGTTTTATAATTTGACTTACATTTTTCAGTACAAGTCTGAGAAAAAAGGTTGAGTATTCCACGAGAGTAAAAACTCGCTTGTGGAAGAAATTTAACAGTTATGTTGTAATAAAATGAAAAGGCAACATGCTTCAGTTTCACATTTCCTCACACTTTGCTAGCTCGATCAAAAAATCTAAGTAAATATTTAACTAATTTATAAGTTTGAAAATTATCATTAAGAATAAATGAAATAAAAAAAAAGTAAAAAACTTTACTGGGTAGAAAAGGAAAAAAAAAATCTATATTGAACTGTGCGTTAGTAAGTGGTTCAGTTGAGCACCTTAAGGGCAACTCAGCATCAAATGAAATTTTATTACATTTAAATCTCTTTTATTTCTAAAACATAGTCTCAATATTTACCACATTCAAAATCCATTTTCTTAATTCCTTATAGAAAAAGTTATCATTTCTTATTCCTTTGATGTACTCTGGTAAGCAGTTAAAAAACTTTGGCGCCAAATAAACATAATGTTTTTCAACAATAGTTTTGTTCGCTTTTAAATCAAGTAAGAAAAGGTTTTTTGACAGTCGAGTATTCTTTTCAAATGTCCGTAAAGTTTGAACATTAAAATTCATCCTTATGTATTTCAGTACCTGAAATACATATAATTTCCTTATTTGTAAAATACCTAATTGTATACATTCGCAACGCTTTCAAATTTCCTTAGTTTCATCATGCATCTAATTATGTGATTCTGCACATAGTGTAACGGTTTGATTGTTGTCAAATAGACTCCACCCCACGATAATAAACCATAGAGCAAATAAGATTTAATCCAAGAAAAGTAAATAATTTTCAATAAAGATAAATTTACGAATTTCCGGATATAATAAATTTTAGGTATAATGCAGTTAATCTTTTTAACAACATCAGATATTTGTATTTTCCAGGACATCTTTCTGTCAATAAGAATACCCATATATATATATAGCATTCATCCCCCTCAATTTTGTCACAATTGCAATTTTTTCCAGCACAAACTTCAGAGTGGAAAATGATCCTGTCACGAAAAAAATCAATCTCATTTTCTCTTGGTCTAATAAAAATATATTTCGTCTTCTTTATATTTAAAAAGAGTTTATTAAATTTTAGCCAAGTTCTTATTTCTATCCAGTCGCTATTTATATTCTCTAAAATTTGCTTTTCCTCTCCAGAATATATTAGTGCAGCATCATCTGCAAATGAAATTATTTTACCATTCAAATCCAATGTACAGAAGTCATTTATATAAAGTAAAAAAAATGAAGATCCCAAAACAGAACCCTGAGGGACACCAACTTGAACATTTGTTTCTTCACTAAAATATTTTTAAATTTTTACTTTTTGCTTCCTATTCATTAAATAGCCCTTAATCCATGAAAGCAAATTTCCCCTAACACCACTAGTTTTTAACTTTTCTAATAATATATCATGATTCACTGAATCGAAAGCTTTTTTCAAATCCAAAAAAATAACAACTGTTTTAACATTTTGATTTAAATTTCTGCAAATTTGCGTAGTCATTTCTAAAATCGCAGTTTGAGTATTCAAACCTTTTCGAAATCCAAATTGGTTTGGGGCAAATATATTGTGCAAATATATTGTATATGTAAAGTTAACAATTTTTTTTTAACAATTTTTTCAAGAATCTTAGAAAAGGTTGATAGAAGCGAAATCGGCCTGTAATTTTCAATTGCCTTAGTATCACCATTTTTAAACACTGGAATAATTAAGGCAGTTTTTAAAATTTCAGGGAACACACCTTCTGCAAAAGAAAAGTTTACAAGTTTGCAAAGTATAGTTCTAATTTCCGGAAAAATATTTTTAATAGTGGTAACTGTAATTTCGTCCAAACCAGGTGATTTTCCCTCCTTTAGTTCCTTGATGGTATCAAAAATTTCTTGTTCTGGTATATAAGGGAAAGAAATAGAATTAGGCATTTTACATTTTAAATAAGTTATTATCTCTTCTATTTTTGGTTTCATTATGTAGATTTTGTTTACATAATGAAGAAATTACCTCAGTAAAATAATTGTTAAATTTATTAACAAATTCCTGCGGCTTTTCATCAAACCGAAGTAAATGATTTCTATCCGTGATAATTTGAGGAGAATTGCCCTTTACTTTTCTTCCGTCACACATTTCATTGATAGTTTCCTAATTTTTTTTTAGCATTATTTCCATTTTTTATAAAAATATTTTTATAATAATCATTTTTAGCTTCCCTAATAACATTAGTAAACATATTTTTATATCTTCTATAGTAGTTATTTTCATCCAAGTTTTTGGATTTAGATCTTTTATATAAATTTCTTTTAAAATTGATTGAATTAACAATAGCTTCTGTTATCCATGGTTTGAGTTTTTTAATTTTCTTTTTAGAGTACTTAATCTGCGCATCTTTGATTAATAGAGTTAATTCCCTTAGAAATGCATCAAATGCTAAATTCACATTTACCTGTCTCTCGACATGATCCCATGATTATATAAAGATATATATATGTAGAATAATGTATATAAATTATGATCCCATGATTATACATACTTATATAAAGGTATTTGTGTTACTTTTTTTTTGTCTTTAGCAGTAGTATTTGTGTATCTGTATTGTTTCACATACCTTTAAAGTAAAGGTTGAACCATAGAACTACCCAGGCCCGGATTCAGAAAAAAAAGGAATGGGTGCAAACGATGCAATCCAGCCGATAAAAGGGGAGGTCCAAGAGAATGAATTTCCATTTGCAGTGTAACCCTTTTCCCTTTTAGAAGGGGGCGGGGGTGTCTCAGTCGGTAGCGCGCCAGGCTCATAATCTGTGGTTCCCAGGTTCGAGTCCCAGCTGGGTCAGCGTTGAGATTTATCTCCGCAAAATTCCCCGCCCTGCTCACGGTCAGTAGGGGACAGTGGTGGGCTTGGAAAGACCGCCGTCCGCCGGACGTTAAGCCGTGGCCCCGTGTGCGGGAGAGCCATATCCTGTGCACGTTAAAGAACACGCTGGATAGCCTTGACGGGAGGCTACCATCTATCTTCCAACAGCTGTTCCAGTGGGTCTCCACCCCCAACCTTCTCTGAGCTTTTGGGGTCCATGTGACCTGGCCATTTAGTCCATGGTGTGCAGGGGCGGGGGTGGCTCAGTCGGTAGCGCGCCAGGCTCGTAATCTGTAGTTCACAGGTTCGAGTCCCAGCTAGGTCAGCGTTGAGATTTATCTCCGCAAAATTCCCCGCCCTGCCCACGGTCAGTAGGGGACACCGATGGGCTTGGAAAGGCCGCCGTCCGTCGGATGGGACGTTAAGCCGTGGCCCCGTGTGCGGGAGAGCCATACCCTGTGCACGTTAAAGAACACACTGGATGGCCTTGACGGGAGGCTACCATCTGTCTCCCAACAGCTGTTCCAGTGGGTCCCCTCCCCCAACCTTCTCTGAGCCTTCGGGGTCCATGTGACCTGGCCATTTAGCCCATGGTGTGCAAAAAAGTGCCGCTCAGAGGTAAAACAACCCAACCCAACCCATGGTGTGCAAAAAAAGTGCCGCTCAGAGGTAAAACAACCCAACCTCTAATCCAAAATATGGCATCCACTAATATAAGAGAAAGAAAGTTCCAACAGAGCTGCAACCTACTCGGATGACGACCCACTCGGGGTCGAAATATTAGGATATTCATTCAAGTTAATCTCTTTCCTTCAGTTAAACGTATATTGATATTAATCTAGTCTGCAGTAGAGAAAATAACAGGTAATGTTCGTGTAAACATTTCTGTAACTTATGAAAGGTTGAGGGGAAAATTAGTTTTGCCTCGAATGGGATGTGAACACACGACCACCGTCGAGAGCTAGTTTTGTTGAGAAAATAAGTAGCGCTAAATAGCCCAGCGGTAGAGCACCTGGTATCTTATCAGGAGGTCGTGCATTCATAATCCCATTCTAGGTGAAACTCAGTTTTTCTCAAAACCTTTCATATATGAAACGGTGTGTTAAAGGTATGTTCAAGTATAAACAGTTGAAGCTGTAAATGAGTAGCCCTACTGTAAAATGTTTCGATTTCATACAAAGGAAGTTATTTGTAGTGTTTGGAAGCATTTTTAACACAATAGAAATAAATGATTAATAAACGTTCTGTATAAACTGATAGGCTCTTGTCAGACCTCTGTGGCAAGCAGCTGCTTGAGGGGCTATTTATTTTTATTTATTACAGAGGGAAAAAGTTTTGAACCTTGATTTCTAGGGATGGATAGATAGACTACTGCTAAAGACAAAAAAAAAGTAACACAAATACCTTTATATAAGTATGTATAATCATGGGATCATAATTTATATACATTATTCTATATATATATATCTTTATATAATCATGGGATCATGTCGAGAGACAGGTAAATGTGAATTTAGCATTTGATGCATTTCTAAGGGAATTAACTCTATTAATCAAAGATGCGCAGATTAAGTACTCTAAAAAGAAAATTAAAAAACTCAAGCGCAGAAGTAGAGTCTCGTCCTGATGAGGGGCTCCCAAAATGCAGTTTGGGGATATAGTCTCGTTTATTTAGATGAACAAATAATCTCCCAAAAACGGACTAGGTAAGAAGGCCTGGCGGATCACAAATCCGTCGTTGTTGATCGTCATCGTTCATTCAAATTATTCTGAAGTAATGTAAAAGTTAGAGGAGGTGATTCCACTTCCTCATAACAGAGCACCTGATAGGGGACCACCTTGTCGTGAGGGGGGGGGGGGGAGGCTTGTGGCCCAGCACCCGGTCTAAGACTCTGCTGACCGGTATGGGCCCCGGTTGGACAGAGCCAAGACCAACCGAGGTTGAAGGCATCGCTGACCGGTTTAGTGGCCCGGTTGGACGGTGCCGAAACCTCACAATCAGGCGCTCAGTGGAGCAGTTCAAGGGCCCTGCCGAACGGATTGGTCCCCTAATAAGCAAGGGCCCTTTTCAAAGTCTGGGTCCCATTAAGAGTCTCCACCCCGGGTGCCGAGCGAACTTGGATCTACATATCTTTGTTCATGGCTAACTGGGGAACAGAGTAAATTCCAGGTTTTGACCGATGGATGAGCTTTTCTTCTATAGGACTGCTCGCCATAAGGAGGTCGGGGATGAGATGCATCTATATAGTGTAGCCTTGCCCCCGACGGTAGATAGTCGCGGCTTTCCATTCAACTTGGTAGTGTCGTGAGACGGAACCGGGGATTGCCGTAGTTGCTGTAACATCTAGCAACAAAGAGTACAATTGTCCTCATAACAGAGAAGTATAAATTTATATTTTATCAACATAACAGAGAAGTATCAACAGAAATCTGGCCAGCTTTGCTAATGCCCTTCATGGGTCAAATTTTATGGACTACAGAAGACAAATTTTCAAATGAATAGCTCTATGTAGTGTACAAATGAAATTCCCATATACCTTAAAATTCTGCACTAATATTCTGCCTCCTTGGAGGGCGGGGGTTGGCTCAGTCGGTAGCACGTCAGGGTCGTAATCTGCAGTTCTCAGGTTCAAGTCCCACCTGTGCCGGCGTTGAGAAAGAAAAGGTCAGAAAGGGGATACCGATGCTTGGAAAAGCCGCCGTCAGAGTAATGGGATGTAAAATCCTGGCCCCATGTGCACGTTAAAGAACACAATGGATAGCCTTGATGGGAGCTATTCTGTGTCCCATCAAGGCTATCCATTGTGTCCTTTAACGTTGTCCAGCAGGTCCCCCCCCCCCCAACCCTTCTCTGATCCCTTAGGATCCATATGATCTGGCCATTTAGCCCATTATGTGCGAAAAAAGAGTTCAGAGGTAAAACAACCCAACCCTGGAAACAAATTCCCCAGTTACTATCCAACTGATTCTTCCATTTCGTAGCAAGCATTGCTAATCTGCTTCGATCTCCTATGTTAAAAAGGGTGGAAAATCTCAATTCCATTCAATGTAGTGGAGGAGACTTTAAATAGAAAATAAGCCAGAGACATTTTTTTATAGCACAGGTCGCCAAGATATTCAATATCCATTGCTAACAATTTGAAATAGCAGCACCAGAAGACATCCCATGTGCATCAGCATATACTTGGTTAAGATAAATTCTAAATATCTGTTTGGCATGCAGAGAAGGTTTCAAACAGTTTTCTACGTGCTTTCCCCGAAATTGCAGAGTTTTAGCAGGTGATTGAGAAAAATGGACCTGTCACCATTTCTTCCATTTTGCAGTTTTTAAGATTCATAGTGGATGTTGTGCTGTGTTTTTGCGTACTTCCAAATTGAGTAGAAGTACGAGGTTAGTATACCATCTGACCCTTCTTTATAATCAGTTATGCAGTAGATAAATTGTTATAAGCCAATCGTTTTAAGACCAAACTTGTTTTTAAGTGTAAACCTCTCTTTTTTTTTTTGTTATGGTGGTGCAATTTCGGCTCTATGTAAGTAGAATATCAAAAGGTCTGATGTTTTTTGGATGGTTGCACGAGATAGTTTCACGACTTGAATAATAGCGAGGCTAGTCGGCAGGAGTAGCCTACCACCACCTTTAAGTATCATCTTGTGCAGGGCAGACTGTGATAGTTTGTTCCTATTGATTTGGATCAGCCATGGTTTGACTTCGTTCATACGACGAATAATTCTGGTTTACATACATCAAGGATGTTCAATCTACAGCTAGCCGTATTCGGCCCGTGATGCACATTGTTTGGCCCACCGAGTGAATATAGATGAGTGTTATGATTTATGCGTTGTTGAGGACTGGCATTTAGTTTAAAACATCTTATGTTAATTATTGCAGTTATGTTCCAGTTTGAAAGAGTTTATTGTTCTTGAAGAGAAACCGCAGGAAAGCTTCTAAATTGAATCAAAATGTTGTAGGTACAAGTGGCTTTGCTCCCATGATTCATTATCATGGTTTATAAATAACTGTGTTTGAAAAACGAAGTTGTGGTGGTGTTCGGAAATTTTCATATCACTTTATCATGGGTTGGGTTGTTTTACCTCTGAGCGTGGGCTAAATGGCCAGATCACAAGGACCCCGAAGGCTCAGAGAAGGTTGGGGAAGGGGACCCACTGGAACAGCTGTTAGGAGACAGATGGTAGCCTCCCGTCAAAGCCATCCAGGGCGTTCTTTAACGTGCACAAGGTATGGCTCTCCTGCACACGGGTCACTGTCATCCGACGGACGGCGGCCTTTCCAAGCCCATCGGTGTCCCCTTCAGACCGTGGGCAGGGCGGGGAATTTTGTGGAGATAAATCTCAACGGTGACCCAGCTTGGACTCGGACCTGGGAACTACAGATTACGAGCCTGGCGCACTACCAACTGAGCCACCCCATTCCACACTTTATCATGCATTAATGTTCTGCTGCATTACTGAAAAATGGCTCACCACTGAAAACAAGTTGCATATATGCTGTTCAGGAGCAACACACAATGATAGGTTATTGAGCAGAGTTATGAACAGTGTTCCTGAAATCGGCTAAAAGGAGGTGGCCTTTATTAGAATCCACCTTTATTATTCTAATGAGGGAGCAAAAATGCAGTCTTGTTGGACCTCCGTAGCCTTTGATTATTTCAGAACTTTTTATGTATGTGTTGAACGAAACAAAACATGCCGCTTGGAAATAAATGTCTTGTAATATGTACCCCACTATTTCCCACCGAGATTCATGATGTGTTTTGAATTTAAATTTTATAAGAAAGTGGATAACTGCGGAAACAATAATATATTGAAACGGCAGATTGTAACCTTGAATGAGCTGTTCACAAATTTGTTCATAAGACATGTACTTAATTGAGAATGGCCCACATGACTTTCAGAAGCAACTACTTAACCACTCACATTACCATGGAGATGACTTTTGCAGAATTGTGTAACTGCCTGTAGCTAATGGTATTTTCAGGCATCTCACCGCTTAAGCGAGGATGTCATGTACCATTAGGTTAATTCAGATGGCCAGTCTGGATATGTGACTTGCATTGCTTATGAAGCTGTAACTTATCCAGACCCCTCAAATCGAGGTTCAGGATCTTGGACCAGTTTGGTAGGGTGCTACTTTTAAACATGCGTGAGTGACACGCAGAGAACTGCTATCTTGGATGTAAACACGTTTTGCTGTAGTAAGTGATCCTGTAATTTGATGTCTTGCAATTTATTCCAGTGTAAGTAGTTTCGATTTGTTAACCAAGTAGAACTAGAAGTTGATAAGATCCAAAAGAATTTCCGTGCCTCGGGCTAAATAATTAAAATTACCGTTTTCTTTTTAACTTCTGGTTGTTAATTACTCCCTATCTGAATTGACTTTAATCGAATGCAGTGAAGTTCATGTTATTCTTACATATCATGATGCATTGTGTTTGCGATTAAATTGAAAAGCCCCCCCTCATTTTGTCTGCACCGGAGACTTATTTCTAGTTATGTTTAGCTTCAACCCTAGTACAAAGTGGGAAAGTTAGAAATTGGATGAATCCAACAAATCTCAGCAGTAACAAAAGACGAAAGTTCTTAAATATTTTGTGTTTCACCATTATTCTGCCGGAATAAATATCTAATATATGTATATTGACGATTGTCATTGATTGACTGGCTGGCAAGGGATCATGCTAATTCTAACTATGAAGTAGACATAGATCTCCGAAAATATGCAACTAGGAGTAATTCGGGTTGTGCAGTCGCTCAAAAAAATATCCGAAAACTATGGTTGATTACAGAATTCAGAAAAAATATCTGGCAACGATTTTTTTTTAGAAATTAGTGATCTGGCAACCTTCGTGTCACGTGATTACAGAATTCAGGAAAAATATCTGGAGCGTGTACAGCAACTGTACACGCTCCAGTTACCGTTCACAGCAAACTGGAGCGTGTGCAGTTACTTCACACGCTCCAGTTTGCTGTGAACTGTAACTGCACACGCTCAATATTTCCGTGAGTGAGCCCACACGATCTAGTATCAAAATAATATGACCACCTACAGTCGCTCAAAAAAATATCCGAACACTATGGTTGATTACAGAATTCAGAAAAAATATCTTGCAACGATTTTTTTAGAAATTAGTGATCTGGCAACCTTCGTGTCACGTGACACGATTTCTTTTAGAAATTAGTGATTTGGCTAACTTCGTGTCACGTGACGCGAAGGTTACCAGATCACTAATTTCTAAAAAAATCGTTGCAAGATATTTTTTCTGAATTCTGTAATCAACCATAGTGTTAGGATATTTATTTGAGCGACTGTAGATCTCAGAGATGTTACGAAAGTTCGGATCCAGGGGGTCCTTTGAGGTCAGAGGTCAAATTTAGATCTACCAGTGTTAGAGGGCTAAAAATTAGTGCCTGGGGGTATTTTTAGTCGTAGATATCAGAAATGATGACAAATTTTTGATGCAGTGAGTCCTTGGAAGTCAAAGGTGAAATTCGATATACCAATATTGGAGAGTAAAAAATTCGGTAATAAGGCTATTTCAAGCAGCAGAACTCGGAAATAAGACGAATTTCCTGATCTGGTGTTGCGTTCGAGGTTAAATAGAGGTAAGAGTGAGGCTAGAAATAAAGAGGTACCGAAGTCACCGATTGATTTCTAGTTCAATATAAACCCAATATAATTGAGTTGGGCTTCAGTCTCCATCAGTGACAAAGGAGACCTGAGGGGAGGGTTATGGGGGTAATTCCGCCCCCCTCCTCCTATGACTGAATGCCTCTTTCTGTATGTCTGATGATGCGTCAGATAATTTTCCCACCAAATCGGGCTCATGCTCAACAAATGTCGAAATGGTTCGGGCTTGAAAAATTGGCTAATGGTGCAGCAGTTTAAATAACTATTTTGTAACCAAAGAGTTGTTTGGGTTGCTTTACCTCTGAACGGCACTTTTTTGCACACCATGAGCTAAATGGCCAGGTCACATGGACCCCGAAGGCTCGGAGTAGGTTGGGGGAGGGGACTCACTGGAACAGCTGTTGGGAGACAGATGGTAGCCTCCCGTCAAGGCCATCTTGCGTGTTCGTTAACGTGCACAGGGTGTGGCTCTCCCGCACACACGGATCCACGGCTTAACGTCCCACCCGACGGACGGCAACCTTTCCAAGCCCATCGGTGTCCTCTACTGACCGTGGGCAGGGCGGGGAGTTTTGCGGAGATAAATCTCAAAGCTGATCCAGCTGGTACTCGAACCTGGGAACTGCAGATTACGAGTCTGGCGCGCTACCGACTGGCCACCCCTGCCCCTTAGTCAGGAGAAAAGTACGATTCGTGTTACTAGGAAAACAAATCGGAAACTGAAACTCTGTCATTTTAACAGTTCAATGATTTATCTTGTTGTGGACCGTCCCTTGTAAATTCTCCAATACTTTTGAAACAATAAGCTCGATGGAGGTATTTACCTTCAACATTTGTTGCGTGGTTGTGTTCTGCATGACTTGCAGTTTCAGCCTGCCCTGCATCATTGATTTCTGCTTCATTGTGGGCGAAGCGGATGCGAAACGTTAACAATGAATAATGATCCATGCTCTTATATTATGAATATTTAGCGCTGTGTTCGACAATTCACGATGTAGGTCAAATATTATCTTTCTCCTTATCCAGTGACATTCAGATGCAATGTTTACAGAGTTGATCAACGTAGTACAGAAAGAGTCTATTGATGAACTGATACATGTTAGATTAAAATACTGTATTAGCTCTGCGAACGTTTCGAGGGGTTTAGTTCAATGAAAGCGAAAAGTAATATTCGTTCTTTTTTTGTTATTTCTGTGTTTTTTTTCCTGTTGAAAACAGATGCTCATATTCTTTCTTACACAATGGGGGTGGGAGTGGCTCAGTCGGTAGCGCGCCAGGCTTGTAATCTGCCGTTCCCAGGTTCGAGTCCCAGCTGGGTCAGCGTTGAGATTTATCTCCGCAAAACTCTCCACCCTGCACACGGTCAGTAGGGGACACCGATTTGCTTCGAAAGCCGCCGTCTGTCGGATGGGACGTTAAGCCGTGACCCCGTGTGTGGGAGAGTCATACCCTGTGCACGTTAAAGAACACGCTGGATGGCTTTGACGGGAGGCTACCATCTGTCTCCCAACAGCTGTTCCAATAGGTCTCCTCCCCCAACCTTCTCTGAGTCTTCGGGGTCCTTGTGACTTGGCCATTTAGCCCATTGTATGCAAAAAAAAATGCCGCTCAGAGGTAAACCAACCAAAAAATCTTTCCTACACTAGTTTATGCGACGTAAATCAATGTAGCTAGCCTTCGTCATATCAAGTGACGATGATGAATATTCAAATTGGGGAATTGTCATAGACCACATGGGGGCGGGGGTGGCTCAGTCGGTAGCGCGCCAGGCTCGTAATCTGTAGTTCCCAGGTTCGAGTCCCAGCTGGGTCAGCGTTGAGATTTATCTCCGCAAAATTCCCCGCCCTGACCACGGTCAGTAGGGGACACCGATGGGCTTGGAAAGTCCGTCGGATGGGACGTTAAGCCGTGGTTCCGTGTGCGGGAGAGCCATACCCTGTGCACGTTAAAGAACACGCTGGATGGCTTTGACGGGAGGCTACCATCTGTCTCCCAACAGCTGTTCCAGTGGGTTCCCTCCCCCAACCTTCTCTGAGCCTTCGGGGTCCATGTGACCTGGCCATTTAGCCCATGGTGTGCAAAAAAGTGCCGTTCAGAGGTAAAACAACCCAACCCAAAGCCCCTTGTGTGGGAGAGCCGTACGCAATGTACGTTAAAGAACATGTTGGATGGACTGACGGTGGACTTCCATCTGTCTCCTAACAGCTCTTAAGTGCATTCCTTCCGCCCCCCCCCCCCCCCCCATCATTTTCTGAGCCTTTGGGGTCTTTGTGGCCTGGCAATTTGACCCGTTGTGTGGAAATAACGCTCCTCTGCCGTCAATATATGTGTATAAAAATGACTTTTGAGCAGGGCCAGATCTAGGCGGCAAGGGCGTCTTCCCTCCACCCCCTCCCACTCCTTTGAGAATGCCGGTAAGGGTAATGGAGGAAAAAATAATTCACCGTATAGATTTAAGCATTTTTCAAAAAATCTTTCAAGACCTCTAAAATGGAGGGGAAATGTTAAACTGCAACGGAAATCTAGTCCCTTGCCCCCTCCCACCCATTTCCCCATCTCGATTGCGTTATTCCCCCCCCCCTTCTAGTTTTTTCATTTTTTCCCTAGATCAGAGCCTGCTTGTGGGCAAAAGTTTAATAGTTCTCGAAGTCTTGAATCAATTCTCGAGTTTGCTTACATTTTGTAAAGTGCTGTATCATTTCGTAATTTCTGTATTTAAAACGGATTTGGGTTGGGTTGTTTTACCTCTGAGCGGCACTTTTTTGCACACCATGGGCTAAATGGCCAGGTCACATGGACCCCGAAGGCTCAGAGAAGGTTGGGGGAGGGGACCCACTGGAACAGCTGTTGCGAGACAGATGGTAGTCCTCCGTCAAGGCCATCCATCGTGTTCTTTAACGTGCGCAGGGTACCTCTCCCGCACACGGGACCACGGCTTAACGTCCCATCCGACGGACGGTGGCCCATCGGTGTCCCCTACTGACCGTGGGCAGGGCGGGAAATTTTGCGGAGATAAATCTCAACGCTGACCCAGCTGGGACTCGAACCTGGGAACTACAGATTACGAGCCTGGCGCGCTACCGACTGAGCCACCCCCGCCCCATTTAAAACGGATAACACCGAAGTATTTTAAAACCTGGGACATTCCATTCTTCCCATCCACTTGCAAAAATAAAACTTCCGAAAACTATTCGATTTTACTGGCTATTTGGCTAGCCCTTTTACTGGCTATTTACCGCCTAATGTACGACCGTTTTTTAAACATGCGGTTTGGGTCTGAAGGTAAAATAATGAAGCCATTGAAATATGGCCCCTTACCCTTCATGCACACTTCAATCAATCGACCCGTCTATTTCCATTAGTTTATAATGAATTCTATTTTTTTTTAAAAATGGAGGATCAATAGTTTTTCTATATGTTTCAAGTAAAATTGACAATCACGTAAATACATATGTTAAAGAACGAAAGAATAATGATTTGGATCAATCATTATTCTTTTCGTTCAAGTAAATGTTTTACACAAAACTAAAAGCTGAAGCACTATTAACTGAAGTCTTCTTTCTGACAATAAACCACTGTTACCTTAGATATGATTTATGGCTCATTTTCGCAGTGTCTAGAGTGAGATAATTAAGATGCACGATGGTATCTTTTTGGTAGCAGTAAGTCTTTTTGATAATAAGTACGTAGATTAGAAAGTTTACCTGTGTTCTGCCTGAACAAAAACGGAAAGAAATAAGACCCTTTCTGTATAATTGCAGTGTTCCAAGCAAAATCTCTTATCGCTTTTATGGTAACTGAAAAATGATACTGACAACCAAAAGTCCTTTATCTGATATTTTCGTTCAGTAATAAAAGTTGCTTCTTGTCCTTCTGCCGAAGTCTGCTTTCCTTAACATCTTCTCTACGGGATAATAAACTGACAGGAGCCTGCCAGGCCTTTGTGTTAAGCAACTGATTGAGGAGTCGTTTACTTTTATTACGCTCTGAAATTACCTCGCGTAGAAGAGGTGGAAGTATTCGTCTGAAACGCGGCATATGATGTGGTGATAATTGCTGATGAATAAACTGGCAAACCTGGCATGTTACTTATGAAAAAAAATCCCCTCAAGCAACTGCTTGCCACAGAGGTCTGACAGGAGCTTGTCAGTTTAATACAACACAGAGACGAATCTGTGAGGAAGACGAAACCTCACCAGAACGACAACATTAACATCCATGCCTTACCCAGGGGGGCGGGGTGACTCAGTCGGTAGCGCGTCAGGCTTGTAATCTGTAGTTTCCAGGTTCGAGTCCCAGCTGGGTCAGCGTTGAGATTTATCTCCGCAAAATTCCTCGCCCTGCTCACGATCAGTAGGGGACACCGATGGGCTTGGAAAGGCCGCCGAACGTCAGATGGGACGTTAAGCCGCGTCCCCGTGTGCGGGAGAGCCATACCCTGTGCACGTTAAAGAACAGGCTGGATGGTCTTGACGGGAGGCTACCATCTGTCTCCCAACAGCTGTTCCAGTGGGTCCCGTCCCCCAACCTTCTCTGAGCCTTCAGGGTCCTTGTGACCTGGACATTTAGCCCGTAGTGTGCAAAAAAGTGCTGCTCAGAGATAAAACAACCGAACCAAGTCTTACCCAGGGCTCGAACCAGGACCCTTCGATTATCGTATTTTAGGTTGTACTTGGCAGTGCAATTGACTAACAAATAGTGACAAAAAACGAAGGGAGCCCTTAATCTGGAGGCAAGTGAGGGCGGTCCAGGAATCACATTTTGGAGGATTGGAACTCTGAAAAACAGAATTTAATGGTTCTCTCTGACTCCATCTCTTAGCCTTTGGGTGGTAGGGATACTTTCCTCCTTGCGACCACCACTGCAGGCAGTTTCAAATAAATCCTTTCTCCTGGCTATCCATTATATGGACAACTGTACTGCCAATCCTAAGACACGTTACAATAAGGAGGGCATTGGACAACCAACTCGTTGAAACTTGGATGTACTCACGTGATCTATTGCTCTGCTTGTATGCACTTTCTGCCCACCATCGATGACTGCGATTGGAATGATGCTGCAGAGCTGATTAAAGGAATAACCGACGTCGTATCATCTTCAGTGACTTTGTTCCTGCGTTATGTGCCTACTTATTTGGAGACGACGTTGTCAACTAGCTGAACTACCACATCTTCGGGCAGTGGATAGAATGGTAAACCATAGTTTACTGTAATTATCGCCTTTGATACTCATCAATAGAGCTTTGACCCTCATAGGTACACTGATATCCTTACATCCTTTGCATTACCTTTCATGGGGACTGCCAGGCGCTGTGTTTCAGCAAGGCAGTACACTAACATCATCTCCAAACGTTTGTTTTTATCTCCGCAAAAATTCCCCGCCCTGCCCACGGTCAGTAGGGGACACCGATGGGCTTGGAAAGGCCGCCGTCCGTCGGATGGGATGTTAAGCCGTGGCTCCGTGTGCGGGAGAGCCATACCCTGTGCACGTTAAAGAACACGCTGGATGGCCTTGACGGGAGGCTACCATTCTGTCTCCCAACAGCTGTTTCAGTGGGTCCCCACCCCCCAACCTTCTCTGAGCCTTTGGGGTCCATGTGACCTGGCCATTTAGCCCATGGTGTGCAAAAAAGTGCCGCTCAGAGGTAAAACAACCCAACCCAAACGTTTGTCTACATGATGTTAACCTTTCCTTGGCCAACCATGTACTCGGATTTGCGGACGATTGAAAATGTTTGCAACATGTTAGGATGGTACTTGCAAGCCTGTCGTTCTGCGGGATCTATTGCAAGACGCATAACAAACTGCCGCAAAATGATATTCAGAGACTTTGACTCATTGCTTCTACGTTGTAGCTTCAAGTATAAACAATCATGATAACGGTCGTACTACATAGTGATGGGCTGTTTTAACTCTGAGTGGCATTTTTTGCACCCAATGGGCTAAATGGCCAGGCCACAAGGACTCCGAGGGTTCAGAGAAGGTTGGGGAGAGGGGACAGATGGTTGCCTCCCGTCAAGGCCATCCAGCGTGTTCTTAACGTGTAGGGTATGGTTCTCCCGCCATGGGATCATGGCTTAATGTCCCATTCGACAAACGGTTGCCTTTCCAAGTCCATCAGTGTCACCTATTGACAGTGGGCAGGGTGGACAGTTTTGCGGAGATAGATCTCGACGCTGCCCAGGCTTGATTCGGACGTGGGAACTGCAGATTACAAGCCTGGCGGGGCCTTTTGTATGCCAGTAACGTGTAACGTCATTCAGCAGTAAACATATCAGAAGAAGGTTAAAGTATGCCTTCTTTGTAATATGGGGCGGGGGTGGCTCAGTCGGTAGCGCGCCAGTCTCGTAATCTGTAGTTCCCAGGTTCGAGTCCCAGCTGGGTCAGCGTTGAGATTTATCTCCGCAAAATTCCCCGCCCTGCCCACGGTCAGTAGGGGACACCGATGGGCTTGGAAAGGCCGCCGTCCATCGGATGGGACGTTAAGCCGTGGCCCCGTGTGCGGGAGAGCCATACCCTGTGCACGTTAAAGAACACGCTAGATGGCCTTGACGGGAGGCTACCATCTGTCTCCCAATAGCTGTTCCAGTGGGTCCCCTCCCCCAACCTTCTCTGAGCCTTCGGGGTCCATATGACCTGGACATTTAGCTCATGGTGTGCAAAAAAGTGCCGCTCAGAGGTAAAACAACCCAACTCTTTGTAATATAGCTATCCTATTGTATAAAATTGAAGAGATTTCCCGACCTATTCGTTTAGTTATGAAGGAAGATATCACTCTGCAAACGTTAATCAATCTTTCCTATTTATATATGAGCTTATTTTTGACCGAGGTCCTTCGAATGTGGTTATTAAAGTAATTGTATTTTAAGGAATAATTGTAAAACGTTCATACGATATTAGCGAAAAGGTTTCGGCCGAATATGACTTTGTAATCGGCGCTGAATAGTCGGTGTTCTGCAATGGTGGCTGCTAATGCCAACCTCCTTGCGATGCTTCCCGATTAAAAATGATTTGAATTAGCATTGTTCCAAAGTGTGGGTCTTATCTGCGGTTAAATGTCACGGATGCGTTAATTCATAGAGACATAATTAAGGCGTCAATTGACGTAATGTAAAGTATTATACTATCTGATTTACCCGCCCCGCCCAGGGATTAAAAGATGTGAGGCAAGTTCGGTGACAAACAGAAGTTTGTTAATGGTTGGTGATTTAGAAACAAGAGAACATTAATCATCCTTGACTAGGGAAAGGCGTTCACTGAAACTGGGCATACCTAAAGCGTGTTTAACCCCTTTTGAATGGACTGCACTAATATGTAGAAGTGCTTGACGGACCACCGCATTAGTCTACACTGTACGATTCGAAAGGTCAGGATAGTAATTAAAGCTTTGAAGCAGCAATACGCTGGAGTGGAATTTGGATACAAAAAAAAGTTGCCCAACAAATGGCTGTTTCCCCAAACTGGTTTCGTTCGCATACTATATTGCGTTGAATGAAATCATGATCTCCATTTCAGTATATCATTTTTCTCTTCCGTTTTATAAGTCTGTAAAAAATTCTTGAACCATGTCATTTTTTGCCTCTATTACCCTTACTAGTATTCTCAAGGGGGACATGGTCCCTTTGCCGTCCGGGGGTGGCTCAGTCGATTATTACAAACAATACAATTTACGATGCAAATATTCATAATTATTTGATCTAATAAATATGGAACTGTTAGAGCTTCTCTAAAATGCTACACGTGTTTCTAAATTTTTTTGCGACAAAAACAGCAAATTTTTATGCTGACACTTAATTGATACGCTAATTATCGCACAAAAAGTGAAGATCCGTTGAAAATGGGGGGCGGGGGTGGCTCAGTCTGTAGCGCGCCAGGCTCGTAATCTGTAGTTCCCAGGTTCGGGTCCCAGCTGGGTCAGCGTTGAGATTTATTTCCGCAAAAATTCTCCGCCCTGCCCACGGTCAGTAGGGGACACCGATGGGCTTGGAAAGGCCGCCGTCCGTCGGATGGGACGTTAAGCCGTGGCCCCGTGTGCGGGAGAGCCATATCCTGTGCACGTTAAAGAACACGCTGGATGGCCTTGACGGGAGGCTACCATCTGTCTCCCAATAACTGTTCCAGTGGGTCCCCTCCCCCAACCTTCTCTGAGCCTTCGGGGTCCATGTGACCTGGCCATTTAGCCCATGGTGTGCAAAAAAGTGCCGCTCAGAGGTAAAACAACCCAACCCAATAACCCTTCACCTTCCTCCCAGATCAGGCCCTTCATTGCATTGACATACCAAACTGTTTGCAGTTAAATTGAGAAATGAAAAAAAAATAGATAAGTCTCAACGTGCAAAAAAAAAAATTTCTAGTTTCTTTTGCAGTAAAAAATATAAATACCCCCTCAAACTGCTGCTTGCCACAGAGGTCTGACAGGAGCCTGTCAGTTTATATGCCACAGAAGGAGATCTGAGAGGATGGCAGGACCTCAGCAGAAATACAACACACACACACCATGCCTTAACCCGGGGCTCGATCCCAGGTCCCTTAGATCAGTCTATTATATTTTTCGTTTTTCATCAATGCAAGGCCTGCCCACGGTCAGTAGGGGACACCGATGGGCTTGGAAAGGCCGCCGTCCGTCGGATGGGACGTTAAGCCGTGGCCCCGTGTACGGGAGAGCCATACCCTGTGCACGTTAAAGAACACGCTGGATGGCCTTGACGGGAGGCTACCATCTGTCTCCCAACAGCTGTTCCAGTGGGTCCCCTCCCCCAACCTTCTCTGAGCCTTCGGGGTCCATGTGACCTGGCCATTTAGCCCATGGTGTGCAAAAAAGTGCCGCTCAGAGGTAAAACAACCCAACCCAAATCAATGCAAGTTATAACAAAATATCTTGAAATGATTCTTAAGTTCAAAATAAAAGTAAATTATATCTGTCTCAGAAATATAAAGCTCCTACTTATCGCTCAAAGGTTTTTTTTTTTTAATTAAATGATATTGTGCTTGCCCGAGTGGTTAGCACGCTTGGCTACTGATCTAAGGGACTGGGTTCGAGCCCCGGATTTAGGCTATGGATGTGTGTGTCGTTTTTCTGCTGAGGTCCTGCCATCCTCTCAGATCTCCTACTGTGGCATATAAACTGACAGGCTCTTGTCAGACCTCTGTGGCAAGCAGCTGCTTGAGGGGGTATTTATTATTTCTTATAATGCTTTTAAGTATATTTTTTAATGTTGGTCCAAAAAACTATTTCATTCAAGTAGAGCAATAACCATAAATATGCCATTTGTGCAATCTTTTATGAAATGTAAGGATGCTCTTTACTGATCTCGTCCCGTTTATGTAGTTTAAGAATTTGTCATGGCAAGTGTGGCAATCCTAACAGTAAACCAATGTGACATTCGAATTTTGAAACCAGGTTGCAACTTTGTGTGGAAATGTCGTTTTCCTTTTGCAGCATTTCCTGCAAAGATTCTCATGTGCTATCTTTGAGCTTTCGATCTTACCTTTTCCTTCCCGTGTCATTAATCCCGCTTTCTTTTCGATACAAATACGACTGATTACGACACTCAGTGCATTATCTGATGGCCTCATGATTGGCTACAGATTGATAAGAATTTATCCCCCATGGACCGGAAGCGAAATTTCTCTTACCTGATAAGGCATTGTGTGTCATTGGTTTGCCACAGAAAAAAATAGTTCCGATAAAGTGATATATTAAGGAATCACTGCTTTTCTTTCTCAACAGGATATATTAAGGAATCACTGCTTTTCTTTCTCAACAGGATATTTAATTGTGAAAATGTTCCAGATTTTTACAAGTACGATCGATACATGCAAAAGAGTTCGGTTGTTTTTCCTCTGAGCGGCACTTTTTTGCACACCATGAGCTAAATGGCCAGGTCACAAGGACCCCGAAGGCTCAGAGAAGGTTGGGGGAGGGGACCCACTGGAATGGCTGTTGGGAGACAGATGGTAGTCTCCTGTCAAGGCCATCCATCGTGTCCTTTAACGTGCACATGATATGGCTCTCCTGTACACGGGGCCCACGGCTTTACGTCCCATCTGACGGACGGCGGCCTTTCCAAGACCATCGGTGTCCTCTACTGACCGTGGACAGGACGGCATGCAAAACAGAAAATTATTAAATAAATAATGAGAAAGAAGAATCAATTGGAAACTTATGATTCATAAAGGCTTCACTGAAAGAGATATTTGCGGCATTTTTTTTGTACTTTTTTTTCTGAACACACTCAGTTTTAATGCAAATAATATGGTTACAATATAAACAAAATACAAAGCAATATAAAAAATATCTACTACAGAACATACAAGACGGAACGACACAATTACAGAAAGTAAACATAAAAAAAACAAATGAAATTTTTAATACTTTAGAACAGGATTTGGGAACTTTTTTGAATCAAGAGCCAAAACAGCAAGAGAAAGATAAACCAACAAAATTTGAGAGCCGCAAATTTTAATCATTATTAGGTCAAGAGTCATAACAAGAAAGAATAAACTACAGGTTTTTTTATTAGCGAAAATAAAACTTCCGTATAATTTTAAAATAGGTGTATTCAAGTGCATACAATAAAACTATTGAAAGAATTACTAAAAAAAAATCAATCTTATACTCGTCACTGTGACTTTTGAGTTTTCTCGACCAACTTAATTGGATTGGATTGTTTTACCTCTGAGCGGCACTTTTTTGCACACCATGGCTTAAATGGCCAGGTCACATGTGGGCCCCGAAGGCTCAGAGAAGGTTGGGGAGGGGACCCACTGGAACAGCTGTTGGGAGACAGATGGTAGCCTCCCGTCAAGGCCATCCAGCGTATTTTTTAACCTGCACAGAGTATGTCTCTCCCGCACACGGGGTCACGGCTGAACGTCCCATCCGACGGACGGCGGCCTTTTCAAGCCCATCGGTGTCCCCTACTGACCGTGGGCAGGGCGGGGAAATTTTGCGGAGATAAATCTCAACGCTGACCCAGCTGGGACTCGATCCTGGGAACTACAGATTACGAGCGTGGCGCGCTACCGACTGAGCCACTCCCGCCCCACCAACTTAATGAAATCTGAAGTGTATGTAGAGCATTTGAATGGTAAAAGAGCTTTCAAACTATCGTCTGCTAAACTGCTCTAAAGCGTTTTTTTTTTTAAATCATTAAAAAAATTTTCAGATTTGACAGTAGAACCAAAAAGCTTCAAAAGCCTGTTTTCAGATTGCTAAGAGTCGCATGCAACTCCGGAGTTCCCGACTCCTGCTTTAGAAACTAAGCAATGCGGAAACACGTGTTGAGGTCTCAAATTATTCACCTTAACATTTTACGATAACGAGCTCGTTTAAATAGTTTTATCTTAATTGATTTGTAAATGTAGAAATAATATATATAAAAAAAATTACAAACAATACAATTTACGATGCAAATATTAACAATTATTTGATCTAATAAATATGAAACTGTTAGAGCTTCTCTAAAATGCTACACGTGTTTCTAAATTTTTTTGCGACAAAAATCAGCAAATTTTTATGCTGACACTTAATTGATACGCTAATTATCGCAGAAAAAGTGAAGATCCGTTGAAAATGAAAAATCTTGCGTGATGAAGCGAAGGAAGGGATCAGCTAAGCGTTATGCACATTATTAGGATTAAGACACTACGTAATTTGTGGACGATCCTTTTCTTCAAAGTTATATAAATATAATCTTTATCTTCTAGTTAACTGTCAACTTATAAATTTCTCTCTTCCACAATAGACCTTAAATTCACCAGAACTGGCATTACTTTCAGAAAGACAGTCTGAATTTCGATTTTTTTCACCCCTTTGCTTTTTATTTTTTATTTGCAGTGGGCTGACAGGTTCTTGTTATACCTCTGTGGTAAGCAGCTACTTGAGGGGATATTTCTTTTATTATTTATAAATACTTTCAGGGAGGCCAACATCGTAAGCATTCAAACGGTCGCATGGGACAGCTTACTAGTAATTAGACGGACTTGTTCTAACTAACTTCAGTTCAAAATAAAAGGCATAAATGTAAAGTGCTAAGGCCTTTAGATACTTTGTGAGCATAGTAATTTTGAAACCCTGTTATTAATTAATAAAAAAAATTAATTAAAAAGCTGATATTTTACTTTAAGTATAGCGGGGGTGGCTAAGTCAGTAGCGCACCAGACTTCTTTCCCAGGTTCGAGTCCAACCTGTGCTAACGTTGACATTTATTTCCTCCTCGCGCTGCCCTCGATCAGTAGGGGCAAAACTTTGGTAGGGGGCACTGATAGCCTTGGAAAGGCCGCCGTCAGGTGGATGAAACGTAAAGCGTTGCCCATGTGCAGGAGAACCATAAAGAACACGCTGGATGGCCTAGACGGGAGGGGGGTGGGGTGGCTTAGTCGGTAGCGCGCCAGGCTCGTAATCTGTAGTTCCCAAGTTCGAATCCCAGCTGGGTCAGCGTTGAGATTTATCTCCGCAAAATTCCCGCCATGCTCACAGTCAGTAGGGGACAACGATGGGCTTGGAAAGGCCGCCGTCCGTCGGATGGGACGTTAAGCCATGGCCCCGTGTGCGGGAGAGTCATACCCTGTGCACGTTAAAGAACACACTGGATGACCTTGATGGGAGGCTACCATCTGTCTCCCAACAGCTGTTCCAGTGGATCCCCTCCCCTAACCTTCTCTGAGCCATCGGGGTCCATGTGACCTGTCCATTTAGCCCATGGTGTGCAAAAAAAGTGCCGTTCAGAGGTAAAACAACCCAACCTAACTAGACGGGAGGCTACCATCTGTCTCCTAACAGCTGTCCACTGGGTCCCCAACCTTCTCTGAGCCCTTGGGGTCCTTGCGACATGGCCATTTAGCCCACTGTCTGTAAAAAGTGCCGTTCAGGGTAAAAACAATGCAATTCAAGTGTAGCGGCAGAAAAATATACTCGAAGTCACAAAAATGGTAAGATCGTTTGAAATGACAAAATTGGTACGATCGCTTGAGTCGGCGGAAAATGGATTCTGTTTAACAGCAAAAATAGTAAATTACATGAGGTAGTAAAACAAAAAAAATTTTTTTTTGGGGGGGGGGGGGGACAAAAAGTAAGTTCGCTTGGGCTGCAAAATGTCTTCACCAGCCTGAATACTTGGGGCACAAGGGTTAGGGAAGAAAATCTACTAAACAGCTGTTAAGGGTAATTAAGTGCTTTCGTCAAGGCTTTCTAACGTCTTTGAAGTACATACTGAGCCACTGCGAAACATCCCGTTCAGCGGACGGTGTCCTAATCGGGTCTTCTTCGTCACTGCAGCTACTGAGTTCCAGAGTGCAGAAAAGTGGATAATAAAACAAAGCTGGGAGTAGAGATTGTGAAAAGGACTATGGACCAACTTACGAGGATTTACTTGGGGCTTTTCTCCCACATTTTATCGGACAGAAAAATCACTTCAAATCGTTCGTAAACAGTTAAGTCTGATAAGTTCAATGCGAAAGCATCTGAAACGTTAAATTTGGCTGATTCTACTGAAATTTAAGCATTCGTAATTTATTTTTTCAAGCTCCAGCACTACCCTCAGTGCAGTGTTCGAAACCGCGATTCATCTCGGGCTCCCGACCCTGTGCAATATTCTATTCAAAACCTGGAGGAGGGGGAGGGGGGCTGGTAAAAATGAAAGTTCATATTTTAGGGGCTGAAAAGCGAAATTGATATTGAGGATATTAAAAACTGAAACGATATTTGGGTGCTCGAAAATTGAACTTGATATTTAATGGAGCTCAAAATTGAACTTGATATTTCATGGAGCTCAAAATTAATGGAGCCCGAAATAGAATTTGATATTAGGAGGGGCTCAATAACTGAACTTGAGCCATGCACATTATATTTTTTGTTCCGGTGAACCTAATGGTTAGGGCGCTTGACTACTGATCAAAGGGACTTGGTTTTGAGCCCGTGTAAGGCATGAATGTTTGTGTTGCTTTTTCTCGCCTTTCTCATAGACCTGTAATAGCGTACTATACTGATAGGCTGTTGTCAGATCTCTACGGCAAGCAGCTGCTTGAGGATAATTTTTTTGGCTTTTTAAACAATTTCTGCAATTTAAAGAAATCTTAGTTAAACTATACTGCTCACAAAAATTAGGGGATATTTTATCGCTTCATATTCATTTTGAAATATTCCCTAATTTTTGTGAGCAGTATACTATGCGAACGCTTCAAAATTTATATTAAAATTGTTAATAATATACAAGTTTAATGGAATAAAGTAAGAGTTTATCTGTAAACATCAGCAGTACGTAAATTTCAAATTATATTACTATTTTAAATTACCAAATGAAACGAAATTAAAAAATTTTTATTTTTAAGTAGAGAATCAGAATCGTGAATTCCTCCATTCATCGTTGCGAGTAAAGCTCGGGTTCTTTTCCTTGTACTAGGGACAAATAGAAATAGATCTATAAAAATTGTTTGAGGAACACTTTTTAGTCATGACATGTCAAAGACGGCCGTGTTTAGTGTCTGAAGACTAGTCCTGCTGGGCCCGCTCCCTGTCCCTGAGCCTTGAACGTTAGTCTTCTGGCCTTATGCTACGTAGGAAAAGAGAAGAAAGCATCTGTTGTGGGCTGGATGTGCGTGGTCGTGTACCTGCTAAACGTTCGTGTTGCGTAGGGAAAAGGAAAAAAATGATCAGTGTTAGAGGTCGTCGACTAGTTCTTTCCTCCAGAAACAAAAAAAATGAAGCTCGAAAGCAAGGCCGTTGCTCGTGGAGAGTGTTAATGTCGAAGTAGGCAAACTGTAAAATCACAACGTACGAAATATTTTTGGAGAGAAATTTGTGTTTTCGAACTTATCTTACCAGGAAAGTTTTTTAGTCTGTTGAGTTTGGCATTGTCAAATGGAGATTTTTGTCAATTTCTGTTTGTTGTATCGAACTTATCCGTTCTTAAGAGTTAAAGAATTCATTCATGGATTAGAAATATGCGAACGAGCAAATTGTTAAAAAGCAGGCGAAATTTAGTCTAATTTATTTTTAATATTGGCCATTTAGTTCTGTTCGAACGGGAAATTCAGATTGATTTTTTTAATTGATAAAAAATAAAAATAAATTGTACCTTAACAAGCCACTTTCCATAGAGAATAACAAGAGCCTCTTGGTGTAATACTTCACAGAAAAAGATCTATGAGGTCGTAGTAATGGATTAAAGTATTTGAAGACCTCAGGAGAGTAAGAAGTACGGGATACTCGCAACTGTTCCGGAGGGGGGTAAGGAGTATTCGATCTGCAAATATTTTTGCAATTTACGAATGAAAAAATGTATGTAACAGATTGAATAAATTTTTTACTAAATTGTCGAAAAAAAAATCAAGTTTTGACTGTTTTGCAGTGGTGACTCGTGACTAAAATGTTTGAGGAGCAGCTTGCTTAGCACAGGCGGGGACCAAATATAGGAAAACATTCGGGAAGATGTTTGATATTGAAATGAACCGAATCGGACTGAAAAAATGTTCCCAAATGCATACATCCTTTTTTTCCCCAGGTATTCTCAAAACGCTTTAGTTAACAAAAGTTTTCCGGAGAAAGAAAAAACTCGGAAAGGCGTTCTTATCCTTTCTTCTTCAATTCAGTATTTATCTCCTCCCCTGTAATAATTACTATATATGGTATTTTATATATAATACCTTATAATGGTGTTATATACCATTATTAATACCATTATTATATTATTATAATTATGGTATAATATACCATAATTATAATAATATGGTATATTATACCATAATATCTACATTATAATAATGGTATAATATACCATTATTATAATGGTATATTATACCATTATTAATACCTTATAATGGTATTATATACCTCCCCTGTAATAATTACTATATATGGTATTTTATATATAATACCTTATAATGGTATTTTTAAAAACTATTCGTGAAAAATATGCCTTAATGTAATAGGTTTACTTATTCTTTTTACTCTGTTCCTATCATAATTTATACGTATTGTTTTAAACTGAATTACTCTTTGTAAATTATCAAACAGTTCTCTATTTTGGTTATAATAGTTAATTTACAATATTAATTATATATATTATTACATATATTTATTTTACAATGAATTGCAAGAAAGTGATATGATAATAAAATGAATAATGAAAAATAAAATGATTGAATATCAATCACTCCGTCACTCGCAATCAGCTGTATATATTAGATTAGTGGAGGTTCTTATTTCGTAAAACTATTTTACCACGTTTGATTATTACAAGAGATTGTTAACAATGGCAGTAGTTCCCAACTAGAGAGGAGCTCGAGCCCAATTTTTCGAGCTCGTCCTCGCCCGAATCATTTCCACAATTGCTGAACCGCGCCCGATTTGAGAAATTCTTTTCTACCACATCGTAAGATTTCGCTCGATTTTTTTTATTTAACTAAATCATTGCGAATGTATTTTTAATCTTATAATCGAGAAGATTTCCTAGAAATAGTTCCTTTGCAAATTTTATTAAATTCGAAGAAAAATGTATAACTTAAAAAGTTTGTTTTTTCTCCTTATATTATGGAATTATCTAAATATGTTTAAGTTAGTCGGTCTTCATAGGTGAATTTAAAACGCAAAAACTATTCAGTGATTGTAAAACAATAGCCGATAATAGTGAAATTATTATTTGAATAAAAAGTTATTTTCCCCTGGTTACGCCGCGACAATTCTGAATTCTCAAAAGTGTGCCGTAAATTCAAAAAAGTTGGTAGTACTGACACATGGCATTACCTTTCACAGCCAAGTTGTCTTCCGACACAGAACTTGGATCTGAATTCTGTAAATACCCCCACCCCCAATATACATTTCTGTATCTCAGCTACAAGTTGCAATGCCTAATAATGTAACTCTGATGCAGAAGAAATTCAGGTCATCTGCCTGTGTTTATGAGAGGTTAGATGCCGACATTTATTTTTCCTCAAAGACGCTTGCCAGAGATTCTTGGCAAGTTTTGCTTTTTATTGAAAAAGTGTAAAATGCGACTGTTAAAAAAGTTTTCAGTATGCAAAGTGTAGAATTAATTGGCTTATTTTTATGCTCCTATTTTAGAAAGTTGTATATAGCATTAGCCGTCCCATGGCCGAGTGGTTAGCGCGCTTGGCTACTGATCTAGGGGACCTGGGTTCGAGTCCCGGGTAAGACATGGCTGTCTGTGTCGTTTTTCTGCTGAGGTCCTGCCATCCTCTCAGACCTTCCACTGTGGCATATAAACTGATAGGCGCCTGTCAGACCTCTGTGGCAAGCAGCTGCTTGAGGGGGTATTTATTTTTTTTATTTATATAGCATTATAGTCAGATATGCCGTCCCATGGCCGAGTGGTTAGCGCGCTTGGCTACTGACCTAAGGGACCTGGGTTCGAGCCCCGGGTAAGGCATGGATGTTCGTGTCGTTTTTCTGCTGAGGGCCTGCCATCCTCTCAGACCTTCTACTATGGCATATAAACTGACAGGCTCCTGTCAGACCTCTGTGGCAAGTAGCTGCTTGAGGGGGTATTTATTTTATTTTATTTAATAATAAGAACATTGTTTTTAGGTTATACAGATTTTAATCCTCCACTTTTCGAAAGCTTTATTTGTATATCTGACTATATATAAAATAAATACCTCCTCAAGCAGCTGCTTGACCACAGAGGTCTGACAGGAGCCTGTCAGTTTATATGCCATAGTAGAAGGTCTGAGAGGATGGCAGGGTTATGGGTTATTTTACCTCTGAGCGGCACTTTTTTTGCACACCATGGGCTAAATGGCCAGGTCACAAGGACCCCGAAGGCTCAGAGAAGGTTGAGGGAGGGGACCCACTGAAACAGCTGTTGGGAGACAGATGGTAGCCTCCCGTCAAGGCCATCCAGCGTGTTCTTTAACGTGCACAGGGTATGGCTCTCCCGCACACGGGACCACGGCTTAACGTCCCATCCGACGGACGGCGGCCTTTCCAAGCCCATCGGTGTCCCCTACTGACCGCGGGCAGGGCGGGGATGGCAGGACCTCAGCAGAAAAACGACACAAACAGCCATGCCTTACCCGGGGCTCGAACCCAGGTCCCTTAGATCAGTAGCCAAGCGCGCTAACCACTCGGCCATGGGACGGAGCTGCATATTAAAGATTTAACACATTTAGTAATTTTCTACACACCTGATTTATTCAAACAAAAAATAAGATGCTATCAATAATTATTGATTTGTATTATAATCCAAGTAATATACGTTGTGTGATCAGAAAATTCTGTGACTGATTCCGTATCTTGAAAATGCTGCGTCATAAGTGAGTTGCGACTTGTCGCAACATGTTTGGGACACGTAAATTTATTTTATTGATTTAAATTTACAAGTGCCCATAAGAGACCGAGATTCAATACTAGTGGACAGATGCAATTTATACATTTCAAATCATCTTTCATCATTTCAATTCATTAAACCTTTCAAATCTAGACATTGTAACTCTTGTCCGTTTATGAGCAGTCTGAATTAGCGCGTGTGGAATGGAAGGTGTTTTTTTTAATTTTCTTCGCATTTTAAAACGAGTTCTCACATGCATCATGACAACGCCCCTACACATTTACCTCTTCTCATTCAAGAAGTTCTTGCGAACACTCCATTGCTGTGTGCGGGGCGGGGCGGGGGTGGCTCAGTCGGTAGCGCGCCAGGCTCGTAATCTGTAGTTCCCAGGTTCGAGTCCCAGCTGGGTCAGCGTTGAGATTTTTCTCCGCAAAAATTCCCCGCCCTGCCCACGGTCAGTAGGGGACACCGATGGGCTTGGAAAGGCCGCCGTCTGTCGGATGGGACGTTAAGCCATGGCACCGTGTGCGGGAGAGTCATACCCTGTGCACGTTAAAGAACACTCTGGATGGCCTTGACGGGAGGCTACCATCTGTCTCCCAACAGCTGTTCCAGTGGGTCCCCTCCCCCAACCTTCTCTGAGCCTTCGGGGTCCATGTGACCTGGCCATTTAGCCCATGGTGTGCAAAAAAGTGCCGCTCAGAGGTAAAACAACCCAACCCAACTCCATTGCTATAATTTCCCATCCGTCACACTCACTTGATTTAAGTCCCTGTAAAGTTCCACATTTTCAACACTTTTTTTTTTGGAATTGATAATAGTTCCTATCAATAATGCTTCCAGAAGATGCAGAAGCGTTGTAATCGGTGTATACAGTGTCAAAGAGACTACTTTTGAATGAGACCCACCCGAATAGTTGGTAAGCTTCGTCATTTCCCAAATATTACTTTAGTACTCGAACTTTTTGATTACTGTAGTATACACCAAAGAGGCAAAACATTATGACCACCTGCCTGATATGATGTTGGTCCTTCACATGCCGCCAAAACAGCTCTTACTGGGCGAGGCATGAACACTACAAGATTTCTAAAAGTGTCGTATCTATGGTACCAACACATTACCAGGAGATTCTTTAACTTTTGTAAATTACTTGATTGATCCACCGCAGATGATCTGGCAACCGTGTCACGTGACACGAAGGTTGCCAGATCACTAATTTCTAAAAAAATCGTTGCCAGATATTTTCTGAATTCTGTAATCAACCATAGTGTTCGGATACTTTTTTGAGCGACTATAATATTTTTGCATTGCAGTTTTTTTTTTCTTGTTCATTTGGAATAGCATGTTATTTTAAAGAAATGTGTTAAAGTGCGCTCTTTAACTCCTTAAAATCTGAGAATAATTACGAAGGAAGTGTGCTCAGAGAACACAAGTTCGGGAGAAATAGGGTTTTGCAAAGTTTGGAAACCTTTGTCATTGGCTCTTTAAAGTAATACGTTGAATGGTATTCCATTTGCTCAAAATATATAGAGGAAACAGCTGCCAATTATAGCGACGAAGGAATGTGCATTGTGCGCAGCGAAACGAATTCACTTACGACGTATAATAACAAAGTTTCAGATACAGCCGAAAATGCTTTCGATATGAGCGATAAAAAGCTAGATTACTTTAAAAAGCTGTTACTCTGTCCTCTTTTTTTGGTGGTGGAAGGTGTTCGTTATCTCTCAAGTCTCACGTTGGTGGTGACGGCGCGCGAATGATTTCCTCTTAATGCTGCTCTCGACAGAGATGCAGCATTCCCGATAGAAAATGATGTTTCCGTTTATAGCTGGCAGATCTGCTTGATGATGAGTGTGCTCTGCTGCGAAACGAAGCGGAAAACCGCTCTGAACTACCGCATGTACACACACACTGAGTTATACGCTGGCCAAGTAGTCCATATCGCTCTTATTATTTTTTAGTCTTCCTCTGTGTCATCATCAGTAGCAGCGAATGATTGGGCGTTGATGCCACAATGACGTAATGGTGTGTTTGAATAACCCGTCACTGTCGTTTGGTTGTTCGGAGCGAGCGAGGTGAGTGTAGAGTACCAAGGGCTTTGGTGGTTGCTGCGTAACCGACGTTCGTACTCCAGTCTCTCCGAGGCCAGTTCGTCATGTGTGTGCGGTACACGTACGTTGGCCTGATCGGTGACTGGACTGAAGCCGGAACTAGATAATGGAAATGCCCCTGCTTGATCCACTGTAGCTTGTCCGCAGTATGTGTTCAGCTCCGATCAGTGTGATACGACAGATCAGCGCGACGCCTTGGCTGCAGGTAAGGGAAAGCGTTTTCTCTCTCTCTCATTTTTTTCAGTTTTAATATTTTAGTGGATATTTGTTCATATTGAAATGATTTTAAGGAACTATAGGGTTTTAACCTGCCGTCCCCTGGGGCGGGGGTGGCTCAGTAGGTAGCGCGCCAGACTCGTAATCTGTAGTTCCCAGGTTCGAGTCCCAGCTGGGTCAGCGTTGAGATTTATCTCCGCAAAATTCCCCGCCCTGCCCACGGTCAGTAGGGGACACCGATGGGCTTGAAAAGGCCGCCGTCCGTCGGATGGGACGTTAAGCCGTGGCCCCGTGTGCGGGAGAGCCATACCCTGTGCACGTTAAAGAACACGCTGGATGGCCTTGACGGGAGGCTACCATCTGTCTCCCAACAGTTGTTCCAGTGGGTCCCCTTCCCCAACCTTCTCTGAGCCTTCGGAGTCCATGTGACCTGGCCATTTAGCCCATGGTGTGCAAAAAAGTGCCGCTCAGAGGTAAAACAACCCAACCTGCCGTCCCGTGGCCGAGTGGTTAGCACGCTTGGCTCCTGATCTAGGGACCTGGGTTCGAGCCCCGGATTAGGCATGGATGTGTGTGTCGTTTTTCTGCTGAGGTCCTGCCATCCTCTCAGATCTCCTACTGTGGCATATAAACTGACAGGCTCCTGTCAGACCTCTGTGGCATATAAACTGACAGGCTCCTGTCAGACCTCTGTAGCAAGCAGCTGCTTGAGGGGGTATTTATTTTTATTTTATAGGGTTTTAAGGAACTATAGTAAAGTTGTTTCTTCCTTGGATTTGCTAAAATAGTAATGTGCATTAACCGCCTAGAGGGGGGCATCGGATCAAACCACGTTTTTGGTGGTTTGGGTTATCATGTGACTCGCATGAAGGTTCATCCAGTAAAAAACATGTTGTTGGATTCAGTGATGTATCTAGTGTGTGTGTTGGGGGGGGGTATTCAAATGTATATATTTCAACTCTTCTAAAATGTATAGATTTGGGTGACCAATCCTTTGGGAACATTGCGTGAATATTAAATAAAATCCAAAGAATATTTTGCTTACTTATTTGTTGCCTTTTTTAACCTTTTGAAGCCCCTCCACCCCCAGCAGTATATTTTCAAAACACCCCACTGGTTGGTTTGGATACCTCCGAGTGTCACTTTTATTTTGCATATGACATGTGCAAAATGACGAAGTCACAAGGACCCAGGATTTAAGGCTTGGTAGGGGATCCACGGGAAAGCTGCTACGAGACAGATGGATGTCTCTGCAGGGGCTATTCATCGCATTCTTTAATGTGTATAGGATTTGGTTCTCTTTCGCAAGGGGCCACGGCTTAATGTCTCATCTAACCCACGGCGTCTTATTCAAAGCCATTAGTGTCCTTTTTTCTGTCAAAAGTAGAGTGAGTGGTTAGAGAAAAAGAACTTCACTCGGGCACAGTTAGAAGTCGAACTTAAGAGCACAGATATGCTGCGCTAAACATTTGGCCCAACCCCTGTCCTCATCAGCACATACCCGAGGATTGGATTGGATTGTTTTACGTCTGAGTGGCACTTTTTTTGCACACCATGGGCTAAATGGCCAGGCCACAAGGACCCCGAAGGCTCAGAGAAGGTTGGGGGTTGGGTTGTTTGGGTTGTTTTACCTCTGAACGGCACTTTTTTGCACACCATGGGCTAAATGGCCAGGTCACATGGACCCCGAAGGCTCAGAGAAGGTTGGGGGAAGGGACCCACTGGAACAGCTGTTGGGAGACAGATGGTAGCCTCCCGTCAAGGCCATCCAGCGTGTTCTTTAACGTGCACAGGGTATGGCTCTCCCGCACACGGGGCCACGGCTTAACGTCCCATCCGACGGATGGCGGCCTTTCCAAGCCCAGCGGTGTCCCCTACTGACCGTGGGCAGGGCGGGGAATTTTGCGGATATAAATCTCAACGCTGACCCAGCTGGAACTCGAACCTGGGAACTACAGATTACGAGCCTGGCGCGCTACCGACTGAGCCACCCCCGCCCCGGAGTGAGGCAGGTGAAGCATAATAAACAAGTTTGAATTAAGGGCACATGGTCAATGAGTCTAAGTCACAAGAGCTAACAAATCGTTTTGGATGTTATGTAGATAAATTTGAACATTCAGAGGAGGCAGAAGATTAACAGAGAAACAGAAAGTGATGAAACAAAATGTCTTCTGAGCCTTATTCAAGTTATGAACTATCGAATTTTTGCTATCCGAACCACCTCTGAGATGAAACATGGATGAGTATGGATGTTCGCCCCCGTTGAAGCATGGATGTTCATGTTGTTTTTCTGAATAATCGCCGAAAAATAAATCGATTTTAAAGTGTTTGGTTGAGATACCTGACCTTGGAGGAGTTGCAGAACGTAAAACTAAGAGCTGCTTCATCTACATTCCATACATTTTAAAAAGCACAGGAAATATTGTACGCTTGAAGAATATTTTTAACTAGGTTTCAAAAACCGAGCTGTTGTTTTTCACTTAGTTGCCTTCCGTCGACATTCAACGACATTCATCGTTTTTCTTTTTAGAGGTAAATGAAAAAATTCTTTTTTTGGATTAGATTAATGAAATGTTTAAATTCGCATTATTAGAATAACATAATACTTTAAGTTTTGATTTCTATCTCTAAAGAGCCCTAAATTGAAATATTGAATAAAAACTGATACTATGAAAAATTAATCATGCTTGAAATGTGAGTGTAAGACTGTGATGTGACAAGGGGTTGACATTGGTAGCAGTTCGAGTCCCAGCTGGGTTAGCGTTGAGATTTATCTCCGCAAAATTTCCCGCCCTGCCTACGGTCAGTAGGGGACACCGATGGGCTTGGAAAGGCCGTCGTCCGTCGGATGGGACGTTAAGCCGTGGCCCCGTGTGCGGGAGAGCCATACCCTGTGCACATTAAAGAACACGCTGGATGGCCATGACGGGATGCTACCATCTGTCTCCCAACAGCTGTTCCAGTCTGTCCCCTCTCCCAACCTTCTCTGAGCCTTTGGGGTCCATGTGACCTGGCCATTTAGCCCATGGTGTGCAAAAAAGTGCCGCTCAGAGGTAAAACAACCCAACCCATTGGTAGCAGTGATTTGTCCTTTACTTCTAGGGTGGGTGCGAAAGAAAGAAGCTTTTTTAACGAGATTTATGAAAAAGTTCCCTTGTTTTTAGGTTGTACAGGTACTGACGAAATATTGCTATTTGCATATTCCAAATGATCCATTAGCTTGGATTTGCGCATTTATAGGGGTGCAGAATTTGAGAAATGGCAAACTTTATTTACTTTGAAAACCAGCATTCCACTTACTCCAAAGGTATTCTAATTTCCCTTCACCTTTGTTTTCTATCTGTAATTGTCTCTGCCATGATAATTCACCGATTTCTTTTTCAATATTCGGGAGAATTTAAAAAGAATGGGAATCGGAATACACTAAACATAAAATGCAGCTAACCCAGTTCTGCTTTCGGTGAGAAGAGAGATATCAATGGCTTGGGATGGCGCACGTTAAAGGAATTTCGGATGGCCTTGACGGGAGGTTTGCATATGTCTACTAACAACGGTCCAGTGGGTTCCCTTCCCCAACCTTATATGAGCCTTTGGGGTCCTTGTGACCTGGCCATTTAGCCAACTCTACCCCCTGCCCTCGGTCAGTAGGGGACACCGATGGGCATGTAAAGGCCGCCGTCCGTCGGGTGGGACGTAAAGCCGTGGCTCCGTATGCGGGAAAGCCATACCATGCGCACGTTAAAGAGCATTTCGGATGGCCTTGACGGGAGGTTTCCATATGTCTACTAACAACTGTCCAGTGGTTTCCCTTCCCCAACCTTATATGAGCCTTTGGGGTCCTTGTGACCTGGCCATTTAGCCAACTCTACCCCCTGCCCTCGGTCAGTAGGGGACACCGATGGGCATGTAAAGGTCGATCTCAAATCCTTGGGTACTAGTTCCCAGGTTCGAGTCCCAGCTGGGTCAGCGTTGAGATTTTTCTCCGCAAAATTTCCCCGCCCTGCCCACTGTCAGTAGGGGACACCGATGGGCTTGGAAAGGCCGCCGTCCGTCGGATGGGACGTTAAGCCGTGGCCCCGTGTGCGGGAGAGCCATACCCTGTGCACGTTAAAGAACACGCTGGATGGCGTTGACGGGAGGCTACCATCTGTCTCCCAACAGCTGTTCCAGTGGGTCCCCTCCCCCAACCTTCTCTGAGCCTTCGGGGTCCATGTGACCTGGCCATTTAGCCCATGGTGTGCAAAAAAGTGCTGCTCAGAGGTAAAACAACCCAACCCTTGGGTACTATGATCACCCCAAAAATTTCCGCGCTATATTAAGAAAAAGTGTAGGAAATACAGAATTTTTCTTAAACTTCGTGCAAATACTGGAATAAAATAATTTTGCTATGGCTAGCAATTTATAATTCATATTATATAGTATTAAATCCGGGTGACCGAATGGTTTGCGCGTTTGGCAATTGATTAAAGGGACCCGGATTCGAGGCCGGGATCATGTTTCGTTTCTCAGTCTTTATGCCGAGATCTTAACCTCCTCACCGAACTTTTTCTAAACGTATCAGACCTCTGTGGCAAGCAGCTGCTTGAGGGGGTATTTATTTTTTTTTATTTTATAAAACTGATACGCTTCTGGAGCTGTGGCAAGCAGCTGCTTGAGGGATAATATTTTATTATTTAAATTTTATTAAAGAAGTTACGCTTTTTTTTATATATGTGTTAAGGTTTTCCTGACTTTATTAACAAAGTTATAAGGAACCGCTACATAAATCTGTTGGGTTGGGTTACCTCTGAGCGGCACATTTTTGCACACCATGGGCTAAATGGCCAGGTCACATGGACCCCGAAGGCTCAGAGAAGGTTGGGTGAGGGGACCCACTGGAACAGCTGTTGGGACACAGATGGTAGCCTCCCGTCAAGGCCATCCAGCGTGTTCTTTAACGTGCACAGGGTATGGCTCTCCCGCACACGGGGCCACGGCTTAACGTCCCATCCGACGGACGGCGGCCTTTCCAAGCCAATCGGTGTCCCCTACTGACCGTGGGCAGGGCGGGGAATTTTGCGGAGATAAATCTCAACGCTGACCCAGCTGGGACTCGAACCTGGGAACTACAGATTACGAGCCTGGCGCGCTACCGACAACATTAATCTGTTAAGTCCTTGTCGTTTTAAGCCGTCAACATTATTCGAAAAAGAGTTTCTCCTTTTTACACCGCTTCTTGATTTTTTCACAATCATTTCACTGTTGTCAACAAGGCGAGAGAAATTCTGCAGGGAATCCAAAACGATCGCCATCTGCGATCATCGAGTCTACACTATGTAAGCTACACATGCAAGTCAGAACACTATGCAAGCTTGTTCCGTGGCCGTGGTGCTGAGTTTCCAAATTCCTCCTCTACGACTACTTTTAATTTGCTGAATGCAGCAGGGTGACGAAAGATCTTTGCAGCCAATGATTGATGATGATCTACGATCCTTATCGTATTCTTCAGCGCCACACACGCCAACGCCAGATCAAGAATTAATTGCAATTTTTTCTTTCATTCTTCCATCTCTTCTTGCTCCGATGTTCATTGAGCTCTGCAAAGTAGGATCTTCGTTAAAAGGAGGAACTGGGGCTTCTTTTAAACGTTGTGAAACGGATGTTGGGTTTGCCCATTTTCAGTGGCGTTTCTAGGAATTACAATGAAATCTTTATTTCCGTTTTCTGCGCTTTGGTTTTTTATGCTTTTGGTGTAGCTAGAGCATTCATTCGATTTCCTGTTTCTACAATTTAGTGCTTTTCTGCGCTTAGTGTTTTTGATTTTGTTTTTCTTTTAGCTAGACGGTCACAAACATTAAGCTCGCATATCCTCATTTAAATATATTTTTTCTTGTGTAGATTTTTTGATTATCTTTTCCTAAATACCATATAGATGAAATTGTTATGGTTCATTTCAGGAAAAAAAAAAACTAGTTTATCAACTTCTTTGCTTCATTGTCCCAGCTGGGTCAGCGTTGAGATTTATCTCCGCAAAATTCCCCGCCCTGCTCACGGTCAGTAGGGGACACCGATGGGCTTGGAAAGGCCGCCGTCCGTCGGATGGGACGTTAAGCCGTGGCCCCGTGTGCGGGAGAGCCATACCCTGTGCACGTTAAAGAACACACTGGATGGCCTTGACGGGAGGCTACCATCTGTCTCCCAACAGCTGTTCCAGTGGGTCCCCTCCCCCAACCTTCTCTGAGCCTTCGGGGTCCATGTGACCTGGCCATTTAGCCCATGGTGTGCAAAAAAGTGCCGCTCAGAGGTAAAACAACCCAACCCTCTTTGCTTCATCGAGCCCTGGATGAAGCATGGATGTTCGTGTTGGTTTTCTGTTGAGGTCCTGCCATCCTCACAGACCAGTGGCGCACTCAGGATTTAATCTTGGGGGTGGGGGGGTGGGGCAGAGAGACCCGCTGGCAGGGCTAGGGCAAACGAAGTAGCGCTCTGTCAGCCCGATTCGTTCGCCTTGTGTTCACAGCGGCTGTGATTCCCGAGAGTTATAGGGTATCCCCTGCTGTCCCATGGCCGAGTGGTTAGCGCGCTTGGCTACTGACCTGAAGGACCTGGGTTCGAGCCCCGGGTAAGGCATGGATGTATGTGTCGTTTTTCTGTTGAGGCCCTGCCATCCTCTCAGATCCTTCTACTATGGCATATAAACTGACAGGCTCCTGTCAGACCTCTATGGCAAGCAGCTGCTTGAGGGGGTATTTATTTTATTTTATTTATTGGATATTCCCACCTTATCCGACCGCTAATTCTAATATATTTATAATAATTTAATAAATAAAAAAGTAGTATAGAAATAGAAGACACGACACAACATAAATATAAAAAATGAATTTTAATTAGGAAAAGATTTTTGGAAAATTTTCTAGTTTTTTTTTTTCCTTTTTCTTTGGGGGGTGCCAGGGCCTCTTGGCCCCCTCTCTGGGTGCGCCACTGTCACAGACCTTCTACTATGGTCTAAACTGACGGGCTCCTATCAGATCTCTGTGACAAGCAGCTGCTTGAGGGAATATTATTATTAAGCATGGATCAGGAGTGGCCAACCGTAGCTCAGTGCATAAGACTTTTTGCTCATAAAACATACACAGTCGTATCAGAATAATATGACCACCTACCATAGTATATGTATTTTAGGTGGCCATATTATTCTGATTCTACTGTGTATAATCAATACACTGAATCTTGCTCATTACTTCCGTTTTTTTTTTCTTCAAATATTTTTAGGTGCATAACTAAATGATTCTGCCAATTAACTGTACTCTTTGAAAATGCATATTTTTGATTTTAATCAAGATTATTTCTGATTCCTTAAAAATATATATATATATTTTTTCCCATTTTATTGCTCATTAGAAATGTTTTCATCTCTAAGTAAAAATTTTCCTGTGGCTTTTTAAGAATGCTTTTTGTTTTTCTATATTGGTTCATCACTTTGGTTGGGCGCCTCTGCTATACATGAAACGTTAGGATTCGTTTTTTTTTTCGAAATATCACAAAAGTTTTAACAGCACCGTCTAATGGTTGAAAAGGACAAAACTTTAAAATAATATTCGATGATCGATCCTTTATGCTAGAAATTTTGCTGGTGGAGTGTGAAGACCAAGAGTCTACATTAGTAACAACGATTTGCCCCTTACTCCACAGGCGAGGTGGGAAAACGCAACTTTTTTGGGGGGCGGGGCTGGTTCAGTCGGTAGCGAGCCAGAGTCGTAATCTGCAGTTCCCAGGTTCGAGTCCCAGCTGGGTCAGCGTTGAGACTTATATCCGCAAAACTCGCCGCCCTGCCCACGGTCAGTAGGGGACACTGATGCGCTTGGAATGAACGCCGTTCCTCGGATGGGACTTTAACCGTGGCCACGTGTGCGGGAAGCCATACTCTGTGCACGTTAAAGAGAATACTGGATGGCCTTGATGGGATACTACCATCTGTCTCCCAACAGCTTTTCCAGTGGGTCCCCTCCCCCCAACCTTCTCTGAGCCTTCGGGGTCTATGTGACCTGGCCATTTAAGCCATGGTGTGCAAAAAAGTGCCGCACAGAAGTAAAACAACCCAACCTTCGGGGTCCTTATGACCTGGCCATTTAGCCCATGGTGTGCAAAAAAGTGTCGCTCAGTGGTAAAACAACCCAACTTTTTTTTTGTTTTAAGAGAAATAAAAAATTCCCTTTGAGTCCATCGATATTTTTCAAATACTCATGTAGTTATAATTTCCATCGTTGAAATTTGATTGTAGAGTATTATAGGGTGCACTGATCGATTACTCCCTCAGCGCGGCGGGGGTTGGCTCAGTCGGTAGCGCGCCAAGCTCATGGTGTGCAAAAAAATCGTATCCGACGGTTAGAGGCTGCACACGGAGCCACGGCTGTTTTTATTTCCACGATTAGAGGGCGCTAAAAGTAGAAAATGGGATAGCCTGTGCCATTTAGCCCATGGTGTGCAAAAAAAACAGTCGGCCGCTCAGAGGTGAAACAACCCAATCTCTGGCGCATATGGGAATCTCATTTTCAAAGAGAAGAAAGTTTTTCGTTGTCCTTAAAAGTTTTTAAGTTTTTAATTCGAGCTAATGGATGATGGGGGAAATGCAAATAATAGTATTTTATTAGTATTTATATAATATAATAAAGTATTTGTCCTTTATTATTTAAATTTAAAAAGTTGCTTTTTTCACATCCATCTGAGAAAAGGAGGCAGTTGTTGCCGTCAGTGGAATATCACCTGACACTCTACAAACGCAATTTTGAATTTCTACTATAAACAGATCACTTTCAACATTCATTTAAAGTTTCGTAGTTTCCATATTTAGTGATATTTAATGATACACCGAAAATTACGGGGGCGGGGGTAATCTGTAGTTCCCAGGTTCGAGTCCCAGCTGGGTCAGCGTTGAGATTTATCTCCGCAAAATTCCCCGCCCTGCCCACGGTCAGTAGGGGACACCGATGGGCTTGGAAAGGCCGCCGTCCATCGGATGGGACGTTAAGCCGTGGCCCCGTGTGCGGGAGAGGCATATCCTGTGCACGTTAAAGAACACGCTGGATGGCCTTGACGGGAGGCTACCATCTGTCTCCCAACAGCTGTTCCAGTGGGTCCCCTCCCCCAACCTTCTGTGAGCCTTCGGGGTCCATATGACCTGGCCATTTAACCCATGGTGTGCAAAAAAGTGTCGCTCAGAGGTAAAACAACCCAACTTTTTTTGTTTTAAGAGAAATAAAAAATTCCCTTTTAGTCCATTGATATTTTTCAAATACTCATGTAAGTTATAATTTCCATCGTTGAAATTTGATTGTAGAGTATTATAGGGTGCACTGATCGATTACTCCCTCAGCGCGGCGGGGGTTGGCTCAGTCGGTAGCGCGCCAGGCTCATGGTGTGCAAAAAAATTGCATCCGACGGTTAGAGGCTGCACACGGGAACACGGCTGTTTTTATTTCCACGGTTAGAGGGCGCTAAAAGTAGAAAATGGGATAGCCTGTGCTATTTAGCCCATGGTGTGCAAAAGAAACAATCGGCCGCTCAGAGGTGAAACAACCCAATCTCTGGTGCATATGAGAATCTCATTTTCAAAGAGAAGAAAGTTTTTCTTTTACCTATTCTTTCAGTCCTTAAAAGTTTTTAAGTTTTTAATTCGAGCTATGGATGATGGGGAAAATGCAAATAATAGTATTTTATTAGTATTTATATAATATAATAAAGAATTTGTCCTTTATTATTTAAATTTAAAAAGTTGCTTTTGTCACATCCCTCTGAGAAAAGGAGGCAGTTGTTGTCATCAGTGGAATATCACCTGACACTCTACAATCGCAATTTTGAATTTCTACTATAAACAGATCACTTTCAACATTCATTTAAAGTTTCGTAGTTTCCATATTTAGTGATATTTAACGATACACTGAAAACTACGTAAGGATTTGAAACATGCGATCTTATTATATTTCATTAGAACCAATCCAACTAAAAAATTTTTTTTTCCAATTATCTCTTCAATTTATATTTCCAATTTATATCTTCTCCAAGGCCATCGGTATCCCCTTTCTGACTTAGGGCACGAGGGGTTAGCTGATGTCAATCTCAATGCTGGCACAGGTCGGATTCGAACCTGGAAACTACTGATTACGAGCTTGGCGCGCTACCCTGAGCAACATTATCTCACAAATTGATGAAATGCCAATTAGTTTTATTGTTATGAAAGCTAGACATGTTTTTGCAAGATGTTGAAAAAAAAAATCAACAGTTGCGTTTCCCACCCACTCTGGGTGCAAAGGGGTCAACTCATTTTGTCAGTGCAAACTTCATGACCTTTCACATTCCGCCATCAAAATTTCAAATTTCTACCCTAAATACAGTCGCTCAAAAAAATATCCGACCACTATGGTTGATTACAGAATTCAGGAAAAAATATCTGGCAACGATTTTTTCAGAAATTAGTGATCTGGCAATCTCCGTGTCACGTGACACGAAGGTTGCCAGATCACTAATTTCTAACATGCCATAGTAGGTCTGTGAGGACGGCTTAAAAATATATATTACACGTATTTTTCAAGAAATTGAAAAAAAACACTAAAACGGAGGAAAACAATTTATACAGAAACGGCGACTCGATTTTGCCGAATTGATTATTTTTGATTGTGAAACAATTGATATGTGTATAACAAATGATATATGTTTCTCTAGAGATCCGGGCTTGAATAATTATATTATTGCAGAGAAAAACATTAATCACTGGGTTGGGTTGTTTTACCTCTGAGCGGCACTTTTTTGCACACAATGGGCTAAATGGCCAGGTCACATGGACCCCGAAGGCTCAGAGAAGGTTGGGGGAGGGGACCCACTGGAACAGCTGTTGGGAGACAGATGGTAGCCTCCCGTCAAGGCCATCCAGCGTGTTCTTTAACGTGCACAGGGTATGGCTCTCTCGCACACGGGACCACGGCTTAACGTCCCATCCGACGGACGGCGGCCTTTCCAAGCCCATCGGTGTCCCCTACTAACCGTGGGCAAGGCGGGGAATTTTGCGGAGAAAAAACATTAATCATTAACATATATTATTACCATTGTAAAAATAAAAAAAATAAATAAATACCCCCTCAAGCAGCTGCTTGCCACAGAGGTCTGACAGGAGCCTGTCAGTTCATATGCCATAGTAGAAGGTCTGAGAGGATGTGGCAGGTCCTCAGCAGAAAAACGACACAAACAGCCATGCCTTACCCGGTGCTCGAACCCAGGTCCCTTAGATCAGTAGCCAAGCGCGCTAACCACTCGGCCATGGGACGGCTACCATTATAAAACAGCAAAAAAAAAATTAAAACTCGCATGAAGATTTATTTTACTACAACGAAACACCCTGCAACCACTAACAAGACAGAGGTAGACGTAAACAAAATGCCACGGTCCCTTCCCTCGGGGCTACTAAGGCCCACGAGCGCGAACAGGATCTGCCAGTCGCTCTGACCAGCATCGCAACAGAGACGCAGATTACAACAGGTAATCTTGATCCTCCATGTCACTCAGTTGCTGGTCACGCATTCCTGACTGTCCACTGACAAATAGCCATATCCTGATGGGGTTCCGGTAGATGGCGTCTTTTCCCTGTGGTCGCGGAGTCGACGTCACCGTGCCCGATGTAGGTCAAGGGAAGAAGCCATCGTCTGCTCCGGCTCGACGGAAGTGATAGGATTACAGCGAACGCTTAACAGACAAGCTGACGCCCCCTTTATACATCAAATGAAGGCACGCCGTTCGAAAACTCGTTAAAAATATGCCGCCACTTTTCAAAAATGCTTTAAATAACGAATTTAAAATTTTTTTAAAGATATAAATTTTATTTTCTTAAAAAAATCCATGATGCAAATATGTCTTACCGTTATCTATATCTACTAGAAATGAATCAGACTCAAATTTACTGATACCGAGCCGGATTAGATAAAATTCTGACCCATCTGTAAAATCAGGGTGGTGGTTGTTTTCTGTGGGTATGCGTCGGATCCTCACTTTTTATCATCCGTTTAAAAATAAAATTTAATTATTTTTTTTTTATTTAAGGTATATCTGGCACTGACAAGGCTCCCGTCAGACCTCTGTGGCAAGCAGCTGCTTGAGGGGATATTTATTATTTTTTATTATTTATATATTTTTAATATCTTTTTCACCTCCATTCTAGTTACTAAACATTATGTGTGTGTTGTGGGGGGGGGGGTGGTAAATAAGATGCCCCATCTGACGTGCGGCGTCCTCTCCAAGCCCATCGGATCCCCTTTTTGACTTAGGGCACGAGGGGTTAGCTGACGTCAATCTCAACGCTGGCACAGGTCGGATTCGAACCTGGAAACTACTGATTACGAGCTTGGCGCGCTATCCTGAGCAACATTATCTCACAAATTGATGAAATGACAAATTAGTTTTATTGTTATGAAAGCTAGACATGTTTTTGCAAAGATGTAGAAAAAAAAATCATCAGGTTTGCAAATTTCATCGGGACCCATGGGTATTGTAAATGCCCTACGAAATCATTTAAATGGTCAAATCAAATGAAGTGTTCAAAACATGCTTAACCATATTTCCTAATTCCCTATTATGCAGGGGCAGGCTCGTAATCTGTACTTCCCAGGTTCGAGTCCCAGCTGGGTCAGCGTTGAGATTTATCTCCGCAAATTTCCCCCGTCCTGCCCACGGTCAGCAGGGGACACCGCTGGGCTTGGAAAGGCCGCCGTTTGTCGGATGGGATGTTAAGCCGTGGCCCCGTATGCGGGAGAGCCATAACCCTGTGCACGTTAAAGAACAAGTTGGATGGCCTTGACGGGAGGCTACCATCTGTCTCCCAACAGCTGTTCCAGTGGGTCCCCTCCCCCAAGGTCTCTCCCCTTCCAGTGGGTCCCCCCCCCCCTTTTCTCAGCCTTCGGGGTCCATGTGACCTGGCCATTTTAGACCATGGTGTGCAAAAAAATGCCGCTCAGAGGTAAAACAACCCAACCCCATTATGCAACTAAAGCTTCCATTTAATCAACAAGTTCGTTATTAAGAAGCATTCCTCATCTGACATTAATTATTCTCTCTTGGTCTGATTTTATATGTCACGAAAATGAGCAGTTGCATTCACCGTGAGGATCAGTATCAATAGGAGAGAAGCAGTGGGAAACTGAATCGAGGATCATTCCTGTGCCAATGTAGGTCAAAGAGTAGCAGAGATGGGACAGTGGCTTTGTTACAACAGCATGAAATCCGGCAACTGTATAAAATGTGTGGCTGGGGACTACGGTGACCTCTCCGCAGGTCACAGGTCGAGCGGATGGTGGATGGGATGCCCCACCTGTCGGCCCAATTGCAGTAACAGGTGGAAGTCGGAGCAGGATGTTTGGCTGCACAGCCGGATCTGTCTCTCTCTCTCTCTGGGTCACAAGGTGGTGTGGTTGTGCTTCGGCCTGTCGGACTCTGCACAATTACTTACTATGTGAGTGGAGGGGAGAACATTGCTTAGGAGTTCCTTCCTAACTTGTGCTTATCGCATAGAAATTCCAAGACGGTGGATTTAGCTGGATTGTGATCATTCCGAAAAGAGTTAGACGACTTTCTGTTGCCGTTTCTTGAGTGGACACGCAGGTGAAGTGCTCAGGATATTTGCATTCAAGTAAGTTTTTTTTTGTGTCACAATAGCTTTTACATGAAATAATGGGTGGAAAGTTTTAAGAACGTATGGAAGCAATTGCATGTTAATCTTAATTGGCTGTCGCCAGTTTGGTTGGGGCGGGGGTGGCTCAGTCGGTAGCGCGCCAGGCTCGTATTCTGCAGTTCTCAGGTTCGAGTCCCAGCTGGGTCAGCGTTGAGATTTATCTCCGCAAAAATCCCCGCCCTGCCCACGGTCAGTAGGGGGACATCGATGGGCTTGGGAAGACCGCCGTCCGTCGGATGGGACGTTAAATCGTGGTTCCGTGTATGGGAGAGCCACACACGGAACCCTGTGAAAGTTAAAGAATACATTGGAGGGCCTTGAGGGAGGCTACCATCTGTCTCCTAACAGCTGTTCCAGTGGGTCCCCTCCCCCAACCTTCTCTAAGCCTTCGGGGTCCATGTGACCTGGCCATTTTAGCCCATGGTGTGCAAAAAAGTGCCGCTCAGAGGTAAAACAACCCGTGTGCAGCAGATCGTCCCTACCCTGTGCACATTAAAGTACATTCTGGCTGGTCTGAAGTTAGACCTCCATCTGTCTCCCAACAGCTATCTCGTCGAAAATATTTGGTGCTCTCCTCTTGGAAAGTTTGCGGATACCTGCTCAATGGTATATTACATTGTATAATTTAAAAATTATTAATCATTTTTAAAACCTATTGCACTGTTTCTAAACTGGTAATTTTTTCTTTGCTTCTATCGGATACCTTCCCGAAAGCTGATCTTTATTTCTTCGTTAACGTATCAATCATAAAAACCACTGCTATTTGTTTATCTGCTAACTTGTCAATTATCCATAAGAACAAGTAGAGAATAAGTAGTTTTCGCTTCGGGAAACTTGAGTCGTAAACTTCCGGAACTTTTTCCGTACTTGACCTGAACTAGCGAACAGAGTTTATATTTCAAAAGTCTAGCGTTGCATGCAGAAGAAAGACTTTTTTTTTTAAGTATGGATATCTCCTTACATGATGACGAACGTATGGAGGAATGAGGGAGACTGAAGGCTAATAGGGAATGCAAATGAATTATGGGATGATTCACTTTCAGCCCTAAGGAATATGCAATAGTGAGTGGGTGAGAAAAGTGTTATTCGTTGAGGCAGGGCTTTTTTTTCCCAGCTGGTTATTGTGGTGCATGTCACGAACTCTGGACGAGAATGATCAGAAAGGTAATCGAGTTTTGCGCTTCTTTTTCTAGTTGGTAAAAAGCAATGATGCTCAACCAGAGTTGGGTTGTTTTACCTCTGAGCGGCACTTTTTTGCACACCATGGGCTAAATGGCCAGGTCACATGGACCCCGAAGGCTCAGAGAAGGATTGGGGGAGAGGACCCACTGGAACAGCTGTTGGGAGACAGATGGTAGTCTCCCGTCAAGGCCATCCAGCGTGTTCTTTAATGTGCACAGGGTATGGCTCTCCCACACACGGGGCCACGGCTTAAACGTTCCATCCGACGAACGGCGGCCTTTCCAAGCCCATCGGTGTCCCCTACTGACCGTGGGCAGGGCGGGGAATTTTGCGGAGATAAATCTCAACGCTGACCCAGCTGGGACTCGAACCTGGGAACTACAGATTACGAGCCTGGCGCGCTACCGACTGAGCCGCCCCTGCTCAACAGAAGGACATTTTTAGTTTAAAGTTCTAAAATGAAATTTAAATCTTTAAAATACTTTAGTTTTTAGGAGCTAAAACATTTTAAACTTAGACTAAAAAAAATAGCCAGCACTTATTTCCTTTGTCAACGACACAATCGAAAACAATCGGTCTCGATGACTTCGCCACCTCAAAGGCCTAGTGAGTCATCAGACTTTTGAGGTTATCATAAGTAGTTTAAGATTATGGTTTGTTCTGAAATGTTTTGTCGATCAAAATGTTTGCAAAAAAAAGTGTTGCTGTGATTTTTTTTTTGGAAACCTCTAAAATGAAGGAAAATATTACTCTGCAATGGAAATCCACTCTTGGCCCCTTTTCCCCCCGACTTTATTGCATCGCTTGCACCCTCCCCCCCCCCTCACCTCCTTTATTTTTTGTTTCTAGATCCGCGCTTGATGACAACAGTCCTTCTATTTTTGTCCATGAACGAAGTAAACCAATTTGTTGTGTTAGCGTGTACCATCATTGTCCTGCCGTAAGTAAATTCACGTTCCCTTAACCGGAAACCATCGTTTTTCCTTGCCAACGATCTGTCTCTGCCCTCCGTAGCCAATCCTCTCATTTATCCACAACTCGTATCTCTTCTGTCAAAGTCTCCCACAGATAAAAGGTCCGACAACAGGATGTGCCGCCAGCTATTCGTACTCCTCTGTTTCTAGGGTCAAAGGCCATGCCCGTCTGTTGGGCATCCTTCTATCACCCGCCGAGTCAGTGGGGCAGTCTGCCACTTTAGGATCGTGCTCTTTAGACTCAATAAGTGAGCTCTTGCCGTACGACTAAGAAAAAAGCAGTTTAGCGTTATGAAAAACTTCAAACTTCCTGCCGTCTGAAAACAAAACCATTACCAATAGCGGAGATAACTTCACAGCAAACTGGTTCGTATGCAGCAGGAAGCTATCTCTGTTGTTTATAACGATTTTTGTTTTTAAACACCAAAACTTTGTTCTTAATAACTCTAAACCGCTTTTTGTGTGGCCGTACTCTTAATGACCAGTTAGATAGTTCACATTGTGGCGGGGCGGGGGTGGCTCAGTCGGTAGCGCGCCAGGCTCGTAATCTTGTAGTTCCCAGGTTCGAGTCCCCAGCTGGGTCAGCGTTGAGATTTACTCCGCAAAATTCTCCGCCCTGCCCACGGTCAGTAGGGGACACCGATGGGCTTAGAAAGGCCGCCGTCCGTCGGATGGGACGTTAAGCCGTGGCCCCGTGTGCGGGAGATCCATACCCTGTGCACATTAAAGAACACGCTGGATGGCCTTGACGGGAGACTACCATCTGTCTCCCAACAGCTGTTCCTCACCCAACCTTCTCTGGGTGGGTCGGGGTCCATGTGGCCTCTCACCCAACCTTCTCTGAGCCTTCGGGGTCCATGTGGCCTGGCCATTTAGCGTATAGTGTGCAAAAAAGTGCCGCTCAGAGATAAAACAACCCAACACAACCCAACTCACATTGTGGCTTAGTATATGATCCCATGAAATTGCGGTCCGTCACCTCACTATCAGTCCACTTAGGCTCTGCAAATGGGATTGTTTTTATGCTGTTTAAGTGTCAGTACTCTCACAAATGGACTTTAAGAGTTTGAACTATTTGATGGAAGTGTTTTCGAAAGTAATGCGTAACCCCCCCCCCCCCACATACACACACACACACATAATTTTTCTCTAATTTCGTTCTTAACTGGAAACGGGTACGTTTACAGCTTTGAAATTTGACTAACTGAAAGAAATTGAAATGCCTCTTTGTTGGACAAACTAAGGGTAAAGAATGTAAAAAAAAATCTCTAGGAGATAGAATCATAATGACCGAATGAGGTTTTTTGCTATAATGCTGAACTTTTTTAAGTTAACAAAGTTTTATGATCGAGATGTAAACTTTTAACAGAAACTACTAGTCATAACAATCCCATTACAGCGCCTGATAATGAGGTGACGAATCAGAATTTCATGAGATCATATACTATTCCGCAATGTGATTTTGGGTTGGGTTGTTTTACCTCTGAGCGGCACTTTTTGCACACCATGGGCTAAATGGTCAGGTCACATGGACCCCGAAGGCTCAGAGAAGGATTGGGGGAGAGGACCCACTGGAACAACTGTTGAGAGACAGATGGTAGCCTCCCGTCAAGGCCATCCAGCGTGTTCTTTAATGTGCACAGGGTATGGCTCTCCCACACACGGGGCCACGGCTTAACGTCCCATCCGACGGACGGCGGCCTTTCCAAGCCCATCGGTGTCCCCTACTGACCGTGGGCAGGGCGGGGAAATTTTGCGGAGATAAATCTCAACGCTGACCCAGCTGGGACTCGAACCTGGGAAGTACAGATTACGAGCCTGGCGCGCTACCGACTGAGCCACCCCCGCCCCAATTATATATACAAATATGTATATTAAAATAAAAGACAGGAATATAAAACTTTTGTTTCTATTGCTTATTCTTTGTATCTATTTGCTATTCCGTATTTTTAAGTGTCTAAAGACCTCAAAAATGCTTTTTTGGGGGAGAGAAAGCTTTTTGAATAAAAAAAACCCCCTGACCTAGGGGATTGGCGGCATGCTTTATAAGGAGCACGTGAAAACCTTCTGGGATCAAAGAATAACAAAAGTGTAGATTTCGGCAATAATAGTTATTTTTCAGCAGCCGAAAATGATTTTTTGTGTTATTAATGCCGCAAGGAGGTGAGTCGTATTTCTTCCGCGTCAAAAAACTCATACAAACAGAAACACATCTGAATGCATCAACACTTAGTGCAGTTTATTGTACGACAGGCATCACGTGACAGCGACTGCTCTGTAGCAACACACTGAAGTGTGCTCTCAACACCTCCGATAACAGAAGGACGGTGGACCAAGTTATGACGTCACTATAGGTAGTCCTGTAATGCTGATAATTCTTATACAGTTATTTCTACTATTATTACTGGTGTAATTTTATACTAATCTTTTTATTAATGTTTATTTAGAAATATATATCTTATTTAGAAGAAAAATTATTTGGATTGATTAGCAATTATCATAATGCTAATAAATATGAATAATTTTTCTTCTAAGTAAGGTATATTTATAAATAAGCATTAGTATAAAAGTACACCACTCATAATAATAGAAAGAAATATATAAGAAACATCTACGTTACAAGACTACTTTTGCTGACGTCATAACCTGGTCCACAGGCCTTCTGTTGTAGGAGGTGTTGGCTTAGCGTACAGGCCACGTGTTAGGATTGCTGGATTGAATGCGCGACTCAAGGCCTATTTTAAGGAAATTTTAGAGCTGGACAAACACAAGTAGTTATTAGAGAAAGGGTTGGGTTGTGTTACTTCAGACCGGCGCTATTTTTACACACGGTGGGCTAAATGGTCATGTCACAAGAACTCCCAAGGGATCAGAGCTGGTTAAGGGATGCAGTGGACAACTGTTAGGAGACGAAAGCCACCTGTAAAAACCACTTAGAGGGTTCTTTAAAGTGCACTCACTATGGCTCTCTTGCATACGAGGCCATGGCTTAACATCCCATCAGACAGACCGCTGCCTTTCCAAGTCCATCTGCTTCTCCTTCTACACTGAGGGTAGGGTCAAGGGTTTACGGGCCGATGGGCTTGAAAAGGCCGCCGTCCGTCGGATGGACGTTAAGCCCCGTGTGCGGGAGAGCCAAACCCTGTGCACGTTAAAGAACACGCTGGATGGCCTTGACGGGAGGCTACCATCTGTCTCCCAACAGCTGTTCCAGTGGGTCCCCTTCCCCAACCTTCTCTGAGCCTTCGGGGTCCATGTGACCTGGCCATTTAGCCCATGGTGTGCAAAAAAGTGCCGCTCAGAGGTAAAACAACCGGAACGGGAATAAATCTCAACGCAGACACAATTGAGACTCGAATTCGGGAACGTCAGGCTGAAAATTGCGAAGAATTGTCAAGAATGGAACCTTTACAACAAGGATTGAAAAAAATATACGATGCATATGAAAGAATTGGGTTGTTTTAACTCTGAGCGACACTTTTTTTGCACACAATGGACTTTATGACCAGGTTACAAGGACTCCGAGGGCTCAGAGAAGTTGGGGGAATAACTGGACAACTGTTAGTTGATGGCCTCCCATCAAGACTATCCAGCGCGTTCTTTAACTGCTAGGGTACGGCTCTATCCCGCACTCAGAGTCGCGGCTTTACATTCCATCCGTCGGATAGCTGCCTTTCCAAGCCCATCGATGTTCTCTAGCAGCCCAGACAGGTGGGGGTTTTGTGAATAAATCTCAATGCTGGCCCAGGTGGGACTCTAACCTGGGAACTGCAGATTATGAGACTGGCGCGCCACTGACTGAGCCACCCCCGCCCCATATCAGTGAAAATAATAGGAAAATAATACCTCACATATAAAGTTATTACTTCAGAGAGGACTAGAAATAATTAGCTGAAAGAAATTTGGTTTTGTCCTGAGTGGGATTCGAACTCATGTCTCTCAGAAGCATGCCGGGCATGTGGGTTCGAATCCCACTGAGGGCAAAACCAAATTTTTATCAGTTAATTATTTCAAGTGAGTTTTTGTCTTCACTGTCCGTCGTTAGAGATTAAATGTTTTTGTTACAATAGATAAATTAAAAAATCATTTTGGGCGGAATAGGTACGGAAAATATATAAAGATTTAAAAGAATTTTATTTAATATAGAATTTGAATAGATTAGATGATTGAGATTAAGCTTCCGCATTTCTTAGTTTCTCGACTGTCATCGCTACCTCTATTTGACCTTGAAAACGACACTGAATCTAAATTTTTTTAACGTTCCCGAGATTTACGACCAGAAATAATCTCTACCCACCGATTCACAAAAGTTTTCTTTCTAGCACAGGTAAATCGGAATTTTATCTCTGAACTTGAGGAACCTGTCGGATCAGAAATCTCATAACGTTTCTAAGAGGTACAAACAAAAATACGTTCAGGTAAATATATCACTTCCATCGAAATTGACCTTTGACTTCGATGGACCAGTCAGATCCGGAATTTCGTACCGTTTCGAAAGACCCCAAGACATTAATTTCTATCATTCTAGCACATGTAGATCCCAATCTGATAGGAAATTTTACCCAAATTTCGTAGGGGCGGGGGTGGCTCAGTCGGTAGCGCACCAGGTTCGTAATCTGTAGTTCTCAGGTTCGAGTCCCAGCTGGGTCAGCGTTGAGATTTATCTCCTCAAAATTCCACGATCAGTAGGGGGACACCGATGGGCTTGGAAAGGTCGCCGTCCGTCGGATGGGATGCTAAGCCGCGGCCCCGTGTGCGGGAGAGCCATAACCCTGTGCACGTTAAAGAACACGCTGGATGGCCTTGACGGGGGACTACCATCTGTCTCCCAACAGCTGTTCCAGTGGATCTCCTCCCCCAACCTTCTCTGAGCCTTCGGGGTCCATGTGGCCTGGCCATTTAGCCCATGGTGTGCAAAAAAGTGCCGCTCAGAGGTAAAACAACCCAACCCAAATTTCGTAACGTTTCTACGATCCGAAAGGTTTATAATCAGGTGCGCAAACCACTAGCCTATACCTGATCTAGTGGTTAACGCATCTAACTATAAACCAGTGGGCATGTTCTTGTTTATATATACAGGGTGAATCTGAAAAAGTGGGCAAAACTTTACCGGGTGGTAGAACGCAGCTATACGAGCAATATTCGTCATAGAATGTATGGTCGGAACGCAAACGGCGAGCCGCTAGGTGGCGTTGGAAATGGTATAAAAGGGTCGGTCCTCGCACCCAACGGCATTTCTACCGTGGATTGCCGAGAGGATGGCTGGTTATACTAACCACGAAATGGCAGATATGAGCATGTACCTCAATTACATTCCTGTTAATAAAATGTTTTCTGAAGTATCTCCTCTCCTTCTTGTGTTCATTCTTTAAATGTGACAGTGGAAAACTACCTTTTAACTTCTCACCGCTTGCGTTCCGACCATGCATTCTATGACGAATATTGCTCGTATAGCTGCGTTCTACCACCCCGTAAAGTTTTGCCCACTTTTTCAGATTCACCCTGTATATTGCATGTTATCTATATATTTTTTATCTATTTTTTTTTATATAAATCTCAACGATGGCTTAAATTGGTTAACATTGATATCAGGTTTAGAGGAAAAATCGTTAGTTCGTTTGAAACCCGGCTCAAGCTAATTTTTCCTTTACATTTGTTATAGATGTTAAGACTGATTTCCTGCCTTTCATCACTTATATGCAGGTACTGGACAGATAAATGGAAACAGTTCCATGTGATCTCAATAGAAAATCACATTCAGAGCTCAATGGCTTCTTCAATATGATTTTTAATGAAAAATGTCTAAAGATAAATTAAAGATGTCGGTCATATCTGGGCGGGGGTGGCTCAGTCGGTAGCGCGCCAGGCTCGCAATCTGTAATTCCCAGGTTCGAGTCCCAGCTGGGTTAGCGTTGAGATTTATCTCCGCAAAATTCCCCGCCCTCCCCACGCTCAGTAGGGGACACCGATGGGCTTGGAAAGGCCGCCATCCATCGGATGGGACATTAAGCCATGGCCCCGTGTGTGGGAGAGCCATACCCTGTGCACGTTAAAGAACAAGCTGGATGGCCTTGACGGGAGGCTACCATCTGTCTCCCAACAGCTGTTCCAGTGGGTCCCCTCCCCCAACCTTCTCTGAGCCTTCGGGGTCCATGTGACCTGGCCATTTAGCCCATGGTGTGCAAAAAAGTGCCGCTCAGAGGTAAAACAACCCAATCCAATCGATCATATCTATCTAAATGTCGATTTTAAACAATATTATTTTCAGTATTCAAAGAGTTACGAATGATAAAATATTTTACCGACTACAAAAAAAAAGTCCCTAAAATTTAATTAAAACAGATTAAGAGATCAGAGATCATAATTAAATCTAAATAGTCTTAATAATTGATAAGAATTATGATCTCTGATCTGCTAACGTGTTTTAATGTTCTAATTCAGGCGTTTCCAACCCGCGGCCCTGGACAGCTAGTAATGCGGCCCACAAAATCGTCAAGTTTACTGTTTACGACATAAGCTTTCAACATGATTATGTGATTTTCAGCGAGTTTTTGACATCTCACTAGTTTTATGTTGCCCTTAATTTTATAATAAAAAACATAAGAAAATGAATGAAATTTTATTATTTATATACATTAAGTATATTATATATTTTACGTGCGGCCCAAAACAATTCGTCTTCACTCAATGTGGCCCAGGGAAGTCAAAAGGTTGGGACACGCCTGTTCTAATTAAATTTTGGGATAAATTTTTTGTAGCCTATTAAATATATTCCAGCGTTCATAACTCTTTGGATACTAAACAAATATTGTTTAAAATTGAGATTTAGATAGATTTGATTGAGATCTATAATTTATCTTTAAACATATTTTTCATTAAAAATCATACTGAAGAAGTTATTGAGCTGTGAATGTGATTTTCTATCGAGATAACATGGAAATATATTCTATCGAGATTCCATTTTTCTGTCCTATACCTGTATCTAAAATATCATTCAAACATAAATTTATGTCCATATTTAACGGCTTTTGTTTTCAGGAAACATTCCCCGCCCTGCCCACGGTCAGTAGGGGACACCGATGGGCTTGGAAAGGCCGCCGTCCGTCGGATGGGACGTTAAGCCGTGGCCCCGTGTGCGGGAGAGCCATACCCTGTGCACGTTAAAGAACACGCTGGATGGCCTTGACGGGAGGCTACCATCTGTCTCCCAACAGCTGTTCCAGTGGGTCCCCTCCCCCAATCCTTCTCTGAGCCTTCGGGGTCCATGTGAACTGGCCATTTAGCCCATGGTGTGCAAAAAAGTGCCGCTCAGAGGTAAAACAACCCAACATTAAAGAACACGCTGGATGGCTTTGACGGGAGACTACCATCTGTCTCCCAAGAGCTGTTCCAGTGGGTCTCCTCCCCCAACCTTCTCTGAGCCTTCGGGGTCCTTGTGGCCTGGCCATTTAGCCCATTGTGTGCAAAAAAGTGCAGCTCAGAGGTAAAACAATACAATCCAATTTTCAGGAAACAAAATATTTGGGGTTAAGTTTTAACTTCAAAAAACAATCCCCGAGAAGTTCATCTTTTATATTCAGGGCAGTCTTGTTATTTATTGCATACAAATTGTTAGAATAGCAGCAATTTGCATCTCGAAGCACATCGCATTGCATGTTGGGCATGAATTGCAGGAAACCACGATTTCTCGCGCTGCAAAAGACAAATTTCGGTCTATTAACAGCTCGGCGTCTTCACGAAATCTCGCATGACGAGAATTTCATGCAGAGTAGCTTCTCACTCCAGACGTTTATTTCTGCTGGTGGTTCACTTTCTCCGTTTCGTATGAGAAAGACGAAAAAAAGATTACAATTGTCTTTTGGCATTCGCGATGGATGACAGTTGTAATTCTTGCGACGCTGTTCCATTCCGTCGTTTCCTCACGCCGGCCAGAGACATGCACCAGTGGTTCACGAAGAACTGACAAGTTGACGTCACGAGGAAAAATAACGCCGGCGCACGTGAGATATTTACGAAATAACACAGTTTGTTTCGTGCAACACTTCCAGCTAATCCGGAACTACGAACAATGGGATGGCTGGCTATTCGGCGTGTTCCGCTGATGCAGGTCCGGGTTCGAGGTTTCTGTTGAAGCCTTTCCCATTCAGGCCTGCAGCTTTAAAATTTATGTCTACTTAAAAATAGAACAGAAACTGTGGTGACGCGAATGAAGTGTTTCAAAGTGTTTTTTCTACCAATAAAAAAAGGAGTTGTAATCGAGTGAATATCATTCTTTCAGCTTCATGTAATGGTCGCATTTGAAAGTTTATTTGAAAATCGACACTTTTTTTGGACTTCCCAAGCAAAAATTGAATGAGTTAAAACACTTCCAGTCGAGTCCCCTCACCGCTGTTGAATTTTTTCGCTTCCTCCTTTTACCAATTATGGATTTTGTCCAACATATTCCATTATTCTTGACGAAAGTAGCTTGAATCGAGTTAAGAATATTCTCACAGCAGAATGCTCCAGACATTATGATTACAGTGCAGCACCATTAAGGGAAGGCTGGCGATGATAGTGGAATACTCTCGGAGTGGTTCGTACGGCTCGGGAGGTCTAAGATAGGCAAGGTTAAAGGTTAACTCAAGGGGATGGCTATTTCCTTTTGTGATAATATTAAATTATTTTAAGTACAGTCCTTCGGGGGCGGGGGTGGCTCAGTCGGTGGTAGCGCGTCCAGGTTCGAGTCCCAGTTGGGTCAACGTTGAGATTTATCTCCGCAAAATTCCCCGCCCTGCCCACGGTCAGTACGGGACACCGATGGGCTTGGAAAGGCCGCCGTCCGTCGGATGGGACGTTAAGCCGTGGCCCGTGTGCGGGAGAGCCATACCCTGTGCACGTTAAAGAACACGCTGGATGGCCTTGACGGGAGGCTACCATCTGTCTCCCAACACCTGTTCCAGTGGGTCCCCTCCCCCAACCTTCTCTGAGCCTTCGGGGTCCATGTGGGCTTGCCATTTAGCCCATGGTGTGCAAAAAAGTGCCGCTCAGAGGTAAAACAGCCCAACTCAACAGTCCTGCGAGTCTTTGCGATCCACTTCCAAACTTCTTTCGACTGCCTTGGAGTCTCTCCTTGGAAGTCGCAACTCACACTTTCAGAGTTTCTATTTCAAATAATCACGATTATATTTTCGATTTTTTTCATGTTGTATATTTTCTTTTCGCAAGGCTTTTCTTACCTTCAGTTGGCAATGTTGTCGTGATGTTGAGTAACACTTCTGTCGGTTCTATGATTCTTCTCACTTAAAGTAAGAACTTCCAGTAAGACAGAAATTCACCCGTGTCTATTTTGCACTTACAACTTCTTAACTGACTTCCCTGACTTAAGCTTCACAGCTCCCTGAGGGCAGGGGGGCCGAACCCCGAAATTCCGGTCGTTTTACACTAAATTTCAAATTTGTCTACCTGCTTTGAAATCCAAATCAGTTGCTTTTGTGTAATTTTATTTTATCCCTGTAGTATGTGTCCGACACTAAAAATAGATTTGAAAAACAACTATAATATTTCATTCCATATAGAATATCATTTTAACCTTTCATGTCCAGTGGAATATTTCAATAAATGGGAAACCCTACTCAAATCTTTTCTCAGACTTGAGTTTCGGGGGACTTGAAACTAAATCCTGGATACGTTGACTGCTGAGCCCCCCCCCCCCCCCCCCCCAGTTTGAGAAGCAATGGCTTAAACCACGGATGGAAAAAAATTCTGCGAATTTGGGTAGAGGATAAAAATTTGGATAAGCCAGCCATGGAATTTTAGGACCGAAACAGTTGCGTGAAAAAACAGCAACAAAGAGTTGAAAGCAAGCACCAGATAATATTTCATGAGCCAGAATTCATCATCAGTCATTAATTTAATTTATCATAATATAGTGATTCCCTAGTCAATAGTACGAATTCTATTACGGTCATGTAAAGGTGTGCATGGCCATAATTTGACAATTTTGACATGGCCGAATCTGGAGAGCAAGGAGGCCATTTCCTCTTTGAGAATGCTGCAACCGGAAAAAAAAAAACGGAGCGAAAAAATATTCAATATATATATTACACGCTTTTTTCAAATTTTTTTCACAAAATTCTAACAGCTCTACAGTGAGTCCCATTTCTTCAACTTTCTCGGGGCCTATGTGACCTGGCAGTTTAGCCCATTGTGTGCAAAAAATTGCCGCTCAGAGGTAAAACAACCCAAATTCAAAATGAGTTCATCAATAATTGCGCTTTGTTTGGCATCGTGTGGTTCGTATTCACGAGAAGAATGCACTAATATGCATATCAGGTGTTCCATTTATAAGCAATTACATTAATATGTGCATCCTAATCAGTATCCTACTCTTGGGGATCTGCTTTTAGGTAAAGGAGCATTCTGATGGTAAACAAATGCTGTTAATATTCTTTTTCTTTCGACATAAGTTATGCTTTCTAGAAGCAGGTTCTTTTTATTGATAAGTTCAGTATATTTAGTAACCAGAACAATTTAAATTTAACTTCGTAATCCCAATGCATTTCTTTCTAAGTCTTATATCTGCTTTCCCAGTAAGACAGAGATTCAGCCGTGTCTATTTTGCACTTGCAACGTCTACAGTCAACAGCACTGCAGGTAGACAGTCAGTTACCCTCCCGCTTTTCTTTTCTCCCCCCCACCCTAGCGCAGTACCCTTGCCCTCCTTGAGGCGTGCGGCCTGGTTGCCACGGCCCTTCACTTCGTGGTACGTACCGGAGCATCAGATCCTGGTTGAGTCCGGGTTCAGGCTAGCTTACTGCTGATGCCTTGCCCAACCAGCCCAACGCTGCAGGGCTCTCTAGGGCCAAAACCGGACGGGTAGCACCTTCACTAGCTCGTTTGCTGAAAAGCGAAGCTTGCGTTTGCTAAGCCAGTCAGCAGCAGACCTTCGAACTGGTAGGGTGGGCTGTTGGTGAGGAGCCGACTCCAGTTTGTTCATGGTGCAGCGTTGTCAATGTAAATATTCTTCAGCTGTGCGCAGGTTCACACCCGTGTTGTAGGACTGTGTGAGAGTTGTGTGGTTTTGCTTAAGGAAGAGGTCACGCTGTGTTTCTATTCCCTAAGAATCTTGTGGTTGGCGAACCATGTAAGGAAAATAGATGCCGGAAACTCGGCCTTACTTCGTCATGTGAGTTTATGTTACATGTGTAAAGTGTTGAGAGAGCATGAGCAGACATCCGGTAGCAACGCTGCCCGTTTCGGGTCGCTTTGCGAAATTCATAAAATTGGTGAGTTAATTTTTAGTATTCTGCTCTCCTATTGAAAGTTGTAATTGGCTGTGCGAAATTATTTAAATTAATTATTTAAAAGTTCTTGTGTGAGTAGTTTGTATTTGTATAATTATAGTTTTAGAGACGCAAGGAAATTAATATTAACTTTCGGTGGTATTTTTGAATGAATATTAAAAAAGGGGAAACAAAAGTTTTTAAAACTTGTGCACTGAGTTTTAAAAAAGATTTAGTCTATACTCGAGAATTATTTGTTAAGTCTCATGGGCATATTCTAGGAAATTCTCCTGCCCTTCCAGTCTAAAATTTTAAAAGAGGTAATTTAAATATACATATTAATCAATAAAGAAATGATAAGCAGGGATCTTTTAAATCATGCTTTTTCCCCAGTTGAGGAAGCCAATAAGTGTAGCTTTATTTCCAGCAAGCCTTTTAAATATAGAAATACATTAGGGCCAAAAAAAAATGCCTTTGCTACTCCTACAGTTCTAAATTATGTAGATTAAATAGAAAGGTGGGATGTAAATATTTCATCAGTGTAAGTACTCAAGCTCTTGTGAAGTATCTTTACCAATCATAATAATTGATTTGTGCTCTACAGCCTGACAGTTGTTGATAATTATTCATACAAGTTAAATTGGGCTCAGCGAAAGGGAATAGACTTTTTTTTTTGTAAGATTCTTTTCAGCTCGTTTTCAAAACAAGATGTTATTTTCATTTTGTCGTCTTTCTGTAGACATTTGCTTTATTTTTGAAAATAAATTGAAATTATTTTGGGATTGGATAGATTGATGAAAGAAAAATATTAGGATTCGAATTTTCTGAATTTCACAACACTTTACTAGCGCCGTCTAACGACGGAAAAGGTTGTTGTAAAACGACGAAATTTTTTAAGCGAATTTTGCAAACGATTTATACTTAGAAATCTGAAATTTTGTTACTAAAGTGTGGTGTACATTGACAGGGTACGTCGGGGGGAGGGGGGGGGGTAAAGGCAAACCTTTTTTTAAAGAGAGAGTATTAGTCCGAATTCCCAATGTTACAAGGTGTTAGAGTCGGAAAAATAATATAAACTTCATTGTCCATGAAAACGAGAATTCCAGATTAACCAGAGGCGACATGTTATTCTTATAATTTATTGTTACAAAACTTTTCAGTTGACTTCAAATATTAATAAATAGGTAGGATCAGTGGCATAGCCAAGATTTTTGAAGGTGGGGAAAGGGGGTTTGAAATTTTTTTGTCAATATTTCTGTTAAATTAGGGAACAAATGTTTTAAAAAAAATAAAATTTCCCAATTGGACTGGGGGTTAACTCTCTCACTTGCTTACGTTACTACACATGATGTTTTAGGAAAGATTATGTATCCTTCCTGTGACTTTTGAACTCTACACAATTGAATCCACTTAGAGCGTCTAGTAATTAAATACTATACACAGTCGTATCAGAATAATGTGACCACCTACCATACATATACTATGGAGGTGGTCATATTATTCTGATACGACTGTGTATAGTATTTAATGCTTTTATTGGCTCATGGTACTTTTGTATTCATTTTGTCTTTCTTAGATTAAAGCAAACACTTATCGACCATTGTTAAAAATCGAAATTTAAATATATTTTATGATCTTTATCTTCAGTTACATTTTTTCCATTGAATGCATATGTTAGAGTTATAAAGCTTCGAAGTTAAATTGTAATTGGTGTAACATGAAATTTCGCTAATATTTTGGTAGGACAGTGTATATTGAATTGATGTAGTAAATTAGTTAAACTACTTACTTTTTATTTTAATTTATAAATTTAACAATCCTTTTTCACCTTTATTTACTTTTTTTCCTTGGATTACTTTTATAATTCTTTAGTTTAGTTATTAATAACTAGGATGATAATGCGTTAGGCAGGCTTAAAGACCTTCCTGGAACATGAGTTTTGAAAAAAAAATTAACAATCAAAGTGTTAATTAAATTAAAATTATCTATAACAGTGGTTCTCAACCTTTTATGCTTCACGTACCCCCTGGAAATGTGTATGTAACTGGTGTACCCTTTGTATAGGTAGATAACATTATAGTTATAATATAACAATAGGAATAAAATACAACATATATATAACATATATCTAGCGACTTTTGAGCTCTCACGGCGTACCTAAAAAAAAATTTAACCGCGTACCCCACGTTGAGAATCCCTAATCTATAAGCTACAAACATTAGAACCACAGAACAATGCACAGTCATACCGTAGTTCAATATTTCTCCTATTAACATAAGAAGTATTCTGACACTCCAAATCTATCCTTGTAAGGGGGCGGGGGCGGGGGTGGCTCAGTCGGTAGCGCGCCAGGCTCGTAATCTGTAGTTCCCAGGTTCGAGTCCCAGCTGGGTCAGCCTTGAGATTTATCTCCGCAAAATTCCCCGCCCTGCCCACGGTCAGTAGGGGACACCGATGGGCTTGGAAAGGCCGCCGTCCGTCGGATGGGACGTTAAACCGTGGCCACGCTGTCTCCCAACAGCTGTTCCAGTGGGTCCCCTCCCCCAACCTTCTCCGAGCCTTCGGGGTCCATGTGACCTGGCCATTTAGCCCATGGTGTGCAAAAAAGTGCCGCTCAGAGGTAAAACAACCCAACCCAAAGTTCCCTTTCTCAAACTTTAAGGGACGGCAATATTTCAGAAAAAAAAAATGATAAATATCAACTAGAAAAGCAACATATCGCCTGTGGGGAATATGGAACGAGCGGTTTTCAAGAGAATGAAGTTCTTCATTTTACGATTTTAGCACCCTCCAACGGTGGAAACTCGAACGATGATTCAAAAATGAAGAGAAGTAATATTCATTAGTACTATCCAACCAAAAGGAATTTTTTTATTTATCTCTTTAAAAGAAAAAATCAAAAATAATAAAAGGCACTTTTACCTCTCTTGGGAATAAGGAGGCCAAATCGCTCTTCCTACTACCAAAAATCGAAATTTACATTTTTAAAAATGATATAAAGCAATTAAACGCCTTGTCAATTCTTTTAATCAAATCTGAACCACTATGTTAATCGTTCTCTTGCGACAAAATCACCATTTTTTTGCGAACAGCTGGACGTCGTACCTGTTTTATAATTTTTTTTAAAAATAATATATTTTATAATAATACCTTTTTTATAATTCCAAACTTTCAAGTAGGTTCTGAATACTATTAACGTAGCAATAAATGTTTTAAATGTATATTTTTAATATATAAACAATTTTAAAAACAATTAAATCGTAGGAGCGGCAATACGCTTGCTTAAAGCTTCCAGGTGGCAATAGAACAAATCCGTCCCTTGATGGATAACCTTTATATTGACGTATCTGTGAACTTTCTGCAAAACGACTTGTAAAATGACAGTTTAGGAAAGAAGATGAATAACAGTTCTTGTCTTCTTTAAATAGTGGTTGGAAGCGTCAGAAGTAATAGCTATTAAATATCTCGAAGTGCAACATGCAAACAATTAGTTTTTCGTTTCAGAAAGGGAATTTTACCTGGAATAAAAGGGGGAAAGGGAAAATGCAAATTAAAACCAACAATGCTGTTTCGAAAGAGGAAATATTCCGTAAAAGGGGGAAAATCTTTAGAAGCATAAAAAAAGTGAAGATTTTGTTTTCACAAACACTGATCAATAGTTGATTCTTTTTGTCGGGAGTTTGGCTAGAGATTTCTAAAAAAAAAAGCATCTAATGTTGAATTTGTTTACAAAGAACTTGATTCAGCTTAAAAATAAATTTATTAAAGAACAAGCTGCAATATTCCTGCTCAGTGTAGAATAGGCGAGATTATATTTTAATGAATTTATAAATCGAAATATGCAGTTAATGAGTCATCCTACAATATCTGCAGAGCATTTTAGATACACAAGTTATTTTATTTAGCCCACTGGGTGTTCTGTCAGAAAGGAGAATTGTTCTAGAAAAAAATCTATTAAAAGTATCTCTTAAGTCAAAAGTTTCTCGAAAATATAACGCTTACTAGAAACAAGTTTTTCTTTTACTATGTTTCAAAAATTGATAATAGGGGGTTTTGAATTTAGAGGACTCAGAACTTGAAGTATAAATTCATAATCGGTGTTCTTTTATAAGAAACGGTTCTGGTATATTAACACTATGTGGTTATAACCAGAAAGTTCTTTCATGCATTTTACAAATTATTCTCTTTAAAGGGGGGGGGGGGGTCTCCCTCCCTAGCATTCATCATCTAGATTTACTATATGGTTGTACGCATATGTTTAACCTACATTGATACTTTGTTTTATTATTGCACTTTTATAATTCCTGTAAGCACATCGTGTGAAAATTTATAGGGGTTGGATTCTTTCTAAGCGGTACTTTTTTTGTACGCAATGGGTTAAATAGCCAGATCACATGGACCCCAAGGGCTCAGAGAAAGTTGGGAAAGGAAACCCACTGGACAGTTGTTAGGAGACAGATCCATCGTAGATGGCCTTAACGAAATATTATTTATTAGTATGAAAATGAAACTTCCAAAAGTAATACAAATACATTCTTACCTCAATGGAGATATGTAAAACATTTCAATTTGATATGGGAAATACAGTCGCACAATAATTAAGGATTTGCTTACCCTAGATCCTGAGGAAAAATGAGAGTAAGAAGAACAAGTGGGAAAAAAATGGATTATATAAAAAATAGATTGGGTATACGTATTACCAGACTAATCTGATAAACCTATGCATATTCATTATCATGATAACTTTAAGTGGTTTATTTCTGCATTTGAAAGTACACATTATATGGAGGTCTATTAGAATTTGGAAACAAACCATATTTGCAGCATCAGCAGTGTGAAAATATCGAATGTCCTTCAGGCCAAGTTTATTTCTATTAAAACTCTAACCACTGTTTATACTTGGATAATAATTCCTTAACCACTGTATCCATAATTAGTCATAATTAAAAAAAATTGAAATCAAATATTTAAAAAAAAAATATTTTCAAAGCTATTTCTTGTGTTCATGCTATCAGAGTTGATGTTTCTCTTCGTAGTACGACGTCATCACATGACGCATGAATCATGTGAACACGACGTCACTAGTGATGACGCGATGATGACGCCCTCCTTGAACGCGACAGCATCCAAGTTGTTAGGCTACGGCCACTTAAAAAGCGGTTTGAGCGGTTTAGAGTTATTATCATTATCAACAACGGAGGTGGCTCGAAAGCAAACTGGAGCGTGCGCAGTTACTGCGCACGCTCCAGTTTGCTGTCGAGCCACCTCCATTATTGACAATGGTTTAAGACGCCAGAAAGTTTAGTTAAAAAAGTTAATAACGTTAAAACATCCTTCTGTTTGGCCATACGTAGCCAGTGAACCGTTTTTTTTTCAGTTCGTGTGTCAAGACGACACTGATGACGTATCATGTACGTCCTTCCCTTTCCTCCTCAGCCGGGCCACTGAGACCGGTTTCCCTTGGGCCTATTACTGTTGCATTTGGAGTATGACAGTTCGAAGCTATCCGAGCATAGCTGTGGACATCACTTGTACCAAGCTGCATTGTAGGTTTGTTGCCAAAACAATACTGCAAATACAGTTCACACCGAACGCTTCGAAAGAGAGGGAAACAGTTGTATGGAATGGGAGGACAATGTGTTTGCATTTTCTATGTCGCCAGAAGACCATTATACTAATAGTTATATGGGCCTGATTAATGTGTGTTGGATTAAATAAATAAATAAATAAATAAATAACTACCCCCTCAAGCAGCTGCTTGCCACAGAGGTCTGACAGTTTATATGCCATAGTAGAAGGTCTGAGAGGATGGCAGGACCTCAGCAGAAAAACGACACATACATCCATGCCTTACCTGGGGCTCGAACCCAGGTCCCTTAGATCAGTAGCCAAGCGCGCTAACCACTCGGCCATGATTACAGATGTTAAAACTTTAACTTCTGTAATTTAAATCCGGACAAATACTTTCTTATTGCAGTTAGTGGGTTGGGTTGTTTTACCTCTGAGCGGCACTTTTCTGCTCACCATGGGCTAAATGGCCAGGTCACATGGACCCCGAAGGCTCAGAGAAGGTTGGGGGAGGGGACCCACTGTAACAGCTGTTGGGAGACAGATGGTAGCCTTCCGTCAAGGCCTTTCCAAGCCCATCGGTGTCCCCTACTGACCGTGGGCAGGGCGGGGAATCTGATTCAGAAGAAACCAGCTGAACGACTTTCTAGGACAACCAACCCAAAAATTCCTTCTTGTTCTAAATATTATGTAATGATTGCTTGTTTATAGGTTAATCCCTTCGTAGTAACAGGACCGATCGACGAGAAATGGGTAAAATTTTGTGTGATTTAATTTTTCCAAAAATTGAAATACGTGTTTTCAGTTAAGAAAATATTTAATAAATTATGTTTCTTTGTATGTTATATTAATGCAATATTGGATTATTTAAAACAGGCGTGTCCAATCCGCGGCCCTGGACAGCTAGTAATGCGGCCCACAAAATCGTAAAGTTTACGTTATAGGCACTATACTTACGTTATAAGCTTTCAACATGATTATGTGATATTCAGCGAGTTTTTGATATTCGACTAGTTTTATGTTGCCCTTTTTTTAATTTTATAATAAAAACATAAGGAAATAAATGAAGTTTTATTATTCATATACATTAACTATATTATATATTTTATGTGCGGCCCAAAACAATTCATCTTCACTCAATGTGGCCCAGGGAAGTCAAATCTTCAGTCAATGTGGCCCAGGGAAGTCAAATCTTCAGTCAATGTGGCCCAGGGAAGTCAAAAGGTTGGACACGCCTGATTTAAAGTTTGAAGAATCTTTGGCTTGATAGCTTTTGGCTGAGGAAGCTGCTAGACAGTGTAACAACAGAGGGTTGTACCATATAGTAAAGTTTTGTTAGGGAAGAAATGGACAGGTATATAGGGATTGAAGGGTAAACAAGGTGAAGTTATAAAAGGTGAGGATTCTGTTATGGCTAGATGGGTTGAATATTTCAGTGATGTTCTAAATAATGTGGTTAGTTATACTTCCATTGTTTGTAATGATGATTAGATGCATTATTGACCTTAATGTTTGCCCTATATCATAGTCTGAAATTCTTGTGGCTCTTTCTAAACTTAAACTATTATAAGTCTCCAGGGGCAGATGAAATTACTACTGAAATGATCAGAGTTGTAAACGTTACAACTATCGCATCACTGACTGAAATTTTGAACATTGTTTACGATAAAGGCATTGTTCCTAAGGATTTTATCACAGTTATTATTATTCCTATTTCTTTTTAAAGTAATCGTAGTTCTTTTAGTAACAACAGGGGTATTAGTCTAATTTCTGTTCCACGTAAAGTTCTTTGCATGATTGTGCTTAATAGAATTGAGAATCTGACGGACAGTTGCATGATGAGCTGTGTGGATTCAGAAATGGTAGGGGATGCGTAGATAAGATTTTTTCACTTAGGCAGATTCTTGAGAAAAGTTTAGAGTTTCAGAAACTTGTGTTTTTTTTTTGGCATTTTGTTGATAAACAGAGAGAAAACTAAAGTGATGAAAATTGGTTAGGCAGGCTGTGATTCAGTTAATCTGAATGGTTGCAGTCTTGAGCAGGTGTCACAGTTTAAATATTTTGGAAGCTATGTCACAGATGCTGGTGATGTGCTGCACGAGATTAACAGACGAATAGCGATTGTTGCCGGCACTTTTAAGAATCTATGGAGATTGTGGAGAAATAGGCGTATACACCTAAAGACTAAAATTAGACTCTATAATAGTTTGGTTCTTTCTAGGTTTAGTTATGGTAGTGAAACTTGGACGCTATGTAAACATGATAACAGGAAACTAGATGCTTTTGATTCTAGATGCTTACGCAGTATCTTTTGCATTAGGTGGTTCAACTTTGTAACTAATGATGATGTTAGGCAAAGGAGTCGGCAACCTCCTTTAAGCAGCATATTGTGCTCTTTTAAGCAGCATATTGTACAGAGAGAGACTCCGTTGGTTTGGCCATGTTGTCCGTATGAATAATTATAGATTGGTGAATAGGATTATGAACAGTGTGCCTAAAGACCTCGGAAAGAGTGGGAGACCTAGGATGCGGTGGGCAGACAATGTCAAATAGAACCTTGTTAGAATTGGTGTGCAGTGGCCAGATGCAGCAGATGTAGCTCGGGACAGATATGCTTGGAGAACTAAATTGTACAATCTGGTTGGACCTCCGTAACCCATCCATGGCTGCTTGAGAATGAGGATATTCGGTATTTTAAATTATGTAGCTGCTTGAGAGGGTATTTATTTCTTTTTTATTTAGCTACCGGTTAAAGTATTGTATAATAATCTAGTAATTTAGTGATAAAAAAGAATTATATTACTATATATATACTTTTAAAGTCGAGACTCGTAATTCAGTTTTAATAAAGATTAACTTTACTTAAAATATATTATTAAATAAATTGTTAATTGTCATTACTATTATCCATTGTTAGATTCCCTCCTCCCAGTTTTGTTGAAAAGTTGTCCAGGCCCGGTACCATCTAGGTGACTTTGACCATATCCCCCCCCCCTCCCAGTTTTGTTGAAAAGTTGTCCAGGTCCGGTACCATCTAGGTGACTGTGACCATACCCCCCACCCCCTCCCTGTTTTTAAAATGTTACTAAGCGGAACGGAGATACGAGAAGTGTTAAATATGTGCATTAGATATATTTTGCAGGAAAATTTTCAAAAGACCACTAAAACGGTGAAAAAATTACATAGCGGAACTGCGATACTGTTAGTTGTGACTGGGTTCAGTTCCCCCCTCCCCTCCCGAATTTTTTAAAATATTTTTTCTTGATGCGGGACTGAGTGGGAGCTTAAAATTTCCTTTATGTGCCCCTATTGCTCAATCAACCAATAATCTATGATAGTGATGTCTAACCGGTAGCTCGTGGTAGTCCTGTATGACGTTTTCTCCCAGTGATCCCCCACGAGTTATGATGGTAAGGAAGGGATCCTCAGTGAGTCTTGGTCAAGCTACGTAGCTCCTGAGCTCAAAACGTTTGGATATCACTGATCCTATGAGAACTGTTAATGCATCATCCACTGCAGTTGCTTCCAAGTTGGCATTCGCTACTGTGAGAGAGAGATCCCACTTCTTGTCTTGGGGAGATTTTATTAACCACTGGATTGTAAACATCCCCAGGGATGCATTTTATGTGTCACACAAAAATGTGAATATAGGAAAAGTTTAATTAGTTGGAAAAGGATGGAAGAAAACAAACTCTTTATCTGTTTAAGTCAGCGATCGGGTTCTGCCGTGTTTGCATCATCACAGGATCGAATTTAGGCTTGCAGTTGCCTTCAAGAAAAGAAAAAGTTAAAAGGTTTTCAAGATGTCATTAATGTTCATAATTTGAAGTGAGTGAGTGAAATCAATATATTGTCCATACGATGGGAATGAGAGCATTTTTGGTAGTAAAAAAGGTGTAGGAAAATTCAGAAGTCCGAATTGAAGAAATCGTTTGCTGCAGTTTATAAATGAAATTGGAAGTTGAGAAATGTTGCAAAATTTATAAATTTATAAATTTTGGAGATCATTGTGGAAACCTGATCCAATGGATAGTGCTTTTTTTTTAGCAATTTCTTCAGAATATAATAAATTTGTTGACGCATTGCATTCCATTCAATTATTTAAAAAAAATATTAAAAATGTTTTATATAAGTTCTCACTCTCTTCAAACAGATATATAAAATTTCCTAAATTTAAAATTGATATCTGATTTGTAGTATTTATTTCCGTAATGTAACTAGAAGTTCAGCTTATATTTTCTGGGAAAAATTCTTATTATAACGTAAATCAGACTAATTACACCTTCTGAATACATAACCTTTGCGTTACCTATTTTAGCATACAGTCGCACAAAAAAATATCCGAACACTATGGTTGATTACAGAATTCAGAAAAAATATCTGGCAACGATTTTTTTTAGAAATTAGTGATCTGGCAACCTTCGTGTCACTTGCTTACAGAATTCAGGAAAAATATCTGAAGCGTGTGCAGTTACTGAACACGCTCCAGTTTGCTGTGAACGGTAACTGCACACGCTCAATATTTCCGTGAGTGAGCCCACACGCTCCAGGTCTTTGTGAGCTCACACGATCCAATGTGCTGTGAACATTAACCGCAACCGCTCCAGTTTGCTGTGAACGGTAACTGCACACGCTCAATATTCATTGCATTATATATTCATACGCATTATATATAATAAAAAATATCCGAACACTATAGTTGATTACAGAATTCAGAAAAAATATCTGGCAACGATTTTTTTTAGAAATTAGTTGTTGAGGTCGTCTCTCCTGGCTGCTAGCCACTACCTGCTAATCAGTGCGCTGACGCAAAGGGTCTGGAGTATACCCGGAATCGGGAATGAGTGGACTACCGACACTGGTACTAGATAAACTTAACAAATATTCAATACCACAGATAATTACATCCAGCATACGAAAACAAACCACTTCCTGCTTACAGGAGGCTACGAGCTTCGGCGATTACTGACGCCGTTCCTCGATAAAGACAATGCACTCTGCTATACGAGAGCCAAGCGTACTTCCCCCACTGTCCTCTTGGCTGCCACGCCGAGTCCCTCCGACCCCTTTTCTCCCTCAAGGTTGCAGCCTGCCGTCTTCTTCCTTTCTTCTCCCCCTCTGGTCACTTCCGCTCACGTGACCTCTGTTAGCCACTGCGAATCATCCGTGATACGGTGCATGGACCTAAGATTCCAATCTCGGCTTTCGTTGAAGCAACACGTTTTTTCAGCTCTCTCTGATTTTTGGATATCTGTTCTCTGGATCTATTAGTTACTACATGATGGATTATAAAAGTGATGTGCGTCTTAAAAGTTCTTTTAGAGTAAAACATCCTGGACTTACTTATGAGAATATTGTGCTACAAATAGCGAACTTTGTGACTCCCTCTGAAATTACCATAGCACAGCGAATCAACAAAGCTACTACCATCGTCACCTTTTCGACTGAGAAAAGCGCTGATGCTTTTGCTGCTATCCCAAGAGATTACTTCAAAGACCATCCAGTGGAATTCACTCGACTGGGATACCCCACTAAGAAAATCGCAATTTCGAAATTGCCTTTCTTCGTCACCAACAAGGCCATTGCTGCAGCCCTGGAACCTTTTGGAACTGTTACTAGCGTCACAGAAGAATATCTCGGATACCCGGGACTGGAGTCCATCCAATCGGGCACAAGGCTGGTGCATATGGAGCTGAAGAAAGCCATTCCAAATTTCATTCAAATTGAAAACTTCTCAGCTACTGTCTATTATCCTGGCATCCCTCTTCTTTGCAAATGGTGCAAGACCTCTGGCCACTTTATCAAGGACTGTTCCTCTTTTCTGAATCGCACAAAAATTTCTGCTTCCCCACCTGCACCATCTATCGAGCTTTCTGCTGAAACAGACACGTCTCTCTCTATCCCTCTATCGCCTTCAAAAGTTACTTCTCACGTAAGTACCTCCCTTTCTTCTCTTAATACTTTGCCTCCCTCCGCACCCCAGATTACTGAGAGCGAATTAATACCTCAACTTAAAAGGAAAAATCCTACCTCCTCCCCCGAATCACCCCCTAAAGACGACCCACAAAAAAAAAAAAAAAAATCAGACAACACTAACACGTCAACACTTTTCACCAATATTCAAAATTATATCATTGACCATACTAGGATGCCCCAATCATCTAATCAAGAAGGTCCCGAATTTTTACAAGCCTTTGAGGACATCATAGATATATTCCAATTCTTAGCCAACCCTAATAACGCCACTTATGATTGGGATATTCCCCCTGACATTCTCCCACTCAGTCAAACACTCTCGAACACTGGCCTTATCCTTCGAAAATGCCAAGACCTCTATCTAACAGCTTTGGAGAAATGTCCTAAACAGAAATGTTTCAATGTGTTCTCCTACCTACAAATTGTCACTAAACATTACTCTCTCTTCAAATAACTTATTCTTTGGCCATTTTATTTTACTTTATAAATTTCTCCCACCTTTTTCCCAATTTTGCTACTTACATTTCCTTTTCGATCTCGCTCGTTTCCAAATTGCCTCCATCTTGGATTCAGCGCTCAGCCAATACCAAAATTCCTGCATTCTCATTGGCTGAGACGCTTCTGGCTGGATCCAGCAGCTAGCTCCCGCTTTAGCTCAGCTCGGCAGCTTCCACACGATGTCCAACCCACTTTTCAATATAAATTATTTAAATACACTCCTTCCCCAACAAAATTAATTAAACCTTCCCACTATTGTTCACTCACCTCTCTCCTCACACAATACGACGATTTATTACCATCTCTGGATCACTTTCCGATCTGCCTTCCTCCGTCCCCTTCTCGATCTCTTTCCAATTTTGCAATTACACCTTTTGCCACCTCTGACAACTTTTGCTTGTGGTCCTGATGATAAGCGGGCCGAGCCCTGCTTTACAAATAGGACCAGGTCATCGATGGATGTACAAGAAGAAGTGCATGGACCTGATGATAAGGGGGCCGAGGCCCCCTTTACAAATAGGTCCAGCTTAGAAAGAAGGATGTATAAGAAGAAAGAAGAAGGTGCTCCCAACTGTCCCCGGCTTCGGGAACTGACCCTCTTAGGCACAGATGATGCTTGCCGTTTTCTTCTCACCCTTTTTCCAAGCGAGCTGTCTGCTATTGATGAGCACCTTGCGGATGGTGAACTGTTTGGCAGGGCAAAGGTTATCTGATCGTGACATTAGGGATCTGGCAACCTTCTTGTCACGTGACACGAAAGTTGCCAGATCACTAATTTCTAAAAAAATCGTTGCCAGATATTTTTTCTGAATTCTGTAATCAACCAGAGTGTTCGGATATTTTTTAATATATATAATGCGTATGAATATATAATGCAATGAATATGGAGCGTGTGCAGTTACCGTTCACAGCAAACTGGAGCGGTTGCGGTTAATGTTCACAGCACATTGGATCGTGTGAGCTCACAAAGACCTGGATCGTGTGGGCTCACTCACGGAAATATTGAGCGTGTGCAGTTACCGTTCACAGCAAACTGGAGCGGTTGCGGTTAATGTTCACAGCACATTGGATCGTGTGAGCTCACAAAGACCTGGATCGTGTGGGGCTCACTCACGGAAATATTGAGCGTGTGCAGTTACCGTTCACAGCAAACTGGAGCGTGTGCAGTAACTGCACACGCTCCAGTTTGCTGTGAACGGTAACTGGAGCGTGTACAGTTGCTGTACACGCTCCAGATATTTTTCCTGAATTCTGTAATCACGTGACACGAAGGTTGCCAGATCGCTAATTTCTAAAAAAAAATCGTTGCCAGATATTTTTTCCTGAATTCTGTAATCAACCATAGTGTTCGGATATTTTTTTTTGAAGGACTGTACCTGCTAATCTTTTTCTGTGCTAGGATTTCGAGGAGGAGAGATCAACTTCTCTTTTTGGCTAATCCTGTAACACACTAATACTGGTAAGACATCAAATTGGGAACCATTTTGCAATAATATCTATAAGTTCAGTGCATTCATAGAGCAAGGATAAATAATCCCAACATTAATTTGGAAAGGTTATTAAACTTGCGTGTAAATAAAATCGAGCATATTTATTACATTGTAAATTGACTTAAAATTGGCCTCACTTGAATAAGCCTGCAAAGGACCACTCATTTTTTGTAACGTTATCATCATCATTGGCCTCTTTGTGAACTACAAAAAAACCCCCCCAACCTCCAGCGTGGGCAGTAGTAAGTGAACTCTCTTCTTAATAGTGGCGTAATTTGAGCTCCATGAGTATTTGTCAGTGATTTATATACGAGCTCAGGAAGATGCTGCATCCTATCCCGACGGGTGATGCGAATAAACAAGAGAATTCACCGCGTTCTATTCCGCCTAATTTTTCATAAACGAGCGTGCGTGGGTGAGCTGCATGCGCGTGGTACCAAGGAAAACGCGCTAATGGAGACATTTACATAATGGCGGCGATTCACTCGGAGAATACAAATGGGCATTAGAATGAAAAGTAGGGTAGGGCGGCTCGGCATCAAGCATTTGCCAGTTTCGGTGACGAACCCATCGTTATAACGTCAACTTCCTTTTGGACAGGATCGTGCAAACGCCAAAATGATGAATTTCGGTCCTAGGATGTTCGACTAAACATGAACAAAATACGAAATTACTTTGAGTATTGCGCAGAGTAAACGGGTTTACCTCTTAACGGCATTTTTAGTGCACACAATGGGCTAAATGGCCAAGTTACAGGACCCCAAGGGTTCATAGAAGGTTCGAGGAAAAGGACCTACTGGACAGATGATGGGAGACAAACGAGAAGTCTCCCGTCAAGACCATCCAGTGTGTTCTTTAACGTGTACAGGTTATGACTCTCCCGCACACGGGGCCACGGCTTAACGTCCCGTCCAACGGACGGCGGCCTTTTCAAGCCCATCGGTGTCCCCTACTGACTGTGGACAGAGCGGGGAATTTTACGCAGATAAGTCTCAAAGCTGACCCAGTTGGGACTCGAACCTGTGAACTGCAGATTATTAGTCTGGCACGTTACCAACTGAGCCACCCCCGCCCCTAGTATTTTGATATGGCAACGTAGTTAAAAATATATTTAAATTTTTTTCGTCATCTTCTTTGTCATCCACTAGTCTGTTTAATTACGTTTATTGTGTTTGATTTTTTTGTAAGTAAAGAAGATAAACACTCCATCTTTTTCTGTTTCAGGACTACCTGCTTGCAGCGTGCTCTGAAGCCAGCTCCCGGTGCGAACGACGCTGCCAGTACGCACTGGACATCTTTCAACAGTTGGTGCCAATGCGGGACGAGGTGGAGCGAGAGTCCTCTGCCATGGTACGCTTCGAACCTGACAATCTAGTAGTAATCAGTGGGCAAGAGCGGAACGTGCTGGCCGCGATCCGCTTTCTTGACTCCAAAGCTCAGGACCTTGTCGTGGTGCGCTCGATGTCCAAGTGTCAGCAGCCACGGCCAGTCCAGAGGCCGACTGACTTCGCCGAGATCGGATCCCTTTCCGGGAACAGAAGTGGCGGAGGAGGTGGGGGGGTGCAGTCGAGAGAGATTTTTCGACAGTGCCGAAATCTGGAGTCGGAAGATTCCAGCTATGACTCGGACTACGAGAACACCGAGCCAGCGACGCCACAAGATCCGATGTCGGATCTCCATCACGACGACGTGAGCAGGACGGTGTCCGATACTTTAGCCGCGGAATTTGCGGAATATGTGACCCGTGATCCTAGCGGCACCAATGGAGGGGGTGACGGGCATCAGCTGAGAGAACTGGCGGCGATCTTGGCTGATCCAAACTACACCAGTCGCGTGGAGTTTGCGTTGAAGCTGGGATATACAGAAGCACAAGTTCAGATCGCTCTTCAGAAGTTGGGTGCACAACCGAGCCAAAATGAACTGCTGGCGGAACTCATTAAACTCGGAGCTGCCGGAAAGGGCACGGAGAGACAGAGAGATGAGCTCGATGACATCATTGCGGAGGCAGGATGTGACGTCAGCAGGTCGGATCCTTTGGACGACAGTGTGAATCTGAGGCACATTGTCATCGATGGCAGCAATGTGGCGATGAGGTAAGATAAAAGCTTTTTTTTTTGTTTTGGATTCGATATTATTTCAGTAATTTCATAAGAGAGTAAAAATGTTTATTTTACGTCAAATACAGATTCCTTACAAAAATAGTTTGCATCATCGTTTAATTTTAAATTAAGAATTATGAAACTTAAAAAGAAGCAATAAAAATATTTTTGCAAAATGGTGCAAAAGAAATCCGTTAGTGCGATGGCTCCTAAATATTTTGTTCATCTAATCTCCAGTTAAATTAAAACCTGAATGTTGTGACTCCTTTTAAAATCACAATTCACACTTTGGGATTGGGTTGTTTTACCTCTGAGCGGCACTTTTTTGCACACCATGGGCTAAATGGCCAGGTCACATGGACCCCGAAGGCTCAGAGAAGGTTGGGGGAGGGCCCCACTGGAACAGCTGTTGGGAGACAGATGGTAGCCTCCCGTCAAGGCTATCCAGCGTGTTCTTTAACGTGCACAGGGTATGGCTCTCCCGCACACGGGGCCACGGCTTAACGTCCCATCCGACGGACGGCGGCCTTTCCAAGCCCAGCGGTGTCCCCTACTGACCGTGGGCAGGGCGGGGAATTTTGCAGAGATAAATCTCAACGCTGACCCAGCTGGGACTCGAACCTGGGAACTACAGATTACGAGCCTGGCGCGCTACCGACTGAGCCACCCCCTCCCCCACACTTTGGGAATTTTGTATTCCTAGTAGAATTTGTTGCAAAGAAATTGCAAAAAAATCCTTAGTTAATTTCTTCGAATATTAGTCGATAAAAAAATGAGAAGATTAAGATTTTAGAAACCAATTATTTTATACGTTCTATTGGTAACGATCATGCTACATATTTGAAGTTTACGTGTTAGGATGTGATGGTAAAAGGGGTTTATACTGAGATACTTAGCAAGTAGGAAAAATTAATTTTTTTGTTTTAATAGATAAATGATAAATTGATAGGTACTAAAGCAATAGTACAATTTGCATTTCCGTAATCATTCGTCAGCAGCCAAAATGAACTGCTGGCTGAAAGAGACAGAGACAGAGAGATGAACTCTATGACATCATTGAGGAGGCAGGATGTGGCGTCAGCAGGTCGGATCCTTTGGACGACAGTGTGAATCTGAGGCACATATGATAGAGGAGGAAGAGAGAGGTAAAGTCTTAAAAGTTGGAGGGTTAAGAGAGGTGCTAAAGTCTTAAAAGTTGGAAGGTTAAGAGAGGTGCTAAAGTCTTAAAATGGAACTTATCTTTGGAAACGTATTCGTTATAGGCGATAGATTTTTCATTTAGTATAAATATAATTTTATTATTATCTACAAATTTAATGAAATATTGTTAAATAGTATTAAAAGATTATCAACCATTTTTCAAAGTTGGGCTATTTTACCTCCGAGCGGTGGTTTTGTGCATACAATGGGTTAAATGGCCAGGTCACAAGAACCCAGAGAAGGCTGGGAAAAGGCTGTTAATAAACAGATGGATTTTTCAAAGTACCCTAAATTTGAAAGCGTTATATTTAGCATCAACGAAAATGGTTGCGTAGATTTATAAGAGTAAGAAATGAAGAAAGAGTTTTTAACTTAATTTGGAGGTGGGTCGCAACTTGGTTTTACCTAAATTCAAATCGCCACTGCGCGTGAGTTGAGATTGTCTCCGTCGATTCCTGCTTTACTTTCAGCCTGCTCTGAGCACTTGGGGTCCTTATGACTTGGCCATTTAGCCCTCTGCTTGCACAAAAGTGCCGCTCAAAGGTAAAACGATCAGATTTAGATTTTATTACGAGTAGTTTGTCGTCATCATCGCTTCTGGGTTGTTTTACTGGAGCAATTTTTAGCATAATGCGATAAATTTCGTCAGTGACCCCTGCTGTAAGCGAAGAGGTGACGAGGTGGTATTATCTGCCTTTGGGGTTCACAACCGGTTTGCCAGCAGCTTTCGCGTTGAAGAATCTGCTCGATTACGTATTTGTCATAATTTGTGCCGATTCTCCCTTACGTGCTTGAGTGCACCTCTGACATTGCCGTGACCCTCAAGCCTCAGCAGATTCCAAGGAAAGTAATAGAACAATTCGCGGACGATAATTTTACTGACTCTTCCCACTTTAAATTGGTCTTAACGACTGTTATGTGTTACTCAATGAATCCTTTGGGTGTTTTTAGGGTGAAAATTCGTGTGAAACAATATAAATATATTTTTGACTAATGGGTTGGATAAAATATCTTTTTTATCGATTTGAAAATAGAGAATTTTGGCTTGGAAAATATGTTCACTTCCAGTAAATGGAAGTTCGATTGTGTAACAATTAAGATATACTCTACTTAAATATATATAGGTCAGAGGTTCGGCAACTTATGGGACACAAATTTATTACAACGATCATGCGCAGTGTATAAACTAGAAAATAACGATTCTAGGAACATTTTTGAAAAATTCTTGGTTGTATATAAAAATAAAAATAAATACCCCCTCAAGCAGCTGCTTGCCACAGAGGTCTGACAGGAGCCTGTCAGTTTAATACGCCATAGTAAAGGTGTCTGTGAGGATGGCGGGACCTCAGCAGAAAAACAGCACACACATCTATGCCTTACCCAGGGCTCGAACCCAGATCCCGTAGATCAGTGGCCAAGCGTGCTAACCACTCGGCCACGGGACGGCTCGGTTGTATAGGTACTAACAAAATAGCACTATAAGCATTTTCTGAACCATTCATTCGAATTTCCATCTCTAGAGGGTGCTAGAGTCTCAAAATGACCAATTTCTTTGAAAATGTGCGTCCCATATTCCTCAGAGACAATAAGTTATTCTGAAGCTGTTGTCTTTCTCTGAGTTTTGCCTTCCTCGCAGATCTGTATTCAGTTCTCCGTGTCTATCTGCTTTAGGAGGGAGATTTTTTCGCATCTGATCGTCAAACAATGGATCTTCCTTGATATATTTTCAACTTCTTTTGAAGTGAAGAAATTTACAAACCTTCTTGCAAAATGTCAGTCTTTTGTAGTAATTCCTAACAGTTCCAGTCTTTTGTAGTAATTCCTAACAGTTCCAGTCTTTTGTAGTAATTCCTAACAGTTCCAGTCTTTTGTAGTAATTCCTAACAGTTCCAGTCTTTTGTAGTAATTCCTAACAGTTCCAGTCTTTTGTAGTAATTCCTAACAGTTCCAGTCTTTTGTAGTAATTCCTAACAGTTCCAGTCTTTTGTAGTAATTCCTAACAGTTCCAGCCTTTCTAATATCAGATTAGGAACGCCAGAGTTCAAGTCCATATTGTGCCAGGATGGAGTTGTTTCAGTTGCTAACGCGCCATGCTTGTAATCTGCAGTTATCAATTTGGAGTTTCAAGTGTTCGAACGTTCAGATTTATCTCCGCTGAGGCCCGCCCTGCCTGGTTCAGAAAAAGGAGGGGCGGGAGTGGCTTAGTCGGTAGCGCACCAGGCTTGTAATCTGTAGTTCCCAGGTTCGAGTCCCAGCTGGGTCAGCGTTGAGATTTATCTCCGCAAAATTCCCCGCCCTGCCCACGGTCAGTAGGGGACACCGATGGGCTTGGAAAGGCCGCCGTCCGTCGGATGGGACGTTAAGCCGTGGCTCCGTGTGCGGGAGAGCCATACCCTGTGCACGTTAAAGAACACGCTGGATGGCCTTGATGGGAGGCTACCATCTGTCTCCCAACAGCTGTTTCAGTGGGTCCCCTCCCCCAACCTTCTCTGAGCCTTCGGGGTCCATGTGACCTGGCCATTTAGCCCATAGTGTGCAAAAAAGTGCCGCTCAGAGGTAAAACAACCCAAATCCCTCTAGCTTCTAACACAAGATCATTAGATGCTCTTCTCAAAACTTCTTTGAGTCGTGATATGACCCTTTAACACTGAGCCACCCAGAGGTGAAATAACTTAACCGAATTCTAATAGCAGATTAAACGTGGTTCCACCATTCTTGTAGTAAAAAAGAAATAAATACCCCTTCAAGCAGCTGCTTGCCACAGAGGTCTGACAGGAGCTAGTCAGTTTATATGGCATAGTAGAAGGTCTGTGAGGATGGCAGGACCTCAGCAGAAAAACGACACAAAAGACCATGCCTTATTCGGGGATCGAATCCAGATCCCTTAGATCAGTAGCGAGGCGTGCTAACCACTCGGAGTAGTTATTAACATCAGGGAACTTTTCTTGCTCAACAGATGTCTTGACAAAATAAGATCCAACTTTGTGGCTCAACAGTTTCATGTGCATATCTTCCAAGATTATCTACAGAAATCACCTTCAAAACACAGCAGCTCCGATCTAAATAAATGAAGCCGCGTTCCTCTCCTCCACTCCCCCCCCCCCACCTCACTGAATCGAACAACATGTTTTGAGAAAGGAAATGAAACGACGAGGTTGGTGTTACGGAGAAGCGGTATCAATAAACGGATCTTCGCCGAGGAACCCCGATGGCCTCCAGTCGGATGTGTCACTGTGTCAGGGGGACAGGTGGCCGGTGACCTCCTTGGGGCCATTGCGGGAGCACACAGCATCGACGACAACAACGACTCACCTAGGTGAGCCTCAGTCGATGACAAAAGGCATTGTTTGAGAACTGTGGAAACGATTTTTTTTAAATATTTTTCCCTTCCTCCATCACTCAAAAGTTTCTTTAGCAGCATTTACGTTTTCTGAAACTGCTACGATGTTTATGCGCCTTTAGAAGCCAGTTTCTTATTTCTATGCAAATCGTGACCTAATATCTGCTATAATGTCACATCGCATCATGACACTCAATGAAGCACACAAGAGATTGTCCACGGGAATTATATAAACTTCTTTCCAGATATCTGGGATGGAACCAGATGTTATTGTAAGTTTTTAGTAATAATTTAAACTGTGATTCAGGCAGGTTTTTGATTTCCTTGTAAGAATGTCACCAGGGCCGGGAGTTGTTGGGTTGTTTTACCTTTGAACGGCACTTTTTTGCACACCATGGGCTAGATGGCCAGGTCACATGGATCCCGAAGACAGAGAAGGTTGGGGGAGAGGATCCACTGGAACAGCAGTTGGGAGACAGATGGTATAGCCTCCCGTCAAGGCCATCCAGCGTGTTCTTAAACGTGCACAGGGTATGGCTCTCCCGCACACGGGGGACGGGGGTGGCTCAGTCGGTAGCGCGCCAGGCTCGTAAACTTGAAGTTCCCAGGTTCGAGTCCCAGCTGGGTCAGCGTTGAGATTTATCTCCCCAAAAATTCCCCGTCCTGCCCACGGTCAGTAGGGGACACCGATGGGCTTGGAAAGGCCGCCGTCCGTCGGATGGGACGTCAAGCCGTGGAAACCATCTGTCTCCCAGCAGCTGTTCCAGTGGGTCCCCTGCCCCAACCTTCTGCGAGCCTTTGGGGTCCATGTGACCTGGCCATTTAGCCCATGGTGTGCAAAAAAGTGCCGCTCAGAGGTAAAACAACCCAACAACCCAATCCCGCACACGGGGCCACGGCTTAACGTTCCATCCGACGGACAGCGAACTTTCCAAGCCCAGCGGTGTATGGCCAGGAGTTGTACAGGGTTTCTTTTAATTGTTCTCAGCATTTCGTCCATGGCAGATGAGTGTAACGAAGGTTGTTCCGGAGCAGCACTCTCTCAATTTTACAATTTGATCTTGCAAAGATGGATTAAGAGCGGATTTTCATTTCTAGTAAATCTGCCCTTAAATTTTTTCCTTCCTAGCTCTTATATAAGAAACAGGAGCCAATGTATGCGGAAGAGCCATAACCAATTTCAACCTTAGCACCGATAGAAAAAATATCAGGCAACGATTTTTTTAGAAAATAGGAATCTGGCAACCTTCGTGTCACGTGACACGAAGGTTGCCAGATTCTTATTTTCTAAAAAAATCATTGCCAGATATTTTTTCTGAATTCTATAATCAACCGTAGTGTTCGGATATTTTTTTGAGCGACTGTACGGGTTTAGAGATGTTGGAATGAATTTTTCAGAGGGAGGGGGAGTGTAACAAGGTCATCATCAACTTAATCATCAATCACGGTGGTAAATTAAATTTCATAAAATAGTTCTTTTTTTTTCCAATTTTGAATTTACATTTTACTATTAATTATAACACATTAATTATTAATGCCCAAAAATATATTTAAAAAAATTAGGTTGCCAGTGACAGGATCGAATCGGAACTCCTTTCTGATGTATAATTTAAAATATATTATTTTGCTTAAAAGCGAGCCATCCCAGCCCCTAATGCAGAGCAAGAGAATCTGAAGCCAGATTTGCACATCATACATCTGTATCATTTTTTGTGCAAATTCAGTTATTCCATCTTTGAAGTCATTTCAGTTATCAAGACCTCTCCAAATGCAATTCTGTTATTCTTTGTCCGCATAATTCTTTCCGAAGAATAAATGAGACATGCACACTGCTTCATTGTCCGCTATGCCTACCTGTTGCCTGCCTCTGTAAACGAATTCCACATCTCTAAACCCGTACAGCGATTGAGCAACACTGACCTATCTAGCTCCGAGCCGGTACTGTACTAGGTATGCATGTATACGCGCGTGGATGTGCGCGTGCGTTGCTTGGCAACCACCGAGCCAACCAGCGAACAGATCTCGGCACGTGTGGTGGCAGCAAGGTGGTGTCACCTGCCCTGCCGGTGGATGGAAGGAGGCAGTGCAGAAGAGAGGGAGGGGGGAAGCAGGCCAAGTGGACGGACGCGGATGTAGAAGCGGATGTGCCGGTAAGGAAAGCCACTTGCCGTAGCATCTTCTCCTCCCCCCTGCTCAACTCACAGACACGGACAAGGCCCGTCACAAGGCGGCCGCTGTCTGCCGGCCTAGTGTGAATGACATCGCCCACCTGGAGATAGACGGCCACTTATTGTGTTGATTGAATCAAGGGGATTGCGTTTAGCAGATGGTGCTGTTCTTTGCATGCTTGATTATGCTCAGAGACAGGTTACGTTTCAAACGCAGTGACGCGTTTTTTACAAAGAGTTTATAGCAGCAGATCGTCCAATGATGCTTTTCCCTCGGGTAGCAAAAACGAATACGATTGGTGCTTTATGGACGTGTAGAAACACGACACTTGTTAATTTCACTTTGTCTGTCTTATAGGAAACATTTGGGGGTTGACACTTTGTATATACATGACTGCGTAAGAACTGTTTAGCCATATGTACAGTCGCTCAAAAAAAATATCCGAACACTATGGTTGATTACAGAAAAAATATCTGGCAACGATTTTTTTTTAGAAATTAGTGATCTGGCAACCTTCGTGTACGTACAGCCTAGTTCTTTAACGTGCACAGGGTATGGCTCTCCCGTACATGGGGCCACGGCTTAACGTCCCATACGACGGACGGCAGCATTTCCAAGCCCATCGGTGTCCCCTACTGACCGTGGGCAGGAAGGGAATTTTGCGGAGATAAATCTCAACGCTGACCCAGCTGGGATTCGAACCTTTTTGAAAGTAGTTATAGTGAATGTACTTGCAGTTACAATAAGTGATACAATAAGTGTGCTCACGGGCTTACAGGCCCGAGAGTAAACACCTAAGGAGTGTGTATGGGACTTCTTTTAATCACTTTTCACTTTCAGCAGAGTGCAGGTTCACTAAACTTGTTGCAGGTGCTCAGAGACTTTTCGCTCACCCTGTAGATTAACATGAGTTGGGTTGTTTTACCTCTGAGCGGCACTTTTTTGCACACCATGGACTAAATGGCCAGGTCACATGGATCCCGAAGGCTCAGAGAAGGTTGGGGGAGGGGACCCACTGGAACAGTTGTTGGGACACAGCCTCCCGTCAAGGCCATCCAGCGTGTTCTTTAACGTGCACAGGGTATGGCTCTCCCGCACACGGGGCCTCGGCTGAACGTCCCATCCGACGGACGGCGGCCTTTCCAAGCCCATCGGTGTCCCCTACTGACCGTGGGCAGGGCGGGGAATTTTGCGGAGATAAATCTCAACGCTGACCCAGCTGGGACTCGAACCTGGGAACAGATTAACCTGAAATTTATTTGCAATTTACTAACAGGGGCCGACCTAGGATTCGTGTTGCTTATGACAAAAAAAATCATAAATGCGCCTTTTACTAGTTAAAATATTGACTTTTAAAATTGAAAATATCTTTTTTTTTTGATAGAACAAAACCTTTAAAAGTAATGGTATGCAAAAAAAAAGCATGTAGACTTATAACGAGTATTCTTACATCTTCTATAAAACAACTCTTTGCACTAAAAAAGATGATATCTATTTTATTTTTTCAAGTTAGGTTTTCTTGCTTTTATGTTGGCAAAATCCTTAACGACATCATAAAAAGAACTGGAAATAAATCTCATTTAATAGAGAAAAATGATATGAGAAAGATGTTTTCTGTTTTAATATATATATTTATGCAAATTTTATAGTATGTGTGAAAGTGTCATTTGGTGCCTAGTGCATGGGCCATATTGGCCATAGCTCAGATAAGGTACTGCTTACTAAATATACTTACTTAATTCGCAGTAAGCATAGGAATAATATATTTCATGCTAATGATACTTTTACAAAAGCTGTCTCCACTTACACTTCTGGTATTTAAAATATCTATGGTGTCTTCCTAACAAACGATATGTATATACAAATTCCGAAAAGCGTAGAGCTTGAAACTTTTCAAAATGATAGATGAAAAACGCATGTTTTCATTTTACTAGAAACTTCAGAAAATGTGTAATCTCTCTGCAAAATGAATCCCCATATTCCCATGGCACTTAAAAATGTTACCGTTGGAAAGGATCTTTCTGCGGATGTCGTTCAATGGGAAAGAGATTGATACCGTATATTTCCGCAGATAAGACGATAGTTGAATCATAAAAAAAGCCTCCAAAATCTGGGTCGTCTTATAGGACAGATACAAAAAAAATTAGATTGAAATTTATATAAATTGAACCATTATTACCACAACTTATCGAAAAATATTATATATATTATTATACATATTATTTAAATACTATAATTTATATATTTTAAATAATATATTTTAAATAATATCAGAATATATGATAATACATTACATTGTAATAGTAAATAATACATTACATTGTAATAGTAAAACAAAATAAATATTAAAGTTATGTTTATTGAGCTACTGAGGAAAAAACGGACAAACCGTAATTATTTACTAGTATATAAACTGACAGGCTCCTGTCAGACCTCTGTGGCAAGCAGCTGCTTGAGGGGGTATTTATTTATTTATTTTTTTTACAGAGTAGGGTATGTCCACAAAATAGAATAGCCCATGCGACGCTTTTGTGAATAGTCAAGTCAAGATCATTACCCGAATGCCCGAATCAGTGCGAATGTTTGCGAATAGGACATAATTCCGTATACGCTATACAGTATTATTATCCAGATGATGATCGCCGATCGAAACTAAATTCATAGGCCGTTGATAGTTTGGGGTCGTCTTATAGGACAGATATATGCTAAAACTATAAAACTTTGACGGAAATTTATACCTCGTCTTATCTGCGGAAATATACGGTAGATGTAGCTAATACTATTGCTATTATCGCAATGACATCATATTTTCACGTCCTTCTTATGAAAGGGTATTTATTAACATTTCCCCTTATTTTCCTATTTGTTTCTCCCCAATCTAGAATCCCTCACACCCTGAAGTAAATAGGCATCATTTGGTGAAGCCAGTTTGCTTTCCTGATGATATACAGGAAAACAAAATACAACTCACGGTTCAAGAAGGACAGATCGTGTTGGAATGTAGAAATGTTGCAATGAGTTCGTCCTTGGAGCAACTTCTTCGACAGCATACGAGATTGTGGACACCTTCGTTTTGGCAGTGTTATTGCTTTCCGTATGCTGGCAACAGTGGTTGACCAAGCAGCTGAATGCCGCCGCGCCTTGAGAAGTCTTGCTGCCATTCAGTTGCTGAATTGCCATCAGATGATCACTGGAGAAGCTGGAGACGACAGAGTGATGCTGGGATCTCTATGGAATTAGGGAGTAGCAAAAACTCTGTGACATAATTCTACCTCAACCGAAGTCAGAATATGATTTAAGTCGGTGTCAGCCGTCCCGTGGCCGAGTGGTTAGCGCGCTTGGCTACTGATCTACGGGACCTGGGTTCGAGCCCCGGGTAAGGCATGGCTGTTTGTGTCGTTTTTCTGCTGAGGGCCTGCCATCCTCTCAGACCTTCTACTGTGGCATATAAACTGACAGGCTCCTGTCAGACCTCTGTGGCAAGCAGCTGCTTGAGGGGGTATTTTATTTCTTTTGTAGACCTAATATAAGAAGAGCACTTTTGCCTTCAATAGCACGGGAGCTGGGGGACTGGCCCGTAATATCTGATATTCTCAGGTACTAGATTTATCTACGTAAACTTTCTCTCGGTTAGAAAGGAGACAGCAATGGGCTTGGAAAGGCCTCCTTTCGTCGGATAGGATGTTAAGCAGTTGCTCAGTGTACACGAGAGCCATACCCTGTGCACGTCAAAGAACACGTTGGATGGATTGATGAGAGGTTTGAATCTGTCCACTAACAGCTGTCTAGTGGATTCCTTTCTCCAACCTTCTCTAAGCCCTTGGGGTCCTTGTGACCTGCCCATTTATCCCATTGTGCGCACAAAACCGCCTCTCATAGGTAAAACACAACTCAATGTCACCTAAAAATTCATTAAAGAACATGCTGGATGGCCTTGATGGAGACTTCCGTCTGTCTCCTACCAGCTGTCCAGTGGGTCATCTTCCCTTCTCTTGAGTCATTGGGGAGTCCTTGTGACCTGGCCATTTAACCCATTGTGTGAACAAAACTGCCTCTCAGAGGTAAAACACAACCCAATATCACCTTAAAAACCTCAACCTAGTTATCGTAAAAGTAAGATAAAAGTTAACAGATATGCTAGTATATTTAACTTAAAAAAAAAAATACCCCCTCAAGCAGCTGCTTGCCACAGGTCTGACAGTAGCCTATCAGTTTATATGCCATAGTAGAAAGTCTGAGAGGATGGCAGGACCTCAGCAGAAAAATTACTATATATATACCGACGATGACGTGATCACTTTTGCGTCACTTCCGTCGTTTTGCTAACGGAAAGCGATATGAAAACTTCGTCACTTTAAAAGTAAGCTTTTTATGGAAAAAAATATCACGGGATTTAAACTAAAGATCTCAGTCAAATTAATCCAAATCTCTATTTTCCACATTTTTTAGAAACATTTACCTCAAAAGCTAATTAAAACACAAATAATGAGTGTTATAACAAGCGTTTAGTAAAAAGTTTTTTTCGGTTTTCGTATATTTTGAAGAACAGTTGTTTAATTTGCTGTTAAATTGTTCCAGGTCCAATAATTATTAAATATTTGAATATTGTAAAAGCCGAAATTTCGAGAGATTTGATTGAAATCTTTATTTCCAATGATAATTTTCTGTAGAAAGCTTTTATTTTTCAAAGTTAGATCTTTCAATGCGTTTTTCCTTCCACATATTCCCCGCAAAATTCCCCGCCCACGGTCAGTAGGGGACACCGATGGGCTTGAAAAGGCCGCCGTCCGTCGGATGGGACGTTAAGCCGTGGCCCCGTGTGCGAGAGAACCACACCCTGTGCACGTTAAAGAACACGCTGGTGTCCTCGATGGGAGACTATCTCCAACTTGATGGGAGACTATCTCCTATCTATCTCCCAACAGCTGTTCCAGTGGGTCCCCTCCCCCAACCTTCTCTGAGCCTTCGGGGTCCTTGTGACCTGGCCAATTAGCCTATATTATGCAAAAAAAAGTGCCGCTCAGAGGTAAAAAAAACCCAACCTTCCACATATAACATGGAAATGTTCAAATGCTTTAGGTAATATAGTGCGCAAAGAAATGGGAAAAAAATTGAAAAAATATATTAATCTATCATTAAACATGGCAAAGAACGAATTACCTTGTCTACAAAAAATGGTAGAAGAAATATGCGCAATATATTTGACAAAAGTAAGTTAATCATCGTAACCACTTTCACTGAGTAAAAACGTTGGAATACCATGCTATTAGAGCAGTTTCGTTAAAAATGTTACGAAACGAAAAAAGATCTCAATGCATTTCTTTGTCTGTGCACATCCTCTAAGGGCTTTGAACGAAACTGTGAGAAAAAGCAAACAACAAAAGGAAGATGTGGGGGGGGGGGGGGGGGCAAGATGCAGCCAGCATTCGAGCCGCGCCGACTAAATTGCACCGTTACCTGTCCTCCATAATGAGCCAGTTTCTCTGCGGGGGCGACTGCGCCTACGAAGAAGTGTGCTATCTCCTACTATATGGTGACTACCCTCCACACACATGCACGCCCTTCTTATGGGAGTGTTTATGGGACTATGTGCTCTCCGCCAGTATGGAGACAGCATTAAGGTGAACCACGACGTTCTCTTTTTTTATTTCATCCACTGAAAGTTCAGATTGTGAGAGAGAATGAGGTCTTCGGTAGAATTAGCATGATTTAGTCGGAAAACGAAATTGAACGTATTTTCTTCCCAATTTCTGGGTGGATGCATTTAAGCCTTTGGCTTATTAACCGATTTTGCCTCATATACAGTTATTAGGGAAAGTTAGAAAGCTGGATACTTCTAGTTGAGTTGAGTTGTTTTACCTCTGAGCGGCACTTTTTTGCACACAATGGGCTAAATGGCCAGGTCGCATGGACCCCGAAGGCTCAGAGAAGGTTGGGGGAGGGGACCCACTGGAACAGCTGTTGGGAGACAGATGGTAGCCTCCCGTCAAGGCCATCCAGCGTGTTCTTTAACGTGCACAGGGTATGGCTCTCCCGCACACGGGGCCACGGCTTAACGTCTCATTCGACGGACGGCGGCTTTTCCAAGCCCATCGGTGTCCCCTACTGACCGTGGGCAGGGCGGGGAAATTTTGCGGAGATAAATCTCAACGCTGACCCAGCTGGGACTCGAACCTGGGAACTACAGATTACGAGCCTGGCGCGCTACCGACTGAGCACCTCCGCCCCGAACCACCAAATGAGAACCTATTGATATAGGCAACGTTTTGTTTAGGGAGAAGTTGTCTATGTTGCCAATTGAGTAGAGTGATAAAATATCAAGCAGAAACTGAATCATCATCATCATCCTCAAGCAGCCATGGGCCACGGAGGTCCGACCAGACCGTGCAATTTAGTTCTCCAAGCATATCAAGCTCAGAGTCATATTCTCAGAGTCATATTCAATCAAGCTCAGAGTCATATTTCAGTCCAGTCGGTTTATATGGTCAGCACTCTGTGTGGTTGACCACTCTTCAGCAGAATAGAAAAAAAAGTAGCCATAGTTGTCCAGATCAGTAGGCCACACTTATCTGGCAGCCCTCCTCTTCCATTCATTTTCACAAGAGGGTATCTCTTTTGAAAGGTACTAATGGCCTGCACCACGAGAATATCTCCGCAAAATTCTCCGCCCTGCCCACGGTCAGTAGGGGACACCGATGGGCTTGGAAAGGCCGCCGTCCGTCGGATGGGACGTTAAGCCGTGGCCCCGTGTGCGGGAGAGCCATACCCTGTGTACGTTAAAGAACACGCTGGATGGCCTTGACGGGAGGCTACCATCTGTCTCCCAACAGCTGTTCCAGTGGGTCCCCTCCCCCAACCTTCTCTGAGCCTTCGGGGTCCATGTGACCTGGCCATTTAGTCCATGGTGTGCAAAAAAGTGCCGCTCAGAGGTAAAACAACCCAAGCTCTCGGGGTCCGTGTGACCTGGGTATTTAGCCCATTGTGTGCAAAAAAAGTGCCGCTTAAAAGTAAAAACAACCCAATTACTGAGTGTAAAATGTGTGTGGAAAATGAAACAATTTCAATAATCGGCGGTTTATTTCGTTAGTAACACCGAAACATGTTTCTTAAGATATGGATTCGAGATATGTGAAGAATGACATTGAGATGAAATGGATTCGAGATATGTGAAGAATGACATTGAGATGACTTTCATGGAATCGGCTTTCAGTGACCGAATGCGGCAGTTGCTGCTGCTTTAAAAAAAATTGCCTTCTAATTAGGCCTTCGTAGTCTGTTTATTTGATTATTTTGTAAATGTAATCAAATAAGTAAGCCCAAAAGCTGTGGTGGCTTTAAAGGTGCAAATGTCCAGGACCCAACACTTTAGGGAGCCCTCAATTCTCTTGAGTGATTACTATATTGTGAAGAAGAGTCCATTAAACAGCACATATTATGGGGTTTCCGGGAATTTTAAATCAGAACTGTTAAGTTGTTTATAATCCATCAAATTTCAAACCTCTAAGGGACTCCTTGAATCTTTCGCCCAGGGCCTCCAGACTCCTAAGGCCATTTCTGATCTAAGGCAACAGTTTGTTTAATTTTTTGTTTCTTTGTAGTCTTAGGCCACAATCTCCAGTCAACATCATCCCATGTGCCCATGGGAGCGCACGAATTTCTCAGACGAGCCGAGCACGATTCTCTGGTGAGAGCCGGAACTTTGTATTCCCTCCTTCACTCCCTCGAGCTGTGGTAAGACAGAGCTATGGTCGCTTTGCCACCCATCTGCCGGGTGGGAGGAAGGGCAGGGAGAGGGATGAGGGCGGGGGGGGGGGCACACCTGCTTCGAGCCAAGCAGAGAGGAGCAAAGGAGAGGAGGTCGGTTGCTTTGATGGCTTGACCAAGGTCGAGATTGGCCTCAGATACGAGCAAGTGGGCGAGTCCTGTGGATAGCCAAGGGTGTGTGTAGGCCTCCCTCGAGCGAAAGCTTGTTTTATGAATGGACAGACAGGCTGTGGCCGGAAATTGGCAGAGATTAGCTGGCAACATTTCAGTTGTTGGCTTCTAATGGCAAATTGTGGTGAAGGGGAGAGTCACCTGCCACAACCTCCACCCGATTGGCGAAGTCATCAGCACTCGCAAGCAACTTCGATATAGTTAAACTGAACTTCATTCATTTAATATATGTACAGTCGCTCAATTCAGAAAAAATATATGGCAACGATTTTTTTTTAGAAATTAGTGATCTGGCAACCTTCGTGTCACGTGATTACAGAATTCAGGAAAAATATCTGGAGCGTGTACAGCAACTGTACACGCTCCAGTTTGCTGTGAACGGTAACTGCACACGCTCAATATTTCCGTGAGTGGGCCCACACGATCCAGGTCTTTGTGAGCTCACACGATCCAATGTGCTCGATCACGTGACACGAAGGTTGTCAGATCACTAATTTCTAAAAAAAAATCGTTGCCAGATATTTTTTCTGAATTCTGTAATCAACCGTAGTGTTCGGATACTTTTTTGAGCGACTGTACACTGCCCTCCAATATGTATCAGAACACTCCCACATTATGTGGATAAATAGACAGTCAAAGCTCCCTATCTAGGAAAATATGCTTTATACGGGTTGGGTTGTTTTACCTCTGAGCGGCACTTTTTTGCACACCATGGGCTAAATGGCCAGGTCACATGGACCCTGAAGGCTCAGAAGGTTGGGGGAGAGGACCCACTGGAACAGCTGTTGGGAGACAGATGGTAGCCTCCCGTCAAGGCCATCCAGCGTGTTCTTTAACGTGCACAGGGTATGGCTCTCCCGCACACGGGGCCACGGCTTAACGTCCCATCCGACGGACGGCGGCCTTTCCAAGCCCATCGGTGTCCCCTACTGACCGTGGGCAGGGCTGGGAATTTTGCGGAGATAAATCTCAACGCTGACCCAGCTGGGACTCGAAACTGGGAACTACAGATTAGGAGCCTGGCGCGCTACCGACTGAGCCACCCCCGCCCCTGCTTTATACGGAAAACGTTCTCTGGGTTGATTTGAGTTGTTTAGCCTCCAAGCGGCATTTTTTTTTTTGCACACAGTGGGCTAAATGGGCAGGTCACAAAGACCCCCAAGGGCTCAGAGAAGGTTGGGGGAAGAAGATCCACGAATTTCTCTGAATTTCTATTTTCCAATACCAGATTAATGTTTTATTATTACCGCATTTAGTTTTTTTTTTATTATTCAGAAATTATCATTCTGTCATCTCCATAAATCGAATGTTTATGTTTTCCTAAGTTTTAAGTATCGAAAAAAAAAAACCTTAAATAAAACTGTCCCCAGCTCTATAAAGTTTGGAAAACCCTGTATTATAATTTATAATTACAATAAATTTCGGTAATCTTCAATAAAATATTGTTGGAAATATTTGGCCTTACTGAGTGGGTTGGGTTGTTTTACCTCTGAGAGGCACTTTTTTGCACACCATGGGCTAAATGGCCAGGTCACAAGGACCCCGAAGGCTCAGAAGGTTGGGGGAGGGAATCCACTGGAACTGTTGGGAGACAGATGGTAGCCTCCCGTCAAAGCCATCCAGTGTGTTCTTTAATGTGCACAGGGTATGGCTCTCCCGTACACAGGGTCACGGCTTAACGTCGCATCCGACGGATGGCGGCCTTTTCAAGCACATCGGTTTACTGAATGGACTGTTGTGCAATAATACCTAGGTGATTACCATTTTTTTACTCAGTCATGAACGTTTGCACCTTTTTTTACAATTTTCAGGAAGTTTCCAGTGTTGAATAGAATTATTTTTAATGTCGTCATTTTTTTTCGCATTTTTGTCATCACTTCCGAAAGCTAAAGAAAACGTAAAAAAAAATTAAGATTGCATTTTTTTAACGAAAAAACGACATTAATTTCTGGTACACCTTATTATTATTCAATATAATTTGTGTGTTTTCTGCTGCCATCCTCTCAGTTTTTTGTACTGTGGCATATAAACTGACAGGTTCCTGTCAGACCTCTGTGGCAAGCAGCTGCTTGAGGGGGTATTTATTTTTATTTTGTTTTTTATAATTTCTTTATCAGTTTTTCCACAGGGGAGACAATTTCCCCCCCACTCCCTCTGGACGGCGCCCTTGGACTCCATTGAGTTCAGTGTTCGAAATGCCAAGATGGGTTCAATTGCATAAGCTCATTCCTCAGATGACAGACAGCCCTAAGGGACAATTCTGGAGATTGCTAAATGACCAACCACACGATTTGAAATATAATTATGTATCTAAATATCACTGCATCGTGTCCTTTTTAAATTTTGGATGGCTCTCAGTCAGAATTAATTGGGAAATTCTACCACAGACATTTACATAGATTTGATTCTGCGTGTTCTGGCGATATTGCCAGTCCACGCTGGCTTGATTTTTCCGATTACTTAGCAGTATTTTTTCCTCCCAAATGTCATGAACATTCGTAGAACTCCACAGTTCAACAGTTATATGCTCGTAAACATGACTTGATCAGTGCGATTAACAAGCGTTGACCGAACGAAGGGACTGCGAGTCGACCATATGAAATGTGGTTTAGCATGGAAGAAAAATTCTCGGCAAGTCTCATAGCCTACCGTTGCGTGCGCATCAAATATAAACCAGCCGGATGCAGTTGGCTGGGCGTTTATAAATGTCGAATTGCTTTATACAACTAATTATGCTACACCCAGATTGGCAGAGCGTTGCAGCGCGGCGTCGGGCTCGAGCGATGGTTGCCTTTAATGGTTGATAGGGGTCTTGGAAAGACCCTATTAGTCCGGGATCGTAGAGCAGATCCACAGTTTGACAGCCGTCACACTTAACTCATCCACGAACAGGGGATCACTGTTGCCCCAAGTAGGTTCTGCGCAGTAATTGATAAGGATGCAGAGTTCTGCTCGTAAAATGTCTTTCAAATAAGAAACAAAAATAAAACATGTAGTCCTTCTGTTTTTCTCTCCCATTTATATACACTGCCTGGACAAATTATTTTGAACACGTACCTAATGCCGTCGTATGTGGGGCGGGGGTAGCTCAGTCGGTAGCGCGCCAGGCTCGTAATCTGTAGTTCCCAGGTTCGAGTCCCAGCTGGGTCAGCGTTGAGATTTATCTCCGCAAAATTCCCCGCCCTGCCCACGGTCAGTAGGGGACACCGATGGGCTTGGAAAGGCCGCCGTCCGTCGGATGGGACGTTAAGCCTGTGGCCCCTTGTGCAGGAGAGCCATACCCTGTGCACGTTAAAGAACACGCTGGATGGCCTTGACGGGAGGCTACCATCTGTCTCCCAACAGCCAGCTGCTCCAGTGGGTCCCCTCCCCCAACCTTCTCTGAGCCTTCGGGGTCCATGTGACCTGGCCATTTAGCCTATGGTGTGCAAAAAAGTGCCGCTCAGAGGTAAAACAACCCAACCCGTCGTATGTTTCATGGCGCAGTTGAAAAAAAAATTGCCTTTTTTAATTCTCTGCGCATAGTTCTCGTTGCCGTCCCATGGCCGAGTGGTTAGCGCACTTGGCTACTGATCTAAGGGACCTGGGTTCGAGCCCCGGATTAAGGCATGGATGTATGTGTCGTTTTTCTGCCGAGGTCCTGCCATCCTCTCAGATCTTCTACTTTGGCATATAAACTGATAGGCTCCTGTCAGACCTCTGTGGCAAGCAGCTGCTTGAGGGGGTATTTATTTTTTATTTATTTATAGTTCTCGTTGAAATGGGTTTCGAAGTAGTGCTGCTAGCGGTCATCTCTCTCAGTTGATGAATTGCGGCAGTTCTTTTTTGCCGTGCAGTGGGTGCTAACAAATGCCTGTCTGTTCTGAATTTGTCGTGATTGGTGGACTGTTTCTGAGATCGTTGCCAATCTCCATATACTTGAGATATTGTGCCCAGTGATTTTCCGCTGAGTTCCAGATCAGATTCTTCGTAGAGATGCGCCTGACCCTTCACCCTCTAACGATGGGACGTGGGGGGGGGGGGGGGGGGGCTCAGTCTGTAGCGCGCTAGGCTCGTAATCTGCAGTTCCCAGGTTCGTGTCCCAGCTGAGTCAGCATTGAGATTGGTCATCGGTGTCTCCACAGTCAGTAAGGGACACCGATGGGCTTGGAAAGGCCGCCGTCCGTCAGCTGGGACGTTAAGCCGTGTCCCACCGTGCAGGAGAACCATACCCTTTGCATGTTAAGAACACGATGCTTGCAATGTTAAGAACACGATGGATGGCCTTGACGGGAGGTTATCATCTGTCTCCCAACAACTTTTCCAGTGGATCCCCTCCCCCAACCTTCTCTGAGCCTTCGGGGTCCATGTGACCTGGCCATTTTGCCCGTGGTGTGCAAAAAAGTGCCGCTCAGAGGTAAAACAACACAAGCTACCTTTCCGTGCTCTCATTATTTTACCCTCCCAGAATAGGTCGACTTCCTTTCTAAGAAGGGCGTTTGATATTTCAACATGCAGCGAAATTCTTTTGCCATTCCTCTCAAATCTTCCTTCACTTTGGCTCACTTAATCATCGCATCTCCCTCCTCCTCTCTCTCTCCCACGCATCTTGCTGCCAGACATACTCCACTGCCACACAATAGACTCTATGACCTCGAATGGGAGGCAAAGTTAAGTTTCGTTTAACCCTTTTACTCCCAAGGTGTCGATGCATTGGCATCCTGGGAGGAAAAAAAAAGAATAGCTCTTTGCAATATGGTATATAGGGTAGCATTTCTTTAGCTTGTGCGTCGGTACTCAAGTTTTCTTTTGCTTATGCATTGGTACTCAAAATTTTTTTAGCGAAATTTCGGTATGGAGAGAAGTTTCTCCAGGTGAGACAAAATGAGAGATTGTTTTCATAAAAAGCTTATGTAAGAAATTGCTGAGTTCTGTTGTTTTAGAGTGGCACTTTTTTGCACATCATAGGCTAAATGGCCAGGTCACAATGACCCCGAAGCCTCAGGGAAGGTTGGGGGAGGGGACCTACTAGAACAGCTGTTGGGCGACATATGGTAGCCTCCCGTCAAGGCCATCCAGCGTGTTCTTTAACGTGCACAGAGTATGGTTCTCTCCTGCACGCGGAGACACGGCTTAACGTTCCATCTGACGGACGGCGGCCTTTCCAAGTCCATCGGATTGTGGGCAGGGAGGGGAATTTTGCGGAGATAAATCTCAACGCTGACCCAGCTGGGACTCGAACCTGGGAACTGCAGATTACGAGCCTGGCGCGCTGCCGAATGAACCATCCCCGCCCCACTGAGTTCTGTATGGGAGTTCCTATTAACATGGAACTGAACCTAATAAAGTAACCACTAAGCGTATATTATAAATGTTCTAGTTTCGTTTATAATCTGGAGGAAACTTTTAAACCACTCTGTACATTTTCATCATTTCTTTTTGCAGAAGGTTAACTCTGCATCACGATATTCGAACCGCCATCCTGCTGTTTCTTACAATCCACAAAGCATTAACCACTCTGATACATACACTGATGCAAGATCAAGTTCCGACAACGTTAAGCAACTGAAGACGCCTTAACTGCGATTTCAGTGACCACAGCAGTTATCAAGGGAACATTAATGTTCTTTTTTCTACGCTTAATACAGTGCGGTTCGCACATTGCAATTGCTTTATATTAGTCAGCTGGTAAAGCTGTTACAAGTAATGAAAACCACCTTGTGTCTTTATAAAAGCCTGACTTGTTGCTCGTCTTGAAAGCCTCCTCTGTGCTTCTCTCTTTCTGATGCTTTTGCAGAGAATGTTGAAGGCTACGTAAATGTTTTAAGTCGCACAGTGATTCTTTGTTGAGCGGGGCGGGGGTGGCTCAATCGGTAGCGCGCCAGGCTCGTAATCTGTAGTTCCCAGGTTCGAATCCTAGCTGGGTCAGCGTTGAGATTTATCTCCGCAAAATTCTCCGCTCTGCCCACGGTCAGTAGGGGACACCGATGGGCTTGGAAAGGACGCCGTCGGTCGGATGGGACGTTAAGCCGTGACCCGTGTTCAGCTATACCCTATGCACGCACGTTTAAGAACACGATGGATGGCCTTGACGGGAGGCTACCATCTATCTCCCAGCAGCTGTTCCAGTGGGTCCCCTCCCCCAACCTTCTCTGAGCCTTCGGGGTCCATGTGACCTGGCCATTTAGCCCATGGTGTGCAAAAAAGTGCCGCTCAGAGGTAAAACAACCCAATCCAAACCTTTGTTGAGCATCGTGTGCCTTTTAACGTCTGAAAAATCGTCGAACTTGCCGAAATGCAAATCATCACGAATTTGTTAATATTTTGTAGTGTGAAATATCCCAATGTCAGCCTGGATGTAGAAAAACGTTAAGGGGGCGGGGGGCGGAATCCAGTGACTGAATGAAGCCGGGATGCCATTCCTGTGTAAAATTTTTTAATACTCTTTAGGTATCTTTAAAATATTTCTTGCAAGTAATACGTGTTATATATTTTTGATTTTCTCCCTCCGATCTGGTTACTAGCATTCCCAGGGGTGAGTGGGGTTGGGGTGATTTTGCTTTATTTTTCGCATAGAGGAAACCGCTCGAAGAAGCCCGGATCTAGGAAATATAAAGGGAAGGGGGCAAGAGACTATATTTCCATTGCAGTGTAATATTTTTATCTTCGTTTTATAACGTAAAAATTTTCATGAAAAATGCGTGAAATATACACAAGTTGAATATTTTTTGGCCTCCATTACTTTTTACTAGTATTTTTTGGGGGAAACCCCCCTCAAACTTAGAGAAACGCCACTAGGAAAATTTTTAAGGAACCTTGGAAAAAATTCTCTATTTGGAAACGAAAGCATTCATTTCTAATGAGTAATGAAAAATTATATAATTAAGGAATCAAAAAATATCTTGATTAAAAAAACAAAAATATACATTTTTAATGAGTTGAGGCAAAATCATTTAGTTATGTACCTAAAAAACGGTTTGCGCAAAAATTGGAAAAAATATGCCAGATTTAGTATATTGATTATTTGTTTTATGACCCGTAAGTTTTTTGTGGTGAATTCGGGTTGGACGGGCCTGAAGGAAACCAATAGTTCGGTTTTTCGGTCTATTTCTCCTGCTAAAGTTCACTATTTATCCTTAAATTACCACTTACTTTTGGTCCTGATCTTTCTGGGTGTGATCGATTGCTGCTTCCTTTTTTGTCATCTAATTATTTTAACCACCCCAAAGGGCTCAGTCGGTAGCGCGCCAATCTCGTAATCTGCAGTTCCCAGGTTCGAGTCCCAGCTGGGTCAGCGTTGAGATTTATCTCCGCAAAATTCCCCGCACTGTCCACGCACGGTCAGTAGGAGACACCGATGGGCTTGGAAAGGCCGCCGTCCGTCGGATGGGACCGTGGCCCCGTGTGTGGGAGAGCCATACCCGGTGCACGTTAAAGAACACGCTGGATGGCCTTGACGGGAGGCTACCATCTGTCTCCCAACAGCTGTTCCAGTGGGTCCCCTCCCCCAACCTTCTCTGAGCCTTCCATGTGACCTGGCCATTTAGCCCATGGTGTGCAAAAAAGTGCCGCTCAGAGGTAAAACAACCCAACACCCAAAAGGGTAATAGGTAACCATGGTGTGTGTGTGTGGGGGGGGGGGAATCTTCACCAATACGTTTTCCGGATTCGAACAAAGAATCTCCAGTTGCCTTACCGGTACTTACAGGAGTAATTAGTTTCATCGCCTGCATATTTTAAATTGTTACGAATGTGTAATTCCGAAGTCTGAATAAAAGTGCCATAAAATCACAAGAATTGTTCGTCGTAAAAAAAGATGTTCTCTTAACTACAATTTGTGGTCCTTATCTCGGCCCTAACCATGAGAAATGGCGGCACGAAGGGACCAAATAAGCGCATGGATGGAATATTCCCAGGAACCTTTATCTGTCTGTTGATGTGTGTGTCATGTGCTGCCAGGGAATCCGGCCTCACGTGGCGGTGATTCTGTGTTGTGCATCCCGGACCTGGCTCCACCGGTGACCTGACGGGCTGACCTCGCGGAGGTCGTGCTGGGGCAGAGCGTGCAGTCGTGGCGCCGATGTCCGGGTACCGGTCGTGACTTACCCGGCATGCGCCAGTGGATGTGCGTCTGCCCCAGGCTCTTCTGTGGGATGGGGCATCTACCTGCTGCTGCGTCCATCGGGGGAGAAGCGCTCCTGCATTCGGAGAGGGAAGAATACTTTCGCCTGAAATCGACTCCTCCTTTATCGTCACCTAATCGAAGCAGCAGCCGGGATTGCCGAGAACTCTTCTTTGTGGTGCTAATTTAAGGGTGGATGGGGGTTGGGTTGGGTTGTTTTTCCTCTGAGCGGCACTTTTTGCACACCATGGGCTAAATGGCCAGGTCACATGGACCCCGAAGGCTCAGAGAAGGTTGGGGGAGGGGACCCACTGGAACGGTTGTTGGGAGACAGATGGTAGCCTCCCGTCAAGGCCATCCAGCGTGTTCTTTAACGTGCACGGGGTATGGCTCTCCCGCACACTGGGCCACGGCTTAACGTCGCATCCGACGGACGGCGGCCTTTTCAAGCCCATCGGTGTCCCCTACTGACCGTGGACAGGGCGGGGAATTTTGCGGAGATAAATCTCAACGCTGACCCAGCTGGGACTCGAACCTGGGAACTACAGATTACGAGCCTGACGCGCTACCGACTGAGCCACCCCGCCCCATCGATGGGGGTGACAGTTGTTCAAATGTTGAGAGTTGATGCCTCTAACTGAACAGTTTTTATTCACTGGGGACAAAAGGGGAGAGAAGAACCACTTCAAATTTGGGGGCGGGAGTGGCTCGGTCGGTAGCGTGCCAGGCTCGTAATCTGCAGTTCCCAGGTTCGAGTCCAAGCTGGGTCAGTGTTGAGATTTATCTCCGCAAAACTGTCCGCCCTCCCTGCGGTCAGTAGGGGACACTACTGGGCTTGGAAAGACCGCCGTCCGTCGGATGGGACGTAAATCCGTGGCTCCGTGTGCAGCTATACCCTGTGCACGCACGTTTAAGAACACGATGGATGGCCTTGACGGGAGACTACCATCTGTCTGCCAACAGCTGTTCCAGTGGGTCCCCTCCCTTCTCTCAGAACCTTCTCTGAGCCTTCGGGGGTCTTTGTGACCTGGCCATTTAGCCCATGGTGTGCAAAAAAGTGTCGCTCAGAAGTAAAAACAATCCAATCGAAAACTTCAAATTGGTTTTCAGCTCCATGCAATGTTGTTTCTTTATAAAAAAACTTTTTTTAATTATGTCGTGTTTTAATTATATAGATGTAGCTCAGGATAGACTTGCTTGGAGAACTAAATTGCACGGTTTGGTTGGACCTTCGTAGCCCATGGCTGCTTGAGGATGATGATGATGATCCATCCGTATGCATTAAACTTTTTTTTTTAACAGATAAATGGAAAATTCGTTTTGGTTTTGATAGGTGCTAATAAAATGTCAGCATTCTCATTTTTGAATCATCCATTAGTTTTAATTTCAACCATTTGAACACACGGTTAAGAACTTCTGAAATTTATGAACAAATGTTGTAGACAATCCATTTATTCTAAAAATTTGATATTTAGGTTATAGAATGGAGTGGTCGAGGGATTTACGTTGAACACGATTTGCTCCTCCCACCGGAGTGAGGGGGCGGGGCAATTTTTTAAACTCATTTAAACCAGCTGAGAAACTGTGACGTAATTTGAAACTTTGCCACTTTTTATTTACTTTGTCACAGTGGCTGTCTCGGGGGGGGGGGGGGCGTCAAAAAATTGCTCGTTGCCAAGGAGACAGAGAGAAACATTTTGCTCAATTTCAGTGAGATTCGTTTTTGAGAGTTTTTTTACTTCCCTTCCGCCCATGGGCGTCCGAAGAGGGGGGCAAACGGGGCATTTGCCCCCCGGGATCAAGTAAAAAATTCCACAAATTATAATCGTAACAATTTGCAAGAATTTGAAGAAATACAGTCGATCAAAAAAAGTATCCGAACAGTATGATTGATTATAGAATTCAGAAAAAATATCTGGAACGTGTACAGCAACTGCACACGCTCAATATTTCTGTGAGTGGGTCCACACGATCCAGGTTTTTGCGAGCTCACACGATTTAACGTAACACGAATTTAAACGTAATTAATCTATATGCATTATGTATGTATTTTTGTATTGATGCAATACTGTATTTTATAATCTACTCGTGAAAAAAAAAAACCTAAAAAAAATAAATAAAAATTTAGTGATGTAATTATTTGTCTCCAAGCTTTGCCCCCCCCCCCCCCCCCCCCGAAAAAATTTTCTGCGGACGCCCATGCTTCTGCACTTCCTCCCCCCTCCAAAAAAAAGGGGGGGAAGGGTTCCTGGAATCGCCCTGATTTCACTTTATAGTTTAGTTTTAACGTACGAATGTATTATAAAATATAATTTGTTTCTTCATTCTGATTAACTGGTATTAAGAGAGGACAGCTATTTCTTTGTAGAAGAAAAGCAAACTGGGGGTTTGGGTTGTTTTACCTCTGAGCGGCATTTTTTTTATACAATGGGATAAATAACCAAGTGCTTTCAAACTTGGGTAGGGAAAGAGATCCTCTGGACTGTGGTTAGGAGGTAGAAAAAAGCCTCATACAGGTCTAAGGTTACAGTTGGGTTGGGTTGTTTTACCTCTGAGCGGCACTTTTTTGCACACCATGGGCTAAATGGCCAGGTCACAAGGACCCCGAAGGCTCAGAGAAGGTTTGGGGGAGGGGATCCACTGGAACAGCTGTTGGGAGACAGATGGTAGTCTCCCGTCAAGGCCATCCAGCGTGTTCTTTAACGAGCACAGGGTATGTCACTCTCTCTATATGGGGCGGGGGTGGCTCAGTCGGTAGCGTGCCAGGCTCGTAATCTGTAGTTCCCAGGTTCGAGTCCCAGCTGGGTCAGCGTTGAGAAGCCACGGTCAGTAGGGGACACCGATGGGCTTGGAAAGGCCGCCGTCTGTCGGATGGGGCGTTAAGCCGTGGCCCCGTGTGCGGGAGAGCCATACCCTGTGCACGTTAAAGAACACGCTGGATGGCCTTGACGGGAGGCTACCATCTGTCTCCCAACAGCTGTTCCAGTGGGTCCCCTCCCCCAACCTTCTCTGAGCCTTCGGGGTTCTTGTGACCTGGCCATTTAGTCCAATGTGTGCAAAAAAGTGCCGCTCAGAGGTAAAACAACCCAACTCTCTCTATCGCATACGGAACCACGGTTTAACGTCCCATCCGACGGACGGCGGCCTTTCCAAGCCCAGCGGTATCCCCTACTAACCGTGGGCAGGGCGGGAAATTTTGTGGAGGTAAATCTCAACGCTGACCCAGCTGGGACTCGATCCTGGGAATTAGAGATTACGAGCCTGGCGCGTTACCGACTGAGCCGCTCCCGCCCGCAACGCTCCTACCCTTGCCCCATAAAGTTCCTACAGGTTAAAGGACAAACAGGACGCTTTTTACTGCACACCAGCTCACGGCTTTACGTCCCATTGGACGGACGACGGCCTTTTCAAGTCCATCTCTGTTCCCTTTCACTCCGAGGGCAGGTGGCGGTTTATCCGAGATAAATCTCAACTCTGGCACATTTCGGACCCGAACCTGGTAACTGCAGATTACGACCCTGGCACGCTACCGACTGAGCCAATCCCGCCCGCAACGCAGCCTGAAAGTAAAATTCACTAACGCATAGTCTTTAATTCCTTGCGGACGACACAGTAGCATCTTATAACTAAGGAATTTGAGTCTAGATCTCCCAACCATTTCCTTATTCTAACACAACCAATGCAATTAGCTAGGCTAACACTTCTCTGTCCTATATTCTAACGGTTTAGTTCCGTTTGCATATAAATGTTACGAAGATCCCGTTTCTTTCGACGTCAAACCGAGTTTCAAGGTTTTGTTCCTGTATGCTAATCAATTTGCGTAAAAAACCCAACCGGTTTGGTTGAGAATAATTTTTTTGATCAACGCCTGACTTCAAGGTGAAGATATTGTTGTGTTGAATGGATGGACTGAGTTCCAACTGCCAGGTTTTTACACTGCCCACGATTGGAGTTGCATCAGTTGTATATCACTTATTATGTGACTTATGTATCACTTTCATATACAGACTATTGTTTCATGAGTTCCATGTCTACAGGACATATCCCGTGATTCTTTACTACAGACTATTATGTTTAAATAGACAAGCAAAAAACTTGACTTTTTTTCTGAGCATATATAGGGAGAGAAAATATTATTTAAAAATATTTAAATGCATGATTATAAATCCAATCAAGCACAGTGGTAATATCAATAGTTATTTATGTACTTCGTCTTTAATAAGTGATTAAATTCAATGCCTGTGGCTGAGACGTTAGGGCTAGTAACTTAAGAAACTTCTAACATAACCTCCATGAGCGTCGGCATGGGTAGTAAGAGGAGAGGTCCCCCCCGGGGGGGGGGGAATTACGCCTAAAAATTCGCAAATCTTACTAAAATTTAGACCTTAGTTATGCCACTTTCCTACTCCTAGAAGCGGGGGTGGCTCAGTCGGTAGCACGCCAGGCTCGTAATCTGCAGTTCCCAGGTTCGAGTCCCAGCTGGGTCAGCGTTGAGATTTATCTCCTCAAATATTCCCTGCCCTACCTACAGTCAGTAGGAAACACCGATGGGCTTGGAAAGGCCGCCGTCCGTCGGATGGGATGTTAAGCCGTTGCCCCGTGTGCGGTAGAGCCATGCCTTGTACTCGTTAAAGAACACGCTGGATGGCCTTGACGGGAGGCTATCATCTGTCTTCCAACAGAGACTGGAACAATACAGTGGGCCTCCTCCCCCAATCTTCTCTGAGCCTTCGGAATCCATGTGACCTGGCCATTTAGCTCATGGTGTGCAAAAAAGTGCCGTTCAGAGATAAAACAACCCAACCCTACTCCTACCTATAAAGCAGGTCCCATGCCAGAGTCAAAATTAACACAAACTACTCCAATATTCATAAGGTAACCCAAGGACTAGCTCAAGGATCCATTTTATCACCCATTTTATTTAACTTATATTTATATGATATACATAAAATATTTGATAAAAACTTCAATTATACAAGCTATGCTGATGATTTGACATTCTGGACTTCTGATAAAAATGAGTATGATATTCAACAAAAAACTCAAAAACAACTCAACAAACTTATCTTATATTGCAATAAATGGAACTTAAAGATCAATATCCAAAAAACTTATTGTATCCATTTTTACAGAAACAGATATATTTACCCAAAATTCATATTAAAAATTAATAATAATATTATCACTCAAGTTAATCAATGCAAATTACTTGGATTTCATTTGGACTCTAAACTTAATTGGAATTTACACCTAGAACATGCTTTTAACTCAGGATCCAAATTACTCAATATATTCAAATATTTTGCTTTTAAAAAAGATGGCACTTCTCCACAAACTTTATTAACTTTATATAAAAACTTAATTAGAACTAAAATAGAATATGGTCTAGAATTAATTGATTTTCCTAGCCCACCTAAACTTAAAAAACTAAATGTTATACAAAATAAATGCTTAAAGATTGCCTTGGGTCTCCCCAGTTTTTGCCCCACACTCTCACTTTTGGCAGAAACTGCTTTTTCAAATTTTGAGATCAGACATTCCATTTTAATCTTGAAATATTATATTAGACTTCATCTTAAATTATATGATCATCCCTTTTACCTAAAATATAAAAGACTACCATTTTATAAAATCTTAAAAGATAAACCCATCCTATTTAATTATTTTAATAAATTTCAGAATGAAGATCTCAAAGGAGATTGTACAGAAAACTTTGCATTCTGGTGCTCTGTTCCACCTAACTTTTACACTGAGATTCCCCTTTTAAATACTAAAAAAGACACCTCAATCGAAGTCATTTTACAACTTTTTTATAGTTTTAAACAAGAAAATTTTAATAATTTTTTAGAAATTTATACAGATGGATCTTTCTTACAAGACTCAGGATCTGCTACAGCTGCAGCTTATATTCCTTCACTCAATACATCTATGAGCTTTAAATTACCAAACTATACTCCTATTTTACATGCTGAAATTTTTGCTATCCTTGCTGTATTTCAGTGGCTTTTACTAAACATTAAAAATCATTCAATTGTCATATATATTGACTCAAAAGGAGCAATACAAACTTTAAAACAACACCCTTCAAACACAGACTATCCTTATTATATTTATACACTTTTAAAATTAAATACTGAAAACTTAAAGAGAAATAATAATAAAATTACGCTAAGCTGGATTCCAGGACATTCTGGAATCAAAGAAAATGAAGAAGTGGACAATATTGCAAAATTAGCTCACAACTTAAACACTTTTACTCCAATACATAATTTTTATGCTCGTACTAAAAAAGAGATAAAAAACTTAGAATTTACCATGTTAGAAAAATATTTTCAAACAAATTCACTTCTTAAACCAAACTTTAGATATTTCCTTTCCAATAAAATTAATCATACCTTAAATTTTTCATTCAAAAGACAAGAAATTAGAATTCTTATGCGTCTAAGAACTGATACTATCATGCTAAACAAATCTAAATTTTTATTAAAAATAACTAATAGTCCAAATTGTTCTTTATGCAATTTAAAAGAAAACTCTACTCATTTAATATTAAATTGTGATAAATTCATATCACAAAGGGAAAAATTTTTTTTGGAGCTTGAAAAACTAGGAATTACTGATTTTACTTTAAACTCAATCTTAAACTACCCAATATTATCCACTCAAATAAAAATTTATCGCCTCTTACTTGATTTCCTCCAGGATACAAATATATGGTCCAAAATATAAAATTAAAAAAAAAAAAAAAAAATTATATAATATAAAAAAAATATATATATATAAAAAAAGAAAAATATAAAAAAAAAATATATATATATAAAAAAAAACATAAAAAATAAAAAATACAAAAAAAAGAATATTTAAAAAAAAAAAAAATTTTTTCTTTTAAAAAAAAAGAGTTAAAAAAAAAGAGAGTTAAAAAAAAAAACTTAGTGAAACATAATTTTTCTGGGAAAGCCTGAACAAGGACCTCCCAATTTTTGTGACGTTACTACTACTACTACTGCCTTATCGGAAGCTGTTTTCGGTATTTGCGAATCGAATCGTTTTTCTCTAGCCCTTCAGTGATGTGGCCCTATATTTAGTAGAGATCTGTTTTTTTTTTCACATGTCTCCAAGGGGCGGGGTTGGCTCAGTCGGTAGGTCGAGAAGCTCGTAATCTGTAGTTACCAGGTTCGAATTCCACGTGGCAGCAAAACTTCCCTCCTTTCACTCGGTGAGTAGGAGACAGTGATGGGTTTTGAGTTGTTGGGTTGTTTTACCTCTGAGCGGCACTTTTTTGCACACCATGGGCTAAATGGCCAGGTCACAATGACCCCGAAGGCTCAGAGAAGGTTGGGGGAGGGGACCCACTGGAACAGCTGTTGGGAGACAGATGGTATACTCTCGTCAAGGCCATCCAGCGTGTTCTTTAACGTGCACAGGGTATGGCTCTCCCGCACACGGGGCCACGGCTTAACGTCCCATCAGATGGAATGCGGTCTTTCCAAGCCCATCGGTGTCCCCTACTGACCGTGGGCAGGGCGGGAAATTTTGCGGAGATAAATCTCAACGCTGACCCAGCTGGGACTCGAACCTGGGAACTACAGATTACGAGTCTGGCGCGCTACCGACTGAGCCACCCCCGCCCCTGATGGGTTTTGAAAGGCCCTTGTCCACAGGATAGGGGCGTTAACAAATTGGCTGAATTTCATTTGGCAGTGGCCCCGTATGTCAGAGGGCCATACTCTGTGCACATTGAAGAACACACTGATGGCCTTGACTGGAGGCTTTCATCTGTCTCCTAACAGCTGTCCAGTGGTCTTCTTCCGCCAACCTTCTCTGTTCCCTCGGGGTCCTTGAGATCTGGCCATTTAGCCCACTGTGCGCAAAAAAATAGTCCTTCTCAGAGGTAAAACAGTCCAACTGATATATCTCTGTAATTCGTACAAACCCCTGCAGCCTTGACGTCAAATTGTTCTGAGCTAAATATTTTAAAAGCTTCTGAAATTCTGTTTGTTTCGTCTTCACAGAGGAAGTTTTGTTTATACTTTTTAAATGTCCTACGTCACTGAAGTATTAATTAGCATATGATAATAAATAAGTGGTTTTGATCTTTTCTGTTTCCATGAGTTTTTGTATGTTTTTTAAGCATTCTTTTCTGATGTCTTTCTTTCAGCCACGGAAATAAAGAATGTTTCTCTTGCCGAGGCATCAAGCTATGCGTGGATTGGTTTCGATCCCGTGGACATAGCAGCATCACAGTATTCGTTCCCCGATGGAGGAAGGAGGTTTCACGGCCGGATGCTCCAATCAAAGGTAAATGTTGATCCCTTCCCATTAGTTATCAAATCCTTAACATTAAGAGTTGTTGGGTTGTTTTACCTCTGAACGGCACTTTTTTGCACACCATGGGCTAAATGGCCAGGTCACATGGACCCCGAAGGTTCAGAGAAGGTTGGGGGAGGGGACCCACTGGAACAGCTGTTGGGAGACAGATGGTAGCCTCCCGTCAAGGCCATTCAGCGTGTTCTTTAACGTGCACAGGGTATGACTCTCCCGTACACGGGGCCACGGCTTAACGTCCCATCCGACGGACGGCGGCCTTTCCAAGCCCATCGGTGTCCCCTACTGACCGTGGACAGGGCGGGGAATTTTGCGGAGATAAATCTCAACGCTGACCCAGCTGGGACTCGAACCTGGGAACTACAGATAACGAGCCTGGCGCGCTACCGACTGAGCCACCCCCGCCCCCTTAACACTAAGAGCTAATCCGCATGGAGTAATAAAGCAAACAATCATTATCAACCCGGAATTCGAACACAAACAGCTGCAGAATGTCAACTTAAGGGGTCGAAAGAGCCAGAGTCCAGTTCCCAAGGTGACTAAAAGTTTCACATTTGCGGCTAGAAATTCACTATATTATGACGATTTGGCAAACAGGCACCAAAACTTGGTTTAAAAATTTTTGGCTAGGTACTATGGTTTTCAAATTTTCATTATTCTTGGGCAGTCGCAAAGTGCTATTGAGATGGCGGTGACGTTTCACTTGCCTCGAGACTTAACTCTAAACCGGTATCCTATCTGGTATTCATAAAAAGTTTTGTTCTCTTTTCTGGTCTTATAAGTTTAATTACTTATTAGTTAGGTTCGTTTTATATGTGAAAATAATAATATTCTTAGTACAGAATAGCCCAAAAGTCGTTGTTCATCTCTGCATATTCCATGCCAAGGCGTGAAATTCAGCCACCTTGTTAATACGTAGAATTTGGTGTACGTGAGATTTGATACTCGTGGTAACCTTGAATCTTGTTGGCCCTTTCACGTGCCCCAACCCACACCTGAGGCATTTGCGTTCTTGTAAGCCACTTGTTATTGAGAAGAAAGTCGATTCGTTTCCTTCTAAGATGAGTTTTTTTTTCAGTTCAAGAACAAGTTTATTTTTTGATCGAGCATGAGGTTTATAAGGCAGGTGAATTTACTTAAGTTAGCCAGGATTGGAAGAAGTTTACTAAGAGTGACTTTCCTCATTGTAACAGTGTTTTGGAATTAACTCGCAATTTTCGTTTAAAGACATTTGGATGCATATCTGCGTTTTTTTTTTCTTCAGTTTTGTTGTAAAGGTAGAATTCTATTCTTGACAATTCTTCGCAATTTTCAGCCTGACATTCCCAGATTCGATTCAAAACCAATTCAATCCCAATTGTGTCTGCGTTGATAAAAATTCAATCCCATGTGTGCCTGCGTTGATAAAAATTCAATCCCAATTGTGTCTGCGTTGATAAAAATTCAATCCCAATTGTGTCTGCGTTGATAAAAATTCAATCCGAATTGTGTCTGCGTTGATAAAAATTCAATCCCAATTGTGTCTGTGTTGATAAAAATTCAATCCCATGTGTGCCTGCGTTGATAAAAATTCAATCCCAATTGTGTCTGCGTTGATAAAAATTCAATCCCAATTGTGTCTGCGTTGATAAAAATTCAATCCCAATTGTGTCTGCGTTGATAAAAATTTAATTCCATGTTTGCCTGCGTTGATAAAAATTCAATCCCATGTGTGCCTGCGTTGATAAAAATTCAATCCCAATTGTGTCTGCGTTGATAAAAATTCAATCCCAATTGTGTCTGCGTTGATAAAAATTCAATCCGAATTGTGTCTGCGTTGATAAAAATTTAATTCCATGTTTGCCTGCGTTGATAAAAATTCAATCCCATGTGTGCCTGCGTTGATAAAAATTCAATCCCAATTGTGTCTGCGTTGATAAACATTCATTCCCAATTGTGTCTGCGCTGATAAAAATTCAATCCCAATTGTGTCTGCGTTGATAAAAATTCATTCCCAATTGTGTCTGCGTTGATAAAAATTCATTCCCAATTGTGTCTGCGTTGATAAACATTTATTCCCAATTGTGTCTGCGTTGATAAACATTCAATCCCAATTGTGTCTGCATTGATAAACATTCAATCCCAATTGTGTCTGCGTTGATAAAAATTCAATCCCAATTGTGTCTGCGTTGATAAAAATTCAATCCCAATTGTGTCTGCGTTGATAAAAATTCAATCCCATGTGTGCCTGCGTTGATAAAAATTCAATCCCAATTGTGTCTGCGTTGATAAAAATTCAATCCGAATTGTGTCTGCGTTGATAAAAATTCAATCCCAATTGTGTCTGCGTTGATAAAAATTCAATCCCAATTGTGTCTGCGTTGATAAAAATTCAATCCCAATTGTGTCTGCGTTGATAAAAATTCAATCCCATGTGTGCCTGCGTTGATAAAAATTCAATCCCAATTGTGTCTGCGTTGATAAAAATTCAATCCCAATTGTGTCTGCGTTGATAAAAATTCAATCCCAATTGTGTCTGCGTTGATAAAAATTCAATCCCAATTGTGTCTGTGTTGATAAAAATTCGATCCCATGTGTGCCTGCGTTGATAAAAATTCAATCCCAATTGTGTCTGCGTTGATAAAAATTCAATCCCAATTGTGTCTGCGTTGATAAAAATTCAATCCCAATTGTGTCTGCATTGATAAAAATTCAATCCCAATTGTGTCTGCGTTGATAAAAATTTAATTCCATGTTTGCCTGCGTTGATAAAAATTCAATTCCATGTTTGCCTGCGTTGATAAAAATTCAATCCCATGTGTGCCTGCGTTGATAAAAATTCAATCCCAATTGTGTCTGCGTTGATAAAAATTCAATCCCAATTGTGTCTGCGTTGATAAAAATTCAATCCGAATTGTGTCTGCGTTGATAAAAATTTAATTCCATGTTTGCCTGCGTTGATAAAAATTCAATCCCATGTGTGCCTGCGTTGATAAAAATTCAATCCCAATTGTGTCTGCGTTGATAAAAATTCAATCCCAATTGTGTCTGCGTTGATAAAAATTCAATCCGAATTGTGTCTGCGTTGATAAAAATTCAATCCCAATTGTGTCTGCGTTGATAAAAATTCAATCCCATGTGTGCCTGCATTGATAAAAATTCAATCCCAATTGTGTCTGCGTTGATAAAAATTCAATCCCAATTGTGTCTGCGTTGATAAAAATTCAATCCGAATTGTGTCTGCGTTGATAAAAATTTAATTCCATGTTTGCCTGCGTTGATAAAAATTCAATCCCATGTGTGCCTGCGTTGATAAAAATTCAATCCCAATTGTGTCTGCGTTGATAAAAATTCAATCCCAATTGTGTCTGCGTTGATAAAAATTCAATCCGAATTGTGTCTGCGTTGATAAAAATTCAATCCCAATTGTGTCTGCGTTGATAAAAATTCAATCCCAATTGTGTCTGCGTTGATAAAAATTCAATCCCAATTGTGTCTGTGTTGATAAAAATTCAATCCCAATTGTGTCTGCGTTGATAAAAATTCAATCCCAATTGTGTCTGCGTTGATAAAAATTCAATCCCATTTGTGTCTGCGTTGATAAAAATTCAATCCCAATTGTGTCTGCGTTGATAAAAATTCAATCCCATTTGTGTCTGCGTTGATAAAAATTCAATCCCAATTGTGTCTGCGTTGATAAAAATTCAATCCCATTTGTGTCTGCGTTGATAAAAATTCAATCCCATTTGTGTCTGCGTTGATAAAAATTCAATCCCAATTGTGTCTGCGTTGATAAACATTCATTCCCAATTGTGTCTGCGCTGATAAAAATTCAATCCCAATTGTGTCTGCGTTGATAAAAATTCATTCCCAATTGTGTCTGCGTTGATAAAAATTCATTCCCAATTGTGTCTGCGTTGATAAACATTTATTCCCAATTGTGTCTGCGTTGATAAACATTCAATCCCAATTGTGTCTGCATTGATAAACATTCAATCCCAATTGTGTCTGCGTTGATAAAAATTCAATCCCAATTGTGTCTGCGTTGATAAAAATTCAATCCCAATTGTGTCTGCGTTGATAAAAATTCAATCCCATGTGTGCCTGCGTTGATAAAAATTCAATCCCAATTGTGTCTGCGTTGATAAAAATTCAATCCGAATTGTGTCTGCGTTGATAAAAATTCAATCCCAATTGTGTCTGCGTTGATAAAAATTCAATCCCAATTGTGTCTGCGTTGATAAAAATTCAATCCCAATTGTGTCTGCGTTGATAAAAATTCAATCCCATGTGTGCCTGCGTTGATAAAAATTCAATCCCAATTGTGTCTGCGTTGATAAAAATTCAATCCCAATTGTGTCTGCGTTGATAAAAATTCAATCCCAATTGTGTCTGCGTTGATAAAAATTCAATCCCAATTGTGTCTGTGTTGATAAAAATTCGATCCCATGTGTGCCTGCGTTGATAAAAATTCAATCCCAATTGTGTCTGCGTTGATAAAAATTCAATCCCAATTGTGTCTGCGTTGATAAAAATTCAATCCCAATTGTGTCTGCATTGATAAAAATTCAATCCCAATTGTGTCTGCGTTGATAAAAATTTAATTCCATGTTTGCCTGCGTTGATAAAAATTCAATTCCATGTTTGCCTGCGTTGATAAAAATTCAATCCCATGTGTGCCTGCGTTGATAAAAATTCAATCCCAATTGTGTCTGCGTTGATAAAAATTCAATCCCAATTGTGTCTGCGTTGATAAAAATTCAATCCCAATTGTGTCTGCGTTGATAAAAATTCAATCCGAATTGTGTCTGCGTTGATAAAAATTCAATCCCAATTGTGTCTGCGTTGATAAAAATTCAATCCCATGTGTGCCTGCGTTGATAAAAATTCAATCCCAATTGTGTCTGCGTTGATAAAAATTCAATCCCAATTGTGTCTGCGTTGATAAAAATTCAATCCGAATTGTGTCTGCGTTGATAAAAATTTAATTCCATGTTTGCCTGCGTTGATAAAAATTCAATCCCATGTGTGCCTGCGTTGATAAAAATTCAATCCCAATTGTGTCTGCGTTGATAAAAATTCAATCCCAATTGTGTCTGCGTTGATAAAAATTCAATCCGAATTGTGTCTGCGTTGATAAAAATTCAATCCCAATTGTGTCTGTGTTGATAAAAATTCAATCCCATGTGTGCCTGCGTTGATAAAAATTCAATCCCAATTGTGTCTGCGTTGATAAAAATTCAATCCCAATTGTGTCTGTGTTGATAAAAATTCAATCCCAATTGTGTCTGCGTTGATAAAAATTCAATCCCAATTGTGTCTGCGTTGATAAAAATTCAATCCCATGTGTGCCTGCGTTGATAAAAATTCAATCCCAATTGTGTCTGCGTTGATAAAAATTCAATCCCAATTGTGTCTGCGTTGATAAAAATTCAATCCCAATTGTGTCTGCGTTGATAAAAATTCAATCCCAATTGTGTCTGCGTTGATAAAAATTCATTCCCAATTGTGTCTGCGTTGATAAACATTCATTCCCAATTGTGTCTGCGTTGATAAACATTCAATCCCAATTGTGTCTGCGTTGATAAACATTCAATCCCAATTTGTCTGCGTTGATAAAAATTCAATCCCAATTGTGTCTGCGTTGATAAAAATTCAATCCCAATTGTGTCTGCGTTGATAAAAATTCAATCCCAATTGTGTCTGCGTTGATAAAAATTCAATCCCAATTGTGTCTGCGTTGATAAAAATTCAATCCCAATTGTGTCTGCGTTGATAAAAATTCAATCCCAATTGTGTCTGCGTTGATAAAAATTCAATCCCAATTGTGTCTGCGTTGATAAAAATTCAATCCCATTTGTGTCTGCGTTGATAAAAATTCATTCCCAATTGTGTCTGCGTTGATAAACATTCATTCCCAATTGTGTCTGCGTTGATAAACATTCAATCCCAATTGTGTCTGCGTTGATAAACATTCAATCCCAATTTGTCTGCGTTGATAAAAATTCAATCCCAATTGTGTCTGCGTTGATAAAAATTCAATCCCAATTGTGTCTGCGTTGATAAAAATTCAATCCCAATTGTGTCTGCGTTGATAAAAATTCAATCCCAATTGTGTCTGCGTTGATAAAAATTCAATCCCAATTGTGTCTGCGTTGATAAAAATTCATTCCCAATTGTGTCTGCGTTGATAAACATTCATTCCCAATTGTGTCTGCGTTGATAAACATTCAATCCCAATTGTGTCTGCGTTGATAAACATTCAATCCCAATTTGTCTGCGTTGATAAAAATTCAATCCCAATTGTGTCTGCGTTGATAAAAATTCAATCCCAATTGTGTCTGCGTTGATAAAAATTCAATCCGAATTGTGTCTGCGTTGATAAAAATTCAATCCCAATTGTGTCTGCGTTGATAAAAATTCAATCCCAATTGTGTCTGCGTTGATAAAAATTCAATCCCATTTGTGTCTGCGTTGATAAAAATTCAATCCCAATTGTGTCTGCGTTGATAAAAATTCAATCCGAATTGTGTCTGCGTTGATAAAAATTCAATCCCATTTGTGTCTGCGTTGATAAATATTCAATCCCATTTGTGTCTGCGTTGATATTTATTCCCGTTAACCCCTGACCCTGCCCCTCAGTGAGAAAGGAGAAGCAGATGTTCTTGAAAGGCAGCGGTCTGTTTGATGGGATGTTAAGCCAAACTCAGTGCACTTTAAAGAACCCTCTAAATGGCTTTCACAGGAGGCTTTCGTCCCCTAACAGTTGTCCATTGGATCCCTTAACCAGCTCTGATCCCTTGGAGTTCTGACACATGGCCAGTTAGCCGACTTAATGCAAAAACAGCGCCTTTATAAAGTAAAACAATCCAACCTCAATTTCATTGGTTATGGAACATCTAAGATCAGTTTCTGGATTTAACAAAATTCAATCTCAAGTTTCTTTCTTGAGAGTCTGTTTCAGGGTTCTTTGAACTCCAAAAATTGTTTTCCGCAATTCCATTCGTTTCTGTTGGCCTCTAGCGCTTAAACAGTTTGATTTTGAGATATCTCTGCTCATAACTGAAATCCTGCGAATATGAATCCTGTGGATAATAATAATAATAAAGGGTGCTTGTCATAAATAGATTTTGCAAAATGATCCAGGTGATGTTCATGACATTTTGCGTTTTCATAATGGGTTGGCTCGTTTTACTTTTGAGTGGCAATTTTCCGTACACAGTGGGCTAAATGGCCAGGTAACAAGGACCCCTTGGTCTCAGAGAAAGTGTGGGGAAGGGAATCCGCTAGGGAGCTGTTAGGAGACCAATGATAGTCTCCCGTCACGGCCAACCCCCCCCCCCCCAAAAAAAAAAAAAAATCGCCGTAATATATCACTATTTTAAGAGATTTTGTATAAGGCTGAATTGATTTTTCTTTAGAAATCTCAACCAATTGGCTGGTTAATTTTCAGTCAACTCTATTCACATGGTAACATATATAAAATTTGTATTTTTTTTTTTTCGGACTTTTTTCCTGGCATAAATATTGTAGTTTAAATTACTAAAGTTTGCTTTCTAATAATATGCTCTCCAGGAATTTAGTTTCAGGTCTGAGAATGAGACTTGAGCAGGATTTCACAATTACTAAAATATTCCACCTAAAAAGAAAGGACAAAATGATATTCTATAGGGAATAAAATTTCCTAGTTGTTTCCAAAATCTATTATTTGTGCCGGACATGTACTATGGGGCTGTAATAAAATCATACAAACACATCTGTTTTGGATTTCAAAGAAGATAGACAAGTTTGAGAATTCGTATAAGAAAACCAGATTTCCAGACCCCCTGGTCCCCCCCTGCATTCCCCCAACCTTTTTTGAGCCTTCGGGTCTTTGTGACCTGGCCATTTAGCTCGTTGTGCGCGAAAAAAATATGCAGTTCAGAGGTTAAACATCCCAACATATCAACTCTGTACCAACTGAATCAACTCCTGGCCTACGAGTTAAACAGATTACAATTTGTATTTATTAACACTATGCCAATGTACAGTCGCGCAAAAAAATATCCGAACACTATGGTTGATTACAGAATTCAGAAAAAATATCTGGCAACGATTTTTTCAGAAATTAGTGATCTGGCAACCTTCGTGTCACGTGATTACAGAATTCAGGAAAAATATCTGCAGCGTGTACAGCAACTGTACACGCTCCAGTTTTACCGTTCACAGCAAACTGGAGCGTGTGCAGTAACTGCACACGCTCCAGTTTGCTGTGAACGGTAACTGCACACGCTCAATATTTCCGTGAGTGAGCCCACACGATCTAGTATCAAAATAACACGATCACCTACAGTCGCTCAGAAAAAGTATCCGAACACTATGGATGATTACAGAATTCAGAAAAAATATCTGGCAACGATTTTTTTAGAAATTAGTGATCTGGCAATCGTGTCACGTGACACGAATGTTGCCAGATCACTAATTTCTAAAAAAAATCGTTGCCAGATTTTTTTTCTGAATTCTGTAATCAACCATAGTGTTCGGATACTTTTTTGAGCGACTGTACGTCTATAAGAAAGTTTTTGCAGTGTATGTTGTTGTATTCTAATAAGAGATGGAATAACGAAGAATTTAATCAACGGCATCCTCTTTGCAGACAATTTGTTGTTGAGGAGATAATTTCAGTTCTAAGAAAATTTCGAAAATGGCATTAATTGTACATCTCTGTAACGAGATGAAACTACAATGTTTCTTTTCCTTAATACTATTCTGTGAAATTCCTTAACTTAGGGTTAAGGACCTTCATTAGTCTCTTTATGAGATGCAAGTGTCTAACATCAGTTTGTATACTCTGCAGATCAGGAGATTTTGGCCCAGCTGGAGAAAGAGAGGATGTTGGTGTTCACCCCGTCCAGACACGTGGGAGGACGACGCATGGTGTGCTATGACGACCGCTACATCCTAAGGTTGGCCGTGGACATGGACGGCATCGTCGTCTCTAACGATAACTATCGTGATCTGGCCAATGAGAATCCGGAGTTTAAAAAGATCATCGAGGACAGACTGCTCATGTACTCCTTTGTCAATGACAGGTGAGGCGGATTTATCGTTAGTTCTTCCATGTGGGCTGCATTACAGTTGGCAGAAATGGTTAAGATTCAAAACATAGAAATAAGAAGAATGAAATAATCAGTTAAGAATATTCATCTGAAAAAATTATCGCAGATGCGGTGAATCGAACTCGCAACTCTCTAGATACATGCCAGAGTGCTTTACCGTTGAACCACGCATCAGATGCTAATAATCCTCCAGAATAAGACCTATAAATCTTTCACTGAAATGTGGCGGATCTTGGGCCATCTATACTTCAGAAGAGGCAACTTTTTCCAATTGTTGCTGATGATTTGAATGTTAATGAGGTGGTGGGGCGGGGATGGCTCAGTCGGTAGCGCGCCAGGCTCGTAATCTGTAGTTCCCAGGTTCGAGTCCCAGCTGTGCCAGCGTTGATATTTATCTCCGCAAAATTCCCCGCCCTGCCCACGGTCAGTAGAGGACACCGATGGGTTTGGAAAGACCGCCGTCCGTCGGATGGGACGTTAAGCCGTGGCCCCGTGTGTGGGAGAGCCATACCCTGTGCACGTTAAAGAACACACTGGATGGCCTTGACGGGAGGCTACCATCTGTCTCCCAACAGCTGTTCCAGTGGGTCCCCTCCCCCAACCTTCTCTGAACATTCGGGGGCTCTGTGACCTGGCCATTTAGCCCATGGTGTGCAAAAAAGTGCCGCTCAGAGGTAAAACAACCCAACCCAGTTATTGATATGTATGGATTGCAACTTGCAAAAAATATGCACGGTATCTAATCAGAATCTAAATATGTCACTATCACTATCTAAATATGTTATTCGACAAAGTGAGAACATATGAGACTCACAAGGGAAGACCTCAAGAGGAAGACAATAGAAATTCCACTCTTTATCCTTGATTAGAATTGGGATTCCTTTCTCCCCTGTGATAGGAATGGCTCAGTCGGTAGCGTGCCAGGCTCGTAATCTGCAGTTCCGAGGTTCGAATCCCGCCTGGCCCAGCGTTGAGATTTATCTCCTCAAAACTCCTCGGTCAGTAAAGGACACCAATGAGCTTGGAAAGGACGCCGTCCGTCGGATGGTACGTAGAACCGTGGCTTCGTGTGCTGGAGTGCCATACCCTATGTACGTTAAAGAATACACGGGATGACTTTGACGGGAGGCTATAGTTTAGTCTCCATCTGTCTCCTAACAGCTGTCCAGTGCGTCCCCTTCCCCCAACCTTTTCTGAGCTCTTGGGGTCTTTGTGACCCATTGTGTGCAAAAAAAAGCGCCGTTCAGAGATAAAACAACCCAATTCTTTGATGCCTTTACCTTAACACGCTGAGCAAAGATACGTGTAGTTACGGAAAACTCGAGAGAGAACGAAGATTCTCAAATTACTAAAATAACATTTCGATGGTTTATATCTCTTCTCACAGTTGCTTGTCAACTAAATTTGGCCAGTCATCTATTATTTAACAGTAAAGGAACTCCTTTCCCAATAACAGCGACCTTAGTTATTTCGCATTCCTGTAGGTTAGAGCGTTCTCTGTCGTGACTGAGGTCTGCTGCATCCTCCGCAACAGGATTGGGAGACGTCTTCTCTCTGTGGGGTGAAGCGAAGGGGGCAGAGGCCGCGATGCTCGCTTCAAGGTCGTGCAGCTCACGTGCTTCTGACCCCTCCCCCCCAGCCTCAGTATCTCTCTGGTGCGCTCGCCTCTTCCCACCCCGTCAGGTGGGTTACTTTCTGCAAATGAGATGGTGGCTCGGGTGTAAACAACTTGCAAGAGATACAGGTTGTAATTCCGATAAGGAGGACATTTTTAATGAATGGGATGCTTTCTTCACAAGGCACTGACTGCAGGTTTTGCTCATTCATTGATACACTTATTTCAGCCTTGCAAAATATTAGAATATCGCCCAATGGTTTAGTGGGTGCTGCACTTTAACCACAATTTCAGACAGTCAGGAAGAGTTGTTTATGTAATTATCTGACGAAATGCGGCTTTTAATATTTGTTTTCTAATAACTCTTTTTCATTTTCTGAATTATTTTATAATTTTTTAGATTCTAGGCACTTTTATGTAGTGTGGCTAATGTTTAATGTTTGGTACAAAGCAAAAGAGCCTGGGCTCAAATTTCGCGTAAGGCATGGATGATTGTGCTGTTTTTCCTACCATATTTCTCAGACCAAACCGAATTTTCAGAACACACGCACCAAAACTTTTAATTTTTCCGTAGTTTCTGCATTATTCAAATTTACTATTACTCTTCTTTAGGGTAACAGTAAATCCCGAAAGGAACTCTACTTTCCCCTAGGGGAAGTTTTAGAAGTTTGTTGGGGAATTTTCTTTAGTTTTTCTGTGGAAATAGACTAAATAGAATATCGAGTACTTCTTAAATTAATATATTATCCATGTTTTATGTCGACAGAAAAACCTTTAAAAATTCATGAATCAAACTACTCATAAATTCATATACAAGATAAATATTTCTTTGACTAGTTATAGAGGATGGAGATGACTCAGTCAGCAGAACACTAGACTCGTGATCTGCAATTCCCAGGTTCGAGTTTCACCCGTGCGAGAGTTGAGATTTATCTCTGCAAAATCCCCCACCTCTGCCCTCAGTCAGTAGGGAATACTGATGGGCTTGGAAAGGTTGTCATCTGTCAGATGGGACATTAATCCGTGGCCTGTATGTGGGAGAGCCATACCTTGTGCATATTAAAGAACACACTGGATGGCTTGACAGTAAGCTACCATCTGTCTCCTAACAGCTGTCAGTGAGTCCCCTCAACATTCTCTGAGTCCTAGGGAGTTTTATGACCTGGCCATTTAGCCCATTGTGTGCAAAAAGTGCCGCTCAGAGGTAAACAACCCAACAATGACTATTTTTATACAGTTAAAATTGTTTGACTTCATTGAAGGAGAAAATAATATTTGGTAAACTTTTTTTGTTACAAAAATAAATCTTTTAAATGTAATTCTGAAATTCAGTAAAATGAATATAAACACTATATATGGGCACAAGGGTTGTAATTACTGGAGGATGAAGAGGTTCTTGTGCCTCACCCTAATTAAGGGAATATTTAATATTTTGAGGTTATCAAAATTAGGGAGAAAATTATAGGAGAATTAAGAAAAAAAATAGGGAGTGAAATGACTAAATTGACACTATTGCATGTAACTAGGGATGATCAAGATACTTTTTACGAATACATGATCGATACACAATTCCAACATAGATGATTGTGAACAGGTCAGTATTATTGAGAAATGACACAATACTAAACACATGAAAGAAATCTGGCATTTGATGTGGAATTGTACGAAAAAGCAAATATAGAAATTTTAATTAAAATAATAATAATGTTATTATTAATTAAAAATTTGTTCTTAATTCCTGGAGCTACAGCTGGCCCCAGTAGAAAGAGACATTTTGCACTTCCACTCTCCAGAGGGAAATTAAGGAGAAATTAGAAAAATTGATTATTGAAACAGTGTCATCCAAATGAAGGAAACATTACAGACACACTTCTTTTATATCTATGATTTGCCTTTCTACACGAATTTAATAAATATAGCACTTAACATTGGATAATATGTTAAAACAGGCTGGCCTCGGCAAAATTGAAAGTCCTTTTCTGCTGAGGTCCTGCCATCCTCTCAGACCTTCTACTCTGGCATATAAACTGACAGGCTCCTGTCAGACCTCTGTGGCAAGCAGCTGCTTGAGGGGGTATTTATTTTTATTTATGTAGCACCACTCTGAAGTTGAATAGCAGATTATAGAGATGGGGCTAATGTTCAGCCATAATTAAAAATTTTCTTCTAATTGCCAAGAGAATGCAGGTAAGCCCCCCGTTTAACGCGGACTGGGTTTCTTTTTCTACCTTTTTTTTAGTAAAAGTTCTTGAAAAAATCTCAAAATTGTGTGCGCAGATATAGACGCGTAAACATCTGGTGTCAGCCCGATAATAATAAATATTGTGCCTACAGGATTCCCCCCCGCCCCTTCTGTTACCATTTTCCTTAATTTTGGGCGCCTTTGTAATTTCTCTTGCCACCCCCCACCCCCCACTCCACACCCATCCTCCCAAAAAATGTTTTCTGACTACGCGTTTATTATAAATACTGGGCCGAATCTAGAGGTGAAGAGAGTGTAATAAAGGCAAAAAAATTATTAAACTTATCAATATTTCACACATTTTTCGTAGGGTGAGGGCGCCAGGCTCGTAATCTGCAGTTCCCAGGGTTCGAGTCCCAGCTGAGTCAGCGTTGAGATTTATCTCCGCAAAACTCCCCGCCCTGCCCTCGATCAGTAGGGGACACCGATGGCCTTGGAAATACCGACGTCCGTCGGATGGGACGTTAAGCCGTGGTCCCGTGTGCAGGAGAGAGCCATACCGTGTGCACGATAAAGAACATGCTGGGACGCTTGACGGGAGGCTATCCTCTGTCTCCAAACAACTGTTCCAATGGGTCTCCTCCCCCAACCTTCTCTGAGCCTTCGGGTCCTTGTGACCTGGCTAGTGTTGTGTGCAAAAAAAGTGTAGCTCAGAGGCAAAACAACCTCAACCCAACAAAGCAATGGAAACCCAGTCTCTTGCCCACCCCACTTTAATTTTTTCTAGATTCGTGTTGATTGTATATAATATATAAGCAAGCCTTGAGAAATGCGAAAAATGCCTAAAATCGACTCCTAATAAAGAGATCTTGAAAACTGAATTTTTTTTTTCTTATCAAAATATTTTTATCTAGTAAAGCAAAAGAAAATTTCTTTCTATGTGAAGATAATCAAAACATTTCATAACAACAATATTTTTACGATTTTCTAGCATTGCTCGAAATGTGTTGCGTTCTGGAGATATTTATCTTAACGATGTTTCGACTGATGCTATATTATTTCCCTTCTCTTCCACAAAGAGATGGAAGAGAAGGAAGTGCCAGCTCTCTTTGGAAATCTCGGAGGTGATAAATCCATCTTTTTTTTCTTATTCGAAGATGTATCTTTCGCCAAATCTGATCAAGCCAACCAAAAGTTCTGTTCCGAGCGAGTCGTCAACGCATTTGCAGAAAGCGGCCACACCTTCTGTTTCCCTCCAGCTGTTGCGTGGTCAAGGCCGCTTCGTGATTGTAGTGTCGGTTGTCAGGCCACGTTGTTGAATGAATCTCTGTGCGCCAACGTTCCTGCCGAGACGGATATATAGGAAGCGCTTTGAGCGATTCAGCGTTATTAACTTTTTTTAATTTTGTGGCGTTTATAGAAACAACCATTGCCAATAATGGAGATGGCCTCACAGCACTCTGGAAGGTGGGCAGTTCCTGCACACGCTCCATCACTTCGGTTGTTGGCAATGGTTTTTGCATTAAAAAGAAGTTTAAAAATGTTAATAGCGCTGAAGTGTTTTGTATGTGACCATGCCCTTCTCCTGTAAACTAATGTCAGGTGGCTGCACCCTATTTCTCTTCCCCCCTTCCAGTCTTGCCTTCGCTTAATGGCAAAGAAATGAAGGGGACGGCGCTCGCGCACATCGGCAGAAGAGCACCCTCTTCCACTAGGCCTAGATCTCGATGCGCGAAATTCCCCATAGATTATTTATTGTGTGGAACCAGCCCAGCGTTGAACGGTTAGCGCATTTGATTGCAGAGCTAACGAAATCTGAATTTGAATCATGGATATTGTATTGCGTTGTGTTTCAGGACTTGTCCTCCTCACTGGTCCCGATAGAGGAATTATTACTGAGAGGTTCCTAGGGGTGGGGGTGGCTCAGTCGGTAGCGCGCCAGGCTCGTAATCTGTAGTTCCAGGTTCGAGTGCCAGCTGGGTCAGCGTTGAGATTTATCTCCGCAAAATTCCCCACCCTGCCCACGGTCAGTAGGGGACACCGATGGCCTTGGTTAAGGCCGCCGTCCGCCAGATGGGACGTTAAGCCGTGTGTCTGCGTGCAGGAAAGCCATACCCTGTGCACGTTAAAGAACACGCAGGATGCCCTTGATGGGAGGCTACCATCTGTCTCCCAACAGCTGTTCCAGTGGGTCCCCTCCCCCAACCTTCTCTGAGCCGTTGGGGTCCTTGTGACCTGGCCATTTAGCCCATGGTGTGCAAAAAAGTGCCGCTCAGAGGTAAAACATCCCAAACAACAACTGAGATGTTCTGTGTTCTTTACCTGTGTTCCTAATTTTTTACTTCAGGGAAGTTCTAACATTCAGAGGAAAGATTAAGCCCAGATCTAGGAAAACATTCCGGCTATCGAGTCGGAAAAAGTAAAGGGGGGGGGGGGGGGAGAAGGGACTGGATTTTCATTGTAGTATAACATTTCCCCTACCTTTTGGATGTCTTTAAAAATTTTATTGTTAAATGTGCGATATATGCACATGTTTAATAATTTCCTGTCTCCATTATTATCATTGGCACTTTCTCCCTCTTTGATCCGGCTCTGGGGAAGTGATTTGACTTCGGGAAAATGAGAGATTGGGATTAAAAAAATGCTTCTAATGTTTACATTTTCCCAATATCACCAGATAAAATGAATGTCAAAAAAAAATTTCACATTGTATATTTTAATAAGATTATTACGAAGAGTATGTGTGTGGTGTTTAAAGTTATTTTGATGTAAATGGAGCATGCGAAAATGACGGTTTGTGATTTGCCAATGACTCAGGTTGGCAAATCCAAGTCTGCCTTTAGTTTGATTTATCTCCGCAAAATTTCCCCGCCCTGCCCACGGTCAGTAGGGGACACCGATGGGCTTGAAAAGGCCGCCGTCCGTCGTATGGGACGTTAAGCCGTGGCCCCGTGTGCGTGAGAGCCATACCCTGTGCACGTTAAAGAACACGCTGGATGCCCTTTACGGGAGGCTACCATCTGTCTCCCAACAGCTGTTCCAGTGGGTCCCCTCCCCCAACCTTCTCTGAGCCTTCGGGGTCCTTGTGGCCTGGTCATTTAGCCCATGGTGTGCAAAAAAGTGCCGCTCAGAGGTAAAACAATCCAATCCTTAGCTGAATCCTTATCCTGCCTTTAGTCTGAAATCTTTCTCATTTATCAATCTGTTGCATACTCTTCCTTCTGTCTATAAGTAAAGAAATGGTATTATTTGACGCACGAAATTTTAATTAGTCTCTGAGGGCTTCAATTTAGCACCATTTTGAAATTTATTTCATTCACCTATTTTTTTGTATTTAGAAGATATATTTATCCATCTTCATCGTCATCTCACAAAACACAGATATAGAGAGATGTTTTACATTTGACCCGCAAGCTAATAGCTTATCCGCAAGAAATATAAATAAATACCCCCTCAAGCAGCTGCTTGCCACAGAGGTCTGACAGGAGCCTGTCAGTTTATATGCCACAGTAGAAGATCTGAGAGGATGGCAGGACCTCAGCAAAAAAACGACATGAGCATTATTTTTCATAGATAGAATGTTATAACATTAATTAGTATGTATGTTACCGGCAATGTATGAAAAGCCGGCATTCTATAGAATACCCGGCGTTTTTAGGCAATGTATGAAATATGAGAATTATTACATACTTTCCCTAGGCATTATATAGAATGACAAATACTATTTCGGAAAAGTATGAAAAAGGCTTTTATTGAAAAGATGCATGTGAAAATGTAAGAAGTACAAAATATAAGATACGGGATTTTTCTACAAAAAGAGAAAAATACCATTGTTGAACTACCGCCAGAAATATTAACATCATAACCTGTAATGAATCTGTCGTCCGCGTTATAAAAAACGCCCCAAATGAGGTAAAGCCAAGTGAGAACGAATCAGTAAAGTGTTGAATATTCGAAGTTTGCAATTCGAGTTAGGATACTCGTATTTCACTTTACTACTTGTCAAATCTATTCCAGTGGAGTTCCGAGATGCTTGTGATATGTCGTTTTTCGATGACTTTTTTTAATCTGTTTTTTGACCTTAACTCTCTTTCTATGGAAGCTAGGGTTCTCAAACTTTAGGATCCCTATTGAGGCAACCCTCTTTTACACTCTTACAACGCTAGGGGGCGCTTTTCCGAATGGAAGGGTGTCTTTTTGGTGTCCAAAGTGACCAACTACGGCGCTCTTTTTTACCGAAACTAGGGACTGTCGGATCTGGCAATCAGGGTGAGCCTATAGGGGACCCAGGGGAACATTTACTGGTCAATTCGAATTGGACTGAGTGCTCTGGCTCTCTGTTTGAGGCGAGCGTCGAGAGTCACGTGACTCGCATTGCGACATTAAACATCACTGCCGAGAGTATTTTATACTTTGCCGATTTGCCTTTTGGCATTCTATAGAATGCCTAGGAAATGTGTGAAATATGAATCGTTTCATACATTGCCGGCTAGTTTTAGGCATTATATACAATGCCTAGGCATTCTATAGAATGCCGGATTTCAAACTTTGCCGGTGACATGTACATAAAATATTATGACAGTATCTCACATGTGACGCTCAGAATGAAAGTGGTATAAGTCAGCGAAAAATCGAGTTTTGACTTCTGCAACGATATGTACAACTCTTGGTGGTATCTTTTATGTGGAAAAGTAGCATCAGTGAGTTTCAACCAGATTTCGCGTGAGAGCAGCAGTTTGTTCCATTCTTCTTCCTAATTTTATTTTCAAATAAATGTTTTACAAGGCACTTTTCTGTATTTTTCCCAATTTCATTGAGTTTAAAATTTTTATAGTTATTGGAATTTCATGTTTTCTGGCTGAAGTTGAAATTTTGAAACAATCTGAGTTTAACAATGTTTGAAAAAATTGTTTCGAACGTAAAATAGATTTTTAAGAACAGAAAACGCAAAACTACTTGTTTTGAAAAATTTCGTTTCGCTTGACTTATTACTTTCATTCTGAGCGACATATATATCAAAATAGAACAATAGAAATTATTTGATAAGGAACTTTGAACTCAAGAGTGAAGATGAACTTTGGTTTTGCTAAAGCGTGTGATTGGCAGAAGGAATTCTTTTTCACATTATCTCCAGTTGTCCCATGAAAAAAAAAATTCCCCTTCAAGCAACCGTTGCCATAGAAATCTGACATGAGCCTATCGGTATAATACGCCATAGATATCTGTGAGGGTTGGGTTGTTTTACCTCTGAGCGGCACTTTTTTGCACACCATGGGCTAAATGGCCAGGTCACAAGGACCCCGAAGGCTCAGAGAAGGTTGGGGGAGGGGACCCACTGGAACAGCTGTTGGGAGACAGATGGTAGCCTCCCGTCAAGGGCATCCAGCGTGTTCTTTAACGTGCACAGGGTATGGCTCTCCCGCACACGGGGCCACGGCTTAACGTCCCATCCGACGGACGGCGGCCTTTCCAAGCCCTTCGGTGTCCCCTACTGACCGTGGGCAGGGCGGGAAATTTTGCGGAGATAAATCTCAACGCTGACCCAGCTGGGACTCGAACTGGGAACTACAGATTACGAGCCTGGCGCGCTACCGACTGAGCCACCGTCGCCCCATCTGTGAGGGAAACGAGAACTCAGCAGAAAGACCACACAGACCCTCATATCTGATCCGGGTCTCAAACACAGGTTCCTGTGATCAGTAGACAAGCACGCTAACCACCCTGCCGAAAATCGTTCTGTAAATAAGAATGCTCCATCAATTTTCACTCGTATTACAAAACTTTTGTGGTAGAAAGGGAAAAAGGCAGCATGTTAGAGGAGAGATAATTGAAACCTTTTTTTTTTTCAAGGTTTGGTTTACCTCTGAGTGGCACTTTTTTTCACACAATGGGCTAAATGGCCAGGTCACAAAGACCCCGAAGGCTCAGAGAAAGTTGGGGGAGGGGACCCACTGTAATGACTTTTGGGACACAGATGGTAGCCTCCCGTCAGGGGCCATCCAGCGTGTTCTTTAACGTGACACTAACGCTCTCCCACACCCGGGGCCACGGCTTAACGTCCCATCCGACGGATGGCGTCCTTTCCAAGCCCATCGGTGTCCCCTATTGACCGTGGGCAGGGCGGGGAGTTTTGCGTAGATAAGTCTCAACACTGACCTAGCTGGGACTCGAACTATTTTTCAAGGTTGGGATTATACCGTATTTGAATAGTAAATAAACAGAGTTACCTGTTTGACACAGAAGTCAAGAAATCAATAAATAGTTTTGCGGGAAAAAATGAGTAGTTCCGATGCGAGGCACTCGAACCCGCATCTCTTCAGATGCACTCCGGATCAGGAAACTAAGACAATATGGAGAGAAGTGGACTCGAGTACCACGCACTTGCAAGACTCATTTTTTTCCCACAAAACTATTTATACGATATTTCTTTTTAGTATTTATTAAATAAATCTTATTGCAGATCTACATGTCTTTTGTCAGTAATTTATTGTATTAATATTATTTATTATATTTAATTTACACTAAACGTTTTCTCTATCCAGTGTCATATCTACATAATACCACATTTTTTCAATCTTTGGTGCTTATAACCTTTTTACCACAGAATTATCGCTAAGTATAATACGTAAGAATATTATATATTATATATAATATTTTAAAATTTAGTTGCCTTAGTTTGTTTAGACTCTAATTTTCGTGTATAGAAGAAAACAAATGTTACCATTTAAATGTGCTTCATTTATGACCAAAGGAAGAATAATAAAAAAAAATATATTTTTATGAATCTTTTATTGAAGCTCAAAATGTACATTATAATGTAGAAACCATCGCAAAAGGGTTGGGTTGTTTTACCTCTGAGCGGCACTTTTTTGCACACCATGGGCTAAATGGCCAGGTCACATGGACCCCGAAGGCTCAGAGAAGGTTGGGGGAGGGGACCCACTGGAACAGCTGTTGGGAGACAGATGGTAGCCTCCCGTCAAGGCCATCCAGCGTGTTCTTTAACGTGCACAGGGTATGGCTCTCCCGCACACGGGGCCACGGCTTAACGTCCCATCCGACGGACGGCGGCCTTTCCAAGCCCATCGGTGTCCCCTACTGACCATGGGCAGGGCGGGGAATTTTGCAGAGATAAATCTCAAAGCTGACCCAGCTGGGACTCGAACCTGGGAACTACAGATTACGAGCCTGGCGCGCTACCGACTGAGCCACCCCCGCCCCCATCGCAAAAGATGCAAAATTCTGAAATCTTAGAAAGCAGTGAAAAGGAACATAAAAGAATTCTAATTTATATGTGCTTTGTCATGATAAATGAGGCCCGTGAATTGTAACAAAACAGTTCTTGTTGCATTGTTAGGCACAGTTAGCTTCAATGTTATTGTATGTCGTTTTTATTATATCCATAGATGGCACCAAATTCCAGTCTCTGCAGACTAAAGACTGGGGGGCGGGGATGGCTCAGTCGGTAGCGCGCCAGGCTCGTAATCTGTAGTTCCCAGGTTCGAGTCCCAGCTGGGTCAGCGTTGAGAATTATCTCCGCAAAATTCCCCGCCCTGCCCACGGTCAGTAGGGGACACCGATGGGCTTGGAAAGGCCGCCGTCCGTCGGATGGGACGTTAAGCCGTGGCCCCGTGTGCGGGAGAGCCATACCCTGTGCACGTTAAAGAACACGCTGGATGGCCTTGACGGGAGGCTACCATCTGTCTCCCAACAGCTGTTCCAGTGGGTCCCCTCCCCCAACCTTCTCTGAGTCTTCGGGGTCCTTGTGACCTGGCCATTTAGCCCATGGTGTGCAAAAAAGTGCCGCTCAGAGGTAAAACAACCCAACCCAACTAAAGACTGGTCTGTATATTGCAAGACAACAGGCACCTTTTCTTGCGTTTAAAAAAATTCCAAAAAAAGTGAAGTACATTGTGATGTACATAGGGTCGGAAGGGGTTAAAAGGAATATACTAATGGGGGTGTTTTTTCCTGAAGATTAAATTAAAAAAGGAAATGATGTGATTTAGTTTGAGTCGTTTGTTCGGTGTTTCTCTAAATCTGTGCCGCATCCTTAAGTAAGGTGCGAAGAATAAGCTGATCGGTGCTCGAGGATGCAGTACGGTACAACCACCATCCGTGGGAACTCGACGTGAGGAGCCTGCGGGATAGATGGCGAGGCCGGAGGTGAAGGAGGAAGGGGTGGACTCTCCCTCTATCGCCTTGGCCTCCTCAAGCCCGTCACGTCTAGGCTCTGTGGCCGACACCTGATGGATGAGAGACCCCCACGAGCACGCTTTCACTTCTTCTTCTTGCCGAAATTCCTCTTTTGTCAGCAGGGATGAATGGGATGGGCGCCTTCTCCCTCCCTCTGTGAACAATTCGCTGAGACTGCCGCTTCGAGAAGCACACTAGTGCTCCAAACCTGCCGGACAGGGAGCGAGCAGCAAAGGATGCAGATATTTGTGGGGCCACTTAAGACCTGCAGTCGTTATCGGTCACAGTAGCTTGCGTTTTGTGCTTCCATCTCGTTAGGTTCACATGGTCGCCAGAATTCTCTCAACTCATTATCTCATTGCAAATTGTGACCGGATTTTCCCTTTCGGAGTGAGAGGTAGTTAGCATTGTAGCCTAGATTCAGAAGACGGTTTTCTTTGCTTCTACGTGTACGTCTTTTCGTGGAGGAGAAATCCTTCGTTTTCTGTGCTGCGTAGGGAAAAGGATGTAGAGAATTTGTACGTATGTGGGTGTAAACACAAATTCGAAGTTCCGTAACTTTTAAAGTAAATTTTTTACAATAAATGATATTGGTTCAAATCCATCTAAAGCTTGAATTTCAGTAATATGCCCTCAATATTTTTAAGAGTTATGGAAATTGGGAATTATTTAACATTATTCGATCTAAACAATTTTTTTTCGAAATCAACAAAAACTACAGAGGTTGAGTGATTAGTGTATCTACATACTTGGCTATGGGTTGGGTAGTTTTATCTCTGGGCGTCACTTTTTTTACACACAATGGATTAAACGACCGGGTCTCAAGCTTGGTTGTTTTACCTCTGAGAGGCACTTTTTTGCACACCATGGGCTAAATGGCCAGGTCACATGGACCCCGAAGGCTCAGAGAAGGTTGGGAGAGGGGACCCACTGGAACAGCTGTTGGGAGACAGATGGTAGCCTCCCGTTAAGGCCATCCAGCGTGTTCTTTAACCTGCGCAGCATCTAGCTGTCCTGCACATGGCTTTACGTCCCATCCGACGGACGGCGGCCTTTTCAAGTCCATCGGCATCATCGAGGACAGAATGGGATTTAGCGGAGATAAATACCAACGTTGGTATAGTTTGGACTCGAAACTGAGAACTGCAGATTATGAGTCTGGCGCTCTACCGACTGAGGCAACTCTCGCCCCATTTTTCCTCACAGATTTTTTTCTCTATGGCAGTTGACTGACAGGCTCCTGTCCAAACCTCTGCGGCAAGCAGCTGCTTGAGAAGAAATTTATTTTAATGCCAGTGATAAGAATTTATCTCAAAAGTGAATTAAATCAAAAATAATAAGTATTATTTGAAACCATTTGGTAAAATGAGTTATATTTTCGAAGTTTGTGCAAATGAATATTTCAATATTCGTGAATTTTGTAAAAGTTTTGTAGGACTGGGAATGCGTCTCTATATGTCGGAAGAATGTTACTGGGTTGGGTTGTTTTACCTCTGAGCGGCACTTTTTTGCACACCATGGGCAAATGGCCAGGTCACATGGACCCCGAAGGCTCAGAGAAGGTTGGGGGAGGGGACCCACTGGAACAGCTGTTGGGAGACAGATGGTAGCCTCCCGTCAAGGGCATCCAGCGTGTTCTTTAACGTGCACAGGGTATGGCTCTCCCGCACACGGGACACGGCTTAACGTCCCATCCGACGGACGGCGGCCTTTCCAAGCTCATCGGTGTCCCCTACTGACCGTGGGCAAGGCGGGGAGTTTTGCGGAGATAAATCTCAACGCTGACCCAGCTGGGACTCGAACCTGGGAACTACAGATTACGAGCCTGGCGCGCTACCGACTGAGCCACCCCGCCCCAAGAATGTTACTGAAAATCGAGATTTGGATTTGATTGAGATCTTTATTCTCAGTTACAAATTTCCACGAAAGTTTAATTATATTATCTTCATTTCTAGGAAAAATGCGACTAAAGAGAAATCTTATCAACATCATTGAATGAAAGTGAGGGGGACCAGACACCCCCCCCCCCCGAGAATCCTGTCACGCCTTATACGAAATTTCAAACTTGAGTCTACCTGTTTTGAAATCCAAAACAGGTGTCTTAGTATATATTATTTCAGCTTCTTAGTGTATTAGTGTACGTCCGACACTGAAAACAGATTTAAAAACAACCATTTCGTAAAAAGATTACCATTTTAACCTTTCCTGTCAGGCGAAATATTTTACTAATTGGAAATTCTACTCAAGTCTTACTTTTTCAGACTCCGCCCCCCTCTCCCCAAACCCCCGAAACTAAATTCTCGATACGTTCTGAGTTACAGCAGCGATTGTACTTTTGATAATACTTTTCCAAGTCCTGACGCCAGAAAGTCTATTTTTAAAACATGAATCAAAACTTATGTCTAATCGACGACGGATCAGTGGATCCAAAGTTCCCTAGCATTTAGGGGCAGGGGTGGCTCAGTCGGTAGCGCGCCAGGCTCGTAATCTGTAGTTCCCAGGTTCGAGTCCCAGCTGGATCAGCGTTGAGATTTATCTCCGTAAAATTCCCCGCCTTGCCCACGGTCAGTAGGGGACACTGATGGCCTTGTAATAAGCCGCCGTCCGTCGGATGGGACGTTAAGCCGTGGCCCCTTGTGCCGGAGAGCCATACCCTGTGCACGTTAAAGAACACGCTGGATGGCCTTGATGGGAGACTACCATCTGTTCCAGTGGGTCCCCTCCTCCAACCTTCTGCGAGCCTTTGGGGTCCATGTGACCTGGCCATTTAGCCCATGGTGTGCAAAAAAGTGCCGCTCAGAGGTAAAACAACCCAATCCCTAGCATTTATATCAATTGAAAATCAACACACCACGTAAAGTATCCATTTCGAAACTTGTCGTTACACTTTAAGGGCAAGGGTACGGAAAAGAATTTTTTTAATTTATAGAGGTAAAGTTTTTTTAATTTATTTGACTTTAACCTTTTGAACTTCCTGTATTTAAAAAAAAAGTAAAACGAATGCTTTAACATTTACCTCATAATTCTACCAACAGATGTCGCAATAAACCCTGAGCCTTGTTAAAGGCAGCAGGTTAATTTTTCAGACGATTCGAATAATCACGGGCATAACGCTTTGAGAAAATTCCAACAGCTCAAAAGGTTAAGTGCATTCAGGTATTGTTTTTACAAATACATTTGAAATAAAAATTCAGTCGTTTTCTTTTTCTCTAAAGGGTTATTTGTTCTTGAGCTGCATTTTTGTGATTCAATGGATTAATGGCCAGATCAAAAGAATCCAAACTGCTCTCAGCTTGGTAGGGAACCCACTGGACAGCTATTAGGAGACTATGAAAGCCTTCCGTCAACTCCATCCAGCGTGTTTTTAAAGCGCTCAGAATATGATTCTTTTCTGCACTGGGGCGGTAGTGGCTCAGTCGGTAGCGCGCCAGGCTCGTAATCTGTAGTTCCCAGGTTCGAGTCCCAGCTGGGTCAGCGTTCAGATTTATCTCCGCAAAATTCCCCGCCCTGCCCACAGTCAGTAGGGGACACCGATGGGCTTGGAAAGGCCGTCGTCCGTCGGATGGGACGTTAAGCCGTGGTCCGTGTGCGGAAGAGCCATACCCTGTGCACATTAAAGAACACTCTGGATGGCCTTGATGGGAGGCTACCATTTGTCTCCTAACAGCTGTTCCAGTGGTTCCCCTCCCCCAACCTTCTCTGAGCCTTCGGGGTCCATGTGACCTGGCCATTTAACCCATGGTGTGCAAAAAAAGTGTCGCTCAGAGGTAAAACAACCCAATCTTCTGCACATAGAACCACGGTTTAATGCCCCATTCGATGGACTTTTCAAGCCCATTTGTGTCCCCTTTGTCTCCGAGGACAGCGGGAGTTGGAGGAGAAAATCAAGCCTCGGGCAAAGAGGACGTCGTACCTTGGAATGTCGAGTTATGGGCTTGACGCGATACCTCCCCATTTTCTATAAATTTTTATAAGAATTCCGATTAAGTGTTATCACATGGCACCATGGAATTGTTGTTACCTTTAGTCACGTGATCAGAAGAACACGCTAGTGGGTTGGGTTGTTTTACCTCTAAACGGCACTTTTTTGCACACCATGGGTTAAATGGTCAGGTCATATGGACCCCGAAGGCTCAGAGAAGGTTGGTGAAGGGGACCCACTGGAACAGCTGTTGGGAGACAGATGGTAGCCCCCGTCAAGGCCATCCAGCGTGCTCTTTAACGTGCACAGGGTATGGCTCTCCCGCATACGGGACCACGGCTTAACGTCCCATACGACGGACGGCGGCCTTTACCAAGCATATCGGTGTCCCTTACTGACCGTGGGCAGGGCGGGGAATTTTGCGGAGATAAATCTCAACGCTGACCCAGCTGGGACTCGAACCTGGGAACTACAGATTACGAGCCTGGCGCGCTACCGACTGAGCCACCCCCGCCCCACACGCTAGTGGCACTCCCCTTCTGTTATTTGACTAAATTAATGTTGAGTTTATGTAAATTCGCGAATTGAAAAAAAGTCACTAATTCCATCGATCCACCCCAGGAAACAGAGCCCTGCTCGTATTGACTTCCAGCATCTCCGTTTTCCTCAATGAAGCCTGCAGGTCGCCACACATTGTGTGTACTTCTAGTCCCATGACCTTCACATCCCCCCTTCCGTCCCCCTCAGCGCTTAGGGTCAAGGAAATGGCCAACTCTGTGACTGACAAATATTTATGGCATTTTGCGTTACGAGTCGTCTGTCAGCATGACAAGGAGGAAACGGAATGAAGAAAGAAAAGGTGGGTGTCGGTCACGGTTCTCAGAAAATCGGTATCGAGTATGATTGGGTGGTCCGTGGTTGTAAAACGTTGCCTACAGAATTTTAGCTCATTGAAGACAGCAAAAATCTCTTGAAATCAGAGACTGATAATCATTATTAGTCCCGAGTTAATTTCAGAGAGTCCTGAAATAATTTTAAAAGTTTGTGCAATAATTCATGTTTTGTTAATTTTTGAGAAAAGTGTTGTTAGAACGAGTGTAAATAATCGCATATGAAAAAGTCACTAACTCTGAGGATCCACCACAAGAAACATGGAGTCACCAACAATTTCATGTTATTCCACAGGAAGAAATAGTCCATCAACAATTCCATGGTGCCATGTGCTTTCAGCTTCTTTAACATTTAGTGTGCTTGAAGCGCTGGATTGTTTTACCTCTGAGCGGCATTTTTTTTTGCACACAATGGGCTAAATGGCCAGGTCACAAGGACCCCGAAGGCTCGGAAAAGGTTGGAGGAGGGGACTCACTGGAACTAGCTGTTGGGGGACAGATGGTAGCCTCTCGTCAAGGCCATCCAGCGTGTTCTGTAACGTATGTAGGGTATGGCTCTCCCGGCTACTGACCTAAGGGACCTGGGATCGAGCCCCGGGTAAGGCATGGATGTATGTGTCATTTTTCTGCTGAGGTCCTGCCATCCTCTCAGATCCTTTTACTATGGCATATAAAATGACAGGTTCCTGTCAGACCTCTGAGGCAAGCAGCTGCTTGAGGGGGTATTTATTTATTTTATTTTTTATTCATAAAAATAAATTACCCCTCAAACAGCTGTTGCCACAGAAATCTGAGAGGAGCTTGTCAGTTTAATACACCACAGAGATCTGTGAGGAATGTGAGATCACGTAAGAAAGACAACACGAACATCCATGCCTTACCTAGGGCTCAAATCCAGGTTCCTTTGATCAGTAACTGAGTAAGCTAACCACTACAGGTAAACAAATTTGGAAGTCGGGGGGGGGGGGGGGGGCTCTTTCGTGCTAAGAAATTGAATGCATTCAGACATTTAAAAGTTATCAGCAAACCTTCATCTAAATCGAATCAATATTAAGAACATAAATAAGTATGGTGATAATTTGTTATATTGATGCAATGTTTCTTTTCCAGAAACACTAGCAAATTTTGCAAAGAAATTTCTCAAAAACCATATTAATGTGATAGTATAACTTCTTCCTCATTAGTGTAAATCTATTTTACATTAAACTTCTAAGACTCAGTATATATAATATGCACAGGTATTCGAAAGTAAATAATAAGTATTTTTGAATATTTTTATTTAGTTTGATTACTTATATTAATTATGACAATTCAGGAAATGCTACCTTTGTATAACACTTAGAGAGATTGTACAGATCATTTTTTATATTTAATTTTTTTTGTAACAAACCTAACCTTAAGCTGAATATAATAAAGTAATTTACTACAATTAAATGAGGTATGAAGGGTTTAAAAAGTGCAATTATTTAGTAATTTTATTTCGTATTATCCAGTGACGGAACATAGTCTCTACAAAAAAAAGTTTGGGTTATAATTACGGTGACCATACGTCATTTATTTAAGAGGGCTGTCCTTTAGATTTATTTTTTTTTCTAAAATGGCCATTTTGTCCCTTTTTTTTGTGAATTAAAATAGTAAACTGAATATTGGCGCGCAGTAGATGGGTTGAAATGTTTAAATATTTCACAGATAAACACGTTATCTTTTAAAAACATTTTAAAAAACGTTGCATTTTGCTTATGCCTCTCTGGATCTAATGCCCACACTGATCGAGTATTTTGATTAGCGAACAATATGTGGTGGACCAGTGAAAAAATCAAATTAAAAAACGAAACATTGGAAGCATGCATTTATACCAAATGCAACTTTGACATGAATTGTATACAGTTTTATGAACTTTTAAAACACAAATCTGATTTGTTAAAAAAAAAGTTCATTCTTGTGAAAAGTATCAAAATTAAAAATTTTTAAGTAATAATATGATTGTTTAAAATGCTATGTATATGCTAATATTTTATAATAAATGTTATAAAGCTTTTTAGTTGTAGTGAAACAAATAAACGCAACCTGCTTTTTTTTCATTATGAAACAATTTCTGATTTGTCCTTTATTTTCTCCAAAAAAATATGATCTCCGTAGCTAGAATTCAACTTTGTGTTCCCTAGCAACCGGTAGGTAGTCTTGAAGTGCCGGTGAATCCGGCTTCAGTTCCAGGTAGACGCTTCCCCTTGCCTCTTCCAAGCAGCAGCTGTTTTGCGATGTTTTCACCCCTTATAATTAGAGATAACTGAGCGCTCTTTCTCTCTGTTCTAGGTTTATGCCTCCGGACGACCCACTGGGGCGCCACGGCCCATCCCTGGACAACTTCCTACGGAAAGCGCCCAAGGCGACGGAGCCCTTGCCTCCGCCATGTCCTTACGGTAAGAAGTGCACATATGGAAACAAGTGCAAGTATTATCACCCGGAGCGGGGCAACCAACCCCAGAAGTCGGTCACCGAGAGACTCGCCGAACAAGCCAAGATTCAATTGCAGGAAGTGAAGTCTAGGGGCCTGAAGAGCAGAGAATCTTCACCTGGTCAGTACTCTGATGCTTAAAAGTTTTAAATGCTTTTTTGATAATTTTATTGCTGAGGGGGGAGATCGATAGGGGGTTAAAAATAAATGGCGGAATCAAAAAAATTAAGCGATTTTATTATTTACCTTTGTTTAAGTTGTTTATAATTACGTCTAATAGAAATATATAAAATAGTTAAACCCAAATCAGAAATCTATTAAGCTTCAATAGATTGTAAATTTCAGGACTTTCTCAAAAAAAAATTTTTTTTTTTGGGGGGGGGGGGGGGGGGATGGCTCAGTCAGTAGCGCGCCAGGGTCGTAATCTGTAGTTTCTAGGTTCGAGTCCCAGCTGGGTCAGCGTTGAGATTTATCTCCGCAAAATTCCCCGCCCTGCCCACGGTCAGTAGGGGACACCGATGGGCTTGGAAAGGCCGCCGTCCGTCGGATGGGACGTTAAGCCGTGGCCCCGTGTGTGGGAGAGCCATACCCTGTGCACGTTAAAGAACACGCTGGATGGCCTTGACGGGAAGCTACCATCTGTCTCCCAACAGCTGTTCCAGTGGGTCCCCTCCCCCAACCTTCTCTGAGCCTTCGGGGTCCATATGACCTGGCCATTTAGCCCATGGTATGCAAAAAAGTGCCGCCCAGAGGTAAAACAACCCAAACAATGCCATTAAGATGCTTAAAAATTTTCTAATCCCAATTTAAAAAAACAACTCCTCTATCCTTACCAGAACAGAGTTCCGGTTAGTTCCTTTTAGTTTTCATTCTGATGATTCTACACAATTATTTTACTTGTGTTCAACTTTCAGTCGTAGGGGAAAAATACATTAATGGAGATCAGAATTGTTTTCTATCATCTCGTCGCAAAACGTTGGGTTGTTTTATCTCTGAGCGGCACTTTTTTTGCACACCATGGGCTAAATGGCCAGGTCACATGGATTCCGAAGGTTGGGGGAGGGGACCCACTGGAATGACTTTTGGGAGACAGATGGAAGCCTCCCGTCAAGGCCATCCAGCCTGTTCTTTAACGTGCACAGTGTATGGCTCTCCCGCACACGGGGCCACGGCTTAACATCCCATCCGATGGACGGCGGTCTTTTCAAGCCCATCGGTGTCCCCTACTGACCGTGGGCAAGGCGGGGAGTTTTGCGGAGATAAATCTCAACGCTGACCCAACTGGGACTCAAACATGGGAACTGTAGATTACGAGCCTGGCGCGCTACCGACTGAGCCCCCCAAGAATAAAGGGCTACAAATAAGTTGATACATGGAAGAAAAAGAGTAGTGAAAGTCTTAAACTGTTTATCACTACGGAGAAAAAACAACCACTCACGTCTCGCAATTCTTAACATCTATTTGCCATTATTTCTGTAAACGTAATAAAACGCTAGAAAGCAATCCAAGGCAGAGTACTTCAACGAATTCGTATATCGGCTGGTATGGGCATCGGCATGAATTTTTTCGGTGGAGATTTCAAGATGGGGCAAAAACAAATCAAAGTACCAAGATTGAAATATTTTGGTCGCTACTACAGTAATAGCCAAATTACAGTGGCGTACCCAGAGGGGGGGGGGGGGCAAGGGGCCCCGGCACACCCCAAAGAAAATAGAAAAACAAACACTAAAAATTTTTCCAAAAATATTTTCCTAATTAAAATTCATTTTTATATATATTTTGTGTCGTGTCTTTTATTTCTATACTACTTTTTTAATTATTAAATTATTATAAATATATTAGAATTAGCGGTCACATAAGGTGGGAATACCCTATAGCTCTCGGGAATCACGGCCGCTGTGAACACAAGGCGAATGAATCGGGCGGACCGAGCGCTACTGCGTTTGCCCTAGCCGGCCCAGCGCCCCCCCCCCCCCAAAGATTAAATCCTGAGTGCGCCATTGATGTGCAAAGTATCATGAAACATGCCATTTTATGCAAAAATTACTACTAACGTAAGTATTCTACGTCACTACGAAATCCAATAAAAGCCGTAAAGGCATGGTGGAAAACAAAGTTGGTGGAAAACAAAGAAACCGAGGTCCAGGTTCGAATCCCGGTATGGTCATTTGTTCTGCCCTCTCTGTTGTGATTGTCCCTCAATATCAAAAAAAGTGTTCAGCTATCGACATGTCATAAAATTCTATGTTCTCTCATTGGGACATAAAGCGGAAAAATTGGCTATACTACGTCCCAGCATCTAAATTGAAAGGGGAAAAAAAGAAAGCAAAGGGCAACATTGGTAAAAAAAAAACTGATCTCGAAAGAGGATTGGAGTGCGATGGGCATGGAACTGAGGAAAATCACGGGCACAATATCCCAAATGTGTGGAGAATGGCAATGGTCTTGAAAACCGTCTGCCAATCGTGGCAAATGCGGGAGGGAAAAAAATGCCTGACAGACAGGAGTTTGTTAGTACAAACTACACTACAAAACAGTTCATCATCTGAGAGAGATGACCGCTATAGTATTTGAAAATCCATTTCAACGAGAACTAATCGCAGAGAATTGAAAACTTTGAAATTTAGGAACTGTATCGTGATTATTACGCTGATGTATTTGGTACGGGTACATAATAATTTGGCGAGGCAGTGTATAGAAAGATTTAAAAGAAAGAAAAAAAAAGGGACATTTATTATAAAAATATATGTAAAAAAATGTTTTTTGATATTAATGAAAATAAATGATATGCATCCGGAAACAGAAGCAGTGTTAAAAAAAAAATCAAGATTTCTTTAGGAGAATTTGTTTTTGGTACTCCTGTATTATTTATTCATCATAAATTATTTTTTCGAAAGGTTTTTCCAAGGGGAAAGACAACTGCAGGCCTTCCCCAACCCCCCTTACCGAGGTCCATTTCGGTTATGTAGTAGTACAACCATGACATATAATATAAAAAAAATAAATACCCCCTCACGCAGCTGCTTGCCACAGAGGTCTGACAGGAGCCTGTCAGTTTATATGCCATAGTAGAAGGTCTGAGAGGATGGCAGGACCTCAGCAGAAAAACGACACAATACAGCCATGCCTTAACCCGGGGCTCGAACCGAGGCCCCTTAGATCAGTAGCCAAGCGCACTAACCACTCGGCCATGGTACGGAGGATTAAAATATGTCTCACGCAAACCTCTGGTGCATGACCTTTTAAAATCATAAACTTTTAAAACCCGCTACTCAAATAAGTACATATTTTAAATACTAATAAAACCAGAATCATATTTCTTGAGGGTATTAAAAGATATCTCACGGTTATTATTACATTTACGACAATTCTTTTATTTGTTCAATTTGTATGTCGGTTATGTTTTGACGCCGAATATCATGTTTCAACGATTTCCTTATCTCGAAGCGATTACGCATGTCAGAAAGCTTTCCCAATCTGTTCACAAGTCACAAGCCGTTGCGCTCGGCCGAGGTGGCAAATGTTGGTCGCAAAGGCTTCTGCTATCTTGATGGCAACAGTTGCGGGCCACCTGCTCTCCAAGCGAGAGAGACGGATCTCGGTCAGATCCTGGAAGACACAAGTGGTTACCTGGCCATGAAATTACCAAGCGGCAAGTTCCTGTTGTCCCCACTAGGGACGTGCCATGCGGATATCATTAGCCTGCCGTTAGTGGCGAACAGGATGTGATTGGCCGCGTGCCCTGTGGGACGTCTGGGCCGATAGAGTTAGTTTACTGTTAGTGCGGGGATCTCTTTCTACCTGAGGCGGGCGAAGGCCCATGGCCAGGTAATTGTCCCTACACAGATTTTGATCAAAGTGCGAGGAGCTGTCAGGCAGTGGTTTCATTTTCTCCACGATGATGCACAGAATAACATTTCCTGAATCCTTTTAAATTTCGTAATGTACCCGATGAATAAAAAATCTTTTTATTTTTCAACTTTGTTAGCTTTAAGTTACTGATCCTGGAAAAATTTTCTTTTGAGAAATTTAGAGTATCAGAAATATGGACCGATTTTTTTTTTCTAATTTTGTTCAAGCCCTATTCAAATTTTTTCATAAAAAAAATTAAAATATGGCAAACTACCGTTTGAAAGCTGTTATCTATTATTACTGATTTGGAAGATTTCCTACTGAATCTGTGCAGGAGAGCCATACCCTGTACATGTTAAGGAACTGACAAGATGTTTACATCTGTCCAGTTGGTCCTCTTCCACTAGTCAACTCAAAATCCCTGGAGACTCTTAACAGCTGTCTACTGAATTCTCTTCTCTGAGCCTTTGGGGTCATTTAAACCCATTTTATGCACAAAAGTCATCCCCCCCCCTAGGATATATCATTACATCTAGGGGTGCTGACTCAAAAGTGAAACAACCAAACAATCCTGGGGTCCTTGTGACGTGACCATTTCTCATTATGTGCAAAAAATAACTTAAAAACTACTGAATCTGAGTCAAACAAGCCATCTCAGATGTAGGTTTTGGATTTTTCAATGGACTTTGTATCTTTAACTTTTACTGACATTTTAGCTTGCTTGATGGCATATACTGGTTGATTAGCAAATTTCTATCCTTCAAAAGTTTATTAAACAGCGAAATCTAATAAATATAATTGCATCTAGGGGTGGCGATTCCTGCATGTGACAATGTAGGGTATCTTTCTGTCTAGAAACGTAGTCTCATAAACTGTATAAATGGGCTAAATCCCCCCCCCCCCCTTTGGGGCGGGGGTGGCTCAGTCGGTAGCACGCCAGGCTCGTAATCTGCAGTTCCCAGGTTCGAGTCCCAGCTGGGTCAGCGTTGAGATTTATCTCTGCAAAACTCCCCGCCCTGCCCACGGTCAGTAGGGGACACCGATGGGCTTGGAAAGGCCGGCGTCCGTCGGATGGGACGTTAAGCCGTGGCTCCGTATGTGGGAGAGCCATACCCTACGCACGTTAAAGAACACACTGGATGGCCTTGACGGGTTACCATCTGTCTCCCAACAGCTGTTCTAGTGGGTCCCCTTCCCCAACCTTCTCTGAGCCTTCGGGGTCCTTGAGACCTGGCCATTTAGCCCATTGTGTGCAAAAAAGTGCCGCTCAGAAGTAAAACAACCCAACCCCCCCATTTTTTTTTTGAGAATGCTAATAACAGGAACCTGAAAATTTTGTGTATGTGCCTGTACTGATAGGCTCTTGTCAGAACCTCTGTAGCAAGCAGCAGCTTGAGGGCTAATTCATTTTTTTTTATAAACCACTAAAAGGGAGAGGAAAATAATTTTACTTTTCATTTTTATACTGCAAAGGCATTCTGACTTGATAAATTAAATGATCCACCCTCGTATATATACATTACATCAACTATCCCAGTACTGTCCTTTACTACTGATAAAGGGATCCATATTCAAACTTCAGAGAAAGTATAGATATTTTTTTTCTGAGTTGTCTTTCAGCTAAGGCCTCGCCTTTAATATTAAAAATATTTTTTGCGAAAATAAATGATCCACCCTCGTATATATATATATCTAGGTCAGGCAGTGTACCAAGAAACTTCTAATTGGCACAAGGAGAGATTGGCATCCTCTAAACTCTGATTTTCGGGAACTTCCTTAAATGAAGGCTTATTACAATTACAAAGGACTTTCGGTTAAATAACATCATAATCTTCATTGTTGAAAATATTCGATTACTGAAAAACTAATCAGAAGATAGAATTTTATACATTTCAGAAATCATAATTATTATTAGGATATATTAGCGTTTATAGTGATGAATTATGAATGGAAATATAAATACTTCATTATCATCTTAAATAACTTTTATATTCAAACTAAAAAAAAATGTTTGTATACTAATTATTGAAGATCCAATGAATCAAGTTAAAATTCTACATTCTGTAAGGATGTTTTTTGAACTTTATTTCAAGATCTCTTCAAGCAGACGAAAGCATAATATGAAAACTTGTTCCTTGTGAATTTTTTTATCATCTCTATCAGGCGTTTATATATTGGTTCGAGTCCAAATTGTGCTAGCAGTGATATTTACCTTTACAACCCCAACCGTGCTATTGGGGAGAAAGGAACACCTGGGCTTGTAAAATGCTGGTGTGCAGGACAACCTAACAGAAGACTTCCATCTTCAAATAGCTGTCCAGCGAGTCCCCTTTCCCTACTCAACTCTGAACCCTTGCAACCTGACCATTTAGTTGATTATGTGCACAAAAATACCCCTCAGAAATAAAACCCAACAGCATCAGTGCAAAAATGTTATCTCAACATTTCATTATTTACAGTATGAAAATTTGAATATTTAACAGCATAAATGTCGTAAGGAATAAGAATTTACTTTGGATATTAAAGGACTGTGTTGTTTTACCTCTGAGCAGCACTTTTTTTTGCACAATGGGCTAAATGGTCATGCCACAAGGACTCTTAAAGGTTAAGAGAGAAGGTTGAGGGAAGGACAACCTTCTCTCTTAGGATCATTGGACAGCTGTCTTAGGTCATTGGACAGCTGTCAGGAGACAGATAACCACCCACCTAGCCCATCCAGCATATTCTTTAATTAATGTGCATAGGATATGGCTCTTGTGAACATAGGGCCATGGGCTTGCAACCTTTCCAAACCCACCAGTCTCTGGACATGGGTTTTATGGAGATAAATTGGAAAAATAAGTATTATTTCTGACACTTTTTATAAAGTATTTATCTTAGAAGAAGCCATTGGTTTAGACTTCCCAGAATGGAAGATATTTAATTTGAATAGATTGCTCATTCTTTGCCATTTCTTTTATACACCACCCTCAATAAATGAGAAATATCCTCACTTGAATAACTCTACACTCAACCTCCCCTCCCTCCATCCAATACAGATACCCTCTCTCACACACACTTGTTAAGATAATGCAATTCATCTCTTACAGCGCACGTGCCAGGCTCATAATCTGTAGTTCCCAGGTTCAAGTCCCAGCTAGGTCAGTGTTGAGATTTATCTCCGCAAAATTCCCTGCCCTACCCATGATCAGTAGGGGACACCGATTGGCTTGGAAAGGCCACCGCCCATTGGATGGGACGTTAAGCCATGGCCTGGTGTGTGGGAGAGCCATACCCTGTGCATGTTAAAGAACACGCTTGATGGTCTTGCCAGGAGGCTACCATGTCTCCCAACAGCTGTTCCAGTGGGTCCCCTCCCCCAACCTTCTCTGAGCCTTCGGGGTCCATGTGACCTGGTCATTTAGCCCATTGTGTGCAAAAAAGTGCCGCTCAGAGATAAAACAACCCTCTTACAGTCCCAATTATAAAAATTGTTTTGTGTTACAATATTAAATCATGAATGTACAAGAAAAAAACTGTTCTAAGCTCACAGTATTCTGGGAATTCCAGACTGATTTATTGGATTCAGGTCCAGAGATCTCGCTGGCCATTCCAGAGAGTGAATATTCCCACTTTGAGAGTATTCCTTGACCAGATGAGTCCAATATGTATAATAATCATTTAACATGACACCCACCTATATACTGGTCACTGTAAATAAAAAATAAAATAAATACCCCCTCAAGCAGCTGCTTGCCACAGAGGTCTGACAGGAGCCTGTCAGTTTATATGCCATAGTAGGAGATCTGAGAGGATGGCAGGACCTCAGCAGAAAATCGACACACACATCCATGCCTAATCCGGGGCTCGAACCCAGGTCCCTTAGATCAGTAGCCAAGCGTGCTAACCCTGATATTAATGAGTATGTAACAGATCCCACAATCTCTTCAGATGTTAAAAACTGACATTTTAACTGACTTTCAACTCATCTGTGAATAGAACTTTGAATCATAATCATGGTTCCAACTACGATGATTCTTGCACTATTTGAAGAAATTTCTGCTAGAGGTTAAGAGGAACACAAATCATGATGCGTCTCGCATTAATACTATTTGTTTAGCTGTGGAAAGCTGAGAGTTGCTGCTTCATTGTTAAGACAAAATAGTAATCATCTTGGGAAGATCATCCAATAATCTTTTGAATGAACTAGACTTTGAAATATTTATTTAGTCTCTTGAAATTAATCACTCTAAATCTAGATCAGTGGTTCTCAAATACAGCCACCAGAAAATTTCAATAATTAAAATGTATTAATGATAATTTTTATTTATCATACCAATTCTCCACAAAAAGAGCATTTACAAACAAGCTCTCATTATACTTCAAACTTATAGCATTCATTATTTTATTAAAAAGCTTTTCCTTGAACCAAAGTTGTATGTGGTATTTACATACAAAGTATGGTGGTTGTGCAGTATGTATACATTTAATGACAATTAGTTAATTAAGTGTTAAAATGAAAGCTTTTATATTCTCAAAATAAAAATGTCTTTCAATAAGTTTACTTTACAAGTCTGTATATACAATTTAGGCTAAACATTTAATTTTATTTTCTTTAATGTAGCCGCTGCAAATTTATAGTGGCCAGTAATACAGCCACAGCAAATTGCTCAAGGCCAATAATGTGTCCACAAGCAAATATCTCCTGAGAACCTTTGATCTAGATATTAATGGGTTGTTCAAGGCTCTGGAATGCCTATATTCAATTAATCAGGATATACACAGTCGGCTACTGATCTAAGGGACCTGGGTTCGAGCCCCGGGTAAGGCATGGATGTGTGTGTCGTTTTTCTGCTCAGGTCCTGCCATCCTCTCAGACCTTCTACTATGGCATATAAACTGACAGGTTCCTGTCAGACCTCTGTGGCAAGCAGCTGCTTGAGGGGGTATTATTATTTATCAGAATAATATGACCACCTACCATAGTATATGTATGGTAGGTGGTCATATTATTCTGACACGACTGTGTATTTTATTTTAAAAAATCTAGTTTTACTATTACTTATAATTTTGGACAAGTATTGTTTAAGTTCTCAGATGAATTACCTTATATTTAATTTCCTTCTGAAATTAATATGATTTTACTTTATTTTAGGGGATAAGCTGAAGTCTACAAATGTCGGTCAGATGCCTACAGGCTCAAGTAATGCAAAGTTAAAGAAACAACCACTTTCCAGAACAAAATCCTTGGTACCTTCTTCATCATCTCTGTCTGAGGGAACACATGAGAAACTGAATGCTGTAGAAAGAACTAAAAGTGATGGAGCTGTCATAAGAGGTGAAGAAGAAGTAACATCAGCGATAACATCACGGGACCAAGCCACATTTCAAGCACTAGTGTCGTCAAGTTTCTCTTCTGCAGGTGGCATGGCAGGTACTTCATGGTCTGCACCAATGCCACAAATATCATTGGTTTCTGTATCTTCCCCACTGTCAAGCCCTACTATGACAAGTGTAGCAAGCAGTTGGGCAGCATTATCTCCTACACTACCACCAAATCTACCTGGATCTTGTGCAGAGATGTTTCTAGAGCCTGACGGAGGTGGACATTTATTCGTGGCAAAGCGTCTCTCTGATCCTGACAGTCACGGTGGAAAGTCAGCAATCAAGACATATCCTCATCTCCAACAAACATCTGCAACTTCAAGTCATCAGCCAACTAGCTCTGTATCCATATCAGAATCAGGTTCTGGGAACCTGCACAGAAAACTTCAGCGACAGCTAACTCTAAATCCAGCTTATGATCCACGTTTATTGCAGCTTGGAGGCTTTGCAGGACATGGTCAGAGGCTAATGTCACCACAGCAAGAACAGTTCAGTCTTATTCATCACTCTTCTGAACAATCAATGGCAACTCAGAAAGCTAGCAGTCAAGAAAATCTACATTTACTTCAAAGAGGATTCAGTTCAATGGGACATAGTGCACACCAGCCACTTAGTCGTATGGGAAGTGACAGCAGAGTGGCTAATACACTGCAAGTTGCTTCCCAAGTATGGGAAGGCATTGCTCCAGGAGAGCATCAGACTGTTACACGCATTGCTAGTGCTCCAGACTCTTACCATCAGTGGCCACCAGCTGTGGCATCAGCTAGAATGCAGCATCTAAATAGCACATCAGATACAAGACTCAACCTTTATCCTGATGTGCAACATACAGGTCAAATATCTTCCCTTGCTGGCAATTACAGAGACATGCAGGGTCAACAACAGCAACACTGGCTGGTTCAAAGTTCTGGACTGGATCCTTCACTTCCCATCTCTTCTGCAGGTATTCAGATGATGGGATCTTCAGCTACATGGCAGGAACAATCACCATCTGGTGGACTGGGCCTTAGTGCTTCACAAGTAATCAGTCAACCAGTTAGACCTTCTAGTGTCCCTCCGCAGGGTATGCAACTGGGAACATTAACTGGACTAGTACCTCCTCGAGCTCCTTCACCAGAACTCCAAGATGATACGCGTTATAGACTCTATTTCCATCTTGCTTCTATATTTCCAAAGGAACAAGTACGGGCAGCCATGGACTTATATCCTCAGGAAACCAATCCACAGAAAATATGTGCAGCAATATTGAACATGTTTCCCAAAGGATAACCCTAAATAAAAGTTATAGTTTAACAATGGACTATTAATAAGTAAATAAAACCTGGGTACTAGTTTTAGATGAACCCAATTTTGCGTAACTTTTTACAAAGCCAAATGTTTTATTTCAAGTGCCACTGCAGTTAGAGTGTTTTTAGGTGTATACTGATGCAAAAACAAGGAAAAAAGAATTTGGTTCAGTACCTGTATTTTTAAGATGAAGCAACATATTATTTGTACATAATGTTTATATCTAAATCAGTTTCATTCCAGATGATGTTTATTAATTTAATACTTTTTTTTGATAAACATAATTTTAATTGGAGTTCCTAATAGATCTTACTTAAAGCAGACATGAGGCCAGTTTGGAAGCATAAATTACAATTCTAGTCTATAGGGAAAGCTCAATGTAAGGGTGTCCAAATAAAAGTTAGCTGCAACATTAAAAAAATTTCCTTGTTAAATACTGATCTTTTAAGAAATTGCATTATTCATTGTATAGAATGAATTTTCTTGTTTTAAGTTCATTGGTCATTCCAGGCTATGCCAAACAAGATAAATTCCCTTTCTCTTTCCTGTGATATTTTTAAGAGTTTGCAATATTATTTTATTGCAACTTAAAATCAATACACTGCTTGATTTTCAAACGAAAATCATGTAAGTGATCCGATAGTTTTTGGCATCCGTAAATGCATTTTAAATTAATGTATATCTATAGGCTTTGTATTTTTCTTTTACACCTTTTGCAGACAGTGAGCACACACAATGAGCTGGCTCAGTGTTGTGTTGGTTCACAGAGATATGCGAAGAGACGACTTGTGTCGTGTACAAAGTGTTTCGTTGACGTGAATTTACGTTGAATTTTGGAACTTATTTTTGCTGTCATTGACAGCTCACTTCTGCATTTGTGCAGTAATGCTTCTGACCTGCTGGTTAATGTACATAAGACAGCAAAGTCAGGAGCGTTCTCTCTCTCTATAACAAAATGTGTATCAATATGATATGTCCGATGTTTATCTTTTTATCCAGTAAAATACAATACTGTGTATTGTCATTGTATGTAAAGGGCCATAGAGCTCTTATATTTTTCCTTAAGCAGCTGAGCTAAAAAATATTTAAAATGTTGTGCACATACCTTAAAAAGCAGCAGCTTAGGTGGTAAATGGATGTTCTTTGTTGAGAATTATATGTAGTGGTATAATGGGATTTGTTGTTTAGCGTTTTTTTACAGCAAAAAAAAAATACTCTTCATGGAAAGATGTGTATTATGTTTAATAAGAAATCAACAGATCAGTTACAAAAACTAAAACAGTATAATATCTTCTAGTTGACAGACTGTGTTCTTTTGGGCATCACCACCACCACTTTCCTCTGTACAATCTTCTATTTGCATATTGTCTTCTTGAATGCTGCAATGAAATGTGTGCTACATATTAATCTGAGAAAGTAATAAAATCTGTTACTCTAAATTTTGAAGTTGTTTATTCCTTATAGGGTTGCATTAATTTCACAAAAAAAAACAGGAAATGGCATATTTCTAACTTTTACTCCAATGAAAAAAACGAGAATTTTCTAAACTTCCAACATGAAAAAATTTGCAAGTGTTTTCTACATATAACTTGAACACTCAACAGCATATTCTGGGGGTACAAACCATCATATGACTGATCATACTGTATGGTAAACCTAGCTTTACGAAATGGGTATCCAATATGTGGGAGGAAGTATTTGGACTATGTAAACAATTCCCCTGCAGCCATTTAACAGATGGTTCTTCCCACTCTCGCATGTGTGATTAATTAGAACACCTTCGATTTTCAGTGACATGAGGCTTAAGCTGGTTTTGAAGAAGCCTGGCTATGAAGACTTTTTTTTGTTATAGTTCTGATTTGAAAAGCAGGAAAGATACATAGAATGCTAGGATAAATAATAAAAATTCTAGGAATAGTGAAATACGCTTATGGCAGAAAAAGAGTAAAATGTGGGGAGGAGGGAGGTACTACATTGCAATTACTTCCAAAAATGGCAGTTTCTTTGTTAATTTTCACGAGATTTTTGAAACTTTAAAGAAAAATTTGTTGATAATATTTTTATAGTTCAAATCAAACTTGTGTGCGTAAATCAGAGAGTTGCTTCTGCAAGGAGTAACATTATAACAAACAAATCAGCAATACCATTTAACACTTCTAAGAAATGACAATCTGATGTCTTTAACAAATTACCATTTGAAAATTTTTTTATTAAACTAAAATATAATTTCTATTTTTAAAAAAATCAAAGTTTCATGTGTTGTATAAAAGACATCTATGCTCATCTTGGTCATGTCTATGATTGTCGGGACCTTGGAAAGGTTAAAAATAAACAAAATATTTCACATCATCATACCCCCCCCCCCCCTGGAATGTCTACCACCAGAGTTCTTTTTCCAAGTGATCATGCATTTGGGGTATGATAAACCTTTCTACCGCATTTTCACCCTTTTATAATTCTTCTGCATCAATGATTTTAATGCCAATCACTGGCAAATTTAGTTCAATCCTGACAACTGACCATCACATCTCCTTGAGAGGTGACAGATAATGAGGAGGGTGGACTTGCATTCACAACTGCTTTGAATGCACCTGGGTATTAAATCAGTTTATGATTACTTCATCATTCTATAGTGAACACACAAAAAAAGTTAATTTTTAATTAACATTTTGCATTAAAGTTTAAAAAGGCAGCTGGTGTGCCATGCACGCCCGAGTGGTGGCTGAGAAACTCGACAAAAAATCACCCAGAACTAACCATTGCTGATGCTTAACCCTTTAACGCCCAAGAAATCTGAGAAAAAGGTAGAGGGTAGTAAAGACAAAGAATTAGCACTATTCGGACTAATCCCTTTCAAAATCTTGGCCGTTAAAAGGTTAAACAGCCTGGTGTTTGTCGAGTGGTGGTTCAGTTGAAATATACTTCATGCCTGAAAGGTATCCCACACATTCAATGTACCCAATAATGGGACACTATTCACTCTGTATGCACTGATATGCAAATAGGTGCATGGTTATTCTGGTTATGCAAATGCAGAGATTGTAATTGGTGTTGACTATAAAATCCCTTGCCATTGTTTTGACCTAAATATTGGTCATTATTTAAACATCAGTGAGTTTTACTCACATGATGAGTATACACATCAAAGATCATTTGCTGTGTGGGATGATGATCCTATGAATATTGCATAGCATAATAGTTTATCAACATGTGCATTTCACTGACACTCCCTATATGAAATCACAATCATGATATATTCAGCATGAGTATGCAGGAATGATACTCCTGGTTGACGACTGATATTTAGATCAGAATGGTGATGAGGATTTTTTTTAGTTAACTCTATGATGCATGTAATTGCAATCTGTATCTGCATCAACCAAATAACTACTGTGGCCATTTGCATATTGCTGTGTACAGCAAGAACACCACCATTGTTGGGTGCATTCCAAAGAACATGCAGATATCTTTCAGACATGAAATTAACCTTTCCTGACACCACTTGCCAAACATCAGACTGTTGAAGTGTCTGAACAGTTCTGGATGACTTTTCATTGCAGTTCTCAACTACTATTAATCTGATTTCAATGGTGACAAAAACAGGTTAAAGTGGCATCACAGTTCACAGTGACACTGCAACTGCTAGGTATGGGTTCAAACTAGTTAAATGTACAAGCATTTTCTTCTTCCACATTGCAACATCTACCTGTACACCGACTACATGTCATTCTCATATACTTTTTGAGATACAGCATCATCCTTTAAATTTGAGCACTAGTGTATATTATCTAACTAATAAATATATAGGGTGTTCATTAAGTCCTATCATATAGTCACAGATATGTATGCATTACAACTTCAATTTCTGGTGGATAATTTTATGCACTGTACTCAAAAGGCACCTACACTTCTAAAGATGTATGCTGAAACAATTTATGTCTCTTGGCTTCTTCATGCAATGTACTGCGCTACCTGATACAGCAGGTCTTTCAGAAAGTGGACTATCAGCTATGCTCAGTGATTCCAATTTGGGATACCATCAAACAATGCTTTTAGATTAAGAGAGAATCTTGGCAAAAAATTGAGAGAATTTTCATTTTACTCAAACAGTGCTGTTCCATTTGGTGTACAAATTTACACACCTTGCTTTCTCTATGAGAAAAGCCAACACTTACTAACTCTGCTGCACCATCTACCAGCCATGCATTTCCCAATTTAGCAGCAGTGGAAATTTATAGGATTACCCCATTGTCCCTATTAATCCTCATCCTTGAGTATGATTGCCTTATTCAAAAGGACAACCTATAACTAAGTCAGGACTGAATTTTCCTTCCTTTTCTTAGATGTAACACCATGTAATATACTGCAATGAGTAATGTCTTATGTGCTTATGACTCAAGCTAGGGATAAAGCCTTATTTAAGAGGACAATTTACAACTAAATTAGGACTCAATCTTCCTTTTTTAGATTTAACACCATGTAATATACTATACTGAGTGATGTCTTATGTGCTTATGGCTCAGGCTAAGGATAAAGCTGTTTGGTTTAAAAGGTTAAGGTCTGGGTGCTTCCCATCCATGCCTCATTTACATCTAAAAATATGATACTCACAGTGGAAAATTAAGAAAAGCAACATTTGGCTTCTATAACACTACACTATATAAAAGCACTTCAATAGCTTATCGATATATATATTATAAATACATTTTTAACACAGAGTTTTACAATTATACAACATATCAAAGATGGTTGATGTTCTAGGTTTACTCCTAATGAAATAATAAGTTTTTTAAAAGATGGTAGGTTCCAGAACTAAATATGCAATTGGATGAACCTAAATTATTTGAGGAAGAAATGTGAGTTTTTATCTCGCTACACATTTACTATTAAATTAGAAGAAATATCAGACTTTCGATATCATGTGAATGGAAACAAATTTAAAGTCATGTAGCTTCCCAATGATGCATCAAAGCATTTTTACCTATATCTCTTCAGAATTTCTATCATTTTATTGTGTAGAATAAATTACATTTTATATTAGTATATATAACTTGAGATATCTGTTTGTTAATAACCTCAGTACAAAGCTCTAAAGAACATTTTTTTTTGCTGACTACAAAATAATTGGGTCTTGCACGATTCAAGCTTTTTTCTGGGCATGGGAAGAGTTAAAATAAGCACTTTTTATGAAAGAAAAAAATACAGAGTTCCAAATCAATTCTACCTAAATTCTCATTTTCAACATACTTTAGTACTCAAAGACTTATGGATATTGGAATATTTAAATGTCCAGACAATTTTCATACCTAAAATACACCCTGGGTTTTAAAGTTTAATAAATAATTAAACTTTTGTTCATTCATTAGGATAAATTCGAAGCTTCTTACTTTCTAATTAATTGTAGCTATTTTGGCAAAGAAGTAGTGAAACAATTAGTTCAATAACTATTCTAAGAATGATCTGAAAAATTTCATACCTTTGGTTTTGAGGTAATTCTATGGCAATTTTATTTTGGATATCATTTTCATCACACTGTGTTCCTTCATGATGTTCTTCTAATAATTCCTCTGCCACTGGCAGAGTTTTTTTAAGATCTAAATCATCAATCCCAAAAGGTGTTTCCAGCCCAAATACTGTTCCCAGAGGATAAGATCCCCATTCATAAGGCTCTGTAACAAAATAGTATAAATAGGTACATAAACAGAACTCATAATTCACATTAGCATTGAACTGAGCACGCACCCAAACACCGTGCAGATAAGTTTTATCGTTTTCTAGACATAAAAAAAAATTAATTTTTTCTGCATTTTCATACAAAAAATAGTGAACCAATTAAATTTTTTTTAATCTTAAAAATATTCTATTTTATTCATTTAATATGTGATTAATTACAGAATAGCAGTTTAACAAATTTTATTAAAACTGTATATTTATTCTTTACCCAAATTCTAAATTAGTATTAAATATTGAATGGGTTATTTCACCTCTGAGTGGCACTTTTTTGCACACAATGGCTAAATGGCCAGGTCATAAGGATGATGAGAGCTCAGAAAGTTGAGGGGAAGGATCCATTGGAGACAGATGGTAGCCTCCTGTCATGGCCATCCAGCATGTTCTTTTAAAATGCACAAGATATGGCTCTCCCATACACAGGGCCATGGCTTAAAGTCCCATCCGAGATATTGAATGGAAAAAATTGTAAATGCAAGAATCAAACCTGGTCAGTGCTTGTAAGGCAACTATGCTAACCACTGTAATTACAATCACTTATAACAAGACTACTTTAAAAACTAATATGCTATTTTAATGTAAACTGTTTTCATTTTACTATTAAAAATTTATGTAAACTTTTAATGTTTAAATATTGCCACTCTTGATTATGGTAAAAGCTCAAAGGTGACAAATGACATATTGAAGGCCAATTTCAACCTATTTTTTATATTTAATGAAATTTGGTGAGTTTTCTTTTTTCCTTGCTGAAAAAGTCTTTTTTGCAGAAAATTTCAGGTTCTTACAACCAATGAATTTCAAGAAAGTCACTCAAAAAAAAATTTAGTAAATTTCTGCAATTTACCTCTTATTTGAAAAGCATATCTCTGATCCTAATTAAACTAGAAAGATGAAATTGGTTTAATTATCAAAGTTTTTTTGTGGGGGGAAGGAGGGGGTTAAAATTATATTTTACTTAAAATAATAGTAGATTTCATTTCCACATAATCAATACCTATATACATCAGAAAAATTTCATACATGTAAAAATTTAAATAGTGGAAAAATAAAAAGAACAAAAGCAAATAATTTTAATTTTTTTTATTATATGTCAAGAATCAAGGAGCTAAATAGCCTTCCAGATTCTGGTTTAATTTCTATGTAATATTTAGACAACAAATAATGGGAATAATAAAATAATTCCATTTGTAATATAAACTTGATACATCAATAATAAAAAAAGGAGTACTACAGTATAAATTCAAATTTAAATGATTAACCTTGAAGTAGAACTCATTACAGTTAATATATGGGTATCCAAGTTCTTTTTGAAGACAATCAAACTGTTTTCATTTCTCATATCCATTGGTAAAAAATTATAAAATTTTATTGCCAAATAAGTATCTCTGGAGAATATTTCTTTTTTTCCAATGGTATTTCAAACATTAATACCTTTATTTGTAAAATGCATTCAAATTTTTTAAGGTTAACAAATTTCTAGAATTCAAACTTTTTACAGTGATTAATCTTTAAATTTGACTTTTATACCTCAAAAACACACCCATTTAAAAAAAAAAAGTGTTGAAATATACACAGTCATATCAGAATAATATGACCACCTACCTAATAATAGGAATAACCACCTTTTGCCCGGATGACAGTGGTGAGACAGCGTGGCATGGATGTAGTAATGAGGCCCTGGATGGTTGCCAGAGGCACACATGTCCATTTGGACTCCAGCAGAGCACGGAGGTTCCAGAGATGACGTGGTTGTGGATCCGCATGCCAAACCTGTCAATCCAAATGGTCCCACAAGTGCTCTATGGGATTGAGGTTGGGCAATTTTGCCGGCCAAGGGAGAACAGAGACATCGCTGTCGTGTTCCTGGAACCAGTCACACACCATATACACACTTAGCGATATCAGGTCACACACTTAGCGATATGGCAGGTGTTGGTAGACACCATCACCACCAGGGTAAACATCCAACATGAAGGGATGCATGTGGTCAGCGAGGATGGACAGGTAGCCATTGGCGTTTAGGGATTCATCCAGTGGTACCAGCGGTCCCAGGTCATACCAGGAAAACATCCCCCAGACATGCACACTGCCAGCCTGTACTTGACCGACAAGCATGTCCGGGTGTTGGTTCTCGCGTTTTTGTTGCTGTATCCGCCACTGTCCATCACTTCTGTGGAGTAGAAACCTCGATTCATTGGAGAGGTCAACCTTTTTCCATTCTTCCACTGTCCAATGACGGTAGTCCCATGCGAACTGCAGGCGTCGTTGCTGATGGACCTTAACATGGGCGCTTTTACGCAGTGTTGACTCCAGAGACCCATGCGTAACAGGGTTCACTCTACTGTTATCGGGGACATGTACCTGGGTGCCCCAGTGTTCATTTGAGTGGTCAATTGCTGTACTGTTGCGCGTTGATTGCCCCTTACCAGTCGACAGAGGCAACGTACTCCTCTGGGGTCGATGGCTTTCGGGGCTTCACAGTTATGACATCTGGAGGTACTAGGTGTGCCAGTGGTCCATTCTTGGTACACCTTTACTACAGCACCTCACGAACAGCCCACGAAGTCTGCTGTTTCCGAGATGCTTCCACACTTGGCGCGGTAGCCGTTGATCACTCCTTTTTGAATGTCTGTCAAATCAATACCTCTGCCCATTGTGCTCACTTTACACACTATGGCTCATCTGTGCTGGCTGGCCGCTTCTATCTCCGTGTGGTCGACCTTGTCATGTGACTCTGTGATGCGCCTGGGCAGGTACACTGTGATTCTGTGGGTGGTCATATTATTCTGATATGACTGTGTATATTAACCAAAACATCTCAAAATAAATTTTACCTTGGAACATCAATTTTAATGAATTTGTTTTAAGCACTTGTGGAAACAATATTAAACTAGACCACTATACATAATCAAGCAAATTATGTCTATTGTTCTGAAGAAATTTATGTGTTTAGGAATTCATGATTCTTTGACAATCTCACCAAACTTGTAACTCTATACAAAATCTCTAATTTAATATTGTTTCTACCAGTGATGGTTTTACAGTAGTTTCTTACAACAAAAACATGACATTTACAATTCCTTTTATTATAGCCTGCAGCAATCAAACTTACTAAACAGCATTAGTACCAATGTGTACAAGTCAAAAGCTGGGTTGGGTTGTTTTACCCCTGAGCAGCACTTTTTTTGCACACCATGGGCTAAATGGCCAGGTCACAAGGACCCCGAAGGCTCAGAGAAGGTTGGGTGAGGGGACCCACTGGAACAGCTGTTGGGAGACAGATGGTAGCCTCCTGTCAAGGCCATCCAGCATGTTCTTTAACGTGCACAGGGTATGGCTCTCCTGCACATGGGGCCACAGCTTAACGTCCCATCTGACAGATGGCAGCCTTTCCAAGCACATCGGTGTCACCTATTGACCTTGGGCAGGGCAGGGAGTTTTGCAGAGATAAATCTCAATGCTGACACAACTGGGACTCGAACCTGGGAACTGCAGATTATGAGCCTGGCATGCTACCGACTGAGCCACCCCCCACCCCTACAGTTAGCTGATAGAATGATAGATTGATAGTTTGTCACCATAATTCCCAGGGAGATTTAGGTTCAGGTCCCACTCATGACAAAACTCATGTTTTCAGCAAAATTATTTCTTGAATTTTATTGAGTGGTTGGGTGCTTGGTTAATGATCAAAGGGAATGAATCTAGAAAAAATTTGTGGGATGGGCAAGAGATTAGGTTTTCATTGCTTCATTGAGTTGAGGTTGTTTTACCTCTGAGCGGCACTTTTTCGCACACGAGTTAAATGGCCAGGTCACAAGGACCCCGAAGGCTCAGAGAAGGTTGGGGGAGGGGACCCACTGGAACAGCTGTTGGGAGACAGATGGTGGCCTCCCGTTTGGGCCATCCAGCGTGTTCTTTAACATGCAGAAGGTATGGCTCTCCCGCACACAGGGCCATGGCTTAACATCCTATCAAACAGACGGCGGCTTTTACAAGTCCATTGGTGTCCCCTACTGACAGTGGGCAGGGCAGGGAATTTTGTGGAGATAAATCTCAATGCTGACCCAGATGGGACTTGAACCTAGGAACTGCAGATTACGAGCCTGGCACGCTACCGACTGAGCCACCCCCGCCCCTACAGGTCAAAAGTAGTCAAATAGCAAAGTCAGTGCTTTGGACATATAGCTAGGCAATTCCAAGGATTGTCTATCATAGCTGGCATCCAAACAATCCCAAAATCAAAACAGCCACTTCCTGCAAGCTTTGGAGTCTCCAATCCTTAGATAATTCATAACATTTTGCTGGATCATCAGCAATAAGGCTGAGAAGTTTTTAGCACACAATTCTTTAAAACAGAAATTGCAAAAGAGTTTAACTCAAGGGGAATTACCTAGCTGAGCTGTTTCCAGTTGGAACATAACTGAGACTGCTCCACTAACTTTATTAATTACTCCCTATCTTTCAATATTTTAAGGAAAATAACAATGTTGTTGAACAAACATCAATTTAACTATTTTGAATTTTTTACTATGTCCACTTGCCTTTTACCAGAACTTGCTCTAGTTTTTGAAATTTCATTTAGAAAATAATAGAAATAGTTTTTATTTCTGTTTATTACTTATTATTTTTCTTGTGCTTATCACATTTTAAAGCATAAAGAAATTGTTCATACTTGACACTAAACTAACACTGCAGACAACAATTGTTAGTGCTCTCACAACTGTAATAAAGATAGATTTCCCACATAAAGACTAGTTCTTGTATTGTTCACAGCCTGCACTTCAGACTTCTTTCCACTCTTTTTCATAGCCCATAAAATCCCAACCTAATCTATACTACCTGACCTAGCTGCTTCAGTAACTTTAAACATATTTTATAATTAATATACTGCTTATTAGATAAATTTTATTGTACTGAAAAATAGAGTAGAAATGTGTACACATTTAATGTTCATAAATATGAAATACACATTATTCTGAAATTATTCTGAAAACACATATTAGTAATGAGAAATTTTACAAGCCTTTTTCAAATATTAACAAAATTGAAAAGTTTATTAGAGCAATGTTTGCAAAAACTAGATTACCATATATTCATTATTGTGATAATTTTTCAACAGTGCAAATAAGAATGTTGCAGTGAATTTTTGAAAAGTTTGTTGCAGCTTTTTCAAATAAATAGTTTTATTGTATAAATGTTATAACTAATGTCTAAAACAAGTACTGTCAACCATAGCCAGTTTCAGACATTTCTATTAAAAAGAGTCATAGGTTGCAGATAGTCAGATGCTTATTTTCACTTTGAGCTTACTTTCAGCAACTGGTTAGTCTTAAACAGTAATGTAGCTGGGGTTTTTAGAGAGTGAAAAGTGGGTTGAAAGTTTATTAATGATTTTGTTAATGTAAGTTGATAATGTAACAATTTCTGAAAATAAATCCCTCCCCCAGGTCTGCACTATGGTATGGTTTTAAGCAAAGATAACTTTTTTTATTTTACATGAAAAAGATGGTTACATTGGAGTTTAAGTCAAGCAAAAAAGCTCTAAATTCAACTGCATTAAAATAACGTCACCAATTTTTACAGGAGTGTGCAAAAAATCATTACAATCAGCGATGCATGAGAAATAAATACAAAAACAATAAATAACTGAAAAAATATATTTCTGGCATTACCACAGAATTTGTAAGGATTTCATTTGCTTGTGCATAGCCAAGAATGTGTCTATTGTAATTAATATTTTTTCTGCAATCAATATTAGCTGGAAACTTTGTTTAATGTTAACTGTGGAAGATCGTTAGTCAATAGCTCTGGCCAATTACCAGATGAAGTAATTTTTTAAAATTAATTTCAACTAAAAACATATCTCAGTTGTTGATTGGATTCTACAGAAATCCAAATCCAATGGACACTACAGAAATCCAAGGAAAACGAAGAGAAATGAAATAATACATTAACAAATAATGAAATCAAATAATGCAAATATTAAATTACCTATAGATTTTAAAGAGTTGGCTCATTTGTGGCTAAAAAATATAATGATTACAAACATATCTTCTTCAACCAACATTAATTCTAATATACTGATCTACTGAATTAATTTGACATTCACATTTGAAAAAAAATATTAAACTATGATTTAATTTAAATATTACTGTTATTTATACAAAAAAGTTACTTTACATTAGTAAAAATTATCATATATTTATTCTTCAGAAAAGCAAGAAAAAAAGCCTTACCTGCACTTAATTTCCAATTGCTTTTATTACTGGGTAGTTTTTTTTCACCCTTCCTTACAGCATCTTCTTGTTCTTTTGCTGGAAAATGTAATAAATATTTCAGTCCAATTATTACTGGTTAACTACTACAACTCTTATATGCTGTAGTTGGTTGGTAATCTATGCTTTATAGATGGATATCCCTTCTCAGTGTTATATGTTTCAGATGTTATTGAAATACATTAAAATAATTGATAAATTACTAAGAATTATAAAACAATGATTTTCATGTTAATATTATTTCTGTCACAAAGTAATGATAGTAGTAATATTTCTTGAAAAATGCAATCTGCAAATCCAATACATTATAGAAAAAATTAAAATGGAAATATACCATCACAGAATATAACGTAAGGAAACATTGGCTTTTTTTTTTTGCAATAAAAGTTTGAAAGTAAATGCCTGTACAAAGGTTAATGTAACTTCTTAATGTAGTAGATGTACCATGCCTTTTAAATCAATTCCTAATTTTAAAACCACAGACAGCAATCCTTTCAGTATCCCATCATTTTTCCACTAAATATTTATTGATTTATCCTATCATCTGCATTCATTTACATAATGTGATATCATAGAACTTAAAAAGAAAAATTGTCTCTGGCAAATAAGGAACGTTAATTTCAAAGAGAATAAAATTTGCCATTTTCTAAATTTGGCACCCTATAATGACGGAAATTGAAACTTACGAAAGATTTTATTTATTTTTAAAAAAATTATTTTCTCTTATAACAAAAAAGGTTTTTTGCACTCCACCAGGAAGGAGGAGACAAAAACAAATCATTGCTATCAATATAAACCCTCAACTACCCCATGTTACTACCTTATTTTAAGGGCGGGGGTGGCTCAGTCGGTAGCGCGCCAGGCTCGTAATCTGTAGTTCCCAGGTTCGAGTCCCAGCTGGGTCAGCGTTGAGATTTATCTCCGCAAAATTCCCCGCCCCGCCCATGGTCAGTAGGGGACACCGATGGGCTTGGAAAGGCCGCCGTCCGCCAGATGGGACGTTAAGCCGTGGCCCCGTATGCGGGAGAGCCATACCCTGTGCACGTTAAAGATCACGCTGGATGGCCTTGACGGGAGGCTACCATCTGTCTCCCAACAGCTGTTCCAGTGGGTCCCCTCCCCCAACCTTCTCTGAGCCTTCGGGGTCCATGTGACCTGGCCATTTAGCCCATGGTGTGCAAAAAAGTGCTGCTCAGAGGTAAAACAACCCAACCCAACCTTATTTTAAAATTTCTAGCACAAATAACAAATCATTGCTATCAATATAAACCCTCAACTACCCCATGTTACTACCTTATTTTAAAATTTCTAGCACAAATAGACTGTATATAATATTAATTTAATATTTTGCCATTTAGAATTGAGTGGCTTTTACATTGGAAATTAACACTACTGAAAGATTTGCAAAAAGAAATCTTAATAGTTTACTAGTACCTATCCAACCCAAAAAACAAAGTTGAAAATCTATAAACAATAGTGTGAAAACAATGGTTTAATTTTTAATTTATTTAAAATTTAAATGTGCAAATACTTTTAGAAATTTTCGCCATTCTGAAGGCTATTACAAGTGCTGAAGTACAGAAATACCAAATATCACCATTGTCTCCTAAATGTCAGTTGCAAATTAATATTGTCGATTATAACTGAACTGTTGCCATTCTCTTTCATCTAAAAGCTTTTAAATATTTTTGTAAATAAAATACAGCTTTTTTTTAATGTATGGAAATTGAAGCTTTCAACACGTATTTTGATTTTTGATTTTTATTTTACTATACTTTAAATTTTAAAATTGCTTTTGATATTTCCAAGAATTATTTTTTTAATTTCATTATTTGATTTCAAAGCACAATTATTTTTAATTTTAATCGTATCTGAAGTTAACTATAACATGTCATGATTTCCTGCTAAAACTATAAGGACATGCATTAAATTGTGTGCTAACTTCAGGATGTTAATGATAATTAACAGCTAGATTAATTGCAATAATATTTTAATATACTTTTATAACTTAATGTCCTGGTGGCTGAGTGGTGAGCTACTCATCAAAGGGCTGATTTTCAGCCCTGGAAAAAGTGATGGAAGTTTTCTGTCTTATGCTGAAGTTTTGATATTCTCACAATTTTGCTCTAATAGTATATTATATTGGCAGGCTTCTGTGTTATTTTTTTCAGGCTTATTTAGTAATTTAGATTTTTTTAAAGGCACATTTTTACATGTTTTTTTTATTTGTAGCAATAATTTGAACTTGGTTGGAATAGAATTATATTTACCACAATACTAAGTAAAATCTAAGCTTTTCAAAAGTTTAATATTTATCTAAAACATGAATACATTAAATTTTTTCCTCATTATTTGGCTCATTTCAGGATATAATTTTTTTAAATATAGAAATAGTTTGGTTTGAAAGTAAAATTCATTCTTGGAGCAGAGAGCTTTCAGTGAATAAGTTTCAATGGAATCATTATAACTTGATATGGAGAAATGTTCCCAAAAGTGTTATTTCTTTTTTATGAGTGGTGTATGACACTACTGGCTACTGGCACACATAGACACATAACTAAATAAACCAGGGTATATGCAAATACACCAAAGAGCCAAAACATTACGACCAGCACATCTTTATGCAAATCGAAGCAACTGCAGGCAAATGATGGCACATGTGAAGGTCATGAAATGGTATAAACAAACACCTGATACTGAGCCCTGTTAATCAGTGTTATTCTTGTTCTTCAGATGGGAAAGGCAGTGGACTTAAGTGAGTTTGACAAAGGCGAAATTGTAATGGCCAGATGACTGGGGCAGAGCATTCCCAAGATGGCAAGGTTTGTGAGGTGCTCATGGTATCTTCAAAAAGTGGTCCTAGGAGGGAAAAACCACGAACCGCTGGCAAGGTGTGGGCTGATCACAGCTCATTGATGATAGAGGTGAGTGAAGGCTACTGCGTATGGTACAAGCCAACATAAGGGATACTGTGGCACAACTTGTCCATTATTTGAATGCTGGTGATGGGAGTAATGAGTCACAACACACAGTACATCGAACCCTGGTGAAAATGGGGCTGCATGGCCACAGGCCACTCTGAGTGCCCATGCTACTCTGGTTCACCGTCAAAAGCACCTACAATGTGCATGCGAGCATCAAAACTGGACCTTGAATGATTGGAAGAAGGTCATCTGGTCTGATGAATCTTGTTTTCTGTTGTACCATGTGAACAGGAACACGTGTGTCATTTACCTGGGAAAGTGTTGGCACCAGGATGCACTGTGGGATGAAAACAAGTTGGTGGAGGAAGTGTAATACTTTGGGCAATGTTCTGCTGGGAAACCCTGGGTCCAGTCATTCATGTGCAGGAAACTATGACGTCTACCATTTACCTAAACATTATTGCAGACCAGGTACATCCTTTCATGGCAACGGTTGGGTTGTTTTACCTCTGAGCGACACTTTTTTGCACACCATGGGCTAAATGGCCAGGTCACATGGACCCCGAAGGCTCAGAGAAGGTTGGGGGAGGGGACCCACTGGAACAGCTGTTGGGAGACAGATGGTAGCCTCCCGTCAAGGTCATCCAGCGTGTTCTTTAACGTGCACAGGGTATGGCTCTCTCCCGCACACGGGGCCACGGCTTAACGTCCCATCCGACGGACGGCGGCCTTTCCAAGCCCATCGGTGTCCCCTACTGACCATGTGCAGGGCGAGGAATTTTGTGGAGATATATCTCAACGCTGACCCAGCTGGGACTAGAACCTGGGAACTACAGATCATGAGCCTGGCACGCTACTGACCCCCCCCCCCCCCCATGGCAACGGTATATCCCTCTAGTAGTGTCTTCTTTCAGCAGGATAATGCACCATGCCACTGCCCGGATTGTTCAAGAATGGTTCGCGGAGCATGAGGAAGACTTCCAGGTATTGCCATGGCCTCCAAATCCCCCAGATGTCAATCCAATCGAGCATCAGTGGTTTGTGTTGGAACAGCATATCTGATCTGCAGCAGCTCAACCACATAACTTACAAGAGTTAAAGAATCTGTTGGTAATGTGTTGGTACTTTAGACACCTTTAGAAATTTTGTAGCATCCATGCCTAGCCAGATAAGAGCTGTTTTGATGGCACATGGAGGACTAAATCATATTAGGCAGGTGGTCATAATGTTTTGGCTCTTCGGTGTATATAATACACTCAATGTAATTTATTAAGTCTTGAATCTATTTCAATGAAATTAATAAGATGTAAAATGACAAAAATTAAACAAAATTAAACTTTCCTTTGATCATGTCTAATTGCTGGGAATATTATTCATGCTGTGAACACTTTTCACTATTTTTTCACTTAGGTAAGATTTATAAATAAGTCCATAACTGCATTTTTATATGTATATTTCTGCTTTTCAATTACTTTATAGAATCAGTTATTTAGCATAGTCACCATTACATTTCTGTTTCTATAATGAAAAAACTATAATTAGAATTTGCTGTCTCAAACTTTCAACTGATAACTTAATTTTCCTGCTTTATGTTCTTTCTGAATACAACACTTTTGGCAAAAACTATAAGAGTTTAATAGTGAATTAGCATTCAACAAGACAAATCTGTAAAGGTAAACTAAACTGTACTGCAATTATATAAATTAATATATATATTTATGTAAAAGCAATTAGGAAAAATAAAAGTTTTACATAATAATAGAAAGAGTATGACAATATTAATATTGAAATAATCAAAAATAAAGGTTTTAAAAATAGGCTTTACGAAAATGTAAAGAAGTCTACTTTTCTATGATTTTTATTTTATTGTGCAGAATTAAATGCTATTTATTTTAGTACATAGCATGATGCATCTCTGTTTGCCAATTATTTTGAATACTGTTCTAAAATTCACTTTTTTTTGTCAACACAGTTAAAAATAATTGGCCTCCAGATACATTTCAGTTTTTCAGACTAGACACTGGGACAAGTAAAGATATTAACCAGCAAACATATAATGATCATAGAGATTAGTTGTGGATAGTTATGGAGGCCTTGGACAAGACAAATCCATTTAATTGTAAAGGTCCCAAGACAAATTTCATGTTTGGTAATAAAATGTAAGTGGAAAAGTTTTCACCCCACTGCTCCAGCAAATGATTAACAGTGAAATAAAATTACTGACAATTAATTACTATGCATAAACATCAAAAGTAAATATGAAAAAAAAAAATTATAAACATACTTCTCTTTAGTTCTTGAACATTAAATATTCTTGGGGACTCTATGTGTTTCTGAAGAGAACATTTATCAGTTATTGCTCCAAGGTACACAGCAACCAAAGCCATTATGTGATGTTTTTGAACTTCAGATAATGGTGGATCAATATGCTCAATAATTCTGTAAAAACAAAACATGAAAAAAATTTAGCCACAATTATTATTTTTTACTTGAAAATCAGAATGATACTTCAGGTGTCATCTGGTTGTTACAGGATGTAGTCAGAGGGTGGGATGGTGTTAACTTCTCCCTGATTATTTTTTTTCTTAATAAATCATTATTTCATTAATTTATATTAATAAAAATGCTAAGATCCCCTCCCATTTTTCAAAATTTTGGCTGTGCTACTGGATAATGGTTTGGTGTTTAGGCATCATCATTAGGACATTATAATTTAAAATTGGATTTGCTTGCATCTGAAATCATTCTAATCTGCTCTTGTATCTCTAAAAGCACGACTCACCTATACATGCAAACACATAAAAAATGACAAAAATTCAAGTAAGAAAATATTTTTCAAAACTCCTGTCAATGTTTATAACTTCAAAATTCTTCTGTTAGAGATTATATGTTATTAGACATTTTGCATTATGCGAGCTATATTTAACTAACTATTTATTATTTTAACCTCTCCAAAGTCCTGCCTGAAAAACGGGCTTACATCCAGAGGAACAGCTATTTTTTTTTACTACAATCAGCCAAAAAAACAAATTAACCTTAGAACTTTTTTTTGCCAAATAACTAATAAAAGGAATTATGGCATTTTACATGCCAAATTAATCAGCATTTAATTCTGGATTTCCTGAAAATAAAATATTTTACAAAAATAGATAACTAGTTTTAATAGAGCATTTTTGGAGTCATGTAGCAAAAAAAAAATGCATCTGGCAATGCAAATAAATAAAAATTTATTTAAAAAAAAACTAATAGAAATAATTATAATGCACATGAATAAAAAGTCTATTTATTTCTGAATAATAATATACACTGCTCACAAAAATTAGAGGATATTTCTTCGCTTCATATTCATTTTGAAATATCCCCTAATTTTTGTGAGCAGTATATATATATTTAGTTAAAATAAGAAAATTACTCCCATTTTGCAATTTTTTTCTCAGTGCCCTACTTTGAGAAAAGTCCGACTTTTTGCCAACTGTACTTAGTCAAATAAACAAGTCAACTGTAGAATGTTTTTAAAAAATAACCAATAAACCAAAATAGGTCATGTTATATATACTAAATTTAACAGAATTTAATTCTGAATTTTACAAAAATAAAAATTTAAATATTTGTAAATATACTGATTTTAAATAAGATTTTTTCATTACAATGTAGTAAAAAAATAGATTAGACTATGCTGGGACTATGCAGGTGACTTGGACTGCTCATATTAATGGGATTTTCTGTCCTGTTTATGAAATGGAGGAAAACTTTCTTCGCATTTTTTTTTTATTAAACATTATGAATTTATTATTTGGGTGTTGAATTTTGTGGTTTTTGGCTAAGTGTCAAAAATTAGTGTACCAAAGCAAAGAAAAAAAAAAAATCGTCTGTATCAACAAAATAGCACAGCCAAGAAGATATGGGGGAGGGGAATCTTTTAAACCATTCAATATAAACTTTAAAAACTCATAATTTTTTTAAATATAAAATTTTGCCAGGGGAAGGGGAACAAAAACACTTGCTGAAATTGTCCTTCCTACATGAGAATTGATTTCCATGTCATGGAAGTCCTTTTTGCTTCCATATCCAAGACCTCATTCATTTTCCAGAAATGATAAAAGATCAGTTTTTTTTATTGGAAAACAAAAAACAAAAAAAATGAAAAATTAACATATAACTCAATGCAATGTTAAATCAAATATCCACAGCAACAAGATGCAAGCTAGCCATCTGCTGTACCACAACTACAAAAAAAATCAATACTAATACTGGTTTACAAAGTTTTTATAAACAATTGTAGCTGCCTTTAATATTTTTTAGGTGCTGATTTCAGATCTGGTCTTAAAAAATGGCTAGCACATCACATTTTTATGTTATTGGTCATTTTGACTCCTATTAAGATCTTCTTATACCAACATCTCCAGGCAACTGGGAGGATACTAGGTATTTTACTTTTTGTGGCTGGCAACACTGATTGCTAAGTGGGAGAAAACATGTAACAGTAACCCACTGCAGTAACCTAACCTCAGACCACCATTCTTGTTGTTTTCATTGTAGGAGGAACATGTGCTGTACGTTGAAGAGTGAATTTTTGTCATTTAAATGGCACAAAGGCAGTGTTACGGATGTGTTAATGTGCCAGATAAGTTTTGTTATGTGTGTGGAAATATCAGCTTATATGCCATAGAGAAGTTCTGTGAGGAAGGTAAAACCTCAACAGAAAGACAACATAAACATCCATACCTTACCCAGGGCTCAAACCCAGGTCCCTCTAATCAGCAGCCAAGCATGCTAACCACTCAGCCATGGGATGGCTTCAAATTTCCATAAACTTAACCTTAAACTTATAAAATACCTAGTAATTACACCCACAATTATGAATATATTGCTAATAGCCACTGATGATATAAAAGTAGTATTTAAAAAACCAAATTGCCAATTATTTATTTCTATACTAAGAAATGCAATGATCATGATGAGGAAATATAGAGCAAAGGCAAGATTGGAATATACTACAAAATTTCATTGATGCAATGCACAAAAATTAAAATAATAATCTTTTTTTTACACCTAAAAAAACAAATAGGGATAAAAAAAATTTACACAGAGTTCAAAATTAAATTGCTTTCAAATGTTTACTTTCATAATGAAATATAACACTTACAGAGGAAGTACAGCAGGTGCATATTTACAAGGAGATTTAAGACATGCTGCCAGAATGCGCAACCATTCAAAGAGAGGCTTCTTTTTAGATAGAAGAGCAGATACTGGTGACTCCACATAATCTGAGTTTCCTAAAATGCATTATTTTTTATTTAAAGATAAATTTTACACAGAAAAAAATATAACTGCACTTTTGGTAATTTCACAGCACAACAATTATGATTGATTATTTCATTAATAATGTTTTAGTGTGAGTGACTTTCAATTTACATTTAATTCTGAGCAATATTGAAAGGTTGTCATTCCTGATCATAGATGGTGCCCTGAGTGACAAGATCTGGAAGATTTAAAATAACAGTTAGCTGATAGAATGAACTAGCTGTTGATAGTTTAGTGGCCAGAATACCTGGCATATAACTAGAAGATGTGGATTTGGGTCCTACTCACAGCAAAATTATTTCTTGAATTTTATGTAAACAGGTGATGTTTTATTTGGAATCATTTATCATTTTTTATTGGTTTTCTTTTTTATTTTTTTTCTCCTTCATTTTATGTAATGATATTGTTGTAATCTAGATCATATCTGTCAAAACCATATATATTCCCATTGATAAACTTTGGCTTAGTGAGATTTTTTATGCAAAATAATTATAGATAATACTTTCCGAAAATAAATTTGAATTCGAATTTGCAAAAAAAATTGATTATTTCATTAATAATGCTTTAGCGTGAGTGACTACCAATTTATACCTAATTCTGAGCAATACTGCTGATCGTAGAGGGCACCCAGATAGTCAAAATCTGGATGATTTCCAGTTAAAGTTAGCTGGGTTGGGTTGTTTTACCTCTGAACAGCACTTTTTTGCACACCATGGGCTAAATGGCCAGGTCACAAGGACTCCGAAGGCTCAGAGAAGGTTGGGGGAGGGGACCCACTGTTGGGAGACAGATGGTAGCCTCCTGTCAAGGCCATCCAGCATGTTCTTTAACATGCACAGGGTATGGCTCTCCTGCACATGGGGCCACAGCTTAACGTCCCATCTGACAGATGGCAGCCTTTCCAAGCACATTGGTGTCACCTACTGACCTTGGGCAGGGCGGGGAGTTTTGCAGAGATAAATCTCAATGCTGACACAGCTGGGACTCGAACCTGGGAACTGCAGATTATGAGCCTGGCATACTACCCACTGTCCACCCCCACCCCTACAGTTAGCTGATAGAATGAACTAGCCATTGATAGTTTGTCACCATAATATCCAGCATATAACTGGGAGTTCTGGGTTCAGGTCCCACTCATGACAAAACTCATTTTTTCGCAAAAATTATTTCTTGGATTTTATCAAGTGGTTAGCATGTTTGGTTAATGATCAAAGGGACCTGGGTTCGAGCCCCAGGTAAGGCATGGTTGTTGCGATGTTTTTCTGCTGAGATCTCGCCTTCCTCACTGATCTTCTCTATGTCATATTAAACTGTCAGGCCTCTGTGGCAAATAGCTGCTTGAGGGGTAATTTATTATTCATTTATTATTTACCAGATAATCTATGGATTTACTATTGATCGATGATTTCTGTTACTTCTACTTAAAAACTCAATCAATGCTTTAAAAAATATTTTATTGACAATTCTATCTCTGTAATGCTCCAAATATATGTTAAATTTCTTCACTTTGGACCTTTTGACTGATCCAATTTAAACAAATATTCCAGATAGCATCTGGCACCAGGCAATATTAACTTGCCAAATAAAGTTAAAATAAGGGTTCACTAAATATATTATTGTGTTTCTTAGTCACAAAGAATTTATTAAAAAAGATGGTCAAATTATTAAAATTAAATCTAATCAAATCAATTATCCTGCTCAAGAAAAAAAAAATGGAAAAGTCAAAATATTTCATAAAACAAAGTTTATTTCCAAAAAATCAAGACTCACCAAATAAACTGATGAATATAATATTCTGAACAACTAAAAGCTCACATTCTCTCAACTAATAGCTCTCTCCAACTAACTCCATCTCTACTCAACAACAAAAACTAACTACTAGCTCTTTCCTACCTCCATATCAACTAACTACTGACTCTCTCCTTTAGTTCCATGACCTAATGTCACTTACAATACATGCAGCATGCAACTGACACGTGTGTGTGTTGTACGCTGGGAAAAACATTTGCATAAACTTATGATCATGTTAGCTATAATGCAAGAGGGGGAGTATCCTTATGCACACATTAGTGGCTGTCAATCAAAAGTAGGAGTTGTGCATGAGCAACTCCTTTAGCAACCTTGGATGATGAAAAGTGATAATCCAACTGAAGAATAATCCCCAATATAATAAATATAACATAAAGTAAAATTGGCTAAGGAAAAGGAAAAGTGGATAGGTGGACCCATCACAATCTACGAATAAGAGAATTAATAAAAATGAATCATATGGAATAATGTTATGGCTACAGTCACAGTATTGCAATATTCCCCCCTAGAAAACCACATTATGATAAAAGTTGAGGTGCAGACAAGTCATATATAACTACATGCTGGTATTTGTGTTTTGTTGCATTATTCCATTAGGTTTGTCACTCATTTGTCCACAAGAATTAAAAATTATTAGATATTTACTATCCTATCAGATATGTAGAAATGTGATTTCCTAACTTTTCATTTATTATAAACAAAATCTTGCAAAGGTAAATTACATACCTGTATTTACAGTAGCTTTTAAAATTTTTAGAGCCCAAGCTAACATAATCCTTTGGTTTATTGCTTCAGGGTGAATCTGGAAATTTAGCAGACATTCAATCAAATCTTGAAAGAGTTCTATCTGATGAAGAATGCCAAGAACAGGAATCCAAAACTTTTCTAGTGATTTTGGTAAATTTATACTTTCTTCATCAATGAAATGGATCTCTTGAATATAAATAACAAAATAATTTACCAAGAAATAAACACCATTTAGATAATGTTTAAACAGAAAAACCTCACTCAAAAAATTAAAAAGATAAACATTTAATGCCTTTCTGTCATTTTTATTAGAAATTTTATGATGATTATTTTCACAATTTTGCATAAATACTCATCTTATTTTCTGTCTAAATCAAAATCTCAGGGTGAGCACTAATTTTAGAAATTAATTTTTTTATTGAATTCATTATTATTGCTAATTTTTGAATATATATATATTTATTTAATAATTATATTATTGCTACATCATAGATATTCATATACTTCAGCTACTATAGATAATATATAGCTATTAAATTTATATAGCATGCAAAATATGAAAAATCACACTATTAATTTGAGAAAGTTTTTTTACAGTTCAATTTTACATGGGTAAATATATAAATTTTCAGGTTCTGAGTCTATATTTAAAAAAATATAACCTCTGAGAGAAAGACAAATGGAATTGTTTACTGACAAGGGAAAAAAAGAACTGCCCTTTTATGTCTATACAGGTATTGAAAGTTGAGACTTGAATTTTTTTAGTGTACCTTAAAAAATGCACTGAAATAACTAATTACATATATATATTTTAAACATGAAAGACGAGATGATCTGTAAACTTTTGGCTTGTTGGTTTCTCATAAACACACAAACACATAAGGATATGCCCATTGGGCTTGGAAGTCAGGCTCTCTAAACATTACATCAGTAAAGGCTGTTGTATGCTGCTATTTAATAATAAATGTTATATACTCATACTTAAAAAGCAATGATTAAAGGAATATTTTGCATGTTGTATATTCATTGTATAAGTATTCTGTGCTTCATCTTTCTGGAATTTGCATTTTACCTTCTCATGCAAATTAAGAGAAAGTTTAGTGATAACAAAAAAAAAACATTTTGAGATTTTCAATCCAAGCATTTTTTTAAGTGTTTTTGAAAACTTAAAAAGGTTTTTTTTCCAATGCTTTCTCTACAGCCTCTAGTGCCTGATCAATTCAAGTTAATAAGCTGAAATTTTATAATTAAGTATAATTACATCCAGACTAGTAGCTCTTGTCAATATGGACTTTGTGACACAATAATTAAGAGTACTCGCAAGAAATTTTATAAATTGGTAATTTCCAAAAAAATGCTACAATGATCAACAAATTTTGCATATTTATAATGAGTGTAGCATTTATATAGTATATACTTCATACAACAGGATTATTTTAATTAACACTATTGCATAGGCCATAATGTAAAAAAGAAAAAAGAAAATTAACCCCAATTAACACATAAATCGTTAAATTATTTAAGTTGATTTTAAAAGTCATTGTTACATCAGATAGAAATAGATGGGCTGCTTGAATTCTCAAATTAAAGAAACATAGGTAAGCAACTCTAACTGTGTTCAAAGCAATATAAAAAAAATAATCATATCACCATGGGGTAAGAGGCAATTACTTTTTATTTCAATAATGAATTTGTGCCATTCAGAACAATGATAAATAAAACAAAAATCAGTCAGGCAGTTAATATTGAACTGTTGTTAATAACATGTTTCAATGAATATTATTACTACAGCAGTTTATAATAAAACTTATGCTGCCAAAGCCACAAAAATGCGGTTCACCCAGCTTGCATATTTGGCCAAAAATAGTAAATGAGGCTATTAATACAACATAAAAAATTTAAAGTTCTTAAAAACAAAATTTCAAACTAGCTTTTATATTTATATATTAAAAGCAGACATTTCAGAGCATCTAAATACTGCTAATCTTTTAAATTTATTTTTCAACCTGGTGTATCAGAAAATAATGTGTGTGATCTTTCTAACTTGCCATTAGCACAATCAAAAATCTCAGCTTTACAGTGACCCATGATCCATTTTTATTCGACAGCCCCTTGTTAGCTTGCAAAGCATTAATTTGTTTACATTAGATTTATCTGTGCATATGTTTAGAGAGTTAAACAGGAATTCTGAGAGTAGTTTTTAATATTGGAGATTTTCCAGCCATTAGTATAAAAGTGCAGCCATATGATTTTTTTACATAATTTTTTTTTCATGTAAAACTGTTTCAGTGCTTTTAAATAACATGAAATAATTCTCTACAACTTTTTAAATAACAAGAAGCAATTGTTAAAAACATCTGGAAAAAATTATTGCTGATGCAGCGGGACCAAACCCGCAACTCTCTAGATACATGCCAGATCTCCATCTGTTCTGAACCCTGACAATTTCATTTCTGATAGGAAGTTTTGGAATGACGATGAAGTGAAAGAGTGCACTGCTGACTTTGTTGTCATGAGGGACAAGAGTTTCTACAGGAATGGCATCCACAAACTTGTAGATTGTTAGAACATGGTCATATCTACTAATGGTAATTGTGTTCTTGATTAAATAACACATTGGTTAATCATGAGAATGATTATTCTTTCATGTCTCATGCTTTCCCATTACTTTTGCATCAACCCTATATAAAAGATTCAATTCCTTAATATTTACATTAAAAAAAAAATTTTTTTTCTTTCAATACAAACATGTTGAAGCATTAATTAGAACAAAAAGGTGCACAAGTATTTTTTTTTGAAATTTTCTTTTTTAAAATCAATGTTTTTTTTTATAAAAAGCAACAGAAGTGGAATAATTGGCTAACAATATTTGTTTACAGAGACCATTTCGTTATTCAATTACTTTTCTGAGTTAAAAAAAATGTTTTCCAAGATAAAACCAGTGATTTAAGTACTTTCTGCACTAACTGATTCCTTAATAATCAAAAATAAAATACTTCCCATGCAATTGGTGGTATTAAAACAACTTGAAGTAAGATATTAGTACATTAAAACTTGAAGTTGCAGGAAAAAATATAATTTCATTAACAAATTTAGTAGTACAAAATTATCAAGTTATGTAGAAACAAATACATTTATTATAGAAAATGTTATGTCAGATCTTACCATCACTTGTAAGGATTGCTGTTAAGCTTTCTGAATTAGGTATGAAAAATCCTGGTTCCACAAGGATTTCAATGAAGAGAGAGCTAAAAGCATATTATTAAAATTAACTTCTTTTCCAGTGAAAACTAAGGGCATAAATATTTTACTCTTTTAATTCAAATAGCTTTTAAAATCCTTGAACTTAGGTGAATTTATTCAGTAGCCTATGCAATATATTATTTTACACTGCCAAAAGTATTTCTCTTTAGAGATTTACTTATAATAAAGTCATAATTTAGAATATCTACATAAAACTTTTCTGCAGTTAGAGAGAATACTTTGAAACATGGACTAGCTGAAATACCATAGAACTAATGAGCAATGAAATTTTAGTCCCTTTTTGAATTCTTTTCCTTGATAATTTGTTGAGACTATTTTCTAATTCATGTGACTACTTTTATTTAAATCTAGTATATATTGGAAGACAGAAGGTGATGATGTTAGAATGTAGGAATAGGTAAAAATTATGAAAAGTTGAAAAGGAAATTTGGCAAAAAAAAAATGATTGTAATGGTTATTACTGGCAAAGCTCAAAGGTTTTATGAGCTAACTTAGATCAAACTATTTCAGCTTTTTCAAATTAAATTTGCATTGCTTCAAGGATTTGCTTTGAATATAAAAACTATGTTACTTTAAAACTCTATTTTTATTATAGAAAAAAAAAACACAAATTCTAACATCAATTCAATGATAAAATGCATTTGAATAAATATTTTTAGAAAAAAAAACAACACAAATTCTAATATCAATTCAATGATAAAATGCATTTGAATAAATATTTTTAAGTATGCATTACTCATAGGTAATACTCATTTATTTATCTGAAAAATAGCTTTTTAAGAATGTAACAACATTAATACTATTACTTGCAAAAAAAAAATTATTTCATTCATATTCTGTTGATGTAGGTTTTAATAGTTTTTAAATATTCCAACTTTTTTTTCCTTCTTTTTAAATTTGACAAAATTATACCCCTGCTTTCATACTTTTTTCTATTTCTTTTCTGAGAGACTGGTGGATGGTTTTTTCGTTTATTGACATTTATTGAACACTTTCAGTCCCAATGTGAGAATACTAATTGTAAAACATTTTTTAACATAAAACTGTTAAATAAAATACAATATAGAAAATTGCTTCTCATGAGAACATATAAATTTACAATTAATAAGGAAATTTTTCATTTTGAATTTCTTTATTCTTTATTTTATTTCTTTATTTCTTTTATTATTAATCTGATTTTCTTATTTTTCTTATATTTTTTTTGCCAAAAGATGTTTTTTGGACTCAAATAATAATATCATGCTCCAAACAATATTGTATCAACAAATTAATTCACGACTGAAAGGACTAAAGAATTTTCTGGTTTTTCTTTTCAGTTTATATTTAAAAAAAAAAAAATCAGCATCAGCATGCTGTGGTTCCAAATTCCATTTCATCATCTATTTCTGACTGTATGGAACTTATCGTGACACATTTTGCAGAAAAGCCTTTGTTTTAATTATTTCATTATTTATATTAATTTTAAAAATATCACTTGATTATGTACTACACTTCAGCAGCATAGGATATTTTACAAAAGTTTATATGAGATATACAGTTGTTATTTCTCTGTTGTTTCATGCTATTTTCAGTGCTTCTTCTTTTAGCAATTTCAGTTTATTAATTTTCTAATAATTCAAATAGAAATTTTAAAATTATTTTGCTATTAACTAAGTTTGCATTTCTGTTATTCAATTCTTGAACAGCTAGTTTAATAGGTTTTAATGAAAGGCCTTCAGTTTTGTTTTATGTCAGTTTCTTGAATGAAAAGATCTTCCAAATGTAACTCAATCAGTGCTTCTACGTACTTAGAAATCACTCAAGCATCGATTCATATGAATTACAAATTTATTTTAGGAAAAATATAACTTAAAATTTTCTCATATCAAGTATGAGTCAACTTTAAAGAGCTTTCTCAAGCTGGAGCATATTCAATTTCAATGAGCCAGCTTGAGCTGAGCCACCCTAGTGTGTCAAATTTTTGCTTTCAAATTTCTGAACTTCAGATAAATATTGAAATATACTTATACAACTTCTCACAATCAAAGGGCCACACATTTGTCAGCATTTTAAACAACTATAACTTGCCTGTGTTACTATGAAGAATGTTTGAATATAAGAAAGAAGAATACAGATTAAAAATCAATAAAAATGCAATAATTTCCAAAATGAAATATAATATATTACACTCTATTAACCATTTTTTTTTACTTTTGAATACTTAAAAATAGGTAGTTTAAATAGCAATGAGAAAAGGTATGCCTATTATGCTTCATAACTTATGTAACCTAGGTTAATTATTTCCTAAGTTCTTGTTTTATTCAAATACCTATTATTGATTTACAAATTGTGAACAAATGAAAACAAATTGTGAAAATAACTGCTTCTTACTCAAATTTTCCACCTACAAATACTCTAAAAAAATTTTAGACATAAAATATACACTTATTGATACAAAATATATCACTCAACCACTTTGCCATGAATTCTGAATGAAGCAGACTGTCATCCACATGATGTAATTTCTGGTTTCTACCAACAGGTCACAAAAATAATTAGAAGTGTATTCAGAGATAGTACCCTCTAGGTGTAGCAAAAATTATGGTTACATAAAGTATGGATATTTCTTTTCTTGCATTATCTTTCTGTTGTTTTTCCTTCCTCATAAAGATAAACTGATACACTGTGGAAGATACATCGTGATTATGTCCATAAAGATATAGGGACTTACATATCCATTGTTTCAAAGTAAACTGGTAATTAATAACTGGCATTTGATATAATCCTTTTTAGTACCTGCAAACATTTTAAAGTAACAATTTTAAAATGTTTGCAGGTACTAAAAAGGTTTTAGTACCTGCAAACATTTCAAATTGACATTTGATATAATCCTTTTTAATACCTGCAAACATTTTAACTCTAGTACTTCACCTGCATGACAGGTGAAGTACTAGAGTTGTGTTATTGTACCTCTGAGAGGCACTTTTTTGCACACAATGGGCTAAATGGCCTACACAAGGACCCCAAGGGCTTAGAGAAGGTTGTGGGAAGGGGACCCATTGGACAGATGATTGACTTCCATTAAGACCATCCAGTGTATTCTTTAATGTACACAGGGTTGGGTTGTTTTACCTCTGAGCGGCACTTTTTTGAACACCATGGGCTAAATGGCCAGGTCACATGGACCCCGAAGGCTCAGAGAAGGTTGGGGGAGGGGACCCACTGGAACAGCTGTTGGGAGACAGATGGTAGCCTCCCGTCAAGGCCAACCAGCGTGTTCTTTAACGTGCACAGGGTATGACTCTCCCTCACACGGGGCCACGGCTTAACGTCCCATCCGACGGACGGCGGCCTTTCCAAGCCCATCGGTGTCCCTCTACTGACCGTGGGCAGGGCGGGGAATTTTGCGGAGATAAATCTCAACGCTGACCCAGCTGGGACTCGAACCTGGGAACTACAGATTACGAGCCTGGCGCGCTACCGACTGAGCCACCCCCCGCCCTAATGTACACAGGGTATGGCTCTCCTACACACACATGGGGCAATGACTTTACATCCCAGCTGACTGACAGCGGCCTTTGCAAGCCCATCGGTGTCCCCTAACTGAGAGCAGGGTGGGGTTTTGCAGAGAATTACATGACTATTATTAGATCTCTCCAGTCAGTAACTAATCATATGCCATTTGTACTTTTCCTTTTTCAGATGTTAGGAGACAGATGATAGCTTTCCATCAAGGCCATTCAGTGTGTTCTGTAATGCACACAAAGTATGGCCCTCCTACACACACACACACACATGGGGCAATGACTTTATATCCCATCCGACAGACAGTGACCTTTTCAAACCCATTGGTGTCCCCTACTGAGGGCAGGGTGGAGTTTTGCAGAGTACATGACTATTATTGGACCTGTCCAGTCTGTAACTAATCATATGCCATTTGTACTTTTCCTGGGTCACATTTTGTGGGCAATATGCTTTTTTGTGTCGAGGCAGGGTATTTTGCATTGTTTATATTAATTTTCCTATCTAGATTTCAATGTAATGGAATCCACAGAAAAGAAGGTAGCTCAAACATTAAGAGTTTGCATTAAAATGTTTGGCTATTGATTGAAGGGACCTGGATTTGTGTCCTGGATAAGGTATGGATATTTCTTTTCTTGCATTATCTTTCTGTTGTTTTATCTTCCTCACAGACCTTCTCTATGGCATATTATACTTGACAAGATCTTGTTAGACCTCTGTGGCTTGGGTTGTTTTACCTCTGAGCGGCACTTTTTTGCACACCATGGGCTAAATGGCCAGGTCACATGGACCCCGAAGGCTCAGAGAAGGTTGGGGGAGGGGACCCACTGGAACAGCTGTTGGGAGACAGATGGTAGCCTCCCATCGAGGCCATCCAGCGTGTTCTTTAACGTGCACAGGGTATGGCTCTCCCACACACGGAGCCACGGCTTAACGTCCCATCCGACGGACGGCGGCCTTTCCAAGCCCATCGGTGTCCCCTACTGACCGTGGGCAGGGCGGGGAATTTTGCGGAGATAAATCTTAATGCTGACCCAGCTGGGACTCGAACCTGGGAACTGCAGATTACGAGCCTGGCACGCTACCGACTGAGCCACCCCCGCCCCTCCTCTGTGGCAAGCAGAAACTTGAGGCAATTATTTTTTAATGTCTGATTTCCAATAATTTCTTTATTATACCCTTATCTTAGCATTGTAATTAATTTTGAACCCCTTATTTGCTTACATAAGTGAACAGACATTTTTTTTTTTGAAAAAGCAGAAACTTAAGTAATAATAATGTTCAATCAGACATTAAGACAGATGTGAAGAATTCATTCAGTTGTCTCCCAAGCAAACATGTTTTGTCTTACAAATTAACATTTTCCATATTTAGTATTTTATTTGATTCATCATATTAAATTATTGGTTTTTAAAAAATACCAAATGGGATTTTACTGTATGCATATTTCTTAGTATTATAGTAAACATAATTTTTGGTAAAGATTTTCAATGCCTAGACACCATGTGAGTTACTTTAAGCATGTTGATGTTCAATTTAACATCAAACTTATATTGCTGCAAAAATAGCAATATAACATTACAAACAGTTTGATCAATAAGTCTTTTTTTTTTAAGTTAAAAGTACACAGTAAGAACACACAGCAAGTTATAAAGAACTTAACACTAAATATATATAGTGGGACTTTGATGTATTTTCAGATGCTAATATACTTTTAATTATTAAATTTCTTTTTTATAGGGATCTTGCAAAATTCATATTTTTAAATAAAAGTTAATGTTAGTTTCATGGAAATATAAAAAACTGTCTGTGATTATAAATTGAGATTTCACTACCTTAACTTTATACTTTTAAGATCAATAATACAAAATTGGATTTTTTTTTCTCAAAATACAACAAAATGCTATTTGTGACCTGCTACATTTACCTGTGGCATTTAATTAAACTTGTCATGTCATCAACGATGCTTCTCAAAATAACCTTTTTCTTTCTTCTTTCAGTATTATTCAGAGGAATGTATAAAACCTAGGAAGATTAGGGATGATGTAGAAGGTTAAATTTATTTCTACAGTCAATCATTAATAAATTCACAGATTACCTGCACTGTGACAGCTTAGTGATAGAGTACCTGGCATATAGGGACGGGGTGGCTCAGTTGGTAGCATGCCAAGCTTGTAATCTGCAGTTCCCAGGTTCGAGTCCAGCTCGGTCAGCATTGAGATTTATCTCTGCAAAACTCCCCACCCTGCCCTCAGTCAGCAGGAGACACCAATGGGCTTGGAAAGGATGCCATCCGTCGGATAGGATGTTAAACTGTGGCCCCATGTGTGGGAGAGCCATACCCTGTGCACATTAAAGAACATGCTGGATGGCCTGTGGGAGGCTACCATCTGCCTCCCAATAGCTGTTCCAGTGGGTCCCCTTCCCCAACTTTCCCCAACTCTGAGCCTTCGGATCTTTGAGACCTGACCATTTAGCCCATTGTGCACAAAAAGTGCCAGTCAGGGGTAAAATAACCCTAACCCTAACCTGACATGTAATTGGGAGGTGTGGGTTCAAATCCCACCATCAGCAAATCATTTTTTTCACAAAATCATTTCGATAGTGAATCCACTTATATTTTGTGCAAAAAATTTCGCTGACATACAGGACTTGAACCTGCATCTCTCCAGAAACATGCCAGAGTATTCTACCACTGAACTAACGCTAGCTCATCTTTTTTCCACTAATTTTAAGACTTTAAACTCCTCACCGATGATTTCAGCACCTACCATTGGCGCTATCTATGATCTCGGGTGGCAGCTATTTCTTTTTATATTGCACTGAGTAAGATTGAAATATATAATAAAGTTTTTTCATACTATTTAGCATTATTAATGATTTAAACATAGAGGACAATCACAGCATTACCTGTTGACTTTTTAACATCATTATATCAATAAATATTCTGCGGAAAAATTTTTGTTGACATATGGGATTTGTACAATGTCCCAATATGGTTCAAGTCCATATGTCAGTAAAATTTTTTCCACAAAATATTCATTGATATATTGACATTAAAAAGTCAAAAGGTAATGCTGTGATTGTCATCTATGTTTGAATCCACTTATGAAGGTCATGGCACAGAATAATTTTTTCCAAATTAGTTTCACAATAAATACTGATTAACTCTGGAAAACTACTGTGTAGCCCATGTGGACTTCAGCAATTTAAAAATTAGATCCGTACTAGACAGTACCAAAGGTGACATTAAGTGGTCTCTTTTTGATTACAATTTGTAATTATTGAGAATCTTAAGAGCCATTATCAACCATTATCAAGGATGCATGCATGCATGCATGCAAAAAGTTGTACTGTATACTTGCACAAGTATTATGCATGTTTTATAATGATTACCTTGAAAGCTTAATATGATTCTTACCATCCATTTCTCTTTTTTTGTATAAAGAAAGTGTTAGAAAATAAAACAACCATCTTGTTGTTAGATTCTACTTTCAGGCGTAATTTAAAAAGTTTACTGTTAACATATATTCTCTTGTCTTGGTTGATACAATTGTTAGACTTTACTTTTCATAAGCAAGGTATGCAAATACAGAGTGTTTCAAAAAGGACGCAACCCTCTATTGTATTTTTCTATTTAAACTTGACAAAAGAAACAAATTTCAAAAGATGCAAATTAGACATATATCTATCTTTACAACAGATGTTGAAAGTGATTTCCTGCAATCTGGATGCAGGTTTGTACCCATTTCATGACATTTGCAGCCACCTTTCGTAATGTTTTTTTTCTTATGTTTAAAATCGCTCTTTCAATGTTACCCTTCAAGTCTTCAAGTGTATGAGGATTGTTTTGAAACACTACACATTTGAGATATCCCCAAAGGAAAAAAAAACTGGAGGAGTAAGATCTAGGAATCTTGGGGCCCACAAATTTTTTTAAATCAAATGATCACCAAAAAATTCCTGCAACAGGACCATTGTGTCATTTACAGTATGGGTGGTCACGCCATCTTGTTGAAACCAATACTCTTGTTCATTCGCATCCAATAGTGCAATAAACTGTTGGATGAGGTAACTATAAACTTCACCAGTTACAGTTGAGTCAAAAAATAAAAGGCCCTATCACACAATGATGGGAAATTGCACACCAAACACCAATTTTCCCTGTGTGTAATGGTCGTCCTTGAAAAATGTGAGGATTTTCACTGCTTCATATTAGACTGCTTTGACTGTTCACATACCCATCCAAGTGAAACCAAGCCTTGTCACTGAAACACGGTCCAACACCTCAATTCCATTTTCATCAACAAAAGAACGAAACTAACGACAGTACCGTAAACGTTTTTCATGGTCTGGTTCTTTCAGTTCATAAACAACACCAATGTGGTAGGCATGAAATTTTAACTTCTTTGTAGTCCTGAAAGCAGTAGCTGGTGACAGTCCAACCTGTGAAGATAACTTTCTAAGAGATTTTCTGGGTGAGCGAGTTAAACACTGAGACACATCATCAAGAACTTCGGCAGTTAAGGGGCGGAGGTGGCTCAGTTGGTAGCGCGCCAGGCTCGTAATCTGTAGTTCCCAGGTTCGAGTCCCAGCTGGGTCAGAGTTGAGATTTATCTCCGCAAAATTCCCCGCCTTGCCCACGGTCAGTAGGGGACACCGATGGGCTTGGAAAGGCCGCCGTCCGTCAGGTGGGACGTTAAGCCGTGGCCCCGTGTGCGGGAGAGCCATACCCTGTGCACATTAAAGAACACGCTGGATGGCCTTGACGGGAGGCTACCATCTGTCTCCCAACAGCTATTCCAGTGGGTCCCCTCCCCCAACCTTCTCTGAGCCTTCGGGGTCCATGTGACCTGGCCATTTAGCCCATGGTGTGAAAAAAGTGCCGCTCAGAGGTAAAACAACCCAACCCAACTTCGGCAGTTAACAATGATGGTGGCCTGGGCTCTTTCAATCCTGTACAGACTCAGTGTCACAAAATTTATCAATCAAATGAGATATTGTCGACTTGTTGGGAACTGCAGACTGAGGAAACTTCAACACAAACTCCTCTCTCACATGTTTGTAAGATTTAAAAGCACAATAAGTCTCAACAATAAATAAATGGTCGTTTTTGGAAAACACCGTAGCTGACATGACACAAAGGAATGAATGCTTTAGTGAGACTAGTGCGTGACATGGTCATTTCACCTGCTAAAGGCTGTGAGTGCAGTAATGCCAACTGATTAATATTATGGCATGTGCATAAGTTCTACTCTATTACATTTAGGGTTGTGTCTTTTTGAAACACCTGTATAGAAAAAAACTTTCCCAGAAATGCCCTCACACATTTGCAAAAATTAGCATTGAAAAGCAAACAAAATAGCAGGTGATTATAACTTAAACACCAATGAATATAACTTCTTCCTACATGTGTCAAATTGCACAATCATCCAACAAGTTACCCAGTGTGAGCACAACTTCTAATCAAGAAATATAGAATAACTCTTATGCATCTGAGCAGATAACATCTATTTATTAAATTTTTAATAGAATTACAACTAAGCATATTAATCACCCTCTGTATACAAAAATAGAAAAACAAAAATATAAGCTCATTAACCAAAATTAATCAGGAACCACTCTATAGGAAAAAAAAAAATCAAGAAAAATTACAGCAACCCATGTATCTCCTAAAACCACCATGAACTACTCATAAACCACAAATTTCAATAAACATATCAATGCTGGCCCAGCTGGGATTCGAACCTGGTAACTGCAGATTACAAGTCTGGCATGCTAGCAACTGAGCCACCTCTACCCCCCAATTTGTAGAGTTAAATTTGTGGGGACATTATAAGGATCCCATTCTGCTTCAAAAACTACACTATCCTTGAAGGTCTCATTATCTCTCCACAAAATATTATCTTTCATCCCATTTAAGGAATTTGATATTTCACAATTTTTTTTAAAAAGAGTCTATTACTGTCCTGATATTGATTACTTCTCATGCTTCAATATAATCACCTTTTTTACGACAAATATATAATTAAACAAGAATTTTTAAGCCATGGGATATATGCAATTACACTTAATAGAATAATTGGTTAAACACATACACATAAATTTGTTTTTTAAATCTTAATTTTTGAAATTTGTTTTAGCAATTTTGATTTTTCTTTCTTTCTTTTTTTTTTTTGGGGGGGGGGGGTTAGTTACCTCATGGTTATTGCCTAAATGTATTCATTCACTAGTAATTTTATTATTTTTAAAGCACATATGAGAAAAAATTTTTATTACTTTAAAATTTTTATTATAAAACAATATTATGTAAATAAGAACATCTCTAAGATTGTTCTACAACTTGAAACAGGCATAATTTTAGTTAATTATTAATGTTTTAGTTCCTATATTTAAATACTATTGACTATTTTAAAATTAATCAGTAACATTTTAAAAACATACTGCAAAATGTCAATTTTTATATCAAGAGATATTTATTAAAAATACATAAAACTATAAAATTCACTTCTCTTAGCAAATTGTCTGTGTATCTGTGTCTTGATCATCACATTCTACTACCAAAATTTAAAATTTCTAGCATAAATATAATGTTTGCAATATTAGTTTAAGATTTACATTTTCTACATTTAGTGCTCTCTAACAATGCAAATTAAAGTCTTTCGGAAGATTTGAAAAATATGAATCATAATATTCAACTCAAAAGGAATTTTTCATTTATCTCTAAAACAGTTTCATTTTGCCACTCCCCTGTAGTTGAAAGGGCAAAACATTCTGTCAGTGTGAACCTCTTGATCATCACACCCCATCACCAAAATATCAAATTTTCAGATTTAAAATCAAATAGGTTATTTACTTAAAGTTTCGAAATTTTAAAATTTTTCCATGATTAGGGGAAGAATTAAAACTTTTGAGAGATTCACAAAGTGTGAAACCAGGGATACATCTAGTAAAATTTTATTTTGTGCAAAGTATATTCAATATCTATAAGAATATACTTACATCATACTGCTCTTGTTGAAATCTAGATATTATTTCTCTTATTTTTCTTTCTGGTGGTTCATTTTTTCTGGGGACCCAGTCTATTGTTGCTTCTTTATGATATTCCCAAAAATTCTTTTGTAGCCATGTAAGGGCAAATTCTGCTCCATTACGCAACATTTCCAAAGATGGGGTTGAAGAATGCGTAGCATTGTGCCGAAGGCTGACTACCCATTCTGGAATGCCAAACTGTAGAAATATATTTTAAATTTAATTATTATGGAAACTACACATAAAATAGGTACTACGATATAAAAACTTTCTATAGCATAATTGATTGATATTTCTATGCTTATAATTTTTCACATTAAATAATTTTAAGAAAGTTTTCACTCTTGTTAAATATTAAAACATTTTAGATCTCCACATTTAAGTGGTATGAGGATAGTGAAATTTGATGTGAATGTATATGATTATGCAAAAACTATTAATTTGTAAGTTTCAATTATTGAAAGTGCATATGCATTACTCATTAGTATGTAATGTTTGTATTACTGAAGGTTCATGCATTCAAGTCTCTAACAGCAATGAGATTTTTCTCTATTTATCCATGCTGTTATAAATCTTTATCTCATTTATAACATAACCATAACATGTACACTTCAAAGAATCTGTTAAATGTCTTGGCATGAAATCCTGCTTATCATTAAGTCACTTTGTCCAAAGCCCTTCAAAGACATAAAAATTACACAATTATTCACAAATTGCATTCTAAACTTTAAACAAATTTTTAGCATATTACTGATGGATAACAATAATTCTTCTGCTTGTTATTCTTAGACACTGCTGTCAGGAAATAAGATTTTGTGTATTTTATCCTGGATGTTGCTATTGAGAAATGAGAATTCTCATGTTTTGCAGCCACACTTGCTATATTACTGATAGATCACATGAAATCTGATTTCTGGACATTGCTGTCAAGAAATTAGATTTTATGTATTAGATGCAGCCTGCAGTTCAACAACTTCTTACTGTTTAGATGAAGTGTACAGGAATTTCTCAACATTGCAATAAGTATGTTAATGAAAATATATAGATCTTTGCATTGCAAAGCTACTGTAAAGAATTTATTTAAAAGATATGCTGATTCACAATTGGCAGTACACAATATAGCATCTATTCTGATAGTTGTCGTAAAATGCTATGTACCGACATTATGATTAGTTGTGGTGTTAAATCAGTTAATAATGGAAAGAAGCATTATTGTTACAATTGAAACTAACAATTGTTCAGCATCTTCAAGAATTCTGCCATTTTTTCTTCCAAAATTCATATGGCATATAACATTTGCACAGTACAAACTACATTATATTGTACATTTGATAAATAATGAGATAAACTCGACTGTTCAACATCCACTAATAAATCAGCACTTTGACGTCGATTCTAATTTTAGAGGAATAATTGTCTTGATACAGGTGGGATACGAACCCACGACCTCCTGATAACATGTCAGGTGCTCTGCACCACTGAGCTACTGGCTGCTGATCAAGATCTCTAATTAACGCTATGAAGATTCCTTTTATGTCACATATAAGCGCTATTCAGTCAATTTTAGCCACAAGCGGCTTTCTATTTGCCATATAGATGGAAAGCATGTCTTACAAGTAAGCTAATGATGATAAATTTGACTGTTCAACATCCACTAATAAATCAGCACTTTGATGTCGATTCTAATTTTAGAGGAAAAATTGTCTTGAGCCAGGTGGGATATGAATCCACGACCTCCTGATAACATGTCAGGTGCTCTGGACCACTGAGCTACCGGCAGCCAGTCAAGATCTCCTCTAATTAATGCTATGAACATTCCTTTTATGTCACATATAGGCACTATTCAGGCAATTTTAGCCACAAGCAGCTTTCTATTTGCCATATAGAAGGAAAGCATGTCTTACAAGTATGCTAATGATGATAAATAATCAGATAAACTCAACTGTTCAACATCCACTAATAAATCAGCACTTTAACGTCGATTCTAATTTTAGAGGAAAATTGTATTGAGCCAGGTGGGATATGAACCCATGACCTCCTGATAACATGTCAGGTGCTCTGGACCACTGAGCTACCGGCTGCCGATCAAGATCTCTTCTAATTAACGCTAGGAACATTCCTTTTATGTAACATATAGGCGCTATTCAGGCAATTTTAGTCACAAGCGGCTTTCTATTTGCCATATAGATGGGAAGCATGTCTTACAAGTATGCTAATGATGATAAACTCGACTGTTCAACATCCACTAATAAATCAGCACTTTGACATCGATTCTAATTTTAGAGGAAAAATTGTGTTGAGCCAGGTGGGATATGAATCCACGACCTCCTGATAACATGACAGAGGAGATTTTGATCGGCAGCCGGTAGCTCAGTGGTCCAGAGCACCTGACATGTTATCAGGAAGTTGTTTATCCCACCCGGCCCAAGACAATTTTTTCTTTAAAATTAGAATCGACGTCAAAGTGCTGATTTATTAGTGGATGTTGAACAGTCGAGTTTATCTCATTATTTATCATCATTAGCATACTTGTAAGACATGCTTTCCATTTATATGGCAAATAGAAAGCTGCTTGTGGCTAAAATTGACTGAAAAGTGCTTATATGTGACATAAAAGGAATGTTCATAGCGTTAATTAGAGGAGATCTTGATCGGCAGCCGGTAGCTCAGTTGTCCAGAGCACCTGACATGTTATCAGGAGGTCGTGGGTTCGTATCCCACCTGGTTCAAGACAATTTTTCCTCTAAAATTGGAATCGACGTCAAAGTGCTGATTATTAGTGGATACTGTACATTTGTTTCTAAATTTTTTTATTCTGGACAAAAAGTGCTATAATAAAAATTGCTCACTTACAATATAATGGTGAATGTTCTTTATTATTTTAAAGAAAATGAAATTTATAATTCTCACAGTCTCTTCCGATATAATACAGAACCTTATGAAAACCTTATGATGAAGATTTCAACTTCAGGAGATGGCTATGTTATTTGATCTAGACAAAGAATATTAGTTACAGTTGAATTTTTTTTTTAAATAAAGGAATCTTTTGCTGGACAATGATAATCAAATGAAAAGATATAAAATAGAGATTTTACAAATGTCAATCTTTGCTACAATGCTCAAGGTTTAAGTCATTTAAACCATTTGGCTTAGCACCTTTGACCAGCTTAAATGCATTTGTACAGAGAAAAAAATATTAATTAATTAATTAAGTAATTATTAAATTATCCACAACAGCTTGCTTCCTGTCTGCCTAGGAGTGTATATGACTCTTCAGAGCCAAAATAATAATCCTTGAAGTGACCCCATCTCTCCCACTGTGGGGAACTTCTGTTCTATATGAGTTCCAAACTCTGTGGGACATGCTGTGGTTCTGTCCAATGAAAGTTCACCTATATATCAATGAAGCAAAATAAATTAATAATTTCTCCAGGTCATAGCTTGAAGTGTTTTTAGAAGAAATAAAATAGAATTCAGAACTTCCATCTTGAAATAACTGATAACAATAATTTGTGGGGAAAAGAAAATGTTTGGGAAACCTTTTTGCACATTTTTTTCCAATAAAAGCAAAATTTTACTATTTTGTTTTTACAAATTACTTCATCATTTTAATATAAATATTGACTAACATTCCATTATTACTTAAATCTTTGATTCATTTGTTTTTTTATCAATATTAATTTTCCAGTTTTAAAAAAACTTAAATATATATTTTAAATATTGTAAATGTATTATACTTTTAGGAATCAGCAATATGTAAATCTAATCAAGTAGTGCTGCAGAAAATATTTCACTATAAAACGAGATAATTGCAGAAAACAAAAACTGAAAAATATCTAAAAAAAAAAGTTAAAGAACTAAAATGTAATCAGAAATATTCTACAGAATATATATATAGCTCAATAAAAGCACTGAAGATGAAATCAGCACCATTTCTAAATAAAGTTTGCAATATAACATTGCAATATAATAACAAAAATTTTACTGAAAAATAGTTTTTTTCATTAGAACTATTTAATATAATTAAAATGTAATTAAAAATATTAACTAAAAATAGTTCTACTTTTTAAAAATAGAATTTTTAATATCCTAATGTCCAGTAATATGGTTGCCATTTAATAGTACCAAATCCCAGTGTGTTACATTCATATTGGGTACAGTTTAGTTTTAGATATGATTAATGATTTGAAAAGTTGTCATCCTTTTTAATCACAACATATCAAAAATTACAGTTGTTCACAGTGCAGTAATTAAAATTAAATTAAAATATTTAACACTACTGCAGTCATGAAACCTCCATCAAATAAATTATCAGCATCCCACATCACATTCTAAAATTCTTCAGAGATATCCTTGCTGGCATGAATGCCGAAAATAAACTTGTCACTTGCTAGCATGCTGGAAGTTCCTCTCACTACCCATTCTCTATGGTACATAAAATCTCCTTAATAACTTTTGATACTTGATGGCATAGAACATTTGTTGAAGTGTTTAAAAATGTTTAACAGTGTCAGAGAGAATTAAAGATTTTAATTAAATTTTAATCACAACTACACCGAAGAACCAAAACATTATGACCACCTGCCGAATATGATGTTGATCCTCCACGTGCCACCAAAACAGCTCTTACCTGGTGAGGCATGGATACTACAAGATTTCTAAAGGTGTCTTGTGATATCTGGTACCAACAGGTTACCAGCAGATCCTTTAACTCTTTTAAGTTACAAGGTTGAGCCGCCACAGATCGAACATGCTGTTCCAACACAAATCACAGATGCTTCATTGATGTCTGGGGAATTTGGAGGCCAGAGCAATATCTAGAAGTCTTCCTCATGTTCTGCGAACTATTCTCGAACAATCTGGGCAGTGTAACATGGCGTATTATCCTGCTGAAAGATGGCACTACTAGAGGGGAAACTGTTGCCATGAAAGGATGTACCTGGTCTGCAATGATGTTTAGGTAGGTGATAGATGCCATAGTTTCCTGCACATGAATGACTGGACCCAGGGGTCCAGAGCAGAACATTGCCCAATACACTTCCTCCACCAGCTAGTTTTTGTCCCACAGTGCATCCTGGTGTCAACACTTTTCCAGGTAAATGACACACACATACCCGGCTGTCCACACGTGGTGCAACAGGAAACAAAATTCATTGGACAAGATGACCTTCCAATCATTCAAGATCCAGTTTTTATGCTCGCATGCCCATATTAGGCACTTTTGACAGTGAACCAGGTTAGCGTGGGCACTTGGAGCAACCTGCAGCCACACAGCCCCATTTTCAGCAGAGTTCAATGTACTGTGTATTGTGACACATTACTCCCATCACCAGCATTCAAATTATGGGGGAGTTCTGTGGCTTGTACCATATGCGATAGCCTTCACTCACCTCTATTATCAATGAGCTGTGGTTGGCCCACACCTTGCTGGCGGTTCGTGGTTTTTCCCTCCTTGGACCACTTTTTGGAGGTACTAACTATGGTTGATTGTGAGCACCCCACAAGCCTCACCATCTTGGGAATGTTCTGCCCCAGTCATCTGGCCATTACAATTTGGCCTTTGTCTAACTCACTTAAGTCCGCTGTCTTTCCCATCTGAAGAACAAGAATAATATTGATTAACAGAGCTCAGTATCAGGTGTTATTTATACCATTTCATGACCTTCACATGCACCGTCGTTTACCTGCAATGGCTTCGATTTGCATAAGGATGCACTGGTCATAATGTTTTGGCTCTTCAGTGTATATTTGGAGAATCATAAAAAAAATAATTCTAGAAATAGCAAAGCAAAAGTACACACTTATTTGATAATGCAATTTCCACTAGTCATAAAAATATGCTTCATCACTTAAAAGTTTTGAAAAGAGGGCAGACTATTTGATGAAAAGAATGACACCAGTTCGTTTTACGTTGTTTTACCTCCAAGCATTATCATTTTTTTTCATATAATGGGCTAAATGGCTAGTTAAGGCAAGCTGACCTTAATGGAATGACCCCAAAAGTTTAAAGAAGGTTGGAGGAGATCCACTATACACTGTTAAGAGACAAAAAGGAAGACTCCCATCAAGCTCTAGTTTATTCTTGAATGTGCACATAGTATGATTTTTCTGCATATAGAGCATGGCTTAACATCCCATTTATTGGACAGTGGCCTTTTCAAGCCTATTCAACAGTTCTAAAACCAACTCCTATTAATAAATAATTTATGAAATGTTGAACGACAGAATAAACTACTACAGGCTTCACTGCTAAACGAGCGAGGAAAATGGCCTATACATAAAATACTGTAATTGATTGTACAATAAATAAGAGTTTTCTATTCTAGGTTTATTAACCACAACCTCCTGATACCAAACCCAAGACCTTCTGATAACGTCAGGTGCTCTGGACCACTGAGCTACCAGCCGCCAATGTGATATAATAGAATGTTCACAGCGTTAATCAGAGATCTCGATCGGCGGCCGGTAGCTCAGTGATCCAGAGCACCTGACATGTTATCAGGAGGTCGTGGGTTCTTATCCCACCCGGCTCTAGATAATATTTCCTCTAAAAATTTGAATCGACTTCAAAGTGGTAATTTATTAGTAGATATTAAATAAGTCGAGTTTCTTTCATTATTTATCATCAGTATACTTGTAAGACATACTTTCCATCTATATGGCAAACAGAAAGCTGCTAGTGGCTAGATTGCCTGAATAGTGCTTATATGTGACATAATAGAATGTTCACAGCGTTAATTGAGGAGATCTTGATTAGCAGCCAGTAGCTCAGTGGTCCACAGCACCTGACATGTTATCAGGAGGTCATGGATTTGTATCCCACCCAGCTCAAGACAATTTTTCCTCTAAAAATTTGAATTAACTTCAAAGTGGTAATCTTTTAGTAGAGAATAGCATGCAATTCAAGGTTAAAAAGGTGTTGTAAGTTCATGGTGAAATTAGCCTCCAATGAAGGACTCCCTACACCTAGCAGTATGCAATTCTTTTGATTTTAGTACAGGAAGCAACTAGTGCCACTAACTGATCATAGCTCATAGTATAAGTGGTATTTCTTAATATCAAATATATTAAAATGTAAAATCTTCCATCTTTAAGTATTTTTGTTTGCTCTTGTCATTCTTTAATTATTAGCTTTGCAGAAAAAATGTATTGATTTAAAAAACGTTTATAGACTGATTTAAGCACAAATTTTAGATGATGAGTGCTCTAACTGAGTAGGTGCAATGTGGCAATAGTATTTATATGGGAACATCTATTAGTTGTATTTGGATGTTGCCCCATCTTGTAGTAACAGCATTATATCCTGAAGAATCAGCCACAAAGCTGCTGGAGGGAAGAGGACATAATTTTTTTGTTCAAGAAACCTTCACAAATTCTAAAATCAAGTAATTAAAAACTTACAAATTTTCATTTCTTAATAAGGTAAAATAAAGTTTATTAAATTGCAATAATTGTAAATTAAAACATATGTAAAAATATAAAGAGAAAATTTTTCATTTTACAATAAATATCATTGACTACAAATTTTAAAATAAAAAATAAATACACAGAAGAATGATTTTTTTTTTAATTTTTCCTACTTAAAATTTACTTTGAAAAAGATATCTTTTAGGCACAGAAGGTTATAATCTCACCTTACGAGCTATTTGGCGAACAGGCAAAGTGTGATGTTGCATTTGTCCTGTTTCAGATACCAAGTTGACAAATCTATAAGCAACAAAATCTCTGCAATATCATATTTCACATATATATATATTTACAATTTAATATTTTCAGTTTTTGACTTACTCCATTTTGGTGAACATTTTAAGCCTGAAATATTTCAGGGAAGCTTAAATTCACATGTAATTTTGCATTTTTTTAAATTAATAAATAATGTATAAAAATAACAAATGCTAGTCAATGATCACAGTCAATGGAGTAAAAATTTAACTTCAGACATGCAATTTTAGGGGCACACCAATGGATGTAGTATTAGGTGGTTCAAATTTGCAAGTAATGATGAGGTTAGGCAAAGTATCGACAATCCTTTAAGCTGCATATTGTGCAGAGAGAGATCCCACTGGTTTGGTCATGTTGCCTGAATGGATAATTATAGGTTTATAGGTTAATGAATAGTCTTATGAACAGTGTGCCTAAAGGCCTCAGAAAGAAGTCAACAATGTCAAATAGAACGTTGTTAGAATTGGTCTACAGTGGAGTGATGCAGCAGATGTAGCACAGGAAAGATGTGTTTGGAGAATTAAACTGCACAATCTGGTTGGATCTCTGCAGCCATAAAAAGCCCCCGTTTGGACTTTAGACTTGAAATTTGGCACTGCAACTCGGACCACAACCAGAAACATCTGAAAATTTGAAGCGTGTACATTAAATTCCCGATGAGTTATGGCTGCCGCAGACACACACACAGACATCTTTTATGATATAGATGTTTATATACATTTTCAACTATAGACCTTTCCACTGAATGACTGAATTCATCCCTTCCAAATCTTTTAAAATACTTATTTTAATTTTTGACATAACAAATGTGTTATCACTTTCCAGTTGTTTTAAAATATATATTTGCTTTAACTTGGCATTTTCACTGCATTAACAGAACACAGGCAAACCAGTCAGGCAGACTTTTGGCACTACTTTAGTATACAGAGGTAGTTGCCAACCTGAACTAAAACAAAAATCGTACCTTGATGCAAAAATTATTGTCCCTCACAATTCACTATGTGCATGTGTCGATTTGGATTTTGCTTTGAACAGTGAGGCAATTGTGAAAAATATATTCGAGTTTTCTAAATTATATTTTTGTTCCCATCACATCCGTGCAGTGGCACATATGCTTGCAGCATGCGACCATGGGTTAACATCTCATCCAACAGATGATGGCCTTTCTACACCCATTGGTGTCCCCTTTCTGAGGACAGAGAGGGGATTTAGTGGGGAAATGCTCAATACAGGCACAGTTGGGACTAAAACCTGGGAACTGCAGATTACAAGCCTGGAATTCTACTGACTGTTATCTTTATAATTTTTACAACCAAGGCTTACCATAAATTTTTGTACATATAATGAGGGATTCGTATTGGGAATACAGGTAGCACCTTTATAGTGTATAGTTGAATTTTTTTAATTCATTTGAAGACAAAATTACATGTCATAAAAATCAACACATATTTAGAACGAAGGGAAAAAAAACACGATGTTACACAGATAAAACTTTGCAGTGGAATATAATGATATCATTATCATTCAGTCATTGTAGTTAAACTTGTAAAGGAAATAGCATCATATAGATGGAGCAGTTTAATATACTTATCAGACAACTATGGAAAACATTTTTTTGCCAGCACTACAGTTACAGTCTAAAATGTAAAATACTTTTAAGATACTAGTTCATTCAAAAGTTAATTTCAAATTAGTGTCATGCGAAAACCAGCTAATACAATGATATATTGGAGGTTTCAATGCTTAGTGCTTTTAAAAGCAGCATTTTAAATTTCTATTGTGCAATATTAAAACAACATCATTACTGCAAAATATTTAAGTGTAAAGTGTAAATGTAAAGCATTTAAGTAAAATTATCAGCTAGCACATACAAAACAAATTGTCTCATCTACCTCACTAATGACATGGAATATAATAGGCTGACATCAGCAGGTTGGCATAGAGAAGCATTCTGAACAACAAGGATGTCTTGAATAACTGCTCGGACTATAGCTGCTGTTGCATCTATTCCAAGAGGCAGTGTTGGATGGCATCTTATTTAAAAAGAGAGATGCATTATATTGCAAAACACACATATTTATTTCAAATACAAAATTACATATGTATTCTATAAAAATTAATGTTTACAAATATGTACAATGAAAAATATACTGCCATGGGAGATATTTGTTAATAAATAATCTATACATAATATGCACTCTAATTTCTTACCTATGGAATATTTTAAAGAAACTAAAAATCTTTGAATTACTCACATTGGAATTTATATAATATATATATTTTTTCTTCAACAAAACATTTTGAAGTCCCCCCATGAAAAAAAAGTGTGACATAGGGTGACCAGATTCCAAGAAAAAGATCTGGGGCTTTTAAAAATTAAATTTAAAGGATTAAGCAGATGTCCCTGTAAAGCAGGGCAATCTGCTCACTCTAGTTCAATAGTTCACAATTCACAACTATCATTATAAAACTTTAGTCTCAATTTTTCAGTCACTTGCAAACCAAAATTATAAATAACAGTTGCACTACTATTATATTAGTAAAATATCTGCCCATGCTGTACAGTTAATTTAATATGAAACAAAATATCAAAAAGAAATTCTGGGGACACTTCAGATCAAATACAAGTAAACCTCTATATATGCAGTTAATTTATGCAAAGATTGTACTGTATATCTCGATACTGCATATATTGAAGTTAAAAAACAATGGGAAAATTGTAATTCAAATATGATGGCTTGGAACATTCGTCACAAGACTTAATTTTGGCTTTTAAAATATGTTTTAAAATTTTAACTGTGTACATAAATAGAAATATAAAGAATAATGAAAAGCAAGTAAGCTAAAATAACATTTATTAAAGAAATGAGCTACAAAATGAGTGAAAAATGGATACGCTACTTTCTAAAAAAATATTCAAGAATATATATCAAAATACCTTTTCTAGAAATATATATCAAGCATCGTTTGAACAGATATAGACTTCTTTTTCTCTTTACAATTTACAATAGCAGTTAATTCCGTTTTCTAGAGTGCAGCAAACTAGCATGCTACTTTCCAGATTCAGATCCAAATTTGTAGTTTCATAGTTTCCAAATTTCGAAACATTTGCTTGAGTTCCTTTATCAAAATTTCCATTGACACACACCCCTCTCCTTCAGATGCAATTTCTTGTTTCTCACTGTAGGTAAGCTTTTGCTTCAATTTTATAAGATCCAATCAGTGAGTGGCTGTGAATGCGAATCCAAGCATTTTCTGACATTGAGCAAATCAACATCTTCAAAGCCAAGATCCTTTCCAATGACACTAATTTCTTCAATAACAGCATTCAGGTGACTTTTTTTTTTCCGCATTATTAAAAAATTTTTGTTTCATAATTCGCCAGACTATTTGAAATTTTAGGGGATGCATATAGAGGAAAGATATAAATGTTTATGACCATATTAACCAAATCTTGCATTGAGCAAAAACACATACTGTATATCAAGGTTTACCTATAATGTAATATACATGAGTTCTCCTAATAGAGGTGCTGGAATTAGGAGATAAGAGGTAATACACTGAAGTGCCATTGAATTAGGGATAGCAACCTAGTAACATGTTGGAACCCCTCTAGCCCTGATAACGGCCGCCACACGATGAGGCAAGGACTCCACAAGCTTGCATAAATGTTCCACGGGTATGGCAACCCTCCAGAGCTGTCCACAGTTCTCTCAAGTTCGTCACTGATGGGACATGGGCCCGAACACTCTACTCGACGGTATTCCAAAGATTTTCGATGGGATTTAAATCTGGGCTTCTAGGTGGCCAATTCATTATTTCAAAGTCAGCAGAATGCTCCTGCAACCATGCAGTAGCCAACCTGGACCTGTGAGATGAACAGTTGTCTTGCTGGTAGACACAATCTCCATTGGGATGCATGATGGCCATAATGGGTGTAAATGATCAGCCATGAGTTCTACGTACCGGGATGCATTGAGCGTCGTCAGTACACATACCAAAGGTCCCACAGATGTCCAACTGAAGACACCCCAGGCCATCACTGAGTCATCACCAGCTTGTACTGTTCCGATCTGACATGCAGGATCCATGGCTTCATGGGGTTGGTGCCATACCCTCAGTCTCTCATCGGGATGATGAAGTTTAAATCGGGATTCATCACTCCAGGTTATCCATTGCCAATTTTCAATGGTCCAGTTTCAATGTTCTTTAGCCGAGGTAAGGCATTGAGCCTAGTGTCATGCCGTTAGAAGTGGGACTCTCGTAGGTCAGCAGCTCCCAAAGCCAAGACGATGAAGTGTGCATGCACTGACTTCCTGGCTGGAACCCATGTTCAGATGGGAGGTGATTTCAGATAATGTCTGGCCCCTATTGGTCCATATAATGTGGGTCAGACGGCAAAGCCCATGGTCATTCAAGGCTGGTTGTCCTTTGCAGTTTGTCCGGGTGCTTTTTTTTGTCGTAATTTTCATATTCCTGGAACACTCTTGAAACTGTCATACGAGAAAATCCAAGTTCATTGACAATTTCGGATATCAAGTGTCCATCCATCAGGCACCTATGATCTGCCCTCTGTCAAATGCATCTAAATCCCATGCCTTTCCCATTATGCTTCTCACGATGAATGCTTGGGGAAGCCAAAGCTTACAGCTATATATGACCAGAGTTTCAGCCACGCATGCACACAAATGCGGGACTTGCAGTACTGAATTTTGATAACGTCTCCTATCCCTAATTCAACGGCACTTCAGTGTATTATGGTGTGTGACAATCCATAACAGCCATACAACTTTTGTAATGCATTCTTGTACTAATATTTTGTACTATTCTTGTACTGTTATTAAGGTTGTTAATCAAGTTGTTAATGTTGTTAATGAGGTTGGTGACATTTTGTGGTAATGAAGCTCACCCCTCCACACAACCAGATCTGAGCTCATGGAAGATTTTGACAGGGGGTATCTGCAATTTCCCTCAGTAGGACATGCCACACTTGATTTAAGTGTATCTTAATATAGCAGAATACCAATAATTTTGATTATTTTTCACAAATAACAGTATGACTGTGAACAATAATTTGATTGACAAAAAGCAGAATAGCAAATTAAAATAGATAACATTAATTGATCTTTTTTTCTAACAAGCTAATGTATTTACATAACTCCCATATCAATAACTATGTAATTAACTGTGCTTCAAGTTAAAATAAATGTAAAAGAAAGCTAATTGACAGGTACACAGCATTAATAAATCAGAGGCAATCACCCGTAGATTAAAGAACTGGATTCAGGTGTGGGGATCTGGCTGTCACTATGAATATCTTCACTTCCAAGGAAATAATCAATCACAAGAGCTCCAAGTTACTGTTATGACAGATGGTAGTTATCCTGAGCAGTTGTGACCTTGGAACCATTTTAAACTGGTCATCATAAGTGATATGTCTGTAAAACCACTTAAGACATTTCAGTTATATCAAGAAATGTTTCACATTGAAATCTACAAATGCAGCCAAAGTAACTAATATGTAAAATGAAAAATACTGGTCGTCTGGATTCAAACAATAGCTACATATTGATGTGGAACTTCTGCAATTGCTTAGCATTGAAAGGCATCCAGTGCCTCCAAGTGAGGTCACTGGATGCCTTTCAATGTCAACATTTGGTGGAAATATATAACTTCTTTTGAAAATCAATGTCAATGACTTAGATTTTTACTATGTAAAAAAGATCTTATTTAAGCTTGAGAGCAACACCAATAGAAAATGGTGGAGTGCCTTAGTGGACTTTCCAATCCACTAAGGCAGTGCACCAACATTTTCTATTAGTGTTGTTCTCTAACTATAAGTTTATATCTCAAAACTTAATGAAGCATTCAACTTAAATTATACAGTATAATCATGAACTATTAAGCTTATTGTACTTAGCACTGTGTTTCTAATATTTATAGTCATTTCCACTGTCTAGATTATCAGCTTCATATTCACTTTAACTAGAATCATAATTAGGGTCCCTCAAATTCAAATAATAATTCATCTTCAATATAATCTGTCATTAAATACACTTTTCTACTTGATATCGGAGAGGTGGGGGACTAAGGAAATTACAAATGATTGTGTCATAAAATTGATTGTCAAAACAGTTTGCTCAAAATCATCACAAAGGATGATTGCAGAGGCCAATTCCAAAGATTAAATTCCACTTCTTCTAAAGCTAAGTTACATGCAAACAGCATTAGAGACTGATGAGAGATCTGCACAACAAAAGAAGAAGTAAAATAGTCTGTGAACTTTTGTCCTATCTTGCAGTTTCCACACAAGGGCAATCTACATGCAAACATGACTGATGAATATGCACCTCCGAGCTTAATTCAATAAATCAATAACAACAAGGGTCAGTACAGAAGGGCCATAGAATTGTTTCTGCAAGCATGTTGCCTGTTTTTGAGTCTAATATATATACTGTTGTGATATGGACAAGTACATTTTTAAAGAAATGGATGCAACACATGGCAACATGAGAACAGCACAAAGAGTGTACCAAGATTGTTTACCTTTGCCAAACTACCCCATTTTACTACTTTTTATCAACCAGTGGCTTTGAGAAACTAGTATGAAGTGGGAATGATGGATATAGGAGATCCAAGAGCCATGTGTGCTCCAAGAATGGACATGAAAGTACACTAGACCCCTGCTTTATAATATTAATCTGTTCCAGAGACCCCATCACATTGTGGAAATACCATAATATGAATCCAGGAATATATATTGTTTTTGCAATTCATTTTAAGACCTCGGAAGTTGAAATTTTTGCCACATAACTAAGCTATTACTCTCTCAAAAAGGTGATTTTTATCATGGAAATATTTTCATACAGAATACTAAAAATTAAATATTAAAACAGGACAAAAACTTAAAAAAATAGGAAAAAAGGTAAAAAATGTTGATGGAATCTTTTTTTTACCAAAATGTTGTTTGAAATGATAAATGTGAGCTATGTTTGAAAAACAATAAATAAATATTTAACTTGGACTAGAAAGGCTACTTCTTAAAATCAATGGTGGTGTGACAATGGAGTTGGTGGAGAGAAGGTTACATACTGCATGGAAGGAAATTCTCCTTCCATCAAAATGTCAGGATCTTGCTTCCCCTTCTAGCTTCTGTTGTTATTTTCACCTGCCATGACATTGTACATGAAAAACCTGTGACTGTTTAGGCAACATTATATTTACATATTACCATTTCTTAACAATTGTAAAGGTGCACTTATCGTACAGTGAACCTTATTTTATTATGAAGAGACCTCATAAAGTGATTTAATCGTATGCTGAACCAATAGTAAAGTGGGGGGTCTGTATTTCAGATTGCTGAAGACCAACCTTCTACTAGTAGTCGTGTCAATGCACATGCCATGACTGTCAATCTTGTAGAGATATGACATGTGATACATATGTAGTAATAGCATCCATTCCCCATACAAAAGGTTCAAGTGCTGAGACCAGCTGATTACTTGCAAGGGAACAGGTTCATCAGAACAGTATAGTGATTTCACCAGCAGTTTTCTTTACAGATGAAGTGATGTGTACAAGAGGTGGTGATTTTAAAAGTCACAACATGCACATGTGGGCTGAGGAAAATCTTCAGTCTACAATGCAGTGTCCATGAATAGTAATTTGCCATTAATGTGTGGCATACTCTGCAACAGCCCACATATTGCCTGGATAGTTAAAGAAGCAACTTTATCTGGTTTTCCTGAAATACAAGCTGCATGAATTATTAGAAGACATACCTCTCCAATTCTGCAGGAGAATGTGGTTTATGCACAATTGCACATTTTTAGCTTGGTGGCACATGAGCACCTGGATGCTACCTGTCCTGAACGGTGGATTCAAATTTTTTGAATATAAAAATAAAATTCATTATATAATTTTACATATATAACAGTACATGAATGTAGTTTCCTATGAAGGCCCTGTTTTACGTTCACCACAATTACTGAAGCTTAATCCTTTGAGCTTCACATTCAAGTTGAGAGCAACATTTTGTCAAAGCTCTGGGATCTTTAAACATGTTTGACAGTTGGTGATGCATCAATGTGTGGCTTATACAGAGGTGGATGGGTGACACTTTGAACAACTGCAGCATATACAACAAACTTAAAAATAAAATTAGCAAAAATCTGTTTTAAGTAGCATTTTTCAAACTTTTATACAAAATTTTCTTGCTTTGGTGTGAAGTCATGCCAGGTGTCATTCATTAATCACGAATTTTCATGTAGAGTGACCTCATGTGGAAATTATGTGAGACAGGACAATAATTCAGAAAGACTTCAAAACCTCTTCATACAGATTTCCTCATAATTAATAAAGACTTTTCTTCTTGTCTTGGGTGAGTTATCTATGAAATTTATTAATATAGTTTTGAAACACTCTATATATTTAAAAAAGCTTGATTAAGAACTCCTAAACAGTAAGAGCTAGAACCACCAAATTTAGCATACAACTTAATAATTAAGTTACAATAAGAGTAATTTAATTACTTATTAAGTGATTAACTTCTTCTCATTGTAACTTAGATCAATATAATGGTTTGGACCCCCAAAGTTCCTTTCCCTTCCCAAAATCACCAAATTCGGTATACGGCTTCCTGTGATATCTTAAAGCAATATAAGGACCACTAATTTAAATTTCCCCCTTAAATAAATAAATGATGGTTGTTCAGGAAAAAAAAATGGGGAATTTCTCTTAAGAAACTCTGATTACTAAATTCAGCACATGACACTCTCTCATAAATTAAAGAAATGCAAGGGTTTGACTACCTTTCTTCTATTCCCCTAAAAATGGCTCTACATAAAACTATGGGAAGAATTTGTTGTAAATTGTAACAGCTGGGATCATTGAATTTTATACACAACTTCCTGGTATTATGACTAAAAGCAAGTTCCACCTGTCCCCCACATAAAATCATTTTCCCTAAATGGTAAGAGCTAGAATCCTCGAATTCAGTATGCAGCTTCCTTGTATATACTTTAAACAACTTAAGGAATTGACCTCCTCAATCTCACTTCACCCCCCCAAAAAAAGAAAAATATGTAAACAATTACTGAGCACGAGTTATATCTGCAACGAAAACTTGACTTGGGAGTAAAATGGGCTACCCCAAATTAAGTCTCCTCTTTCCACCCCCACCCCCCAAAAAAGGGGAGGATTTCACAGGGAGTGGAGTAATTTTTTTTAATTTCGTAAGGAGTTATATGTCAAATGAAAGCTTTTGATATTGGAAGTGTCATCTACTATAGAGAGTTAAACAAATGAAGGCAAAAGAAACAAAAATAGCAGCATTTCATAAATCTGTTAGTATGTTTATGCATCAGTTTTATGGAGTGGGGGTGGCTCAGTGGGTAGCGCGCCAGGCTCGTAATCTGTAGTTCCCAGGTTCGAGTCCCAGCTGGGTCAGCGTTGAGATTTATCTCCGCAAAATTCCCCGCCCTGCCCACGGTCAGTAGGGGACACCGATGGGCTTGGAAAGGCCGCCGTCCGTCGGATGGGACGTTAAGCCGTGGCCCCGTGTGCGGGAGAGCCATACCCTGTGCACGTTAAAGAACACGCTGGATGGCCTTGACGGGAGGCTACCATCTGTCTCCCAACAGCTGTTCCAGTGGGTCCCCTCCCCCAACCTTCTCTGAGCCTTCGGGGTCCATGTGACCTGGCCATTTAGCCCATGGTGTGCAAAAAAGTGCCGCTCAGAGGTAAAACAACCCAACCCAACGCATCAGTTTTACTGGGTAAAATTAGAATTTAATAAATTTATGAATTAAAAACAGTGTGTTCACATAGAATAGGCATCTTCCATCCATATATATTTACCTGCTTTTCCATACTGTAACTCTGTCTACAGCCCATCTTCTCTTCAGAAGATCAGTTGAATATAAGGATGTGTATACTTCTTCCCATTCAGCTCTGAAATTTTATCACTACATTATTCTTTCACATATATTCCATTTAATATGCACACAAAAAAATAAACTGAAAATTTTCAAGCTTTTGGTTCTTATACAATTTATGCTAACCCAGTGATAACCATATCCATTGCTTTATAACACATAATGTTCATGAAGTTCAAACCAGAAGCAAACACACAAATACATAAATAAATACACAATTGTTTTGATTCAAGTTATCATTCATCTAATATATAAAGAAGAAAGTTTGTTTGTTTGTGTGTCTATCCACTTATGCACTCAGTCCGCAGAAGAGCTAGAGGCTCCAAATTTTGCATGAATATTCTCCTTCATCCATGGGAAGAATATAGGCCATTTGTGAATCTGCTGAGGTGAATCAAAATTGGGGTGGACAGTTTTAATTTCTCAAAAAACCCATATATTTAGCATTAATGGTGAAAAGTTATTCAAAATAATTGTTACCACCAATAAATTTGAAAAAAGGAATACATTAAACTAAACTAATTTCTGATTTCATGTGATAAACTTATTGTTCAGTTTGTTAGGTCAAGAGCGTGAGTGTCCGTGAATACTGAAGTCGTTCTAATTAAGCAAGAGAGGAACTCGATTCTTTGTTGAAATAAAAGCTTCAAAAACTAAGAATTCGTATCAGAAATTAAAATCGTGAATTTGAAAAATACACAAAAGATAATAAATGTATATTTCATATGTTAATCAATAAAAGTTTTAATATGTTAAGTAATAAACAATGTTTTCCCATAATAATAATAATTTTTTCATAGTATTTATACAATTTTTTGGGCATCTCAGACCATATTTAATTTTCTCTTTTTTTAAAGTTATATATACCTGGCAAATTGTGTCCAAGGGGCTCTGGTGGGTATGAAATGATTTGAAAAGTTCTATAATTGAGCAAGGCAATTCTGTTTTTGGGTTTAGAAATTTCTGATGTGGGGAGTATCATACAGTGCCTCGAAATAGTTCCATTTCTTTTCTTCACTAAAAGAGAGGGAGAAAAATTAAACCAGAGGGTATTGTTCATAATGATTTTTATGCCAAATGAAAGCTTGCAATGCAGGGAATGCCATCTACTCTAATTCTAAAGAGTTTCAGACCCAAGCAATGCCAGGTAAATCTGCTAATAATTATATATATCTAATACTTCAATGAGCTAGTAAATACACTATATTACCAAAAGTAGATGCTTCCATATTATGTGAATGGGGAGACATTCAAAGTTTTCTAACTTTATGTATAATATATATTTTATGATAGGCTGAAAAGAGGTAATTAATACCTCTTCCTTTCTTTTTTCAAAATATGGTAAATAATAAGTTATTGAAAGTATTTAGGAATTGGAATTATTTAATTTTAGGAGTGTTGTTATGGCCAAATCATTCGAAAGAACTCTTTGTAATTGTATATTTGTGTTCAGTAGAATGTAGTAGGTGTTTTGTTTAAAGTATGGAAGAAAAGAGCAAAAGGTTTGAATGTGGAGAAATGAAGTAAAAATTTAAAAGTTTTTTTATGGGGTGTCTGAGTTTCAGTAGAATAGTTTTTGGGGAAACATTTATCAGTAGATTTTCAGAGAATTCTAATATAGCAGGGGTGGAGGTGGATTAATATTTGGTGAAAGAATGTGGAAGGTTTTGCATGTGAGTTGGGTTGGGTTGTTTTACCTCTGAGCAGCACTTTTTTGCAAACCATGGGCTAAATGGCCAGGTCACATGGACCCCGAAGGCTCAGAGAAGGTTGGGGAGGGGACCCACTGGAACAGCTGTTGGGAGACAGATGGTAGCCTCCCATCAAGGCCATCCAGCTTGTTCTTTAACGTGCACAGGGTATGGCTCTCCCACACACGGGGTTGGGTTGTTTTACCTCTGAGTGGCACTTTTTTGCACACCATGGGCTAAATGGCCAGGTCACATGGACCCCGAAGGCTCAGAGAAGGTTGGGGGAGGGGACCCACTGGAATAGCTGTTGGGAGACAGATGGTAGCCTCCCGTCAAGGCCATCCAGCGTGTTCTTTAACGTGCACAGGGTATGGCTCTCCCGCACATGGGGCCACGGCTTAACGTCCCATCCGACGGACGGCGGCCTTTCCAAGCCCATCGGTGTCCCCTACTGACCGTGGGCAGGGCGGGGAGTTTTGCGGAGATAAATCTCAACGCTGACCCAGCTGGGACTTGAACCTGGGAACTACAGATTACGAGCCTGGCGCACTACCAACTGAGCCACCCCCGCCCCCCCACACACGGGGCCATGGCTTAACGTCCCATCCGATGGATGGCGGCCTTTCCAAGCCCATCGGTGTCCCCTACTGACCGTGGGCAGGGCGGGGAATTTTGCGGAGATAAATCTCAACGCTGACCCAGCTGGGACTTGAACCTGGGAACTACAGATTACGAGCCTGGCACGCTACCAACTGAGCCACCCCCGCCCCTATAGCATGTGGGAATGAACATGGTGATTGTAAGGAGCATGTGTTGCTCATTACAGCAGTTCGAGATGATGAATTGAGTGATTATTATTAGTTACGTATAATCTATACAATAAAAGATGTCTGTGTGTGTCATCGGGAAATCAATGTACATGCTCCAAAATTTCAGAGAATGATTCAGGTTGTGGTCCGGATTGCAATGCCAAATTTCAGGTCAAAAGTCCAAAAGGCGGGCATGATATAAGCAAAAATATTTACCATGCTATTCCTACAGGAAACGAAAATCGCTGACAAATCTATTGCTGCCATTTACTGCTCCCCAACTCTGAAAGTAAACAGTAAAATAGCATTTAAATCTACTGCCGTTGCCAGATTCCCCACATTTCCAAAGGCATTATTGAGGTGTTCCATTGCAGCTAGATACCTGATTTCCTAACCAAACATGGGGTCAGGCAGGGGGAACCCGTCTATGAAATTTGGGACCTTTCGGTGAAGTACATCGGGAATTACAGAATGCCAAAATAAATATCTCGATCATTTGTCACGGGCTCTGAGAGTGCGTACTGAGTCAGCAACAACCTTTGAAACACCAGGAAATTCTTCGTGTTCAAACTGTGATAAAATGTCAGGGGGGGGGGGGATACTCACAAAACTAACCTTTAGTGCAAGAAACAACAGAATATGCAGATCAAAAGTGAGACACAAGCTGTTACAATTTGTGTAGAAATGAAGCCATGGGCCTGTAATGCTCCAAAGAAATGCAAAATACTTTTAAGTTTGGACCCTTTTTCTCATCCAATTAGTTTTATGCTCCGGATAACTGAGACGGACGCCACGCAATAATTAACAAATTGCCAAAAAAATAGAATAAGTTAAATTAGGGTTCAAAATACCAGCGAGCGTTAATGAGTAAGAATCCAAAAATGATTGTCAAGTTAAATATCTAAATATAATCAAAACTTAATTCACGTTGCTCAAGAGAAAAAATTAGTAAATACTCAAAAGGTTTAAATAACAAACAAATTTATTTCCAAAAATCACTCACCAAAACTTCAATGAAGAAGATACGTCAACTGAGCACTCTTCCGTGATACATGCTTATGCTCTCTGCGCTACAGTGCGCTGTGCTGTGCTACGAGCTCTCACTTGTGCTATCTCACTATGCTCCTTACTATGTGCTATAGTGACAACATGTCATCAGACTTTTAACAAGAGCCGAACGTGTATGTTGCATGCCGGGAAAGACATTTACATAAAATGACGAGCGATGCAAGCTATGACGCAAGAGGGGGTGTGTCCTTGTGCATGTGCTTTAGCAGGTGACAGTCGGAAGATCGGAGTTGCGCATGCGCAACTCCTAACTCTTGGAAATGAGCGCTGTGATGCCAAAAAGGAAATAAAAATCCCCAAAATGATAAATATAATGTAAACTAAACAAAACTGGTTAAGGTAAAGCAAAAGTGAATGATGGGGCATCACAGGCCAAGTGAGAATCTGATTTTTAAACAAATCACTGGGCCACATGGGGGACGCTGTGCAGGAAATTTGGACCATGCAAATGAATATCACGGGAGCCATAGGGCAGCAAAATCTGTGATAACGGAAATAAAATCTCGATAGCTTACACAGAAACTAAGCCACAGGCTATGATGAGTGCTCACTGATGTCAACAATGATCTGGGCAAATTTCTTCCTGTTAAAAATCTGTGCTAAAGTTTGGGGGGGGGGGAAGTCTTACAAAATTAACCTTTAATGCAGTGAAAATAAGAATATACAGTTTAAAAGTGACACCCAGGCAGCACTGGGTACATTCAGCTAGTATATTATAATAATTATTAGTAATAATATTCATTTCACAATATCACTGTTGGGAGAATCCCAACAGTCCTGTGTTGCAGTTTGAGATGCAAAAACGATTTGATGGTAATAGTTCATTTTACATATCATATTTTTGGTTATGAATATTAATAGTGATAGTTATTAATATATTTAGTTAGAGAATTAAATATTTGCTTTTAGTTTTTATTATTATTATTATTATACTCATATAATTGAAATATTCGAAACACAGTCAATGACACAAAAAAGAAACAAAAAATCATTTCCTGGCGGTTTGAGTTGATACAAGTTTCAGCCTGAGACCCAAGTATCAACTAGGTATCGTTGTAAGATGTATGTAGTTCCAAGTAGTGCTATCTTTTGCAGTTCTGAGGATGTTATATCAGAAATCTGCAGCTTCTTGAGATGGTTTATAAAATTTTTTGAGATGGTGACAAGGGCCGCGATGACAACGGAGACAACAGAAGTGTGTTTAGCCCATAGTCTAGTAACTTCAATTGCTAAATCTCTACATTTAGTCATTTTTTTTGCTCTTCATCCTCAATTTGGGCATCACCTGGAATTGCAATGTCTACTATCCACACTTTCCTATTTTCAATTACAGTTATATCTGGTGTATTATGTTCGAGATGTCGATCAGTTTGGATTCTAAAGTCCCACAGGATCTTAACTTGGTCATTTTCAACCACCTTCTCTACATGATGTTCCCACGATTTCTCTGATACTGGCAAATTGTATTTTTTGCATAAAGACCAGTGGATCAACTTCGCAACTCTTTCATGCCTGTTCTTATAGTCTGTTTGTGCAATTTTGCTGCATTCACAAATAAGATGAGACACAGTTTCATCTTTTTGCTGACAAAGTCAACATTTTGAATTTTCAATAAATTTCTGAATTCTAGCTTTCATAGCATTGGTTTGTAATGCCTGCTCTTGTGCAGCAAAAATCAGACCTTCAGTTTCTTTCTTTAAAGTACCCTGTTTCAGCCATGCCCATGTCAAGTTGTTATCACTTTTCCCTTCAATATTCCTCAGATGTTGTCCATGAAGTGGCTTGTTCTTCCAGCCATTTAGTCTATTTTTGAACTGTTTTTTCTTAAATTCAGCCTTGGTTTCTGCTGTTTTTAATATGTTTTCAGTTTTAACTGCCTGCAGAAACTTTTCCTTGCTTCTGTTGATATAGTTATATAGGCTTCTTTTTTCTTCTTCTACTACCTGTTGTACTTGTAGTAGTCCTTCTGAGTTAGTTTTTTTACTTTTGTCTGCAAGACATTATCTGATTCTAGAATTCTGAGGTATTTGTAATTTTCATTTTCTGACAGTGATTTCATAATATTACCATTTTCTAGTTCTATTCCATCCATGTTCTGGATTTTTCCTTGGCGCATAGATAATATTGCACATTTTTCTAGTCCAAATTTCATTTGTATATCATCACTAAATATCTGCACTGTGTTCAGTAATGATTCGAGCTCAGTGTAGCTTTTTGCAAATAGTTTCAGGTCATCCATGTATAGCAGGTGGTTTATTTTTCCATGTTGATCTGAAACATTGTATCCCATTTTTGTTTTATTCAAAATCATTGACAAGGGGATTAAAGAGATGTTAAACAATAAAGGAAACAAAGAATCCCCTTGAAAAATCCCTCTTTTGATGCTAACTTTTCCGAGTTCTTCACCAAATGCAAGCAGTAATGTTTCCATTTTTGAATGTTTTCTTTAAGGAATTGACAAATGTTTTTGCTGATTCCAAAAATTTCCAAGCAGTTGTTAATACAGCTATGAGGAACGAGTCAAATGCTTTTTTATAATCTATCCATGCCATATTCAAGTTGGTTCTCCTTCTTTTAGAGTTCTTCAGTACCATTTTGTCAATTAGCAACTGGTCTTTTGTGCCTCGACTTTTTGAAGTTTCCCTTCTGTTCAAATGGAAATATGTTGTTTTCCCACAAGTAGTCATAAATTGACCTTGCAAGAATTCTTGTGAACAGCTTGAATGTTGTTGGGAGACATGTGATTGGTCTGTAGTTGCTAGGTTCATTGCCTTTACCTTATCTTTCATTATTAAAAATGTGCGACCTGTTGTTAGCCATTGTTCACTAGTTGAATTTTGAAGCATTTAGTTAAATTGTATAGCTAAACGTTGATGGAGGCTTGTCAGATGCTTTAGCCAAAATGCATGCAATTCATCTGGCCCAGGTGCACTCCAGTTCTTCACATTCTTTGCATGCATTGAAACCATTTCAGTTGCGATCACTAAATCATCCATGTTTTTTCCTTTCAATTCATTGCAAATATCTTTGATCCAAGAGGCCTTTCTATTACGTTCAATTGGATTTTCCCATAATTTTTTCCAAAATTTTAGAGTATCTTCTTTATATGGGCTAATATTCTTTTGAACTCCATTTTCATTCAAAGATTTATAAAATAGTTTTTGATTACTTCGAAATTGCAAATTTTCTTTGAATTGTCTTATTATTATTATTATTTGTGATTAAGAAGTTTAATATGGATTTTTAATTACAAAAAATGTTGGGTAATATATTAATGGGTGTAGAAATCTAATTAACATTGTCATAAATATTGTAGGTTGGAATGATAGTGGATATAGTTACTTTTTGTCTTTGATGGTATTATTTAGCTCCACAGACTTTTTATAATCAGATCGGCAGTGCATTGTTTGTGATTTTCTTGTTTTTTGAGATGTGTTTTCTGCATTCACAAATAAGATGAGACACAGTTTCATCTTTTTGCTGACAAAGTCAACATTTTGAATTTTCAATAAATTTCTGAATTCTAGCTTTCATAGCATTGGTTTGTAATGCCTGCTCTTGTGCAGCAAAAATCAGACCTTCAGTTTCTTTCTTTAAAGTACCCTGTTTCAGCCATGCCCATGTCAAGTTGTTATCACTTTTCCCTTCAATATTCCTCAGATGTTGTCCATGAAGTGGCTTGTTCTTCCAGCCATTTAGTCTATTTTTGAACTGTTTTTTCTTAAATTCAGCCTTGGTTTCTGCTGTTTTTAATATGTTTTCAGTTTTAACTGCCTGCAGAAACTTTTCCTTGCTTCTGTTGATATAGTTATATAGGCTTCTTTTTTCTTCTTCTACTACCTGTTGTACTTGTAGTAGTCCTTCTGAGTTAGTTTTTTTACTTTTGTCTGCAAGACATTATCTGATTCTAGAATTCTGAGGCATTTGTAATTTTCATTTTCTGACAGTGATTTCATAATATTACCATTTTCTAGTTCTATTCCATCCATGTTCTGGATTTTTCCTTGGCGCATAGATAATATTGCACATTTTTCTAGTCCAAATTTCATTTGTATATCATCACTAAATATCTGCACTGTGTTCAGTAATGATTCGAGCTCAGTGTAGCTTTTTGCAAATAGTTTCAGGTCATCCATGTATAGCAGGTGGTTTATTTTTCCATGTTGATCTGAAACATTGTATCCCATTTTTGTTTTATTCAAAATCATTGACAAGGGGATTAAAGAGATGTTAAACAATAAAGGAAACAAAGAATCCCCTTGAAAAATCCCTCTTTTGATGCTAACTTTTCCGAGTTCTTCACCAAATGCAAGCAGTAATGTTTCCATTTTTGAATGTTTTCTTTAAGGAATTGACAAATGTTTTTGCTGATTCCAAAAATTTCCAAGCAGTTGTTAATACAGCTATGAGGAACGAGTCAAATGCTTTTTTATAATCTATCCATGCCATATTCAAGTTGGTTCTCCTTCTTTTAGAGTTCTTCAGTACCATTTTGTCAATTAGCAACTGGTCTTTTGTGCCTCGACTTTTTGAAGTTTCCCTTCTGTTCAAATGGAAATATGTTGTTTTCCCACAAGTAGTCATAAATTGACCTTGCAAGAATTCTTGTGAACAGCTTGAATGTTGTTGGGAGACATGTGATTGGTCTGTAGTTGCTAGGTTCATTGCCTTTACCTTATCTTTCATTATTAAAAATGTGCGACCTGTTGTTAGCCATTGTTCACTAGTTGAATTTTGAAGCATTTAGTTAAATTGTATAGCTAAACGTTGATGGAGGCTTGTCAGATGCTTTAGCCAAAATGCATGCAATTCATCTGGCCCAGGTGCACTCCAGTTCTTCACATTCTTTGCATGCATTGAAACCATTTCAGTTGCGATCACTAAATCATCCATGTTTTTTCCTTTCAATTCATTGCAAATATCTTTGATCCAAGAGGCCTTTCTATTACGTTCAATTGGATTTTCCCATAATTTTTTCCAAAATTTTAGAGTATCTTCTTTATATGGGCTAATATTCTTTTGAACTCCATTTTCATTCAAAGATTTATAAAATAGTTTTTGATTACTTCGAAATTGCAAATTTTCTTTGAATTGTCTTATTATTATTATTATTTGTGATTAAGAAGTTTAATATGGATTTTTAATTACAAAAAATGTTGGGTAATATATTAATGGGTGTAGAAATCTAATTAACATTGTCATAAATATTGTAGGTTGGAATGATAGTGGATATAGTTACTTTTTGTCTTTGATGGTATTATTTAGCTCCACAGACTTTTTATAATCAGATCGGCAGTGCATTGTTTGTGATTTTCTTGTTTTTTGAGATGTGTTTTCTCTGATGAGAATATTTAGTTCTATGGACTTTTCTATAATGCTGATCGCGATATATTGTTTCTGATTTTCTTGTTTTTTGAGATGTGCTGTCTCTGATGAGATTATTTAGTTCTGGGGGCTTTTTTATAATACAGATCAGTAGTGAATTACTTATGATTTTCTTCTTTTAAGGTTTGTTGTCTCTGATTAGATTAATTCTGGTGTTTTCTTTAGGTTAATTTTTGTATGTGTGACTTGTTTCAGTAATTTCATTTTTGTGAATGTATTTATAGTGTTTTAAATATTGGAAAAAAAAATAGAGGGGGAATTGGAGCAATTTGTAGTATGTGGAAAGACAATTATTGTGTTTTGTTAATATGGTTTTCTTTTTTAGTAATTAGTCATTTATTTTTTTAGGGGGAATTTGGATATTTATTTATGTTGTTGCATGTGTTTAAAATGCAAATTATGGTACCGATACACTGCATCTGATGTAACTCAAATTATCATTACCGTGGTAACCAAAAAAAAAACAATCTTTCTTTGTAAAAATTTCTGTTTTGGTTAATGTCTAGGTTAATGTGGAAATAATCAAAAAGTAAGGCACCCGATTCCTGTAAAGTGCACTTCTGCCAAATCTTGATTTATAACAATATTCATTTAATATTTTAAACAGTAAGTAATATTTCCAGAGTTACCTGTTGACTTTAACGCCAATAAATATTTTTGTGGAAAACTATTTTGTCTATGTGCAGGATTTGGTCTCTCCAGAAACACACCAAAAAAATCACGGGAAGAGTGAAAAGTCATATTAAGTGGAGAAAAGATGGCGTCAGCATTAGTTCAATGGTAGAATACTCTGGCATGTTTGTTGTGGAGAGACACAGGTTCAAATCCCGCATGTCGGGAAAACTTTTTTTCCACAAAAATATACATTGATTCGTTTAATACTTAAAGTATTACCAAAAGATCTAATAGCAATGTTAGAGTCATAAGAATTTACCTTAAAAGTTCACTGAAATACAAATAGCACTGAATATAAAATATTTACTAAAATAAATGCCATTTTTGAAGCTTTATAATAATTCTTTAAACTGTTATCAATTCCTGGTTTAGCACTTTAAATATTAAATGAATGTTGTCGTCAAAAATAAAAATTTACAAAGAATTGAGTAAGATATTCAGTTTACCTCTAATAACATTTTTCATTAAAAGAGAACTTACAAGCTGTGAATGTGGCTTTTTTCAACATTTAATAGCAGATGCTGCTAACCTATCCTAAACACATTTTCCAAATTGACCAAAATTAAATCATTACAAAATTTCAAAAGGGTACTTTTCAGTTAACGGGGTGCCAGTCATAATTGTGCGCCAATCTTCGTATCCAGTGAATCTGTCGTCCGCATTATAAAAAATGCCCCGATTGAGCGGAGGCCAAGTGAGAATGAATCAGTAAAGTGTTTTTTTATTTGAGGTTGTCCAATTTGAGTTAGAATACTAGTATTTCACTTTACTAATTGTCAAATCCATTTCAGTGAAGTTAACAGATGCCAGTGTTATCTAGTTTTTGATGACTTTTTGGAATCTGTTTTTTGACCTTTACTCTCTTTGGTACTTTTCGGTTAACGAATAAAAAACGCTTTACCGATTCATTTTCACTTGGCCTCCACTCAACTGGGGCGTTTTTTATAATGGGAACAACAGATTCACTAGATATGAAGATTGGCGCACAATTACGATTGGCGCCCCCGTTAACCAAAAAGTACCTTCAAAAGTTACATTTTAGTAAATCTGTTATAACAGGTAACTTTCACATAACATAGTATTTTCCAATTACTTTTGGTAGTATAGCAAAGTTTATATTAATAATTTCAATAACATATTAATCTTATATTAAAAAAGGCAGCAAACATAAACTAATGACTTTGAATCAAATTATTGCTTGACTCTTTATAATACTATTTTTAGGATTCAAGTTTCAAGCCTCAGCAAAAAGGGTCAATTTGGAATAAAATGGATACATTTACATTGGAAAAAAAATGAAGGCAAAAGAGCAAAAATATAATATATATTCTATAATATATATTCTATTATTTGGTTATTTATCTATAACATCAGATAACAATTCCAAAACCTTGTTAGAATTGGACAGCAATGTCCAATTCTAACAAGGTCTTGCTTGACATTGTCTAAATGATGCATCCTAATCTTGCTTTTTCTCTGCAGCTTTTAGGTACATTGTTCATAATTTTATTCACTAATTTGCAGTTCTGCAGGCAGGCAGCATGGCCAAATCAATGCAATCTCTTACCTCTATCAAAAAAAAAATCACTTCTTAAGCAGCTGCTTGCCACAGAGGTCTGACAGGAGACTGTCAGTATAATATACCACAGAGATCTGTGAAGAAGGCAAGACCTCAGCAGAAATATAGCATAAAAAAAATTCATGCCTTATTTAGGGCTTGAACCCAGGTAGCCAACCAGTAGCCAAGCGTGCTAATCAATGAGACATGGATCCGTGGGATATACTTTTTATCACTTTGCATGCAAACTGCCAGTCCAGCCCAAATGACCCACATTGCTCATCATTCTATGACACAAACAGCTGTTAGTTTACTATCTACAATGCCTCTTTTTGCCAAGAGGGCAAATTGAAGGAGTAATATTGAGGGTAGTAAATAATAAGGAGTGTTTACAAGACATCTGTAATATTTATTTCATAAAAAAGCCTTCTAATGTAATGCTATAACTACAAGTGATCTCCAAACATATTAAGCATAAAAAGATTAATAAAATATTTAAATTACACAAAGTAGTATGCTATGACCAATATTCAGCCTTCGATCTTTGATGAAAAGGTTACATTAGTAGGCCTTAAAATTATTGCAAATTATATACGTACTTGTTCAGCCATGGGACAACTTGAACTACTACACGTTTCTGTTCATTTTCGATTTGAGGAATATTCTTACTTCTCATAATACACCCAGATATATCCATTTTGAAAAATGCTTGTTTATTTTCCTCATTCTTTTGAACATTTCACCTTAGTTAGTTAGTGTTGTTGACTTCCTTCTTTTCGGACGAAAAATTTGGCAATTAAATTTTATTTCTTTTGAATTTTCTCTGCTAATATTCTAACCGGTGATTAACTTTACTGAATTCTTCATCGTAGATAAACATTACCTTCAATTCCAAAACCTAAGCGCCAGCAAAGTTTCGCTTCAGAACTCCACGATGAGGCTTCTTGTGTCAACTACCAATTTGATCTCATAAGAGCCAACGTATGACATTCCAAAATGATGTGTTGAACAGAATCTGCAACCAAACTACCTACATTACAACTGTCTGAGATCTGAAGAAATTTGCTTACACAGAATTTGGGTTGGGTTGTTTTACCTCTGAGCCGCACTTTTTTGCACACCATGGGCTAAATGGCCAGGTCACATGGACCCTGAAGGCTCAGAGAAGGTTGGGGGAGGGGACCGACTGGAACAGCTGTGGGGAGACAGATGGTAGCCTCCCGTCAAGGCCATCCAGCGTGTTCTTTAACGTGCACAGGGTATGGCTCTCCCGCACACTGGGCCACGGCTTAACGTCCCATCCGACGGACGGCGGCCTTTCCAAGTCCATCGGTGTCCCCTACTGACCGCGGGCAGGGCGGGGAATTTTGCGCAGATAAATCTCAACGCTGACCCAGCTGGAACTCGAACCTGGGAACTACAGATTACGAGCCTGGCGTGCTATCGACTGAGCCACCCCCGCTCCGCTTACACAGAAAGGCACTGCCTGCGGTATTATCAAAATAGATAACTTTCGCATATTTTTCCTTTCTACTATAGGTTCCCGCAAGGCTAGATTTCTTTCCAACCTGACTTTTCCAGATTCCTTGGGAATTTTTTTACTCCTTTCCTAACGGCTCTTTTCCAACCAGAAATCAAAAAGCAATTTCAAACATTTAGGAACCGCGTTGTGCTTATGATTAAGAGATAATGTTCTCTTAAACCATTTGGGTTTAAGACAACAGTATCTCTTAATCAGTTGCAAGCACATATTAATGACGTCTATCCAACCATTAAAGTAACCACTGAAAAGGAAAAGGGCGAACAATTACCATTTTTGAATATGCTACTACATTGGCAGGAGCAAAAACTGGAAATTGAAGTCTACCATAAGCCTACATCGCCATCCATTATAATCCGATACGGCTCCCAACAGCCACTAGCCCACAAAAAAAGTGCACTAAAAACTGCATTCCTAAGAAATATGAGATATGCTTTCACAGCACAAATTTATGAAAAAGAAAAAAGAAAAATATACTCGGATGCTCAAAATGCGGGTTACCCGCTAAAAATATTGACACGCCGAAAATGTGGCAAAACAAACTTGGAGAAAAATATCCCAGCCGACACCAACGCAGCAACCCCAAAAAATAAGTTCACCACAGGGATTCCAAACATCCCATGGGTAGCAAATTCATTGAATAATGCAATGCAGCCTTACAATTACAGAGTGCCAATTAAAACCAGCAACACTATAATTAATTTAATTTAAAGCGATCGGGACTAGAACGAGAAAACAGGAGGAGTATATAAAATAACGTTTCAAGAAAACACCGACAATAACAATAAACCTTACTATGGCAAAACGAAAAGAAACTGCCGAATTAGAATAAAAGAACACGAAAGGTATATACGGTTAAAAAAATCAAACCACTTCATTGGGAAGAGTGGTCTGTAATACCAGAATGACACACAATTTGACCTCACCAAAATTATTTGTGCTCCCCCGACTAAATTTCAATTGGATCTCGCTGAGCAACTGGTGATATACCAAAATAGAGAAGCGTGCTGCAATGATGAAATTTACCACCCACCCCACCCATGAAAACTGCTCCTGGATCATCGCAGCACTACTAAAGCATCCACACCCTACCCCTACCCTGACCCGTACCCGAGGCACATGGGCAGGACCACGAAACCGCAACAGTGTCACCCGCTGCAAACCATACGGCGCAGCCGCACAACAACTCACACGCATAAAATCTCTGAAGTAGAACTGTTTACCCAACTTCTGAAGATGACCTTAATAGTCGAAACATATCAAGTTACGGTGCTCTGAATATCATTGTGTGATCCATGCAACAGGAAAGGACTTCAAATATTTCGACAAGAAGTGAATAACATCCCTACTCTCCTGTATTCACCGATCAAAATGCTATTTTGATCTATTGGAACAATAATAAAACAGCTTGGATAGTGATTAAGATTTTTATTTGACTCAGCTGTGTTTAATCTGTTATAATCACCCTGATTACTTTCGTGTGTGAGAGTGTCATAGGAAAGAGGAAATTTGCAGAATTTTTCAGGAATAAGTCAACTCTTCATCGTAACATGAACAAACGAAGTGTTGCCGAGAGTCAATTTGCCCGTGACATCATAACGCTGAAGACGACTAGTGAAGTCGAAAGTCGCGTAACGCGGGTCTTGAAAACTTTCGACAGTAATTGAGAGGCATTGTACAATTATTTTCACATCTAAAACGTTGTTAGAATTGTATTTAGACAGAAAATGGTTCATATGCGTTCTGTGTATAATTGCAATGAACCATTCCAGAAAATAAAAGGAAAATCATTTTACATATTAATGTTTTCATTTAAATTGTTTCTCTTTATCAGCAACAAATGATGTGATATGCATTTCAGGGGCATAGACAACAATAAATGCTTCGAATGCACAACGAAATTAAACTAAAATGTGTAATAAAAGATGCAGGTTTTTTTAGGTGGAAATATTCGTGATTTCTGAAAATCGGAAAATTAGCTGCATTGAGTGTTATGTGGTCTAAGTACCTCCATTAACACTTAATAATGAGAAATGTGCATTAATTACTAAATGTACAGTTTATAATTAATAGATGCAGGAAAAATTGATTGCACTACTCATTGACTGCAAAACTTTTGAAAGGGGAAATTTCAGAAGTTTGCAATGTACTCAACAAATTTTATGTAGCATGAAATTGCGTCATCATTCATCTTTATTTTTTCCATTTGCATTACTACTGTGATCCAAAAAGGTTTCTCCTAAAATAAGCAGAACTGTTACAGATATTTTTGTATTTTCAATATTTGCTAAAAAGTCCCAACAGCTGTTCTAGTAGGTTCCCTCCTCCAACCTTCTCTGAGCCTTCAGTGTCCTTGTGACACTCGCCATTGTGTGCAAAAAAAAGTGCCGCTCAGAGGTAAAATCAACCAACTCCGTTAAAAAAAGAAAAAAGTGTATTATTTGGCATCATTGTCAGGGGACAAATCCCTCAAGTGGTTATTGATAATATGGGTATCTGAGTAGAGCAGAACTTAGATTATTTGGCCTGTATATGGCTCGAATAAGTCAGAATATCGGATATTTGAGAGAAAATGTGAATAATTAAGAAAGGCTGAGATAAAATGATAATACAGCTTAATTTTGAAAAGTAATGGAAACATGGGGAAAAAACATGCTAATAAGGCATAATGATAAACAGTGCAGGATCTACGGTGACAAGGGGGCCATGCTCCCCCCACCTTCAAATTCCGAATAAGGGTAGAAGGAATAAAAAAATTATTAAACTTATTTATATTTCATGCATTTTAAATAAATTTTTAAAAACCCGCAAAACAGAGTGGAAATATTATACTGCATTTTCATCTCGATTATATTTCTTCATCAATTTATTTCTCCTCCCGATTTTTTTCTAGATCCTGGCCTGATGATAAATATAAACCATGTCGAGCGCATTGCTTCATCCACTTAACAGCTGTCAAAGCGAGTTAATTTCGCCTTAACATTGCAAAGAAGCTTCTACAAAGAAGCGTAATATAAGTTAATCATATATTCTCCTTTTATGAAACAGTGATTTGCGTTGTAAATATTCTGAATAATTTTTTCGTCCATGAGGAAAGCTTTCAAAAAAACATTTTAGGGTACATGAATCAGGAAAAAAGGAGAGCATCATTCCGCAAGTAAATCCTTGTATTAAATTTTACTTCAAAAAATTCATGTTAAATTTGGAATATTTAATAACCCCAACTACTGTTTTTCCTCTAAGAATTTTTTTTTTCACTGTTTTGAAGGAATGGGGAGCAGGACAATGACAGTATTGTAGGCCCCTGGTTAAACCAATGCACTGGGGCCCCTACCCACCCACCTAAGGGAATAAAAATGTAAACGGTCAATAAAATTAAGTCTACAGATTTATTGGTACTTTTAACAAAATCAATGTTTAAACATAGAAAACATACTATAAAGCGAGGATTAATCAACACAAACTTTTGCAAAATTCAGAATCATGGGCAATTCCTGGGCAACTGCCCAGTGTGCTCATGCCTTAAGACAGCCCTGTGGGGGGGGGGGGGGGTGCTAGGAAGTGTGGTTCTATCACTGTGTGGTAGCTGTACAAAATTCGATGTTCAACAGACAGGGTCAGATTAAAGCTAACTGATGCCCTTAGCACAGCCCAACAATGGTGCCCCCTTTGCCCTTCGATTGCTTCACTGACAAGACATTAAGACTCAATAAGTGCTGAAATTATAAGTAGCATTATTTTGTATCGTTTGAACCATGTATGCTAAAATGATATGTATCTTCAAGGTTAGAAAGCAATGGAATAAAAGATGTTTTGTTTCGTACAAATAATGATATTTCTCCATTAGAATATCTTTCTTAAAAATTGTCCATCAACATCAATTTCTCTAGAATGAGGATTTCCAAAAATGAAAAGTATGTTCTCGAGATCACTTAATTGTGAGTTAAGGCCATGATAGCTAGGGGAGAATATTCTGTGGTGCCCCGTTCTCTTGGTACCCTAAGTACGTGGTTAGTTTGCTTAATGATTAATCCAGCCCTGTCAACAGATTGACCAGTTAAAGCAATGATTGGATAATCGAAGGTCAGTTAATCGAGGCCGCATTGTTTGTGAACAACCTGTACCCCCCACCCCCTTAAGAAATCTTTCTCGCTACGCCCCTTTTCCTAATAATTATTAACTGATAAAATATTTAAGTTGTCCTATGGTGCTATAAGAGTATATGAAGTTAAACTGAATTTTTGATTTGTATCTTGATTTTGTTGTAATATGTGAATAAAAGTTTTTCTCTAATATATGTTCAATTTCCCTTTTAAGCTGCTTCCGGATTCTACCAAAAATCGTTACACACTAATTTCTTACATATATGCAAAAGAAACAAATATTTGTAGTCAACTTTCGAGTATTTGAAATGGGGAAGAATAAAAATGCTAAAACGTTTAACTGGTCAGAAGTAGAGGTCCTGTATAGTTAGAGGCTAACATCCTTCTTTAAAAACTGGACCATTTTGTAAAAGGGACCTTGGCCCCTTTATCATCTGGTCCACGAGAAAAAGTTTTTTTGTGTGCGTCAAAAAGTAGGGACCAGTACAGTGAAGTGTTAGCGACCCTACATGTTGGCGATAGTCTTTTGGCTGCAGGCCGCCTAATAATGAAGGAGGTGGTTGAAGTTTGGTGCCAAGGAAGTGCTGCGTCGTAGTTTTGTGGCAAGGGGGTGGGGAGGGGAGAGATTTGGAGTAAAATTCTTCTGGGAGTGAAAATTGTAGCGTGTGTGATCACTATGTGGCCCATGTTGGTCGGGAGTTGGTAAGAAGGGTGCAAGGAAAATATTCAAAATCGCCCCGAATCTCTTACAATTAAGGATGGTCTAAAATGGTCTGCAGATCTTAAAATTTCTGATTTAGAATATGCTGATGATTTAGCTCTTTTTGCAAATGATGTTCATGAGATGAACTCTTTCATTCGAGCTGTTGATGAGACTGGTAGTATAGTAGGTTTGGTTATAAACAGAGAGAAAACTAAAGTGATGAAAATTGGTCAGGCAAATGGTTTGCCACCACTAGTAATTGTTTTTGAAAAAGGGTTCTTTGGGAGTTCTAGTCTATTGTTACAGAGTATAATTATGTATATATATATTTTTTGAAAACATCAATACAATTGCACTAGGGAAATAAGGTGGTGCAATAATGTGTCCAAAATGCTTCTTTTTTGTCCCTGTACTGGATCTTTTTTGTCCCTTTGGATCTTTTTTGGCATCTGGATCTTTTGGTGTCCAATGGATCTTTTGAGTAGGAGGTGTCTGCAGGGAGGAGAGTCTTATTTCACATATTGAGATGGAGAGTATGCAGGAAGTTGGAAGGTTAAAGGATTTTGCCAGTACTTTGTATGAAATGGGCCAGGGCCCTGAAATGTGATTTTGACTTTCTATGGGTGGGGTTTAGGATAGTCTGTAAGGTGAATGTGGTGACTCCAAGTGTAGCAAGTGTGTGATAGAGGGTGTGTCTTTGTGTGTTGTATATTTCACAGTGTAGTAGATAGTGGGGGATATCCTCTATCACTTGGCAGTTTGGGGAGAGTGCAGTATGTATTTTTCTAATCATAAATAAATCTTTGTTGATGTTCGCTCTGCCAGTTCGGAGTCTGTGTATTGCTGTTTGGGCCCTTCTGGATAGGTAGTTAAGATGTAGTGTGTTTGGAGAGGGTGCTATTGTGGCTCTGAATGTATTTTTATCTGTAGTGTGTTGTACCCAATTCTGTGTCCATGTGTGATAAAAAATTTTTGTGTATTCTCTTATGCGATGTTTGCATGTAGTGACAGTGTGGTAATTTGGGGTTGTGAGTGTGAGGCCTTGTTTAGCAAGTGAGTCAACAGTCTCATTATGGATGATGTTGTAATGGGAGGGAATCCAGTAAAAAGTTAGGGTGTTTCCCTTGTCTATAATGTTGTGTGCTATGTTTTGTATGTGGAAAAGGGAATGGTTCTGTGATGGATCTACTGTTAGTGTGTTAATGAGTTGTAATGCAGGCCTTGAGTCTATGATTATGTTAATGTGTTGTTTGTTGAGGTGGGTGGCCCAGCCTAATGCCATATGTATTGCTGCTAGCTCTGAAGAGGCGCTATTTTCAGCATGATTTAATTTTATAACATAAGAGAATTTGGTGGAAATGGTATAAAAAGCAGCAGAGCCAGAGGTGGTGTGTGGAATATGAGATCCATCAGTGTAAATTGTATAGTCAGTGTCTGATAGTTGTGTGATTAAGTTGTCTGCAGCAATTTTTAGTTCAATCGGGAGGTGAGCTTTTTTTGGTGATGTGTGGTAGAGGTGAGGTGAATGTTTGGTTTTTTAAGTAACCAATAGGGAAGTGTTGGTGTGGGTTTATAGGGTTTAATTTGTTGCCAAGTGGGGTAAAGTGTGTTTTTTTATTATTTGTGCTGTGGTAGTAGAGTTAGTGGTGGATTCAATTCTAAGTATGGCTGGCTGAGTGGGATTGTAGTGTTTAAGTTTGATGTAGTGTTTGGATGTGAGGAGGTGTCTTTTGATTGTTAGAGGTGGCATGTTAGCTTCTGCCCAAGTGGCGAGGTTTGGGCAGCCAGCTTTAAGACCCAGGGCAAGTCTGATGGCGTGTGTTTGCAGAGTTTCAATTTTATTGATTTGTGTGTTTGAAGCAGTGTTGAGTGCTCGGAGGCTATACTCTAGTCTAGAGTTGATAAATGCTTTGATGAAAGTAAGCATTACTTTATCGCTGGCCCCCCATGACACTCTTGTGATGGAACTTAATATGTTGTATGCTCCAATGCATGTGGATTTTATGTTATTAATGTGTTGTTTCCAGGTAAGCTTACGGTCTATTGTTAGCCCTAAATATTTGTAATGGGTGACAGTGGGAATGGTGCAATTGTCAATTGTAATATTTGGTGAATTGGTAGGTAAGTGTTTACGTGTAATGGGTAAGACCGCAGATTTAGGTGCTGAGATGGCAAGTTCCCATTTTGTAGTAAAGTCAAGAACCTGGTTGACTGCATTTTGTAATGTGGTTTGTATGCTCTTGATGTTAGTTCCAAAGGTCCAGAGCACTATATCATCTGCAAAGATGGAGCATGTGATTTTATTGTTGAAAATAGTTGGGAGGTCATGTAGTAAGATGTTGAATAATGTGGGGGAAATCACACTGCCCTGTGGTAATCCTCCGTTGAATTTATGTGGTTCAGATAGGGTAGTCCCCAGCATGACTTTAATTTTTCTGTGTGTGAGGAAATTTTTAAAAAATTCAAAAATGTTTCCTGTGATGCCTAGTTGATGTAATTTGTAGAGTATGCTGGTTTGTGAGGCAGTATCAAAAGCAGAGGTGAGGTCTAGGAACACACAACAAAGAATTCCCTTTTCATTTAAGGCTAGTTCAGCAAATGTGATAATGTCAAAGAAATTATCTGTGGTTGTCCTGTGCTCTCTAAAGCCAGTTTGGCAAGTGGGGAGTGTATTTGTTTGTTGGAGGAAGGATTTTAGTCTGGAGAGCACCATTCTTTCTAGAACTTTGAGTATACATGATGTTAATGCAATTGGTCGATAAGAAGAAATTTCTGATGCTGGTTTATGTGGTTTCAAAATTGGGATAATATGTATATCTTCCCATTCAGTGGGGAAGGTGTGAGAGTTCCAGCATTCATTGTATATGTTAAGCAATGTGCTTAGTGTTTTTGTGCCAAAGTTTTTTATAGTGTTATAGGTCATGTTGTCAGTGCCAGGTGTGCTTTTTTTATTGGCCTGGTGTATGGCTGTGATAAGTTCGTTGGGTGTGAAGGGTGTGTTGAGTGCGGGTAGTTTGCATGGTATCGTTTGTTTAATTGTGTCATTCATGTGGGTGCAATGCAGCTGGTAGGTAGGTGTGTTGGCATGGGCGGGGGTGGTGGTTAGCTGAATTGCAATGTTGTTAACCCCTTGTTTAGCGAAAAGTGAATATTTCCATAAATATGAGTGCCAAAGGGCTAAAGGTTGAGCCTGGGTCCTGAGTGTTCTTATTGTTAACCAAATTGTATAGTTACAGGTTGGCCATCTCGGTAATTCACTGTCATTCGCTCATTGAGTCACGTGGTTTATGGCCGCCATGTTTTGTCGAACTGTGAGACGAAAGACTATGAGTTAGTATGTGTAACAAGTTAAAACTTGTCAGTTGTTATAGTTTTGTACAGTTCTACCACTTTTTTCGCTATAAAAGCTGTCGTATTTTATTAGTACCTCACTGCGCTGCATTTGGGTGTAAAAATTTCACTCAAACAAACAAATTAATTAATATTTTTTTTCCGAGAAACTACATCAGAAGACGGCGATCGGCTGCAAAATTGAAACGAGCTAATTGTAAACTAACAAAAAAATTCTTTTACGGTTCCTTTGAAAATGAGCTAATGTTTTCACTTTCTCATCTGCCTATGCCATTGAGGGCCTATGCCAATATTTGTTCATCTGTCTGTCTGTCTCTCTGTTAACTGTTGTCTGTCCATTTGTCTTTCCACCTGTCTGTACGTCTGTAGACACTATTTTTTTGTTTTTAGAGCTAAATGAAAAATTCTTTTGGGGTTGGATAGGTGTGGAACATATATTGAGATTAGAGATTTTGAAAATTTTCAATAGCTTTAATAGCGCCCTCTAGCGATGGGAAAAGATGGAAAATGCTAAAATTTCAAACGAATATTACAAACAAACTATTTACACTGGAAATCTGAAATTTTGGTAGTGGAGTGTTATGGTCAGAAGGTGTACAATGTCAATAAGGTTTTGTCGTCTTAACCAAAAAGGGGTGCGAAAATAAAACTTTTTTTAAGAGATAAACAAAACAATATATAAATTTTTTTGTTTTACAGGCACTAACAAAATAATAATGATTTAAACAATATTTGAAAATCTCAGCGTTACTTTTAGACGTTCAAACGTCCATAAATCAATAAATGTCTATTGTGAAGAAAGCCAGCGTTAGTTTAACAGGTTAAAATACTCTGACATGTTGCTAGAGAGATGCGGGTTCGAATCCCTTATGTCGACGAATTGTTTTTCCCCAACAATATTAATATTTACATTTTTCGAATCCCCATCAGTTGCAATTTCGAGTGTTAGAGAGTGCTAAAGGCTGTAAATGAAAACTCTAAAGGCGACCTCTAGCAGCGGAAAAAAGCTGAAAAATACCAAATCTTTAAATAAATACTGCAAACGAGCGATTTTTGCTAAAAACTTAAATTTTTGGTCATAAAATGTAATGGTCACGTGGTTTACCCTAATAATAAGGATTTGTCCTGTTGGTAAAATGCAACTTTTCTGCTTTAAGAGATAAATGAAAAACTTTTTTTTGCACATTACAGGTACTAATAAAATATTAACAGTTTATTTTCTCATTTATATAGTGGTTCGAATTTCCACTGTCAGAGGGTCCTGAACGTGTAAAGTAACTAGAAGAATGCATATCGTCTCTGGCGCATATGGGAATCTCATTTTCAAAGAGTAGGAAGTTCTTCCTTTGCCTACTTTTTCACTCTTTAAAAGTTTTAATTATGGATGTTCGTATTGTTTTTCTGCTGAGGTCCCGCCATCCCTATGAACCTTCTACTATGGCGTATAAAGTGACAAGCTCCTGTCAGACCTCTGTACAGGCAGCTGCTTGAAGGGTTATTTTTTTTAATGTATGATGAGGGAAATGCACATAGTAATATTTTATTAGTAATTATTAAACATAAAAAGTATTTGTCTTTTAGTGCTTAAATTTAAAAAGTTGCTTTTCTCTCGCTCCTCTGAAAATAGCGGGCAGATCATAGCTGCCAGTGGAATTTCTACCATAACAAAACTCTACTGCCGAAATTTCTGCCATAAACATATCACTTGACACATTCGTTAAAAGTTTTGTAGTTTCGATACTTAGTGATCTCTAATGATGTAAATTAAAACTACCTTTGAAAATGCGAATTACATTTCATTAGTAAACAACTAAAAAAGAAATTTGCAATTATCTCTTAAAACAAAACCACTCTGTTTCTTACCTAACTTCGGCTGACGGGTTACGGTCAATGGAATATTCAAGACTGTCACATTCCACCACCAAAATTTCAAATTTTACCATAACTACATTGTTTGCAATATTCGTTTTAAATTTTGAGATTTTTCAATTTTTTCCACCGTTAGAGGGCGCAATTTTAGCTTTTGGGAAATTCGCAAAATGCAAATTGTAATATTTCATCGATACCTGTCCAACCCAAAAAAATTTTTAATTTATCTCTAAAAACATACACTTTTCTGTTAAAAAAAACTTGCATTCACCTCCCCCCTGGGTCTAAAGGGTCAAGTGATTGTTGCCAATGGTAACTTCGTAACCTTCACCTTTGAACACCAAAATTTCAAACTTGTAACATAATTACATCGTTTGGAATATTCGTTTGACATTTTGGAATTTTCAACTTTTTCCACCGCCAGAGGGCGCAGTTATAACTTTTGGGAGATTCGAAAAATGCAAATCGTAATATATCATTAATACCTATCTAACACAAAAAGAATTTTTTATTTTTCTGAATAGTCCCGTGGCCGAGTGGTTAGCACGCTTGGCTACTGATCTACGGGACCTGGGTTCGAGCCCCGGGTACGACACGGATGTTCGTGTTGTTTTCTGCTGAGGTCCTGCGATCCTCTTAGATCTTCTACTGTGGCATATAAACTGACAGCCTCCCGTCAGACCTCTGTGGCAAGGAGCTGCTTGAGGGGGTATTTATTTTTTATTTAAACAAAAAAGTTCGATGTCTACAGAAGGACAATGAATCTCTTTTGTTGCGATCTTATGCAACCACGGCAATTCCCGGTTCCGCTTGTACAGCACTACCTGGTTATGAAAAGCCATGACCATCTAGAGCCGGGGGCAAGGAATACGCCCTATAGGCGCACCTCAACCCCAGCCTCACATGGCAGCAGTCCTATAGAAGGAAAGCTGACCACCGGAAGAAACCTAACTTTAATCTATTCCCCGGTTTGCAAATGTGCAAGGATATATATATCGATCGGCACCAGGGGTGGAGACTCTTAGTAAGACCCAGACTTTTGTGAGGGCTCTGGCTTACTAGGAATCAATCCGTTCTGACGAGCCCTCGAACAGCTCCACTGAGCTCCTGATAGGTGAGGTCTCCGACGCCGTCACCATCCGACCGGCAATCAAGCCGGCCAGCAGCATCTTCAACCTCGGTTGGCTTCAGCAATGCTCCAGCCGGGGACCACCCCAACCGGCAAAACCTTGGCAATGCTCCAGCTGGTGCCCACTACAGCCGGCAAAGCATGCGGCATGCTCCAGCTGGGGATCCTCCCGACCGGCAAAGCCTCAGCCGGGTTGCTGGGCCCTAGGCCCCCCCCACCACGACAAGGTGGTCCCCTATCGGGGGGGGGGCTACAGAAGGACAGACAACAAAGCGAAATTATATCTTTTTTTTTTTTTATAGAAAACAGCCTTGAAATTTACTTTTTCTTTTTTTAGCCGTTTTTTAAAGTGCTTCCAATCATGAACACTGAAATCTGTATCAGATATTACCGTACCCTTTTCCCGAATCCATAAGTACGGTGCAATACCATTCAGCTATGCACGCTAAACAATCGGAGCGACGACAAAACATGGCGTCCAATTTTGAGATGGCCAACCTGTACCTATATAGGGCCTCTAGTCTGAAGGAACCCAAAAGCATCTGGAAACTGAACTGGTTTAAAGCAAAACAGACTAGAAAAATTGGATTGTTTTCATTTAGAATTCGGAAGATCAGTGTAAAAAAGTTGAAAATGCAAAAAATTGGCAGGGTTACAAAAGAGAAAGAGAAAATGAGAGCTCTATTAGCGAAGAAACTAACGCCAACTGAGCTTTCTGCCCTTCGTCACGTGACAGTGGCTTGTCAGCAGCTTCCATTCCATTCTTCTAGCGATGCTCCGTCTACCTCTATTACTGGTCTATAGGACAGCCACCTTCGAGTTAGGCTAATAAAATAGCTTTGCTAATCCATGTTAGAAATTTATTTTGTTTTGGCAATTAACACTATTCTTCGGTCATATATTTTTTAGTTAATTTACATGAACACATAGGCACTTGTAACCTCATTTGCCAATTTTTTTCTTTTCTTTTTTGATATCGATCTTTTTGGCCTTCTGGATCTGAGTTTTTGACGTGATATCCATGTATAAGCCTTCTTAATAAACATATATTTTTCTGCTTTCTGATTTCTTAGTTAAGAATGTTACCTCTGAGATCACCTATGTTGACACTTTTTCATAAGTGGTCATTTCTTTAAAATTTTCCATTTCTGGGAGGAGGAGCTGGCAAAAGAGAAGATTTCTTTGATCTTTGGTATTTTCAAAGTTTAAGAGAATGTGAGATAATGCTTCAGGGGTATGGCAATGGAAACAATTGGAGGATTCACCTCGATGTGAGGATTTTACTATTTTAAATAGATGTAGTTTATTATTTAATAACTGTAGCCTATTCTTAAGTTTGTTAGTTTAACTTGCTCCTTTCTATTTAGATTATTTATAGCTATATTTGTTATTTCAGTTTCCCCCATCCTTCTTGGGTTCGTTTATGATTGGTGATTGTTATAAAATTGTTAAACTTTTTGTTTCTGAAGTCATCTTTTAATTTATTTTTGGAGTAATCAGGCTGTTGTTGGATATCTATTGTTTTCTCATAGTTTTGGTGGTCATTTGCCAGTCTATTCTGCTTCATCTTTGTCTAGTATATTTGAGTCACTTGGAATTCCTTGGAATATGATTTCAGCTTTAAAGTAAATGAAGTTTGTCAGATAGAATTAGGATGTTCTTTTTTGTTCATGATACACCATTTGAGAGCCTCATTAATAGCAGTTAATTCTGCCACAATGATAGTGTTTCTTGGTTCATTTTAAAATTAAGTCTGTAATATTCTGCTGCAGCACTAGATTTAATTGTGAAGAGTCAAAACAAAAATGTCTACCGAAAGGATCTTACCAAAGTGTACTCGTTTTAACTAAGGCTGCTTTTTTGTAATATGTTTTAGGCATTTGCAAAATTTTTTCTTTTCGTTACTGCATTAGCTGTGAACTTTCTAGGCAGTACATTTGTTAACAATAAATTCCCCCTCCCCCCCGATAGGGGACCACCTTGTCGTGGTGGTGGGGGGCTTGTGGCCCAGCAACCGGTCAAAGACTCTGCTGACCGGTATGGGCCCTGGTTGGACAGAGCCAAGACCAACCGAGGTCGAAGGCATCGCTGACCGGTTTAGTGGCCCGGTTGGATGGTGCCAAGTCCTCAAAATCAGGCGCTCAGTGGAGCAGTTCAAGGGTCCTGCTGAACGGATTTGGTCCCCTAGTAGGCAAGGGCCCTTTTCAAAGTCTGGGTCCCACTAAGAGTCTCCACCCCGGGTGCCGAGCGAACTTGGATCTACATATCCTTGTTCATGGCTAACCGGGGATCAGAGTAAATTTAGGTTTTGACGATGGATGAGCTTTCCTTCTATAGGAGTGCTCGCCATAGGATGTTGGGGATGAGATGTACTTATATGTTGTAGCCTTTCCCCCAACAGTAGATAGTCGCGGCTTTCCATAATTTGCTAGTGTCGTGAGACGGAACCGGGGATTGCCGTGGTTGCTGTGTTGTGCAGCAACAAAGAGTACTTGTTAACAATAAATACACAGATTATATTACATATTAAATTAATCCTCTGTAACGTTTTTTCATAAAACGTTTATTTTAGAAGTTATAGAACTTCGAAGTTATCTTTTTGATTTATCTTAAGTAAATAGTGGTAATAATGTCTTAGTGCTATTAATAAGCACTTAATTAACAACACTAAATGATTAGTAAACCATCTAAAGTTTATAATGAAGCAATTACCAATACATAAAAGAACATCTTAATACAATTAATGGTGAATTTCTTGACATCTGATTTGGCTGGATCGCATTAAAGAGCGTAGAACACCAGCATTTTTTGTATTTTTATGTTGCATTTTTCATATTTATTTTTTTATTATTTAATTGAACAAGAAGGAAAATTAAATGATTCATGGCAAAATAAGGATGAAAAAGCTAACAATTTGCCTACTGCAAACAGCACCTTGAGAGATCATTCATTTATTTATATTTATTTTTGAAATGATTGGTTGGTTGGTTGCTTTACCACTGTGCGGCAGTTTTTTGCATACAATGGGCTAAATGGCCAAATCACAAGGACTCCGAAGGTTCAGAGAAGGTTGAGGGAAGGGATCCACTGGAACAGCTGTTGGGAGACAGATGGTAACCTCCCGTCTAGTCCATCAAGCGTCTTCTTTGACGTGCAAGGGTAGGGCTCTCCTCACAGGGTCACGGCTTAATGTCTCATCCGACGGACGGCGGCCTTTCTAAGCCCATCAATGTCCCTTACTGATTATGGGCAAGGCGGGGTGTTTTGTGGAGATAAATCTCAACGCTGATCCAACTAGGGCTCGAACCTGGGAACTGCAGATTGTATGCCTGGCGTGTTACCGACTGAGCCAACTCCCGTCCCATATTTGAAACGATACAGAGCTATTTTCTGAAATCAACTTCTGCAATTTATGGTATAATATATCATAAAGATTTTTTTAATTCTCTGGACGAATAAATATGTGAGCTAATACGTTAGGTTGAACATGATATCGCTATAGAAAAGAACTGAGATAATCTCTCTTCTTGCTACCCCTCAAGTGTTAATATATGTTAACGTCAACAAAATGTTACCTTGCGCAATCTACCCCATTTCATTTTACACCACTGAAGGATCATTTTGATTTTTATTCCAAAAGGAGACTTGCTACATCTGGAATGTCACCACTACATATTTTAAACAATACTATAAGATAAAGCCAGGAGATCAAATTTGTGACGTTAGCTTAAGTCGTCCTACCATATAAACAATACTTATATATATATTTTTTTTAATATTATTACTGGTGGAATCTTGTGATAATCTTTACGCTAATGTTTATCTATAAATATATATTTTATTTAGGAGAAAAATTATTTGTATTAATTAGCATTATAATATTAGGTAATAATGCGAATAATTTTCTTTCTAAATAAAATATAATCATAGATAAACATTAGTATTAAAATTAGTACAAGAGTCGACCAGTAATAATATTAGAATAAAAAGTATAAGAAAAAATCTATGTGGTAGGACTACTCAAGCTGACGTTATAAATTTGGTCCACTGGCCTTCTGTTATAGGGATTGCCCATTAAATCTGCTAATTCCTAATAAGTTTGTAAGGTACGATGAGCATTTGCACCTTTCTAAACAGTCGACCAGCCGAACTGGCGTTGTGCACAATGCTGCGAGAAAATGAGCTTTAAGAGTTTCCATCTCTATAGTTTTACCTCGTTCAGAAATCAACTGGAAAGTGGACGAAAAATTGAATGGCTTAATTTTTAGAAGTTATTGGAGGAGAATATCTTGACCGATTGACCCGAACAGGCAGATTAATATTCCTGAGAGAAGGAATAAACAATTTACAGTCAGGCGGTTAGTTGTGGATGGTTGTTTGTGGGAAAGTTTATATCCTTAGCTTGATAATTTGTATCTTATATCCAACATTATTTACACTTAAGGAAGTAATCGCCGTAGTTTTCAAAACTTTAAAGATGTCTGATGTTGAAATAAATAACCAAACGTTGAATATAATGAGAAAAGCTAAAATGTCTGCTCTCCACAATCAACACATGCAACAATCTGATCATTCAACTCATACTGAAGACTCTGGTGATGAGATTGTAAGTTGTTTATCAGTAATTAAAAATCGTATTAATTAGAATAATTTCTCGGCATTGCTCTATTCTTCACGTATAGTAAAATTAATGTAGCAAGCTTCAATTTTACATAACTCAAAAATCTCCGTGAGATTTTCCTCCCTATTATGTGAGGGGCGAAAAATAGATACAGGATATGATCCTTAAAATCTAAAAGTAGAGTACCGGTTTTTAAAATTAGCCTTAAGTAGCCTTCATTTCAATTGTTGTTTTATTACTTAGAATGAAATTATCTTTCATTTGGTATGTAACACGACATATATATCTGTTAGTCACTGCAAGATAAAGTTCTAAAGTTCAGTTGTTTTTGTGCTGAAAAAAGTAAAAATTTATCTTGGCTACAATTTTATGCATTTTGAGAAACCAGACACATTAAGGGTTAATTTTTTTTTCTCTTTTTATGGAAAATAAATGTATATTTTATATGCAAATTTATATTTTTTTTTTGTGGGCATAGAATTTCATGAGCCAGACATTTTAGATTTAAGAATCTCTCCTTGAGAGAGAGTTTCTGCAGAAAATACAACTGTGAACTGAAAATGTATTTTAATAGGCAATACTGCTCATGATTCATATTTTATTTGATCCCATCAGAGATGAAATCTGTCACAGATAAAAGAGATTTGAAAATATCTGGCAGCCCTATAGTTTACTGCACTCAGGCACATATTTTTATTAATGTATTGCACCATGACAGAATACTTGACTTCTGGACTTGTAGCTGTGACTGATGGCAAGAAAAGAAAATTTATTTTTTTGTGAAGAATTATATGAAAAACAATCTTTTAAAATTATGTAGGTAACAGAAAAACCCACTAAATATGTGATTTAAACTAACGAAAAATGCATTTCAATATCACAAAAAGAATATTCAACTTAAAAAGTTCTATATAAAATAACTCAAATAATCATATTATTAGGAGTGAAGAGGCCACAAAATGGCAATATACCACCTAAAGAATATAACAATAAACACTTGAATTCACCAGAAGTAATAGCATCAAAGACAATTTTTCCTAACTGCACATATCGCAATACACGCATGTTGGTTAGTACCATATGGGGCTACTTGCTTCCACAGTGTATTATCGCTGGTAAATGTACATTCATTCCGTAATTTAAAAAAAAACCTGTAAAAATGAATAACCACACAGAAACAGCTATTTTAACAAGCTCTTATTGCTAAATAATGAACTGCTGTTCTCCAATTTAAGAAAATCCCAGAACAAAATTATCTGATCAGACTCATTTTAACCTGAAATACTGCTAAACAATGAATTACTGTTCTGCACTTTTACAACACTACCTCTCGAAAACAAAGCAATCTCATCAAGGATAACAAGCCTAAAAGATAAAATTGTAAACAATTCTTCCTGATCTGCAGTATAAAAAAGCACCCTGGACAAAATAATCCCATCAGAGACAATAAGCCTAAAAGATAAAATTGTAAACAATTCTTCCTGATCTGCAGTATAAAAAAGCACCCTGGACAAAATAATCCCATCAGAGACAATAAGCCTAAAAAACATGAATTATTGTAAACAATGCACCACCCATCAGCATTATGAAAAAAAAAAGGGAATACAGAAAAATATAACATTTTAAACAGCATATTGCTAAACAAGAAGCTTCACATTTCCTCCTTAACATAACAACAGAGAACATGCATTAACTAAATATCATAAATTGTCTCCAACATTCAGTACTTACCTGAGGCAAAATTTTGCCTTTATTCTATATGTATGGGAATAAAAACCAAATTGCATGAAAATAAATGCAAAAATCACCCCCTCTTCCCTGAAAATAAACTCATAACTTTAGTCATCGTAGACCTGAAAAATAAAAGTGAAGAACAGAGGTGTTCACTTACATTACTTTACACACTTTACATGCAGTTAGTTACCACCCAGGGCACAATCTAGTGAGCTGAGTGCCCTAAACTGCAGATGTACTAAAAACCCTATTCAATTATTCAGTAGTAAAGAATCAGAATATGTCTTGTATACATGGAACTCGTAAAATAATAAGCTGAAAAAAAATTGTTTTTGCTGTGAGTGGGATTCGAATCCACATCTCCTGGAAACTTGCCAGTTATGCTATTGCTACACCAACATCGGCTAACATTTTCTTCAGCTAATGTGACATATAAACTTACTGGAGTTTTTTTTATTGATTCGCATGGTTAGCGCGCTTGGCTACTGATCTAAGGGACCTGGGTTCGAGCCCCGGATAAGGCATGGATGTATGTGTCGTTTTTCTGCTGAGGTCCTGCCATCCTCTCAGACCTTCTACTATGGCATATAAACTGACAGGCTCCTGTCAGACCTCTGTGGCAAGCAGCTGCTTGAGGGGGTATTTATGGTGGCGCCAGAAAACATTAGCCGATAATGGTGTAGTGGTAGCATAACTTGCATGGTTTCGAATCCCACTCATGGCAAAACCAATTTTTTTTCAGCTTATTATTTCACGGGTTCCTATTCAATTATATTAATTAATTATTACAAAAATTATTAGCTTACAAAAATAATCAGGTGCATCAGCAGTTTACTCAGCTCACTAGATGGCCCCACAAGTGGTAACTGAAGGTACTTAAGCTGTGAAACATAAGTGAATAATGGTATATATATATAGTAATGACATAATATGTTTTCATCGTATGAATGATTTACTGAATTGTATGTTGGTATGTTTTATGTGGCCTCTGGTTCTTCCCTTTTTTTCAGGTCTAATAAATAAAAAAGATAAGAGTTTATTTTCAGGGAGGAATGAGGAGTGAATTTTGTATTTTTTTGTCATGCAATTTGGATTTTATTCCCCTACATGTAGCATAAAGGCATACATTTTGCCTCATCGATATCTGAATGGTGATGTATGGGTTTTCCTTAATGAATTCATGAACAGCAGTGATGGTTCTCTCGTTCACGTCCTTCTTTGGTCTTCTTGCATAAGGAAGGTCTTTGAAGCTCTGCCATCCTCTGAATTTGTGCATCCATCCTATAACAGTGCCATATGAGCAGGCATGATCCCCATATGCTTTTGATAAATCAGCATGAATTTTTTTCACAATCCCAAGCTGCATCCTTATGAAAATTTAAAATCTTTCCCCACTTTAGTAGCCTCCATAACAACAACGCACAGATTTTGCTGACTGAACTTTATTTACTGCCATCAAAGAGAGAAATGATGATATGGGCTTTATTTTTAACATATAATGAGAAGTTTAAGCAAGCTTCAAACAAGTTGTAGTTCATTAACTTCAGAGGAACGAGTTCAACTCTACAGATACGTGTCAAGAACTTTTTAAATGCTCTCCATAGCAATATGCTTGTTTAAAATGGTTGTTACCAACAAAATTATCTTTTTCTTGTTTTTTTTTTTTATATTGTGGATGGGCAGTGCATTGATTATAATAATTTGTGCTTTATAGACTTCTTGTCTCTGATGGCATTGTTTAGTTTCGGGTATCTTTTGTACTGTGGATTGGCGGAGAATTGTTGATCCTGATTTGTGTTTTTTTAGGCTTGTCTCTGATGGGATTTTTCAGTTTGAGGCTTTTTTAATACTGCAAATTGGGGATAATTGTTTAGAATTTTGTTTTTTAGGTTTGTTCTGTCTGAAGAAATAATTTTGTTCGAGGGGGAGGATTATGTGAAACAGCGGTTTGTTATTTAGAAGTATAATCAGATTAAAATTATTGTCTCTGATGAGATAATTTTGTTTTGGGGTTTTCTTAAATTTTGGAATGGCAGTTCATTGTTTAGTGCTAAGCACTTGTAAAATAGCTGTCTCCTATGGGATTATTGATTTATATGGTTTTTTTTAATTGCAGAATGAATGTTGATTAGTGATAATATGCTGTTGAAACAAGTAGCCTTGGATGGACTGACCAAGATTAGTTTGTATAGCGATATGCACAGTTAGGAAAAATTGCCTTTGATACTGTTATTCCTGGTGGCTGGTAGAGTGCCTGTAGCATGTGTCTGAAGGGTCATGAGTTCGAGTTCCACACCATCTGCAATATTTTTTTCAAATTATTATTTATTGAGTTTTTGTTCATTTGCAGAAACAAAATTTTATGCTTGGGAATAAGTGTTTATCATTATATTCTTTAGGCAGTATATTGCTGTTGTACTGTCTCTTCACTGCTTGTAAAACAATTGTGTAAGTATTGTATGTAGGACTTCCTAAAAAGTTGAATATTCTTTCTAATATGATATTGAAACACATTTTTTTTTTGTGTTTCAATATCACATTAGTTCATTGTTACGTATGTAATTTTAAGAGATTGTTTATCATATAATTCTTGAAGAAAAAAGAATTTTTTATGTTGGAAGAAATCTACCTAGAAGAGTGATCACATTTTGTCTTGTGTAATCTGGGTCACTTCTGTTGTGTATGTGTGGATGGGTAATTATATAAATAACTAATATTAAGTACTTTATTGTAATATGTAGATATTATGACTCATATATATATATGTATTTGCTAATTATTTAGAAAGAAGTTATGATGCCACCATTTCTTTTTTTAAGTAGCCCCCCCCCCCCCCACACCTCTGTAAAGCAGTCCAATTTTTTCCATAACCTTGCAAGCAAAATTCTATCCCCAAAACTGCTTTATGGAGGGGGGAAAATTGAGAAAATTTATGAAGCATTCTAAATGAAAATAAGGAGAAAAACAATCAAAAAATATGTTTAAACATTTTAATGTGTTGCAAACAACACACAGCTGAACCACACTTAAAAAAAACCCTTTGGATTAAGTAGCCCAATGAACTAAATCACAAAAAAATGCTCAAAATCATAAACACACCACTGATTTGCACTCTTAAAACCCCAAGGGTTAATTAACCCAATGGCCTAAACAATCACAAAAATGCACAGTATCAAACAATGCACTGCTGATCTGCACTCAAAAACTGCCAATGATTAAATAATCCAATGGGCTGAAACAATCACAAAATACGCAAAATCATATATCACCACCAATCCATGTTCCAAAATCCCCCAAGGGTTAAATTAACCCAATAAGCTAAAGCAGTTGCAAAAGCATAAACAACACACCATCATCCTGCACTCTATAAAGCTACAAGGGTTAAATAAACCCAAGGATACAAAAAAAAGTTACACGAAACCATATATCTAAACTAAAATACTTTTATTGACATAATCTAAGATTATTCTTGTTCAGCTACAACTTTTCCCTTTCTGAACATGCACACCAATATTCCCAAATTACATATTCATAATCCACTCAAACACCACCAAACTATGAATATTAACATCTACATCAAAATATTCAAACTTTCCTAAATTTTCCATTAGCACATAGCAACAACTACACTAAAATAAAACTGAAAAACATGATTGAATGTCAAATTACACATGATACCATTGCAACAAATCAAAATCCACCACATATCAGAACTACATTTATTTGCAACAATAACAATTTAACTTCAGAGTGAATAGTGCTAGTCACTCTGAAGATACTGTAATTCTTATACTGTATCATGATAATTTAAACTTAATTTTTTTTGTATTTGTTTGTGCTTCATTTAAAATAACTTAGTTTTCTGTCATTGAGCAATAAAATTATTATTCAAACTGTTTGCATATTGAAAGTTTTTAAGCTCCTAAAAACTATTTTATTGTTTTCTGATCAAAAGGTCTTTTTAAATTGTGCTACATTTAATTGCTTTCAAATAGATTATTTACAATGTTGCAGTGCTGCAACATTGTCCTGCTTTGCTCAAAGAGGGTCCATTTGCCATTGAAACCCCAATGTTATTGCTTGTCTGATGGTTGCTAGATAAGTCATGTGACAAGCAAAATTTCCAAATTTTAACTATTTAAGTGCTGCTGTACAGAAATGTTCTGCAATTACTGGTTAATATAGTAGCCTATGTTGGCACCCTGTGACAAAGCAGAAATTGCTCATGCATCACACTGTGCCATACCTCAATGCATATACAGATATACCAGAAAAAAAAGCAGAAATTTTAAATACTTTAGCAGAAATTTCATGGAGAATACAGTACATTTTGGCATACCAGTTTCTTTAGTTAAGAGGGTATATTATCAACTTTAGTGAAGAGGTTGTGAAACATATTAGTAGTACATTAACCCTTTCACTACCATATGGTTCAAAACACTCCACACTTCAGATAGGAGATAGTAAAGAGGAAAAAACAATGCTACTATGGCATATAAACGAAAGGCTCCTGTCAGACCTCTGTGGCAAGCAGCTGCTTGAGGGGGTATTTATTTATTTATTTTATTTTTAAATTTAATAAAACAGCTATTTCATGAATCCCATGCCTATAGGATATCTCTTGTGCTACTTTACTACTGAATTAGCAAAATTTGATCTTCACATGCTTGTTCTTTTGAATTTTCTTGAATAATGTTTCACATGTTACATACTACTATGTAAATATTATGTAGTATTTATTTGAATTTTTGGTGTATTATATATTATGATGAACACCTATCATTTTTTAACTATCAATTAAGATAATAGAACAAAAAATATATTTTCTGGTCACTGCTCTTATATCATAAAATTGCTTTCAGGAATCCAATTCTTCTGGTTTGGAAAGATAAGAGAAAACAATTTTTACAAATCCATACACTGACCAACAAATGATAAACAAAAAGAATAGGGAAAAATTACACAAATGAAAAAAAGAAACTATTTGTTCCCTAAAAATTAAAGAAGTAAAATATAATGCTAATGATAGAATTTAGCAATTCATATTAACTTTATATCATTGTATTTGACATGTTAACTAAAGCACCAAAATCTAGAAAAAAGTAAAGGGGCCAAGTAATCCAAGTGGAAGGAGGGGGGGGGGGGCAAGATAAATTCAGAATATCATTCCAGTATAAAGTTTTTCTCACCATTTCAGTGATCATTAAAAAATTTCTTGAAAAAATACATGTACTATATGTTTTTAATATCTTTTGCCTCCCTTCAAATTACTAATATACTTAAGAGGGAAGGAGAAGGGTATACTTCACCGTAAATTTAGTCCTGACTTAAGGGGATTTGTAGCAGCAGTTGTTTTTTCAGTTGGGGAAAGAAACATGTTTTGGGAGATTACCCCATATACACTCGAGTCTCTTTTTATGCGGTAGATGCGTTCCACAAAAAACTGCATATAAAAAAGTCGCCGAAAAAAGACATAGCTTACGTTGCAAAATTAGGGATACGTTCCATAATTTTCTAAAACCGCATAAAATCAAAGCAGTGAATCAAAATAAACTGAAAATCGCATAAAAAAAAAAAGTATATGGAAATTCAGGAAAATAAGAATGCCTAAAAACAGTGAGGAAAATTTGTTCGAAAATCTGAAAGAAATTGATATAAAACTTAAAATAGGTTTGTTTTAAAATTATATCCATTTAATTTTATTGAAAACTAATAATTCTTTTGACATTTTTTCATTGGAATTATTGTCACTATCTGATAATACTCGGCAGCATTTTTGAACTGGTGCGAAATCACTTTCATCACTAGAAGAGATAGTCAGTGCATCAGATCTGCATGGTAAAGACAATGGTATTATTATCAAGTAACATTGCTACAAAGTAACAATGTTACTATCTTTGCTTGCTTTAAACCCACTTGCTTTTTTCTCAGACTTTGCGATGTAAGTTCGACTAGGCATTTTCTTCCAAAACAATCCTGTTTCATCAGCGTTAAACACTTGATCGGGGCAATACCCACCAACTTCAATAATTTTGGCTAACTTTTCTGGAAAATTTTTGTCTGCTTCTTCATCTGCTGATGCAACCTCGCTTGTAATCTTCACATTATGAAATGCATTCCTTTTAAAAAATCAGAACAGCCATCCTTCCCTAGCTGAAAATTCTTTTATCAGCCTGGAAAGCCGAAGTAGATGGCTCCGATTGTTCATCTGTTCGTAAAACCAAAGATCTTTTCGTTTAATTAAATAACACTTATAGGAATTCTTCTTTGAGTTAAATCTTCAATCCAAATTACGAGCGCTCGTTCTGTTTTTTTTTTTTTTCTAATAAAGCATTTCTTGAGTACGATGAAAATTTGTCACTTAGTTTTGTGCCATAAATGACCGATTTTCTTATTGCAACTTCATTCTTTTTAATGGCTCTGATAATAGATTCGCCTAAACTAAAATGTTTACCAATCACTGTTGATCCTTCTCCTTTTGCTAAGCGATCTAAAATTGCAATTTTCATTTCCAAATAAATTGCTTTTCTTTGGTGCTTTTTTTTCTCCATTGGGCCAAATTAAATCTAAAATAAAAATTAGCAACATTTAGACTTCCAATAATGAAAAGACAAACACCTACTTACATGCAAAATTAAACTTCACGGACACTTACTGCTTACATGTACACTACTTGTATGTAAATTTAGACTTCCGATAATGAAAAGACAAACACCTACTCACATAAAAAATTTAAACTTCTCGAATGTTCACTACTTGTATGTAAATGTGAAAGTCACAATGGGGAACCCCCGAATTTGCATGAAATATGCGCACCGCATAACTTCAAAGCCGCATTAAAAAAATACGCATAAAAAGATACGCATAAAAAGAGACTCGAGTGTATATAGAATTACACAGACTGTGTTGTTAATGATGGATAACTGCTCCATAGATCAATCTGTTGTCAAAAACTGTACCAAATATTCTGAGGTGATTTTGCCTTGTGATGCCCCCTCATTCACTTTTACTTTATCTTAACCAGTTTTGCGTAATTTACCGATGGGCTTGGAAAGGCCGCCGTCCGTCGGATGGAACGTTAAGCCATGGCCCCGTGTGCGGGAGAGCCATACTCTGTGCACGTTGAAGAACACGCTGGATGGCCTTGATGGGAGGCTACCATCTGTCTCCCAACAGTTATTCCAGTGGGCCCCTCCCCCAACCTTCTCTGAGCCTTTGGGGTCCATGTGACCTGGCCATTTAGTCCATTGTGTGCAAAAAAGTGCCGCTCAGAGGTAAAACAACCCAAACAACAACTTTGCTTAATTTACGTTATATTTATCATTTTGGTGATTTTTATTTCCTTTTTGGCATCACAGCGCTCGTTTCCAAGAGTTAGGAGTTGCGCATGCGCAACTCTGAACTTTCGATTGTCACCCGTTAAAGCGCGTGTACAAGGACACACCCCCTCTTGCATCATAGCTTGCGCCGCTCGTGAATTTATGCAAATGTCTTTCCCGGCATGCAACATGACACGTGCGGGCTCTGTAGCCTTTTGTTATAACCTGGTGACATGCTAGTCACAGTGTGGTAGTAAGCACAGAAGATAGTAGAGAGAGTAGCACAGTTTAGAGATCAGTTTTAGTTTGGAGTTTGTTGAAGATGTTTGTAGTAAGAAATGATGTAGTATCTTCTGTATTGAAGTTTTGGTGAGCTTTTTGGAAATAAATTGTTTGTTATTTAAACCTTTTGAATCTTTACTAATTTTTTTCTCTTGAGCAATGTTAGTTTGTTTTGATTAACATTAACATAAAATTTTGACAGTCATTTAATATTTTTGAATTCTTACCCATTAATGCTCACTGGTATTTCAAACCCTAATTAAACTTTATTTTTGTCAATTTGTCAATTATTACCTGGTGTCCGACTCAGCTGTCCGGAGCATAAAAATATTTGGATCAGACCAAGTGTCCAAACTTTAAAAGTATTTCATTTTTTTGGAGCATTACAGCCTCTGACAAGAAAAGTGTACTTTCAGCTACAGAGTTATGAATGAGTTGCTGCAAAGTGAGTTGCTCAATGAGACCATATCAGGAAAATGGAAAAGTGCTAATTTGAACCCTTTGCACTCGAGAGGCTATCCTCAGTCACCACTTGGTTTGATGCAGGAACTCAAATGGCGACTGAGAGGTGACAATAACTGTTTTATAAACAGATATCTTTCCTCTTTACATTTTAGAAGTGTAAATCTATTGTCTATGTGCACTTCATAGTACAGCATTTGTGTTTAATTAAAATTATTATTTTAAACTTAGTCTGTTTTAGTGGTTATAAAAATGGAGCCAAATGATGAAATTTGTAGCAGTGAAGATGAGTTTGATTTTACGTTGTTTATGTATGATTTATTTTTATGTTAGTTGTAAAAAATTTCATCAACTTTTTAGCAAAAAAACCGAGTGCAAAGGGGTGAAGGACAGTATCCCATAGGGGGCAGAGTTATAGGGTTTCAAAATTTTCCTAGAGGTCTATGAGAAGTAGTACTAGGACACAGATTTCAATGAATTAAGCTTATCTGTTTTTAGAGGGATCAAAGGTTGGAGCAGAGAATATCTTGATTCCATCAGATGTTGCTGTCCCCTGATCAGAACATTCTTGCTCTACATCAACAGAAAACCATCAATTATGCTTCTGCTCTCAACCAGGAAAATATGGATGTTTAAAAATCTTAATTTTTGCACCCATTCCTCAACTCTCTTATTATATTGTGACTATTGTATTATTATAACTTCCAGTGGAATGAATCTGAAGGTTGTTGTGGCACTGTTAATAAAACAGTTTGGGATCTGTGATGATGCTCCCAGTATGGAAGAAATGGAAATTTATGAAAGAGTGAAGAAAGAGTTGGAAAAAAGAGAAGTTTATATACAAGAAATAAGAACAATGGAAACTGATTATGAAGGAAGTGAAGATGAGAATGCAGATGATGATGAGGAAGAACAAATGGCAACTAGTTCAAAACAGGAATTAGTTCCATGCCCTTCAGAGGAAAGCAGCGGTTCTTCATATGTTCCTTCTCCACAAAAGAAGTGCTCCATTGAGGTCGAAGACAAATACCTTGACAAAACATACAGGTGCTGGACAAAATAGGACAATCCTATTAAGCCAACAATCATTGGATCTGATGACAAAAGGAAATGGCCATCGAGTTATGTCTAGTCACAATTCAAGAGGATCAAGATGAGGGCCATTCTATACAAATACGAGAAGAAACTGAAAGGTGAACCTTCCATGCAACAAATAAACCAGGAAGTTCTCAACCAATTCAAGGAGATGCAATCACAAAATGCAATTATCTGTGACAGAACAAAAGGATTTGGGCTTTGCAAATCAAACAGAAAAAAAAAAATGGACCCCCACACTGAACTGATATTTAAAGCATCACAGTGATGGGTTTTTCAATTCTAAAAGAGGAACAATATTGTCTTAAGATCCATTACACATAAAATGGGTAGAAATTACTCTACAAAGCAACAAAATTTCCAACAGATAGTCAAATGGAAGCAAAGTCTTTTATCATGGAGCATAATCTTCTGCAGTCACAAATTTTTAATGCAGATCAAAGCAGATTTGAGAAGGAGATGCATTCTGGAAGGACACTAGCCAAATGAGGTATTTAAACTTGTGATGGGTCAAACAGGGTTGATGTCAGCAACAAATTCTTATATGGCAATGGCAACTGTGTTGATGGATGGTAAACTCGTGGAACCATTATACTTGCTGGTTACTGAAACAACTGGAAAATTCCCTGCAAACAAGGCAGGAAGTATTCTGACCTGCAGGACAAGAAAGAGATCCTTCTTGTTGATTCCATGCTCTTCAGATGAAGACTTTCAAATGATACAGTCTTTGATTCCTTCTGATGTCAGCTTCCATTCTAAATTAATCTTTCCTAAATTGACTGGACTCATTCAACCCTTGGATGTTGGTTTCTTTTGCTGTTACAAAAATTTCATAAGTTTGTCACTGACTCCATTATTCCAACCAATATGACAGTTATGACAGTTTCATTTGTTTTCAGTCTTTCACTCATTTCCAGTTCACATCCCCTAATTACCAAAATCTCATCAAATATCCTATTATAAGTCTGGATATTTAGACCAGGAACTTACATAACACCCATTGATTACTTCTTTGGGGATTATATTTGACAAGTGCTGCAAAGAGTGTGACCAAACCAGCTTCTTTAGGTATGCACATTGCACATAAACATATTGCCTGGATCATTCTTTGATTATCAGATTGCATATTTATTGTAATAATTAACTTCTTTCATCATTCAAAATGCTTTTACATCATTTCACTTCTTAAAAACGTGTTGTTTCAATTTTCCCATAGAGCTCTGTGTAAACTTTGAAGTAACTCCATCCCTATGGGACACTGCTTTTTAATTAGCACTTTTCCATTTTCATACATGGTCTCAATAAGTAACTCTTTTTGGAAATAAGAAAAATCACCAGAGAGATGTGAGGTAGTAGACTATGGATACACATTACCATATACACATATCGAGAAAGAATACCAAAGTGAGTGACACTATATGGATCTGTGAGGAAGGCAGTGAGACCTCAGCAAAAAAACAACATAGAAAAGAAATATCTAAACCTTATCCAGGCTCTCATTCCTTTGATTAGTAGCCAAGTGTGCTAACCACTTGGATTCAACCCCAAAAACGTTTTTTATTTATCTCTTACAACAAAAAAGTTAATTTTCCACTCACTCCCCTACTCCATTTTGACCTAGGTGGAAGGGCATGTCACAGCTGTTACTGTAAACACTTGAACACCACACTAAATGCAAACTACCAAATATGACAGTAAATATGGTATTTTATAAATAAATAGACTATTTTATAATATTAATTTAAACATTTTCCAACTTTAGCACAGCCTGATGGTGAAAAAGTAAATTAATAGATGATTAAAAAATGCATACTTATCCAACCTAAAAAGGAATTTTTCATTGATTTCTTAAAGTACTAAAGTTGAATATCTGCAGACAGACAGATGTTCAATGAAAAAATACCCCCTTTTTCTTTGGAAAATGAGTTAAAAATCACTGCTTTAATTATAGTTGCTTTTAATATAATGGGGCAGGGGTCGCTCAGTTGGTAGTACTCCTGGCTCATAATCTACAGTTCAAGTCCCAACTGGATCAGCATTGAAATTTATCTCCACCAAACTCCCTGCCTTGCTCACAGTCAGTAGGGGACACTGATGGGCTTGGAAAGGCCGCTGTCCATCGGATGGAATGTTAAGCCATGGCCTTGTGTGCAGGAGAGCCATACCTTATGCATGTTAAAGAACATTGGATGGCCTTTACGGGGAGGCTACCATCTGTCTCCCAACAGCTGCCCAGTGTGACCCCTCTCCCCCAACCTTCTGTGAACCCTCAGGGTCCTTGTGACCTGGTCATTTATCCCATTGTGTACAAAAAGTGCCACTTAGAGGTAAAGTGACCCAAACAACCCAAATCTCTTAAAATACTCAAGGGAAAAGTATGCATTGTCTCAGGTGGTAATCGGTTAAATATCACTGAAAATATGCTGGCTATTGATACGTTTCCAGTGGTGTGTGGTTAATTTCTTCATGAGCCATGGGTAATTTTCTTTGCTTAATTATCTTACAAATATTTTGGAAATTGTTAATATTCAACTAGTTCTAGATACCGTTATTGTGAATGTGCTATAATACTTTTTCAAATTACTTTATTATCAGGATGAAACGTCCAGCATAGGTAGTGCTTCAACTGCTGATAATACTTCAAGGAGTGACACACCAACAAATAGAGGAAGACGTCGGGGAAAGGGCAGATGGAAATATAAACATTGCAAACTGCAATATAGGAGTTGCTCATTTGTAAAGGTAATATCTAGGTTATACATATATTTTAAGAATATTCTTCAGAAATGAAATAAAAAGCAGTAGAATATTTTTCTTCAGTATAATTTTGTAAATGAGCATTTCCTAACACAATACAGTGAAATCTCAATCTTTTTTTCTGGCCACATCTGAGGCCTATTATGAACAATGTATTTTTTTCTCATATTTAGTGAATTTTAATTTAGTAAATAACTCATAAAATATTACAAATTTTTGATCTCCCAAACAACAATTGATATTATCATTTCTCTCTGTCAGAGTTCATTACTGTACACCCATAATCTTTGGCAAGTGATACATATTAAACACACTGCTTGTGGCATCATTGTCACTTTGATTGAAGTTCTTCACTTTGTGAATGGTAGTAAATTCCATCACTGGTATTTATTACACTTTTTTACTCCCTGTTCATTATGACCATAAAAAGGAAGAAGTTGATGATCATGGGGGGGGGGGGGGATTATCTATATAGTAGATAAAAATTAAACATCCAAGCAATAAATATTTATATTGTGATCTGTTTGTGGATTCTACCACTAAATGTTCAGTTTTCATTTTAACATTTTCTTTTCGATGGACAATTGACTATTTGAAAAAGAAGTGGCATGCACATTGTGTTAATTTCATGTTATTTAATATCAAATAATAATAATAATAAAAATAAATAAATACCCCCTCAAGCAGCTGCTTGCCACAAAGGTCTGACAGGAGCCTGTCAGTTTATATGCCATAGTAGAAGGTATTTATTTATTGGTTATGTAATTGTATTTGTATAGAAACAGTTTCTTTAACCATTTATGTAAAGAAGTTTAATTATATACAGATCTAGGAATTTTTGAGTTTATTGATATAATTTTACATATTCCCCATATTGTTAAAACTTCAGTTTAAAATTAACTACACTCATAGGTACAGTTTGTAAAAATTTAATATTTTACAATGTTTAGCTCTGTTTACATTTAAGAAATAAATTCTTGAGGAGAACTATAACTGCTCATTTAATGAATGTAGCAAAGAGCATCACACATTCCTCAGTTTAGTGTAAGAAAAGCTATATTCCCAGATTTTATGTTGGTTAAAGTAAAAGAATATTTCAGAAGTGATGGAAAAGCAATGCTCAGAAATATGAAGAGGAAAATATTTGTAAAGCTTGCAATCTTATAAAGTATACATGTTGAACCCTCTATAGTTCAGTTCAATTAAATATGATAAAGCTTGAAAAATGCCACTAGGGGTTTTAGAAGTTTATTCCAAAGACTTCTTTATTTACAAGCATTTTTACACATAGTTTTAAATCTATATACAAAGCAATTGATACCAAAATGATGAAAATCATCAAGATAATCAAGTTCATTTAATGGTATTTGCTTAATAATCCATATCACTCCTTTTTCCGTAATCTAACATATAAAGATGAAAGTTTGTGTCTGCTTATGCACTCGACCCTCTAAAGAGCTAGAAGTATCAAACTTTGCATTAACCTTCATCCAGGGGAAGATTTTAGGCTATGTGAAAACCCATTGGGGTCAATTTAAACCATTGTGAACCAGTTTGAATTTCTCAAAATTCCCATAGACAACATTAGCAACTGTCAAAAATAATTATTACTTTTAAAAAGAGTTAATCCAAATAAATTATTTCTGTTTTTCTGTAATAAGGCCATTGTTTCAGAAAGATATTTTAAATAGCTCGAAGTTCTTTGTCAAAATTGAAATTATTCGGAAGAGCATGAACAGGACGAAGTTTTTCATTGAAATTTAAGTTGTTTGAAATATCTTGAGTGGAACATGAAGTTCATTGTTCAAATGAAGTTGTTTGGAAACTAAGAAGAATTCATATCTGGCGATAATACAATTAGAATAATATAGAGGAAAAATTGTCATTAGCCGGGTGGGATCTGAACCCATGATCTCCTGGATTGAAGGTGTGATCACCTCTACAATTTTTCCTCTATATTGTTCTAGCAAATTACTACCAGGTGTATATCTGAAAAATCCTATTATTCAACAATAATATAATTAATTAAATTTGAAAAATATGTATTTCATATATTTTATTGAAACATTCTTTAAATTAACAAACCTATATCTCATAAAATTTAAGTTAATAAATGTTGTGACTTAGTGGTTAGCATGCTTAGCTACTGATCAAAGGAACCTGGATTTGAGCCCTAGGTAAGGCATGGATGTTTGTGTTGTCATTCTTCTGTGATCTCACATTCCTCACAAATCTCTGTGGTGTATTAAACTGACAAGCTCCTCTCAGATTTCTGTGGCAACAGCTGTTTGAGGGGTAATTTATTTTTATGAAATAATGCATTGAATAATAAATATTTTCTTTCTCATTGTACAATACATTCTTAGTATGTGCACATTTTTTTAACAGCTTAAACCCACTGTTGACAATTTTCCCACATTCAGTTTTCGTAAAATACATTAATTACATTCACTGTTAAGACAAATTTAAATGTCTTTAATTATGCTCTTAAACTTATGTGACATGGGTTTAGCCTTTCCAACTCAAAATGTTGTAGTATACAACATGGAGTAGATTTAGCTTATTGTATGTTGTATCACAAAATTTACTGTAATCAGGTAAAGTTCTACCTGCTGATACTTTGAATACACAACACTGATACTCTACACAATATTGGTATTCTGTGAGAAGCTACTATTGATATACTCAGGACCAGACTTTGACCTCCCAAGGCCCTAAGCTATGACAAGTTTGAGACCCTAAGCTTCCCCCCGCATTTCTCCAGAAACATGCCAGAATATTCTGCCAATGAACTAATGCCAGCTCTGTCTTTTTTCCTCTAATTTAAGACAACTCTTCACCGAGATTTTCGGGCCAACTGTTGGCACCATCTATGATCTTGGGTGGCAACTATTACTTTTTATATTGCACTGAGTAAGATGGAAATAAATAACAATGTCTCATCACACTATTTAGCATTATTAACGATTTAAACATAGATGACAATCACAGCATTACCTGCTGACTTTTTGATGTTGATAAATCAATAAATAGTTTGCGGAAAAAATTTCACCAACATGTGGGACTTGAACCCGCATCTCTCCAGAAGCATGGTTATACAATGATGACTAGTATTTAGACAATAGATTAATTTTTTAAAAGGTTTGTCACATAGTAAACTTCAAACTCACTTTTTTTAGGCCCCTCTTAATCGTGAGGCCCTAAGCTGTAGCTTAGTTAGCTTATGCGTAAGTCTGGCCCTGGATGTATTGAAGTAGATATTGGCGGCCCCTCTAACTATAACCAGTTAGAATTGCATTGTTTCGTATGGGTGTACTTTGTACATTGTGTATTGCTGCACTGTAATAAACACATCGATGGAATGTGCCAACATCAAGTTTTGGGTAAAGATAAGAAAAAAGCACCATGGAAACAAATGAAATGGTACAAACAGCTCTTGAGTTGCAAGCAGCTGCTTGAGGGGTAATTTATTTTTATGAAATAATGCATTGAATAATAAATATTTTCTTTCTCATTGTATAATACATTCTTAGTATGTACACCATGGAAACAAATGAAATGGTACAAACAGCTTAGGGAGATGAGGCTCTGTCCATAGCACAAACATTTCAGTGGTTTAGCATTTTCAAGAGAGCAGAAGGATGTGAAAGAGAACTTTTGCAATGAATGACAAAAAATTACCTCTGAACCAAAATTGGTGGGGAAAAAGTGCATAATTTACCTGCAAGAGATCCTCAGTTGACACTCGTAATGAAGACAAATGGGCTAAATGTGAATAAGCCAATAATTACCAGAGATTTGGGTAAGAGAGAACTTTGTGTAAAGTTTGTACTTTTAAAAATTTGTTATAGATCTGCCATTATCCAAATTTTTTTTTTCCATGAGAATATAAGAGATAGCCATTTTTATTTGAATATTACTGACTTAAAGTTTAAGGGTGTGTCTGTTGAAGGGAATATGCATTTGTATATACAGAGGTTTATCAAAATAATGGAAACACATACTGTTTGTGGAGAACATTTTATAATAAGCTGTAGGCCCACCTCAGGCATTCAGAACAGATGCAATTCGCCATGGAATAGACTTATACAAGTCATGCACATAAGGTAATCGAATGTGGGACCATTCTTCCTGTAAAATATCACCCAATTGTGACAGTGATGCTGGTGGTGGAAAGTGTGATCTGACCTTAAGCTCCAGATATTCACACAAATGTTCAATAATATTGAGGTCTGCAGATTGAGGTGGCCAGGGTAGCTGCTGTACCTCATCCTCATGTTCTGCAAACTGCAACTTGACATGTTTCACACAATGTACGGGTGCTTTGGGTTGGGTTGTTTTACCTCTGAGCGGCACTTTTTTGCACACCATGGGCTAAATGGCCAGGTCGCATGGACCCCGAAGGCTCAGAGAAGGTTTGGGGAGGGGACCCACTGGAACAACTGTTGGGAGACAGATGGTAGCCTCCCGTCAAGGCCATCCAGCGTGTTCTTTAACATGCACAGGGTATGGCTCTCCCGCACTCGGGGCCACGGCTTAACATCCCATCCAACGGACGGCGGCCTTTCCAAGCCCATCGGTGTCCCCTACTGACCGTGGGCAGGGCGGGGAATTTTTGCGGAGATAAATCTCAACGCTGACCTAGCTGGGACTCGAACCTGGGAACTACAGATTACGAGCCTGGCACGCTACCGACTGAGCCACCCCCGCCCCGATGTATGGGTGCATTATTCACTTTAAACCAGGGACGATCATTAGGGAATAATGCCCCCAATGTTGGGTGCAAATAATCCCTGAGAATGGATTCATATGTTGCGGATGTGGCATGACCTTGCAGAATTAATAATGGCCCTAAGGAATGCCGTGATATGACACCCCACAGCATAAGGATCCACCTCCATGCTTCACAGCCGGAACCAAACAGTCGGGGTGGTATGCTTCTGCAGGTTTTCGTCAGACATACATTCTATTAGTGATGGGAAACAATGTGTAGCACCATTCGTCAGACCAGATGGCACATTGCCAGTCTTTAGCATACTAATTTTTATGTGCTTTGTACCACCTTACACATTATGTTACATTGATGTTGGTAATCAGAGGTTTGTGGATTGCGGCACAGCCATAAATACTGGCACGATGAAGTTCCCAGGGGGGGGGGGGGCACTCAGTCGGTAGCGCTCCAGGCTCGTAATCTGTAGTTCCCAGGTTCGAGTCCCAGCTGGGTCAGCATTGAGATTTATCTCCGCAAAATTCCCCTCCCTGCCCATGGTCAGTAGGGGACACCGATGGGCTTGGAAAGGCAGCCGTCCGTCAGATGGGACGTTAAGCCATGGTCCCGTATGCGGGAGAGCCATACCCTGTGCACGTTAAAGAGCACGCTGGATGGCCTTGACGGGGGCTAACATCTGTCTCCCAACAGCTGTTCCAGTGGGTCCCCTCCCCCAACCTTCTCTGAGCCTTTGGAGTCCATATGACCTGGCCATTTAGCCCATGGTGTGCAAAAAAGTGCCACTCAGAGGTAAAACAACCCAACTCAGATTGCGGGCGATGTCATCCCTGTGATATGCTTACAGTGCATTGTGTATACTCCAGTAGCCGTCAGTGTTTCCATTATTTTGATAAACCCCTGTAAATTCTTTCTAAATTTTCTTGAATTGATAAATAAGTAAATATTTGATTCATGTTAATTGGACCATTTCATTTAAATGAGCTCATTTAAAATGCCTGAAATTGAATGTAACATCCTATGGAAATACGTTTTTCTAATTAATCTTTGCACATTTGAACATTTCATTAATGTTTTATTTTTAGGAAGATCATGGCCAACCATTGTTTGGTGTCCAGTTCAATCCTTATATTAAAGATGGGCAAAATATTTTTGCTACAGTCGGAAGCAATAGGGTAAGGTAATTTACAGTAAATAGTTAAAATTCTAATTGAAAATTGATTCTATGTAATTTAAAAGTTATAATTGATAAGTTGCATCCATAATAATGAACTGTTTCTGAAAGAAAGTCTTAACACTGGATGGATTATTTTTTTAACAATTGTTTGTTAAAAATGATATAGGACCAACCCAATCCTTTAACATTGGGTTGGTTCTATATCATTCATTTAACACTCTGAACAGCATGACAAGTCCAGTAAACTCACTGGTATACTGGGCTTGCTGCACTGGTGGGCCTCTGTTGAGGGAGAATCTGCTGCTACATTTTCTGTTTGCTTGTGGGTTGCCAGCCCTAAGTGAACAGAAGCACAGGATACCTTATATCAGTTGGTGGATAATCCTGATCAGAGGCCATCGCAGGTACCTGAACCCTTACTTAGCTAGTTGGGCATCATCATCAATCGCAAACTGGAGTAATGTGTCTCAGGCAGGCCATATGGCCCTTGAAAAGGTGGTGCCTGAAGTTCTACCAGCATCAGTGACTTCAGCCTTTAGCAGAGGAGGGACAGCTCTTTGCCCTATGCCTGCAATCGGGGGCTGTTTGATATTGTTGGCTCATATAACCTCTCTGAATAAACCTAGTTTCTTTAAAAATCCTACTAATCATTTTCTCTCTGCAGGTATGTGGAACATGAGGACATTATATAGAGATTATTCTCTTAATATCCTCACGCAGGAATTCCAGCATTATATATGACCTAGATACTCTAGGCTTGCAAGAGACCAGATGGACAGGTAAATGTGTGAGATACTTAAAAATAACTTTAAATTTCTCTTTTCAGGCAGGTAGGATGGAAAGCATCTCCAAGGTGTAGATTTGCTTCTCAGCAGACACGTCAGTGATGCTCTTCTAGGATATGACTGCATTAATGACGATTTCTTACAGCAAAATTTAAAACAAAAATTAAAGACTTGAATGTCATCTGTTGTTATGCCCTCACAGAAGACTGATGAGAATGAGAAGGATACGTTTTACAGCCAACTTCAGGATATTTTGAATTCTGTGAAGAAAGGAGATATCTCTGTTGTGCTAGGTGACTTCAATGCTGAAGTTGGTACTGACTAATCTTTGGGCAGGAGTTTTAGGTGCCTTTGGCATTGGTTGTTCCAGTGGCAATGGGGAACATCTTCTACAGGTAAGTAAACTTAATGGTTTGCGAATAACTAACACATACTACAAACACTGGGATATTTATAAATATACATGGGTTTTGTCTGATGGGTTGCACAGGAATATGATAGGTTATATTTTAATTAACAGCAAATAGGATAGTTCAATTAGGAATACCAGATCATGCAGGGGAGCCAAAATTGGGTCTGACCATTACCTGGTCAAAAGTGTTTTGCAGCTGAAGCATAAGAAATGTTGTGCTAAGGTTAAAAAAATTAGCTATAACACTGAATGCCTGAAAGATCCAGATATAGCCAAAACATGTCATTATGGCAATTGTGTTTTGGTTACTGCTGAAGTTGAGAAAGAATGGGATCAGTTTAAACAGGCTTTTCTTGAAACCAACAGTACTCTTTTGGATAAAAGGGAACAGAGGAAACAAAATTATTTGAGTGATAAGGCTATGAAACTTATTTCTGAAAGAAGGAAGTGCAGGATTAATATGAATCAACACCCTACTATTCCTAGCAGAAGGCATTACAACGAGCTTAAAAACATGTAAAGGATCAATTAACAGCTGATAAGAATCTTTGGCTTGATAGCTTGTCTGACAAACCTGAGGAAGCAGTTAGACAGCACAACAACAGCAGGGGGTTGTACCAGATTATTAATGTTTTATGCGGGAAGAAACAGACAGGTACACAGGGATTAAGGGATAAACATGGCAAGGTGGTTGAAGGTGAGGATTCTATGGTGACTAGGTGGGTTGAGCATTTCAGAGAAGTTCTAAATAATGTGATTATTTCTACTCCCATTGTTTGTTATAAGGATAGAGGCATTACTGGCTTTAATGTTGGTCCTATATCACATTCTGAAGTCATTTGGCTATCTCTAAATTAAAACTGCATGAATCCCCAGGGTGAATGAAATCACCACTGAAATGCTTAGAGCTGGGAATGTTTTGGTTACCACATGAATGACTGAAATTTTGAGTATCTTTTATGATAAAGGCATGGTTCTTAAGGATTTTATCAGAGCTATTATCCCTATTTTTAAAAAAGGTGGTTGCAGTCCTTGTGATAATAAGGACTGTGACCACCTTTTTTAAAAATAGGGATAATAGCTCTGGTAAAATCCTTAAGAACCATGCCCTTTATCATAAAGATAAGAATCATTTTTGTTCTATGATAACTGTAGGGTTATTAGCCTACTTTCTGTTCCAGGTAAAGTTCTTTGCTTGATTGTGCTTAACAAAATTAAGAATCTGGTTGATAGGCAATTGCGTAATGAACAGTGTGGATTCCGAAGTGGTAGGGGATGTATTGATCAAATATTTTCACTTAGACAAATTCTTGAGAAATGTTTAGAGTTTCAGAAACCTGTGGTTGCTAGTTTTATAGATTTCAAAAAGGCTTTTGACTCTGTTGATCGACATAATTTGTGGTTGATTGTTAGATCATATGGAATAACTTGATAAGTTAGTTAGAGTAATTTTGTATTATAAGATTTGTTACTTTTTTTATTTAAACTATATAAAACTTTCTAGTTCATTTTCTCTATGAAAAGAATGGAAAGAAACCTATTTAATTTCTAGACCTTTTGAAGGTCTAGAAATGGAGAAGCTTTTTAATAGAAAACTGTTGAATCTGAAAAATAAGAAGTTTTTGATATCTAATTTATCTCATTTATCACTGGCACTTTATGTTGCACAATGGATTAAATGACCCATCCTAAAACAAAATTAAGGCTCAGTGCAGAGAGGTTATAGAGCACAGAATTAAAAGCTATTAGAGAGATATAGTAGCTTTCTCTTTTCTAGAATTATCTAAACAATGTCTTTGAAATATTTTTTAGCAAAATGACAATCTCCAATTTGCAATTCATGGGCAAACAATAAGAAATACATGTAATTCTTGGGCAAACAATAAGGAATGCATGTAATTCTTGGGCAAACAGTGAGGAATGTATGCAATCATGGTTAAAAAAGAAATAAAATAAGGAATGCATACAATTCATGGGCAAGCAATAAATAATGCACAGACCTGTTAGAGAAAGTCTGAAGCCTTTAAAGTGGTTTTACCACTGATTTACATATTCATCACTCAGTTTTAGATTTTTAATTCCATGTATTTTTTGAAATATTAAGGGGAAACTTATGTGTAACTTTGCACATGTTAAGATTGTTTTTCAACTTAATCTTAAGGAACTTTGTACTAAAATTAAAAAAATTACCCTTAATACTAAAGTTCTGAAAGACCCATATATTATTTTATAGGGTTTTTTTTTAATCATTACAACAAACAGGGGTTGTTTACAGCTTAAGTTGAGGAAGAATAGGACCATTTTAACCTTTTCACAGCAGCTGGGACAGCACCTGTTTTGGCACATTTATGTGCCTGTTCAGTAGCTGGGACCAAATGCCCAAAAGCAACAAAGGTGGGAACACTTAAGATGATTAACTAATGGATGGAGAGGTCATTGGAAACTGGGAGTAGTGTCTTGCCTCATCATACTCCTCTGCAGGAATTTAATGAGAAATGCACTGCTACAGCAGAAAGATTTCTGAGAAACTGAGCCACCATCAAAAATTTAATCAAGCTATTCATTAAATGAACGTACTGTTTGTTTGGTAAAAAAAAAAGACTGGACAGAATCATTGGAGTTACGAGGGACAGCAGCTTATATTTGAAAGAATGCAGTGCAGGAATAAAATGAATCAAAGCCTTACTAGCCAACCAATTGTATAGCTTGGTTGAAAAAGTAGAGAAAGCAACTAGATGTTGCAACAGAAAGTTGTACAAGTAATAAATATTTTATGTGAGAAAAAGTGTAATTAGATTGTAAAAGAGTAAAAAAAAAATCCACGTAAAAACAGAATTGGATATATTGGATATTTCTATGATTAAGTATATTCTTAAAGATTTTACTAGAGGTACAATTGTTGTATCTTGGTACTGAGTGGAAGGAATTAGTAAGTTTGTAATAATGCCAATACACATTCATGACCAAAGTATAGTAGTTGATGGACTGTATAAATGGGTTGTTTTACCTCTGAGCAGCATTTTTGTGCCCACAATGGGCTAATGGCCAGTTCACACAGACCCCAAAGACTAAGAATTTTTGGCTGTTAGGAGATGGATGGTAGCCTCCTGTCAAGGGCATTCATGTGTTGTTTTGTAATATGCACAGGGTATGTAGGTCTCCTGCATGATTTAGCATCCCTTCCAACAGACTTCAGCCTTTCCAAACCCATTAGTATCTCTTTTCTCACTGAAAGCAGGATGGAGGTTAGCAGAGATAAAAATCTCAACACTGGCATTTGAACCTGGGCCAGATTATAACCCCATGGCTACTACACATAATTATTATCATGTCTGAAGTAGTTTGCAATACTTAATAATGTAAATTGACTGTTGTGATTCACCATAGAAAGACTTCCTACTTACAGAATTACTCCAATTTGGCATATGACACAACTCACTATGCTGTTGCCAGATTCATGTAATTATATTTTACACACATAATTCATCACCCTTATCAGAAAATTATGAGTTGAATTATTCCACGAGGTTCTTTATCCTGGAACTTCTAACAACTTTAGGATATTTTAAATTATCTCTTAGAGAAGAAGGTATTACTGTTCTGCTATGTGATTTCAATACCAAATTTGGTGTGAACTCTGATCTTTGGCTAGAGTAATATGCTTTTTCAGTATTGAGAGTTGCAATGGAGAATGTCCCTTACAGCTAAATAAACTGAATCATTTGAGAATAACACGTGTTTTAGTCACAGACAATATGTATGTGCCTATATACATAGGTTTCACATAATGGTTTACATAGGAGTATGATAGATTATGTATTTAATAGTAAAATTAATTTTACTAGACAAGGCACCCAGATCGTAATTTTTATTACAGATTATATATTGGGTGTCTGACAAATAATGGTGGGGTTTCAGGAAGCGTTGTTCCCAAATACATGAAAGGCATCACATCGGATATTGTACCTGTGCATATCCCCCCCCCCCCCCCCCATCAAGCAGTTTCACAAATGGGCTACCAGACAAGATGGCACACCGCCACATTCCTCAAGATCTTACAGTTCTTACTGCAACATTTCCTGATGGCAGGGGTGGCCGAATTCTTTGGCCACCAATCCAAGGATCTGTGATGCGACACCCCTTTATGTTTTTTTTTTTCCTTTTGGGGCTTTGTAACGAATTATGTTTAAATGGACAAAATTTGAGACCTGAATCATTTGAAAGCCAGTATAAGAGAAGCAACTGAGCAAGTAATAAGAGGTAACTGCAGTGTGTATGGCAAGAAGTGGAATATCAATTGCACATAGCAGGGTCATGAATGATGCACACGTGTGAAATTCACTAATTATGTTCAAAACTATTTGAGGTATACTTTCAGTTAAAATAATAGTTTCTTGAATATGTATATTATTAATCTACCTGCGGCCATATGATTATATTCATTCAGTTTTGACAAGATTATATATAGTCAAATAAAACCTTTTTTTTTTTTGTTGATGCATGCTAATGATTAGTGTACTTGGCTACTAATCAAAGAGACCTGGGTTTGACTCCTGGATAAGGTATGGATGTATTTTTTTCTGTGTTGTCATTCTACTGAGGTCTCGCCTTCCTCACAAATCTTTTCTGTGGTACATACTCCTGTCAGACCTCTGGGAAAAGCAGCTGCTTGAGGGGGAATTTTTTTATTATTTATAATATAATAATATTCATTTTAATTTCAGTCATAATCATTAAGTTCAATCAGCCTGAACTTAATGATCATGAGTGCAATGTCAGAAGTAAGCCTAGCTTAAAATTCCATGAATGATTGAGCCCTTTTCAGTATGGCATTGATTCCCAAGCCAACATTTAGTGGTAAAATACAAGGAATCTATAATTAATAGCTGTATTCCTCTCAGGGTTCTTTCCTTCTGTCAACAAGTGAATCTACTATTACTCTGTTAACCAAGGAAGCACACTTCTACATTAGTTGCTATCTTAATGGAGACAAATGTTCTATCTTAGATTCAATCAGCAGCCAATCAGAGAAAAGCATGCTCCAAATGTCTTGCATGATCATCATTAAAAGTGATGGGAAAATTTATGTATATCACTTTGTGCTTGAATGCAATGCTTGAATCAATGATAGATTCCCTTGATTTGTGATGCTTATGTCATATGGTATTTGTACTAAATCTTCACTGGGAGTGTTCAAGGGACCTGTTGATTTAACAGTCATTTGTTAGTATATCTAATAATTCACGATTTGATTATTTTTCTCTCTGAAATGGGATATTTAAGGTTCCTCAATATTTATAAAGCATCAAAATTTGAGGGGAAAACTAATTAAAAAATTTGTCTTATTATTTAGATGTATTCCTGAAGAGGTACACATTCATTTGAAACAAGCAAATCAATTCTGCATTGATATTAAAATCTAATTTATTGTTCCATTAGAGTTAAGTATTTTTTGCAGATTTTCTACTTTTATTCTTTTACAGAACATCAAGATCCCCATGGCCTAGCTCATGTAACAGCCCATTATGCATTTGAAACATACCAATATAAAAACTTGTTCAAGAATAGTTCCTAAAATCTCATTCAGTACAAATATTCTCATTGTAAGGAAAAAACAAGTGCATGTGATAAAATGAAATTTATAGCATTCATTAATCTGATTTTTGTTTGTTTTTGATATTATATTTGTTTTCATATCCAAACTCTGTTTTCAATAATGTAATATCAATATTTTCAGGTTACAATATATGAGTGTCTTGAAGATAATATTAAGCTTCTTCAAGCTTATGCTGATCCTGATGTATCCTTATTTGGTGTTAGACTATATTGAGTCAAAAAGTGATAGTGTAATCAAGTTTTATTTTTTTTTAATATGCAGGCCAGTTGCTCTTACAATTTAAAGTATCACATGCATACCTGCATAGTCCTCAAGCAGTCATGAACAAAGGAGGTCTAACCACACTGTTCATAACCCTATTCACTAATATGTAGTTATGCATACAGGCAGTCTCTCTCTGCACAGTATACTTTTCAAAGGTAGTTAAAGACTCATTTGCTTAACCTCATCATTACTTACAAGTCAAACTGTTTAATTCCTAAGATACTGTGTAAGTATCTAGAATCAAAGGTTTCAATTTCCTGTTACAGAGGATCCACACTTCACTACCGTAACCAACTATTATACAACTTAATTTAGTTTTGTATATATATATATTTCCCTTTTTTTTCCATTTAAACATACAGGATATATACATATATTTCAATACTTAATGGATATTTGAAAGTCCCAGCAGCAATCTCCATTCTTCTGTTTATTTCATTCTGCACATACCAGTATTTGTTACACATCTCCAGAGAAAATTAAATTGAGATACTTGTTCATCCAAAATTTTACCTCTGACATGTCCTTCAAGGTTAAATAGAGGTCAAACAATGATCTACAAGGGCTAGAAACTTCAAAATTGCAAGTTTTTGGGTGTTTCAGATATTGGAAATATTAAATTTTTGGTTTGGAAGGTCCTTCAATGTTAAAGGTGAAATTTATAAGCTCAATGGACAAAAAATTAGTCACACCTGGTTGATTGTCACCTAATAGGGCGTAATGCCTCTGTGTGACTGAGGAACAGCCAAAATCCTGTCTGGCACGGATGCCACCAGTGTGCGGATGTAGTGCACTTTAATATTCATCCACTTTTCCAGCAGCAAATGCCATAGTTCGGCCAAATTGACCGGATGGCTGGGAATGCACTTCACTTATTGCCTCAAATAGTCCCACAAGTTTTTTATGGGATTCAAATCTGGGGATTTGGCAAGCCAATCGATATGTTCGAAGGCTTCAGAATGCTTGTTGTGTCAATCCGACACACTTCAAGCCTTATGCACACAAAAATTGTTGTCTTGGAAGACAGGTATCCTGCTGGTATTCACTGTGGAGATGCTGCACAAAAGGCAACATATGGTTGTCCAGTAGCTCCATATAGCCCTTCTAGTTCAAATGTGACATCACCGCAACCAAAGGACCTATTTCCTCATATGTGAAACACCCCCAGAATTACTCGCTCCGTGAAACATGGGTTGCGCCAAAGATGTGAAAGAGAAGCAAAAAGGTGTTATTGTGTTTGACCGAGCCAAAGGGCATAGTGTACAAGAAGTTACCACCTTTGCAAGTTTGTCGAAATGTACTGTCCAAAGGGTCTTCCAACACTGGCGTACATCGCAGTCCACCACTAATCGTCGCCAGAACTGCGGCAGATCTTTTAATCTTAAAAAAAAATAAGCATTTATTCACAGAGCCTCCTCCAACTTGAACAGAACCTTGCACACAGTCTGCATGGAAGGCTTTATGCGGCTTACGATGTACCTGTCACCTCGCATCATTCAAGTACAAGCAAAAACATGACTCATCCGACCGGATCACACGCTTTCAAAAGTCGACAGTCCAGTCTTTGTGGTGCCATGCTCACTGTAGCCGTGCAACCTTGTGCAGAGCTGTTAACATGGGTCTCTTCTGCGGTACTCTGCTCCAGATATTCATGGCATGCAGTTCCCTTCAGAGTGTTCGTTCAGAAACAGCTTGTTGTAGGCCTGCATTGACTGATTGGAGCAATTCCTGCCTCATTGCAAAGCGGTTTGCCCTTACAGTCTGTGACACACTGCAGTGGTCCCTATTGGTGAACACAGCCTTTCTGTCGCAGTTCTGATGACGATTAGCGGTGGACTGTGATGTACGCCACTGCTGGAAGACCCTTTGGACAGTACATTTTGACACACCTCCAAAGGTACAACTTCTTGTACATTATGCCCTTTGGCTCGGCCAAACACAATAACACCTTTTTGCTTCTCATTCACATCTTTGGTGCAACCCATGTTTCACGGAGCAAGTAACTCGCACATGGCACACAACCACTTCTTGTCACTGTATGAACCCCATAGCGCTTAGCACAGCTATTAGTAGGACGCGTTTATTGCTGGTGCTCCCTCTGTTGCTGTCAAACAGACGTAACCCTCTTATGGCAGGAGATGACTATTTTTTTTGTCTGGTGAGCTTATCTCCCAGTGCTAGAGAGCCAAAAATTAGTTCCAGGGGTATTTTGAGTCATAGATCTCAGAAATGTGAAGTTTTTTGATGTGATGGGCCCTTTGAGATCAAATGTAGATCTACTGGTGTCAGAGAGCTAAATATTGGTGCCTAGGAGTATTTTGAGTCGCACATCTCTGAAATTATGCCAAATTTTGGAGATGCAATGAGTTCTTTGAAGTCAAATGTCAAATTTCAATATGCCTGTGCTGGAGGGCTAAAATTTGGTGTATAGTTTCAGGCAGTAGAACTCAGAAATGAGAGGAATATTCAGATCTGGTTTTGCATTCAAGGTCAAATAATAGTCAGCATACACCTCTGAGATGACCAGGTTTTCTTTCAAATGTGTTCAGTCAAAAAAAGGTGAACTTTAGAACTTTTTTTTATTAAATAACTAATGGAAGGGAATAGAATATGTTATATTATCAAATTGAACAACATTTAATATTGGATTTTATTTAAAAAAAAGTGAAATATTTAGCAAAAATAAGAATTATATTAATTTAAAAAATATTTTTAGAGTGATGTAGTAAAAAAAGGAATTTAGCAAGGCAAACAGAAATTTATTTTTTTAAAATCTAATGGATGGAAATATAATGCATTTGAATAGAAATAAAATTTCTAAATAGCAGGAAAATAAAGTTCTACTTTAAAGAAGAAAATTTCTATTTTCTGTTATTATTTTCCTCAGTGATATACTTTGAGATAAGTCCAGGTTTTTTGCTAATTGTGCTCAGTCAAAAAGGAGAAATTTAGATATTTTTTTTTTCATATAAACAATCAGCAGACATAGGCCATGCTATATATACCAAGAAAGAACATTTAGTTGTGGTCAATAAAGTTGCAAAAATTAAAAAAAAATAATTAAGCATTTATTTTATTCATTATTATTATTTGAAAACATATTGCAAAGTGTTACTGTATTTGCTTTCATTTTAACTTCATTAAATGTTTCTTTTTTAAATTTTTTTCTGTGTTTTTTTTAAACTATTTCATTATTTTAATATAAATAATAATATTTCTATTATTACTTAAATTTTCATATATTTTTCTGTAAATAAACATAAGATTGCCTTCTGAGATTTGCAAACTCTAAGACTATAGTAGTAGTGCTGAAAAAAATTATTTTTCTTTAAAAACTGGATAATTTAAATATAAACTAAACAATATTTAGAAAAGAGCTGCGAAAAAATTATTTTAGAAGCATATAAAGTTTAACCACTGAAATCAATATCAAATCATTACAGATCAATTTGCATTAGGTACTGTTATATAAAAGTTCTACTTTACAACAATGGCAAAACATTTCTTAAACTTAGTTATGAAATTTCTTTTGATTTTATTAAAAATAGCACTAAAACATTGAAAAAAATTTGTTTTCTAATTAATTTGTAATCAGATATTTCTTGAGATAGCAGCCACTTGAGATCATGTACACCTAACAATTTTGTTTTAAATCAAGTTTCAATTTAATTTTTGGTTCTAATTGCATCAATACTTTCCAAACACTAGGCAACAATTTTACTGTCCATCAGATTGCACATTCACAAATATATTAAGTTTCAAACTGAAACCAAACTTTCGTCACTATTACGTACTAATCGTGTTTAAAAAAAAAATCAATTTTTCCCTTAAAATTTTTCCAATAAATGATAAAAGTAATTGAGAACATTGAAACAGTTTTAAACCATAAAATATATTAAAATGAAAATAAAGTAGGGCTGCACTTTTGTGCTAAAGCCCAGAAAAATATACAATGTAAAAAAAGGTACTGTCAATGAGCTTCCCACTCTGTTAATGGCAGTTTGAAGATTGCAAATGTTTACTTTCTGATGCATCAAGTCAGGGAATAAATTGAAAAGATTAGGATTATTTAGGAGTTCTGAAATGTCTGTTTTTAATATATAAATATAAAAGTATTTACTCTTTTGAAACACAAAAAAAATCCAACTTGGTGAACTTTCTTACCATATCTTACTTTGGAGATCTTTTTTTTTTGTAAATAAAACTTATTTTTACATTATATAACCAAAGATAATTAACGAAATCAGTAATGAATTAAAAGTGAAATTCTAATATAAAGTACTGTCAGTGATACAAATGAAATTATATTGGAATTTCAATTTGTAACTACTCTGAACCATATGATAAACAATTTTTTAAGATTAAAAGAAAAGGAACAAATTAATATAAATTTTATTGACATATTTTAAATTTGCTAATAATGAGAAATCACAAATGAAATTAAACTAGCAGATTTATCCAGTATTGTTCATTGGCAGCTTATCTTTGCCAAATCTCTCTTAAACTCAAGCAAACACTAAAATACAGGCTGTCAAAGAAATGGTGGGTTTCAAGAACAAATATGTAGGAAAATAATATACATATTCAAGGATAATATTTTAATTGAAAGTGTTCCTCAAATAATTTTGAACATATGAATTTCCAAAAGAGTTGTTATAAAATATTTTAATGCAGCATTTCTTGACAGATGGATTGGCAGGGATGGTCCATCTAGGCAACCATTGAGCCTGATTTAACATTACTTATTTTTTTTTCATGTGGGGCTTTGTAAAGAATTGTTTTTACATGGACAAAATTCAAGGCTTGAATCATTTGAAATCCAGAATAAGAGAAGCAATCAAACATAGATATGCTGCACTAATATACATAGATATGCTGCACAGAATAAGAGAAGCATAATAACAAGAGATATGCTGCACAAACTACATGGCAAGAAGTGGAATACTGATTGGACATATGCAGGGTCACAAACTGTGCACATTATGTTCAAAACTATTTGAGTTACACTTAAAATTATTTACGCTTACAGTTAAAATATTACTTTCCTGAATATGTATTTTAGTTTCCTACATATTGGTTCTGGACCCACCCACCCCCACCATTATTTTTCTGAGACAGAATTCTTAATTGATCAATAGTAGCTTTGCTGTTATTTAAGAAACATTTGCCTTATTACTTTGATTCCTTAGTTTTACAGACAGATGAAAATTTCTATACTTGTGCCTGGTCCTTTGATGATGTTACAGGCCACCCTTTATTGGCTGCTGCAGGAACACGGGGTGTCATTCGTATTATTGGCCCAGGAGTTCAAAAGTGCATAAAAGTGAGTATAATAATTTATTAGTACTTGTGTATCTGCTATGTGGCAACATTAATAATAATTCATGAAGACACAATGCAGTTATAGTTAAAAATTTAATGGGGGCAAAATCACTGCATAAATACAAAGGCTATAATGCTTAGGAATAATAGGTTGGCAACCAACTTATAAAATATCTTCATTATGTCAGGATTATATTTTGCCCAGGGCAAAGTAACCTGATAGACGAGGTATTAGATGGAAATTGGCAACACAGTACTCTTTAGTGATAAAGGCTTTTGTCATCAGCTGATGGTAAAACGTGGTCAACTCTTTTAAAAGCTATTTAGTTTCACTTAATGTTTATATGTAACCTAAATTTGAGTTATAGTCAACTATTTTAAAAGCTGTTTTGGCTTTACCATTTATGTATGCCTTAAGTTTGAATAAATAATAATAATCCTGGATAATTTGTGATGGCATTACATTTGTAATGTCAGCTCAGTATTTAGCCAAACTTCTACCTGGTCGAGATGGTACCAATGTGGACTAGTGTTAGTGGGACAGTGGTGAATGCAATACCATTCAGCATAAATGTACACCAAGAGCTCTTGGTAAAAGGACTGGACTCTTGACAAGTATCTTTCAACAACTATAGCAAATGGAATTACAAATGGAATATATAGACAAGATATCACTGCCATATAACATCACTACTGTAAAGGACTGCAACATTAAGCAAGTAATTGTCATCTCCACCATCTTGCTATTGTTGGAGTTTACCAGCAACTACAGTACTAAGGACTTAGTGAATGAATTGCTTTTTAATTTTATGTCACTTTAACAGTAAAACCCAGGCAAATAGCCTTTGTCATTAAAGAGTATTATGTTGCCAGTTATCACTGCTGCTTTCAGTCTGTTGGTTATTTTGCTTTTGTCCAAATAACATCCTGACATAATGAATATATAAGTTGATTGTCAACCTAATATCCTGAGCATTATAACCGTCATATTTTAAGGGCGGGGGTGGCTCAGTCGGTAACGCGCCAGGCTCGTAATCTGTAGTTCCCAGGTTCGAGTCCCAGCTGGGTCAGCGTTGAGATTTATCTCCGCAAAATTCCCCGCCCTGCCCACGGTCAGTAGGGGACACCGATGGGCTTGGAAAGGCCGCCGTCCGTCGGATGGGACGTTAAGCCGTGGCCCCGTGTGCGGGAGAGCCATACCCTGTGCACGTTAAAGAACACGCTGGATGGCCTTGACGGGAGGCTACCATCTGTCTCCCAACAGCTCTTCCAGTGGGTCCCCTTCCCCAACCTTCTCTGAGCCTTCGGGGTCCATGTGACCTGGCCATTTAGCCCATGGTGTGCAAAAAAGTGCCGCTCAGAGGTAAAACAACACAACCCAACCCGTCATATTTTACAGTGATTTTTGTGTCCATTAAATTCTTAAATATGATAACAATATAACACCAATGCCTAGTATTTAAGAACAAAAGGAAGCTCTTTGTTTAACAGTGCTTAAAATTTATCATATAAATTTGAGAAGTTTTGATGAATTAGCATGTTGTCAAACTGATGACATGTGCACAATATGATTCTCACAAAGATGTGTCATGCTTTCTGGCATACAAACTCTTGGCTCTCAGCTAAATAACACTATGTGCAACCCTTGAGAGAAAATTGAAAAATGTTAATTGTACAATCTCACAATATATATTAGAAACACCTTTATTTTTCTTACCACCTCTCTACACTGTTTTCCCCATTCTTAGCTCTATAATTTAGTTTTTAAATGCAAAATATGAACTCTCTAACAATGTAAAACTTAAAAGCAGAATTAATACAGTCTAGTACCATTAATTTAACAATTTCTCCTTACTCTGCAGTTAAGATTTTAGTCAGAATCTTTTTCTTTTGCTCTCCCTGTGTTATCTTTTGTTTCATGTTTTCTTTTGTTCTACCCTTTTCTTGTGTGTATAGTACATATTCATTTTAGTATTGTTCTTTCATTGTGCAGTCACACATACCTTGAGTTGCTAGATTTGATATTAAATTACAAACAAATCAATCATTGTTCACTGGGCTGATTTTGTTCTTTATTGATGCTTTACACCTCCCATTCCACTTTCACACCATCCTATTAAGAAATATGTAATATTTTTTTTTTGTGACATGTAGGACAGAGAAGAATCCTAGATGCTACTCCTATCTTTTACAGGCCTTCTCATACAAGGGTATGCCCTACTAAGACCTAAGTCACTGCTGACCACTGTCTCTGTTAGAGCTAACACAGCACACAAAGTTTGCCTTGCTAGTTGCTAACCACTATCCAGTTAAGGCTATTTTAAGATTAGTAATAGAAACTAATTACTTACTAATTTGGCTATTATATGCTTCTGATTCGTTGGAAAAAAACCAAGTAATATCAGTGCCAATATGAAGAACTTCAAATTACAGTGTTCAGCAGAGTAAGTGCAAAAAGAACCCTATAAGGTGACAACAAAATTTATTCACCTATTTCATCTCGCAGTTTACTTATAGCACTGTTACACAAAGGATATAGAAGGCATTCAAAAAAGTTATTGACATGTCTGTAGATTTGCACTCACTCCTCCAAAGTTAACAAGCTATGACTTGTTTGAAAGCTTGTCTAAACTTGTCATTATTTGCTAAAAACAAAGTCCTGATCCTCATTTTTCTCTCTCTGCTGATGGCATAAATGGTAGCTAGGTAGTCACTTGAAGGAGAGCTGTGCACCAATCCCCTGTGACGATGCATAAAACCAGCCAGGCCTAGCACCTAATGTTCGACCCCGCCTTCTTGTGGTGCAGACTGTTAGTACCTTTCAAAAGAGATACTCTCTTGTGGAAGTGAACGGAAGGGGAGGGCTGCCAGATTAGTGTGGCCTACTGATCTTGGACAATATAGCTACTTTTCTTTTTTTTTTCTACCCTGCTGAGGAGTAGTCATCCACATAGGGTCATGGTACTGACCATATATACCAACCTGAACTGAATTATGGCTCTGAGCTTGATTATGGATCCTGATTTTGCTGCACTGGTGGGCTTCTGTGGAGGGAAAATCTGCTGTGTTTTCTGTTTGTTTGTGTGTTGACAGCCCCAAGTGAATAGATTCACAGGATATGTTTATCAGTTGGTGAATAATCCTGAGCAGAGGTCATTGCAGGCACCTGAACTCTTTGCTTCTATTGGCATCGTCAAATTCTACAGTGGAGGAAGTCTTCCAGTGTAGATGGCTTTAGCCTTTAGTGGTGGGGGAACAAGTCTTTGCCCCATGTCTGTGATTAGGGGCTGTTTGATATTGTCAGCATTCCCTCTCTCAATAAACATAGTTTCTTTAAACATCCCACTAACCATTTTCTCTCCATAGGTAGTTGGAATGTGAGGACTCTGCACAGAGCTTTTTCTCTTGATGTCCTCACACAAGAATTCCACCATTATAATTTAGATATTCTTGACTTGCAAGAGACCAGATGGACAGATAAAGGTCAGATTCTTAAAAATAATCTTAAATTTCTCTTTTCATGGAGGGATGACAATAAGCATCACCAAGGCCTGGTCTGCTTCTCAGCAGACACGCTAATGATGCTCTTCTAGGATATGAGTGCATTAATGAAAGGTTTCTTACAGCAAAATTTCAGACAAGCGTTAAAGACCTGAATGTTATCTGCTGTTATGCCCCTACTGAGGATGCCGATAAGGATGAGAAGGATAGGTTTTATGAACAACTTCAGGATACTTTGAATTCTGTCAAGAAAGGAGATATTACCCTTGTTCTTGGTGACTTCAATGCCAAAGTTGGTACTGACTCTGACCTTTGGGGAGGGGTGATTGGCCCTTTTGGTATTGGTAGCTGCAATGGCAATGGGCAACGTCTCCTACAGGTAAGTAAACTCAATGGATTCAGAATAACTAACACTTATTACAAACACTGCGACATACATAAGTACACATGGGTTTCACCCGATGGGCTGCATAAGAATATGATTGATTATATATTAATTAACAGCAAATGGGCTAGTTCTGTTAGGAATACCAGGTCATATAGAAGAGCTGAAATTGGATCTGACCATTACCTTGTTAAAAGTGTCTTGCAACTTAAACTTAAAAAGTGTTGTGCTAGGGTTAAAAAATTTACTTTTAATACTGAAGCTCTGAAAGACCCAGTTATAGCCAAAGCTTACCATGATAGGTTACTTAGTCATTATGACAGTCATGGTATGCTTAACTGAAGTTGAGGAAGAATGGAATCATTTTAAACAGGCTTTTTTGGACACTAACAGTACTCTTTTAGGAAAAAGGGAGCAGAGGAGGCAGAATTATCTGAGTGATAAGGCACTTGAGCTTATTTCGGAAAGAAAGAACTGCAGGAATGTCCTTAATCAATACCCTACTAGTCCTAATAGAAAGCTTTACAGAGAGCTTAATAAACGTGTAAAGGATCAGTTAGCTGTTGATAAGAATCTTTGGCTTGATGGCTTGGCTGACAAAGCCGAGGAAGCAGTTAGGCAGCAAAACAGCAGAGAGCTGTACCAGATAATTAATGTTTGTGTGGTAGAAAATGGACAGGCATACAGAGATTGAAGGATAAACAAGGTAAGGTTATAGAAGGTGAGGATTTTGTCATGGCTAGGTGGGCTGAGCATTTCAGTGATGTTCTAAACAATGTGGTTAGTTCTACTCCCATTGTTTGTAATGATGATAGATTCATTGGTGGCTTTAATGTTGGCCCTATAACACAATCTGAAGTTATTTTGGCTGTTTCTAAACTTAAATTACATAAATCCCCAGGGGTAGATGAAATTACTACAGAAATGCTTAGAGCTGGGGATGTTTTGGTTACCACTTGGATGACTGAAATTCTGAATATCTTTTATGATAAAAGGCATGATTCCTAAGGATTTTACCAGAGCTATTTTTATCCCTATTTTCAAAAAAGGTGTTTACAGTTCTTGTGATAACTATAGGGGTATCAGCCTACTCTCTGTTCCAGGTAAAGTTCTTTCCATGATTGTGCTTAATAGAATTAAGAATCTGGTTGACAGTCAATTGTGTGATGAGCAATGTGGATTCAGAAGTGGTAGGGGATGTGTGGATCAGATATTTTCACTTAGGCAGATTCTTGAGAAATGTTTATAGAATTATTTTGAGAAATGTTCAGAAACCTTTGGTTGCTAGCTTTGTTGATTTAAAAAGAGCTTTCAACTCTGTTGATCATCATAATTTGTGGTTGATTGTGAGATCATATGGTATACCAGACAAGTTAGTTAACATAATGAAAGCTCTCTATAATAACACGAGTCGTGTGTGAGAGTTAGTAAGGTTCTTAGCAATTGGTTTAGCATTACTTCTGATGTTTGACAAGGGTGCATTTTGTCTACTTTTCTCTTTATCTTGGTTATTGATTATGTTATGCAAAATTCACTTCAAAGGAAAGATTTTGGCCTTAAACGGACTGGAGATGTGAAAATTTCTGATTTAGATTATGCTGATGATTTAGCCCCTTTGGAAAATGATGTTGATGAGATGAACTCTTTTATTTGAGCTGTTGATGAAACTGGTAGTAGAGTAGGTTTGGTTATAAACAGAGAGAAAACTAAAGTGATGAAAATTGGTCAGGCAGGTTGTGATTCAGTTAATCTAAATGGTTGCAGTCTTGAGCAGGTGTCACAGTTTAATTATCTTGGGAGCTATGTAAGAGATAATGGCGATGTGTGGCAGGAGATTAACAGATGAATAGGGATTGCTGCCATGACTTTTAAGAATCTATGGAGAGTGTGGAGAAATAGGCGTATACATCCAAAGACTAAAATTAGACTGTATAATAGTTTGGTTCTTTCCAGAGTTAGTTATGGTAGTGAAACTTGGACGCTATGTAAACTTGATAACAGGAAACTAGATGCTTTTGATTCTAGATGCTTATGTAGCATCTTGGGTATTAGGTGGTTTAACTTTGTAACTAATGATGAGGTTAGACAAAGGAGTCTGCAACCTCCTTTAAGCAGCATATTGTGCAGAGAGAGACTCCGCTGGTTTAGCCATGTTGCCCGTATGGATAATTATAGATTGGCAAATAGGGTTATGAACAGTGTGCTAGAGGCCTCAGAAGGAGGGGGAGACCTAGAATGCGGTGGGCAGACAATGTCAAACAGGACCTTGTTAGAATTGGTGTGCAGTGGCCAGATGCAGTAGATGTAGCTCAGGGCAGATATGCTTGGAGAACTAAATTGCATGGTCTAGTTGGACCTCTGTAGCCCATGGCTGCTTGATGATGATGATGATGGCATATAAAGTTCCGACTACAAAATCTGTGTTGTTGCTATGGAACCTACAAAAGACGGAAGATTTTACATTTCACAAGGATGCAGCTTGAGGACAACAAAAAAATATCCATGCTGATTTATCATAAGTATATGGGGATCATACCTGTTCGTATGGCACTGTTACAGGATGGATGCACAAATTCAGAAAAGGATGGTAGATCTTCAAAGACCTTTTGTGCAGGAAGACCAAAGGAGGCTGTGAACAAAGGAAACATTGCTACTTTTCGTGAACTCATTAAGGAAAACCCATATATCACCATTCCGGTTTATGAGTTTAGATATCAGTGTATCAATTGACAGTGTGGAAACAATTATTCATCAACATTTAAAGTTCCAAAAGATCTGTGCCAAATGATATATGAATACACCACAAACTGACAGAACAGCAAAACGGGCTCAAGTTGACTTGTGCAAGGAGATGCTGCCAATGTTTGAACCTAATTTACCAAACGGTTAACAGACATTGTCACAGGTAATGAGATGTGATTTTATTACCATATTACTCCCAGAAAGATCATCAACTATATTTGGGTTGCAAAAGATGAACAATGTCTCCAAAACCTCCGACATGATATTCTTCTCAAAGAAGAGGATTTTCATGTTTTTTTTTAATTCCCAAGGAGTGATAGCCATATAAAATCTTAGCTGAAAAATTTGATTGTAAATGGCCAATACTATAGCAACATTGTTTTGCCCAAAATGGTTAAGGTGATAAAGGAGCAGCATCCAACAACAGGCATGTCAAAGGTTCTCCTTCTTCATGACAATGGCAGTGCTCACAAAACATGATAAATTATGGCCTATCTGGAGCAGGAAGAAATCAAAACAGTTCCTCCATCCTGCATATTCACCCAATCTTGCACCATGCAATTTTTGGTTGTTTCCCAAATTTACAAAAGGAACTAGCTGGGAAGCCTTTTTCAAGTGTGCAAGACCTTGCAAAATGTGTTCATTCAGAGTTGTGGAGTATTCCCCAATAGGAGTACTATCAAACATTCAGAATTGGCTTAGATGTCTGCAACTTTGCATAGATGCTGGAGGGGAGTACTTTGAAAGACAGCAAAAGTTTCGTTGAGGTAAGTGCAATGGTTTTTGTTCTGCATATGAATGTCAAGAACTTTTTGAATACTCCTCATACATAGACTGGGCACTCAATCTGCTAAATATCCTCACTTTCAAGGAATCCATTGACTGAGCCCTATGAGGGCAGGCATAATTGTTCATCAAAATAAATGGTGTGATTCTCTGATGTTAGAGGGTTGGTAACAAGCTTCTTGCTCTCTCTAGATCAAAGCACAGTGAGAATCAGCCTGAAAGCTTAATCATGATTGATTGGTGAAACACACATGCTCCCATTGGTCTGGGGTCAAGTCACTATGTTCTCTGTGTCACATTTGTTGTCACTCCTTCCTTCCTGTGGGATAAATTGAATTTAATACAAACAATAATATAAGGAAATCACAGTGTACATATCATCCGTGATCCAGTAGTTTGAAATAAAGACGTGATCCAAATACATGAGTATGTCTTCATCCAGTAGTTAAATCATATCTTTGGTTCCTAAGATGTCAAACTACTGGATCACGAATGTGCCAAACCATAACAGAGCAGATGTATCCAGCAACAAAATGGTAATGCATAATATCTTTTGTAACTAAATACTTTTAAATATTAAAGCAATAATTTCACTAAAAGGAAAATATAAAGTATAATCTAATACATTGCCTGAGCTTCAATAATGAGCCACTGGTCTAGTCTTGCAGAAATTAGTAGTGCAAGTCGGAAAATGGGTAAGGAAAGAAAATGGGTCAAGTGAGCAGACCTCGGTAAGGTAAGGTAATTTGGTCAGTTAAATAGACCACCACTTAGAACAGTTCTGTGCATTCAGACTATTATGAAACATAAAAGTAATGTTCATTGCACTTGTTAGAGGAGATCTTGATCGGCGGCCGGTAGCTCAGTGGTCTAGAGCACTTGACATGTTATCAGGAGATCGTGGGTTCGTATCCCACCCGACTCAAGACAATTTTCCTCTAAAATTTAAATCGACACAAAAGTGGCTATTTATTATGAGTTGATTTGAAATACATCGAGCCTATTTCATTAATTATTCAGACTATAATATTGTAGCTACTGACATTTTTGGTTAGAAATATCTGTGTACCTAAAATTTAACATTGAATTGTTAAGAACATCCAATTGAAACGACTCGCCTTGCATGGTATTTAGACCACCAACTTAGAGTAGTTCTCTGCAATCAGACCTTTATAATATCTGAGCTACTAACCTTTTCGCTTAGTGCTATCTGTGCACCTAAAATTAACCATTGAGCTATAAAAAATATCAAATACATAACAACTCGCCATGCACAATGTTTACTTCTACCTACAAACTTCATATCATAGATCATCTCATTTCATAGAGATATAGAAATGTTCATTCTATGTTAAGGAGATATCTCTGTACCTGAAATATGCCATTTTGGTATCCATCTTGTAAACCGCTGTTATCACAGATCCTGATATGCCAGTATTACATTAATATTGGATCATACTGCTATATTTCTGCTATGTTTTACTTATATATCATATATACAGAAGAGCCAAAATATTATGACCATCTGCCTAATATGATGTTGGTCCTCCACGTGCTGCCAAAACAGCTCTTACCCAGCGAGGCATGAATGCTACAAGATTTTGAAAGTTGTCTTGTGGTATCTAGTACCAACACGTTAATGTTACCAGCAGATCCTTTAACTCTTGTGAGTTATGTGGTTGAGCCACTGCAGATCAGATATGCTGTTCCAACACAAACCACAGATACTTGATTGGATTGATGTCTGGGGAATTTGGAGGCCTGGGCAATACCTGGAAGTCTTTCTCATGTTCCATGAACCATTCTCAAACAATCCAGCAGTGTGGCATGATGCATTATCCTGCTGAAAGAAGGCACTACTAGAGTGGAAAAATATTGCCATGAAAGGATGTACCTGGTCTGCAATGATGTTTAGGTAGATGGTAGATGTCATAGTTTCTTGCAAATGAATGAATGGACCCAGGGTTTCCCAGTAGTACATTGTCCAAAGCATTACACTTCCTCCACCTGCTTGTTTTTGTTCCATGATGCATCTTGGTGTCAACACTTCCCCGGATAAACAATGCACACATACCTGGCCATCCACATGGTGCAACAGGAAATGAGATCATCGAATCAGATGACTTTCTTTCAATCATTCAAGGTCCAGTTTTGATGCTTGCGTGTCCACTGTAGGCACTTTCAACAGTGAACCAAGGTTAGCATGGGCACTCAGAGTGGCCTGCAGCTATGCAGCCCCATTTTCAGCAGGGTTCATGTTTTTTGACACATTACTTCTGTCACCAGCATTCAAATTACAGGCAAGGTGCACCACAGTATCCCTTCTGTTGGCTCGTATCACACGGGATAGCTTTCGCTTACCTATAGCATCGATGAGCTGTTGTCAGCCCACACCTTGCCGATGGTTCATGGTTTTTTCCCTCTTTGGACCACTTTTTGAAGGTTAAGTGGCTGACCGTGAGCACCCCACAAGCCTTGCCTTCTCAGATATGTTCTGACCCCATCATCTGGCCATTGCAATTTGGCCTTTGTCAAACTTACTCAAGTCTGCTGCCTTTCCCATCTGAAGAACAAGAATAGCACAGCTCAGTACAAGATGTTATTTGTACTGTTTCATGACCTTCACACATGCCATCGTTTACCTGCAGTTGCTTCAATTTGCATAAAGGCGTGCTGGTCATAATGTTTTGGCTCTTCAGTGTATAGTGTTAGAGTTTTATTGAATTTTTAATATGAGCAATCGGTCATCTGATATAGAACCCTCTCTGGTAAAGCCTTCTGTAAACAATTTGCCTTTTCTGTAAACTTCATTGTTCTCTGAATGGGTAGGCTGCAAAAAAAGAGTTGCCTGGCTGATATTGTGCTATTAGCACAAGATAGAGATCATCCTATACTACACTGAAGTGCCATTGAATTAGGGATAGGATACGTTATCTAAATTCAGTACCGCAAGTCCCACATTTTCATGCATGCATGGCTGAAACTCTGGTCATATATAGCTGTCAGCTTTGGCTTCCCCAAGCATTCTTCATGAAAAGCATAATGGGAAAGACAAGGGATTCAGATGTATTTGACAGAGGGCAGATTGTAGGTGCCCGACGGATGGGATACTCAATCTCCGAAATTGTCAATGAACTTGGATTTTCTTGTACGACAGTTTCAAGAGTGTTCCGGGAATATGAAAATTCCAGCAAAAAACAAGCACCCGGACAAATTGCAAAGGATAACCATCCTTGAATGATCGTGGACTTCGCCATCTGACCCACATCGTATGGACCAATAGGGGCCAAACATTATCTGAAATCACCTCCCATCTGAATGCAGGTTCCAGCTGGGAAGTCAGTGCACGGACCTTGCAACACTCACTTCATTGTCTCGGCTTCGGGAGCCACCGACCTATGAGAGTCCCACTTCTATGGCACGACACTGGGCTCAATGCCTTGCCTGGGCTAAAGAACATTGAAACTGAACCATCAGAAATTGGCAATGGATAGCCTGGAGCGATGAATCCTGATTTAAACTTCATCATGCCGATGGGAGATTGAGGGTGTGGTGCCAACCCCATGAAGTCATGGATCATTCATGTCAGGTCAGAAGAGTACAAGCTGGTGGTGGCTCAGTAATGGCCTGAGGTGTCTTCAGTTGGACATCTGTGGTACCTTTGGTATGTGTACCGATGACTCTCAATACATCCCAGTACATAGAACTCATGGCTGACCATTTACACCCATTTATGGCCATCATACATCCCAATGCAGATGGCGTCTACCAGCAAGACAACTGTACATCTCACAGGTCCAGGTTGGCTACTGCATGGTTGCATGAGCTGCTGACTTTAAAATAATGAATTGGCCACCTAGAAGTCCAGATTTAAATCCCATCGAAAATCTTTGGGATACTGTCGAGCAGTTTTTGGGCTCTTGTGTGAGAGAATTGTGGAAGCTCTGGAGGATGCCATACCTGTGGAACATTTACGCAAGCTTATGGAGTCCTTGCCTCGTTGTGTGGCAGCCATTATCAGGGCCAGAGGGGTCCAACACCTAGGTTGCTATCCCTAATTCAATGGCACTTCAGTGTATTATCACTACTGGACGATCTTACACTTCAACATAGCACAGCATGCTCTACAACTAACATCTCTTGTCTGTTGTAACCATCTCCAAAGTCTTAAAATCACTGATTGAGGGACATTTACAATACTTGAACATCAATCTGGGATTGACTAGACTCTTAACATACCTGATGCTGAATCACATGTAAATGAATATAAGTCTCTGTGCCATACTGTTGTTATGAAGCACTCTACTACCATGAATACAACACTTGTTCAACAGAAAGTGAATTATGCAGAATCAGAGCCAGCTTTTATAGCACCCCAGATTTGCTTTTTGAATCACATATTCAAATTTTATCCACCTTGGTGATTTTTGGGAGATGAAGGACTTTGCAAATATTCTATTTCATTGATACACAAAATGTAACATTAATTATCTGTTTGTGGTATATTTAGCAGTTTATGAATAATGCATAACTTTTGGACAACAGTGTATTATCATATATATTACCCAATATATATATTACAGGAAACTAAAGTTATCTTAAAAACAGATAATGTATAAACTTTTGAACTTTAACATCAGTATTAGACTATATTCACTTTTAGTATGTAAAAGTTTGATGCTATGTCTCATGAGCAATAGCTTAAAGAAATGCTAATATTAGTGCCTTAGGAGTACTTCAAACATTTCTTTAATCATATCTGATCCTACATTTTGATGATGGACTGAAGCATTTAGTATATTTTTAACATGATAATCATGCAAATATTAAATTACATGTGTAGTATGCAAAAAACATTACTGAAACATTTGACAGTAACAAAAGTCTATCAATGCAATGTCTATCTAACTGTGATATGTCTTTCTAAATTGTGATATTTAATGTGTTATTAAATTTTTTCTGCAATTTGATTCATTTTTCTGTGTTATTGTAGTAAGATATTATAGTGTGTCTTCTGCATACAATAAGAAACTACATAAGCTATAGTTATATTTTGCTGTGTCTCAAACATTCGTTTTTTTATCAGATTAAAGATTTCGATAAAATGGATATATATTCAAGTATGCAACAGTTTTAATTAATTACTTCAGGTATAAATAGTGTTTGGTATGGATTCGTCAGTAGAAAGTGCAATATCTTCATTGCCTGCAATTTCATCATCAATCATCATCCTCAAGCAACCATGGGCTACGGAGGTCCAAGCAGACCATGCAGTTTAATTCTCCAAGCATATCTGCCCTGAGCTACATCTGCTGCATCTGGCCACTGCACACCAATTCTAACAGGTCTTGTTTAACATTGTCTGCCCACTGCATTCCTAGGTCTCCCCCTCTTTCTGAGGCCTCTAGGCACACTGTTCATAACCCTATTCGCCAATCTATAATTATCCATACGGGCAACATGGCCAAACCAGCGGAGTCTCTCTCTGCACAATATGCTGCTTAAAGGAGGTTGCAGACTCCTTTGCCTAACCTCATCATTAGTTACAAAGTTAAACCACCTAATACCCAAGATGCTACGTAAGCATCTAGAATCAAAAGCATCTAGTTTCCTGTTATCAAGTTTACATAGCGTCCAAGTTTCACTACCATAACTAACCCTGGAAAGAACCAAACTATTATACAGTCTAATTTTAGTCTTTGGATGTATATGCCTATTTCTCCACACTCTCCATAGATTCTTAAAAGTCATGGCAGCAATCCCTATTCATCTGTTAATCTCCTGCCACACATCGCCATTATCTCTTACATAGCTCCCAAGATAATTAAACTATGACACCTGCTCAAGACTGCAACCATTTAGATTAACTGAATCACAGCCTGCCTGACCAATTTTCATCATTTTAGTTTTCTCTCTGTTTATAACCAAACTTACTCTACTACCAGTTTCATCAACAGCTCGAATAAAAGAGTTCATCTCATCAATATCATTTGCCAAAAGGGCTAAATCATCAGCATAATCTAAATCAGAAATTTTAGTATCACCAGACCATTTAAGGCCAAAATCTTTCCCTTGCAATGAATTTCACATAACATAATCAATAACCAAACTAAAGAGAAAAGGAGACAAAATGCACCTTGTCGAACACCAGAAGTAATGCTAAACCAATTGCTACAAGCCTTACTAACTCTCACACATGACTCAGTGTTATTATAGAGAGCTTTCATTATGTTAACTAACTTGTCTGGTATACCATATGATCTTACAATCAACCACAAATTATGTCGATCGATAGAGTCGAAAGCCTTTTTGAAATCAACAAAGCTAGCAACCAAAGATTTCTGAAACTCTAAGCATTTCTCAAGAATCTGCCTAAGTGAAAATATCTGATCCACACATCCTCTACCACTTCTGAATCCACATTGCTCATCACACGCAATTGACTGTCAACCAGATTCCTAATTCTGTTAAGCACAATTATGGAAAGAACTTTACCTGGAACAGAGAGTGGGCTGATACCCTTATAGTTATCACAAGAATTGCGATCACCTTTTTTGAAAATAGGGATAATAATATCTCTGGTAAAATCCTTAGGAACCATGCCTTTATCTTAAAAGATATTCAGAATTTCAGTCATCCAAGTGGTAACCAAAACATTCCCAGCTCTAAGCATTTCTGTAGTAATTTTATCAACCCCTGGGGATTTATGTAGTTTAAGTTTAGAAACAGCCAAAATAACTTCAGATTGTGTTATAGGTCCAACATTAAAGCCACCAATGCATCTATCATCATTGCAAACAATGGGAGTAGAACTAACTACATTGTGTAGAACATCACTGAAATGCTCAGCCCACCTAGCCAAGACAGAATCCTCCCCTTCTATAACCTTACCTTGTTTATCCTTCAATCTCTGTATGCCTGTCCATTTTCTACCACACAAAACATTAATTATCTGGTACAGGTCTCTGCTGTTTTGCTGCCTAACTGCTTCCTCAGCTTTGTCAGCCAAGCCATCAAGCCAAAGATTCTTATCAGTAACTAACTGATCCTTTACACGTTTATTAAGGTCATTCCTGCAGTTTCTTCTTTCTGAAATAAGCTCAAGTGCCTTATCTCTTTATTGCTTGAATTTTATCCTTCAGAAGATTCAGAGAAAGGTTTATAAGGGTAGTGGTTATGAGTACTATGATTTCTAATGGATGAAGGTAAATGCCATGAAATAAACTTATCACTAATCTAGTGACCTACATTCATTTTCTATAAATTTTTGCTATTTTATTAATCAAAATTTAGTATTTTTGTCTTTTAATATATAGCATGACCTACTTGTATTCATTAATTACTTCAGCATAAAAGTTGTAATGTTTGTTTTATTTTCTGAAAATGCTTCAAAATGATTTTAGTCACCAGATGAGTTCACTATCAGGAACCCAATACTTTACAAGACCTGACACAATGATTAAGTATATTGTTATGAATTAAACAGATCGAAACTGAGCATAAGTTCAAAAATAGTATTTAACAATTATAATTCTAAAATAATGTAATTTATTACAAAGGTATGAATTAAAACATTTATATAAACTAAAATCAACCAACACAGTTCTTCATCAGTATAAAAAGAAACCTTCAGAAGAACAAAGCACCTTTTTATAAATAAAAATAATAAATACCCCCTCAAGCAGCTGCTTGCCACAGAGGTCTGACAGGAGCCTGTCAGTTTATATGCCACAGTAGGAGATCTGAGAGGATGGCAGGACCTCATTTACTATTCTTATAAAGAGAAAATAAGACTTTTACAACATTGGATAAGTGGCACAATCATATCTGTGAACAAATCTGCAATGTGTAAAAAAAACCTTACCAATTCCTAAACTAAATATAATTGTGCATCATTTGATGAACTCTTCCTACAGAAAAGTTGAGATCAGTTCTGCTTATTCGACTAACATATAACCTCCTCAGCCACATCTTTAAGTGTCCTAAACATCCTTCTTTTTCTTACCAGTTCTCTAACAGGATCAACACTAATAAATTTATTTAACCTCCTGCAAACACAGCAAATAAGATAATTTTTTTTTATACTTTAGTGCACAGACAGAGACAAACCATGTTTTCCTTCACACTTTTAATTCCTCTTAATTACAACACCCTTATACCTTATTTCTAAGTTAAGTTTGTTCAAATTGGTTGGTGAGTAATTTGCATGCTGAAGCACATGTGAGCATCAAAATGTTACATCAAATCACAAGTTCATTGTAACATGTTCATCTGTCATAACTATACTATAACCAAAAGTTTAATATATACAGGTTCTTCAGAATTGTATTTAATTATTGGACAATTTTAAATTTAGTAAGTCACTTATTGATTAATGCAATAAAAGTTTTTTTCCCCTTGTATTAATAGCACTATATTGGCCATGGCAATGCTATTAATGAATTGAAGTTTCATCCATTTGATTGTAATCTCCTTCTGTCTGTCAGCAAAGGTTTGTTCTAAAATGCATGTTATTAATTTTATTTTTGCAGTTCATTTTTAATTGTTTCTATGTTGTTATCAGTAAGGAATTGCAGTGTGTCTTTGTCATATAATAAGAAACTACACAAGCTATAGTCATATTTTACTATTCCTCAATCTAGCATTCATTCTTCATCAGATTTAAACTTTCATTACATTGGATATTCATGAGTTGTTGTTGGTTTGTAAATGATAGGTATACATTGAAAGGGGACCTGTATAAGAATGCCCCTGAGTTCTTGCACAGAACTAGCTATACATAGGACTAAAAGTTTTAATTTCACCTTTCCATGGTGGAAGCCATTAGTACAAGGGTCACTCAGAAAATAATTCCCCACAATTTTTGTACAAATCAATGTTTATTCTGCAGCATTGTTGTTTGTACAGTATATAGAAAGATCATCTAAAGGCATTGTATTTTTTCCTGTCCTATTTTTCTTTATGTTCACCATCACGCTCAACTCTTGCACCATCTCAGAATAACAGCCTGCATGTCTTTGTGGTAAGTACAGTTCTAAATGGCCGGTGACCCCATCTTTTGCAGATATCTGCTTGGCCCACTGATCAACTGTGCTGAGGTTAACAGCATCCACTCCATATGAATTCTGCAGTCACTTGAGGATGTTTTGAACAGTCTTCTCACACACCAAGAATTCATTAACAGCACATTGCTTCAACTGATGTCCATCAGGGCTGCAATGCTTAATTAATGTTACAGCAGTTACTACCTGTGGGAAGATGATATAATTATAATAAAAAGATGTAGGTAGTATGTATTATACACTGGAGTAATGCTGTAGAATAAATATAGATCTGTAAAAAAACGAGCATTCTTTCTGAGTGACAATTATATTTCCAAAGTAGATTTTTCTCTCTTCTGAAAGGGAATGAAAGAGGATAGCTGCTATATTAGTTATCAGGCTCACTAATTCTGTGGTCATTTTTTGACCATATTCTTCTTCCTATTTCTTGAGCCTTTTTGTAGAATTTGTGTATTTTAAAATGACCATTAAATGCTTTTAACATTACCTTTTTGCTGTCAAATATATCTGAATCCAAAATAATGAGCAGGAAAAAAAATTTTTTTTACTTGAAAATAGCTTTAAAAAAATGTTTAAATAATATAAATATATCTCAGCCTAATATTTGCTATTTCTGTGCTAGATTTAGTTCTACCACTAGGCTCTACCTAGTCTAGTGGTTATTGTACGACTACTAAGCCAGTGGGGAATGTTCTTGTGTGTTTGTATGTTGTACGAAAAGCCAGGACAAGTCACATAAAGCTTTTAGGTTATCTCCATCCATTGTGTAGGGAGTACCTTCTTCCCTTTAAAAAAAATAGATCCCAGTTCCATTTTTGGCTGCTCCAGACTGCTCTTTAACTCCCAGCATTTAATTGGATATTTATGCTAATTTGCAAATTTTAAATTGAATTTAAAGTTGTCACACAAAGACAAAAAAAACTCATCAAACAACAAATGGATTTAGAAATGTTTACCAAATTTAATTAAGTTTTCTGTTTTTCTAATAAATTGTGAAAACATTTGAAATATGCACAGGTAGGGTCAACTGTGTTTAAGATCTGAAACTATTTTAAATTTCTGTGTTAGTACCCAACTACAATTTGATTTCAGACTACTACTGAGACTGATACATTACATGGCACAGCTTTCATATGCAAATATACCTCACTGAAGTACAATCTATAATGAATAAATTGTGTGACAGTGTACATGTCTCAATAGTAACATGCATGCCATTTTGTGAACACAAACCATGCAATATGCCATCAAGCATTGACAGGTTTTGGGAAGGGTGCATCGTTGTCCAGTCTGACACCTTGTATATTCCAAGTGACAAATTATAGAGATGTGCAAAGCTGGAAGATTTAGCATTTCTCTAAAAGGGCATCTATGTGATGAGGCAGCACATAGGAGACAGTCCTCCAGAAACTTTCCTGTATGTCAAAAAAGCATTTTCCAAAGACATGAAGGTTTCCCAGTCAACTGTTGCAATGTCATCTGAGATGATCTTTGCTTACAAGTGCACCTACAGGGGTTTATCAAAATAATGGAAATACCGATGGTGACTTGAGTGCATGCAATGTGCCATATGCATATCGCAGGGATGATGACAGTATATAAAGATATATATATATTTCTCCTTTATATATTCTTCCTTTTTTCCTTTATATATATATATTCTTCCCTTTCCCTTTATATATTCTTTTATATAAAGGAATATATATTCTCCGCTTTACTTCTCCCCTTTATATACCTCACATCATGAGGTATATAAAGGGGAGAAGTACGATGTTGGCTATCGTGTAGCATTGCCACAGGTGCAGGTGAAACAGCTGTTGTGGTGTAATTGTCGATAATTCTAGAACTCGGTGATCTCCAAAATGGCATGATCATTGTTGTGCATCTTGCAGGAGCTTCAGTAACCAGAACGGTGAAAATAGTAGATGTAACACGAGGAACTGTATCGAAGATTATGACTACCTATCAAAAAGGACAGGGCATTGCCCCCAAACATGCAAATTGTGGACACCATACAAAGTTGTCAGATAGGAATCGTGAATATTGCCATGGATTGTATAATGGAAGTACAGACCACAGCACTGCAAATAGCAGCAGAGTTGAACACAAGTCGGAACTATCCCATTTCTGTCATAACAGTTCATCAGGAACTTCATCGTGCCGGTATTTATGACCATGCTGCAATCCACAAACCTCTGATTACCAACATCAATGCAAAAAAACATGTAAGGTGGTGCAAGGCACATATAAACCTTGCAACTCAGTGCAAATTGGAATGCTAAAGACTGGCAACGTGTCATCTGGTCTGATGAATCATGCTACACATTGTTTCTCACCACTAGTAGAGTGTACATCTGGCAAAAACCTGCAGAAGCGTACCACCCCAACTGTTTGGTTCCGACTGTGGAGCATGGAGGTGGATCCCTGATGCTGTGGGGTGCCATATCATGGCATTCCTTAGGGCCATTTATGACCATGCTGCAATTCCAATGTAATAAGTCATTTCGTGGTCGAGTGGTTAGCATGCTTGTCTACTGATCAAAGGGACCTGGATTCGTGCCCCAGGTAAAGGGGCACGAAGGTTATTCTGCAGAGGCATGTCACATCCACAATGTACAAATCCATTTTCGAGGACCATGTGTGCCCAATGTTGTGGGCATTGTTCCCTAATGACTTAATGACTGTCCCTGGATTCAAGCATATAATGCACCCATGCTTGTGTGAAACGTGTCAAGTTGTGGTTTGCATAGGATGAGGTACAGCAGCTATCCTGGCCACCTCAATCTCCAGACCTCAATATTACTGAACATTTGTGACAATATCTGGAGTGCAAGATCAGATCACACTTTCCACTTCCAGCATCACTGGCACAGTTGGGCCATATAGGAAGAATGGTCCCACATTCCATTACCATATGTGCGTGACTTGTATAAGTCTATTCCACTTCTAATTGCATCTGTTCTGAATGCCCGAGGTGGGCCTACAGCTTATTAATAAAATGTTCTCTGTAAACAGTATGTGTTTCCATTATTTTGATAAACTCTCTTGCCATGTAATGGAATGATGTACCAGTTGCTGCAAGTTGTATGAGCATTACCTGATAGGCGACAAGTTGAAAAATGTGGCCACATTAGATGAGGGATACATCTACTTAGATAACTGCAACAAGTCTTGGTCAATATATTACTCTACAATTGCCAATTGACCAAACAGCCTATCACAAGTGGTACAGAGAATGTACTGAAAATTTTCCCCAAGGATTTTATAGTCAGTGTTGGGTACAGTTATAACAGATGTTGCAAATTCATAGAGTGAACTCCCTCTACTATCAGACAAATGTCCTTGAGTCAATATACCAGGATGTATTGCCTGCCTTGTATGGTTATGTCAACACTGTATGGTTTCATTAAGACAAATTTTGAGTCATATGACAGTGTCTCTGCATATATCTATCATCAGTATATGCACATATCTTCAATGGATGACAGAGGAAACAAGAATATATGCTGTACCATTTGAGGACATTCCTGTGAAGTCAGCAGATCCTTCGCCCATGGATTTCTGTGCATTTGGAGCCTTGAAACAGGCTTCAAGTAAATGTCAACCATGGGCTATTTATGGATTATAGAAAGCTTGTAAAGAGGAATGGGACCAATTAAATATTACAGTGCTTTGCAGAAGCCTAATACAATGGAAGGTGTGCCGTAGGGTAATTGTTGCACAACAGGAACACCACATCAAGCATGATCATTGATGGTGTAAAGATACGTGATATTCTAGGGACCCCAGTGTCTTATAACATAATAAGCTTCAGTGCTTAATCAAACTTTATTATATTTAGAAACTTCTAAAAGTAATAAGTCATTTCGTGGTCGAGTGGTTAGCATGCTTGGCTACTGATCAAAGGGACCTGGATTCGTGCCCCAGGTAAGCATGGATGTTTGTGTTGTCTTTCTGCTGAGGTCCCGCCATCATCACAGACTTTCTACTTTAGCATATAAACTGAGGCTCCTGTCAGACCTCTATGGCAAGCAGCTGCTTAAGGGGGTATTTATTTCCAGGAATTAAATCACCCACTTACAGCCCCAATCTAGCCCCTGGCAACTATTTTTTGTTTTCAAAATTGAAGTTGGATCTGCATGGGAAAAAAATTTACAAGTGATGAAGAAGTAATTTCTGCAGTTTTAGACCATTTTAAGGACAAAAAATTAGCTGTTCTAAAAACTGTATTGAAATAAAGGGTGATTATATTGAAAAATAAAAATTATTGTTTGATTTTATTACCTCTTTAATACCCTTAGGCCAGAAACTTTTGAACCTTACTATGTATATGGTAATCCCATTGGAATTCTTAATTTTTGTTGAAAATATTTGTTGTTTATTGCAATGAATAATTTTTTTGCTAAAATTAAGGGCATTATTTTTTTTTCAATACTTAATCACCATATTAATAAACCAGCAAACTTAATTTTGCATAGCTCAATGGTTATCCTAATTTTCTTCTTCCTTTAAGTAGTATATGAAAATAATCCTTCAATTATGATCAGAAAACCAGTGGTGTATCCTGTATAATGGGAAAGGCATATAATCATGTCTTGATATATAATAGAACACAGCCTTTTCTTATAAAGACTAAAATTCAATCAGAAAACCAAATTAATTACATTAATAGTGGTAGAAGCTGAAATTTATTGACCAGGAACATGCAAGGTAAAGATAGAGGAAACAAATTGTGGTTTGACCTTATTGAAACTTGAATTTTGTATCAGTGGTGTAGTGTGAGATGGGGGAGGCTGAAAGTGAGACATTTTGACAACCAGTATTGTCGGGAAGAAATGAAACTATAATTGTCATAGTAATAATGACCTGTAGAGGTCATTATTCTACAGAGTTTTTTCATGAAAGTAGTAGTCCATGAAAATAATTCCCTCTTTTCAGTTGCAGTCTGAAAACCCAATTACATTTCACCATCAAACCTCTGATCCTCACTTAAAAAAATCTATGAATAATATAAAAAATAATTAATATCGAAAAGTCCAAGCACCCTTTCTCTACCATATTAGTGCATCTGTAGCAATTCAATGTTACAACTATATGCAGTCCACAGACTAAACATTAAATCGGAAGTCTATTGTAAAAACATTTCTTATTTTATAACTTTTAAATAACCCACACAAACACCTTTCTACTTACAATACTTCCAACTTATTTAAACCCAGAAATAAAAAAGAACCAATTAGCTCTATGGAATAATTACCCCTGCAGGATTACAATACTTAAAATGATACATTAATCAAAATTTCATTACATTACAAGCTAGACATCTTTTGCTCAATATTTAAATAAACTACATTTCCAAATGAAATATACTACTGATTTAGTGTTTGCACAAATTACTTTAGGTATACGTGCATGAATATTTGCTTATTAATATGTGCAAGAATGGATGAAATAAAACTTTTAATAATATTACATTGTAATATTTGATCTAAAAAAAAGCAGAAAATGCATCATCCAAAATTTGATTAGCCAATGTTAAATTCAAAATAAAAGCAATATACAATCAAGTAATATTTTCAAACCTTGACTTTAAGATTCATAATCTATAGTTAATGACATCCTGACATAACAAAATAAAGAGCATTAATTTTATTTTGAAACAGACACCTTGTAGACTATAAAGTGTTAACAAATGAGCAATATCTTACAATGTGTAAGAAACAGAAAAGAGCATGGAAGGGAAACTAAAACATAGTTCATTTACTTAGACTTTCTGTGTACTAGCTAAAGCCTTAAACCTAATTCAAGATGGCAATTTCTACAACTGCTTTGATTATTGACACATGCACAAAAGAATAAAGCAAACTTAGCTGTGAATGTTTTGATTTTGTATCAAATATAATGATTATTAATTTTTTATAAGCACATCACTTTACTGAATCCAAAAATTTTATGTGAAGTTTGTTTTTAAAAATGTGCAATGTAAATTCAAGTGCCAAATATCCAGTTAATTTTTTTAGGTTATCAACAATGCATTGAAACTTAGGCTTCATTGCATCTATAGCAGTAGGAGATTTCATTTGGTAAAGCAGGTGAAATATGATATGCAGCTAATGCTGCACAGAGATTTATATGAACTTAGAATGCTTCAGTCTCCTCTTCCAGATCTATAGCCATTGTTATTTTATTAAAGTGTCACAAGATGAATGACATTACATTGGTAAGAATGCAATTTTATTGAAAGAAAGCAAATAAAATTTATTTTAGTTGACCAACTTTTTAATATTGAAAATTGTTATTTCTTTTAAAAATAAATAACTAAATTTATCTTGTCTATTTTCCTTTGGTGGTGATACCTTTTCCTCTGATGATTTAACTTTTATCATACTAGAATAACTAAAATATATCCAGTGTGACATATAGTTACTTCAACAGATATTCAGATGTGCTCCAGACTGGCAACTACAGCTTCTGCAAATATACCCAGACATAAGGAAAATATTCTAGTTCTGCATCCTTAACATTAGTCCATCCTAGAACTAAATCTGGAAAATTAAATTAGAATTAAATTAGAATATTTAAGCAAGTTATAAAATATCATTTTATACTAAAAGTCATGTAAAATAATCTAATGTTACTCTTTAATTTTTACCATACATTTATTTCTAAAAATAATTTTTAATAATTTTTGCCAGTTACTTTTTAAACTTTAATTTTTACCATACATTTATTTCTAAAAATAATTTTAAATAATTTTTGCCTGTTACTTTTTAAACTTTAATTTTTACCATACATTTATTTCTAAAAATAATTTTAAATAATTTTTGCCAGTTACTTTTTAAAATTTGTAATTTGTAGACCTTGTGACCTAGACATTGCTTTTAGCTAATATATTTCTTATCATAGCTGGGAGACAAAATGGAGTGGACTTGTGGACCAGGAAGGACCATTATGCTACACCATTTAACACAAAAAAAAAATACCATACACATACACACTATATCTCAGCTGTAGGAATTTTAGCAGAATAATTTACAAAACAAAAGAGAGAATCTTAGGCCACCACAGAGCAAAGTGCTATTAAATTGACCATGCTATTAAATTATGTTGGAATTCCTTACAATTCCTCTTTTTACTTACATTCCATTTCTGCTCTTGGCACCATCTAGCTGTATGAATACTTCTGGATAACCATATTCAAAAATAATTATTTAGAATGTTAGTTTTCAGTCAAAAGTGACTGAAAAACCAAATATACCTACAAACATAGTCAAAAAAGGCTGCCTACTTTCGTGTTAATGATTATCCATCATAAAGTAATGCTTGGTCCATAATAACACTTAAGTGATATACAGTGGAATAGAGGGTAAAATTTGAAAGATGTTGAAAGCAATGCAGCAACTCTACAGCTGTGATGAAACGAAAAGTGAGTATAAGTAATGATGTTAATTATATTCTAGAAGAGATTTTGAGTATATGTTATTTTTGTTCTAGAATCAATCATTCAAATTTCTTTCTTGTAAAGTTTTGAAGAGTTTTTGAGCAAGTTATAAAATATTTTATACTGAAAATCATGTAAAATAATCTAAATGTAACTCTGATTTTTTTATCATACTTTTTTATTCTAAAAGTAATTAGTTTTTACTAGTTACTTTTGAAAATTTTTAATGAAAAACATATTAATCTTATTTTAGATCATGCTTTACGACTGTGGAATGTAAAAACAGACCAGTGCATAGCAATATTTGGTGGAGTAGAAGGTCATCGTGATGAAGTTTTAAGTGCTGTAAGTAAATACAAATTTTTAAGGTATGCATGTTGAGTATTTTTTCACCAACAGTTACATCACAAATTATTAAAATACTGCAGCCTTTCCTTGCAATTCATCATTGTTTCTATTTTTGAAATTGACTTCAGTGGAGCTTCTGTAACTTCAAAAAACATGGATTATTGGTGGTGCTCTGGAATTGTGGTGCTAACCACTAGCCATACTTGGTCTAGTGATTAGTGCACTTGACTCCTAAGACCAGTGAGGCATGTCCTTTTGTAAATGTTTGTATATTCTATGAGAAACTAGGACAAGCCAAATATAGCTTCTAGGTTATCTCCATTCTTTGTGTAGGGAAGTACCTTCATTTTAAAAAAAAATTCTCCAACTTAGGGTCCAGATGTACATGTGTACGTGTTGCTATCAAAGTGTAAATCTGTAAACAATAGTATATTTTTTACAGAAACCATAACTTAAAGTATGATTAAAATTATATTTATTTGCAGTTATTTCTGGAAAATACTGAACACTTAATTCATTTATTGCATATTTATTTTAGTTATTTAATTTACAAAATGAATCATTAATTTTTTTGCCTCATTTTTTAGCAAATTTATTTTAGTTTCCTCATCAATGTGTTTTGCTTCGATTTTATTTGTTATTTAGCAAATTCCTTGCATTGACACTTTCATAAACTTTGAGATTAGAAAAGATTTTAAAATTCTTCAAATCACAAATTGAAGTTTTAAAGTTCAATTTCTTTTACTTTCCAATAAATGAGATGATTTCACATTGTATGTTACTGATAAGCCTTTTCTGCAGAATCTACAATTTCTTTGTAACAGCTTTCCAAAGGATCCTGTTTCATTTTCCCAGCACTTATTCATTGGGTCCTTGTGTGGCCTGGCCGTTTAGTGCACAAGAGTGCTGCTGAGGAGTAAAATGAACCCAAAATTCCTTTTCCCAGTTTTTTTTAATCTCATGCTGGTTTTGCCCAATTATTGTTCCTTGAAAATCAATCCAAAGTGAATGCACAGTATTCCCTGTTAAGATAGATATCAAACATTAATTAATAGATTCTGAAAAAATTCAACGCTGACACTGTGGGAATCCAACCTGCATTTCTCCAGATTCATGCCAGAGCATGCTACCAATTGCACCTATTGATTATCAGATAATCAATAGCAACGACTGAAAAAGTTGCATCTCCCTGAGTATATATGGCGCTGTCTCAGCCACGTATCAGTGAAGAAGATTTATAAGGTCTTATTCTGAAAAATTTCATTGTCCAACGCATGGTGCAATGGTAGCCGCTCTGACATGAATCTGGAGAGATGCAGGTTTGATTCCCGTCATGTCGATGATTAATTTTTTTCAGAATCTATTAATTAATGTTTGATGTCTATCTTAACAGGAAATACTGTGCATTCACTTTGAATTTTAATTATATATTAACATGGTAGCGTTAGTGACCTTCTCATTAACATCTGATAATCAATAGCAACAACTGAAAAAGTTGCATCTCCTTGAGTATAGATGGCACTGTCTCAGCCATGTCTCAGTGAAGAAGATTTATAAGGTCTTATTCTGAAAAATTTCATTGTCCAACGCATGGTGCAATGGTAGCGCGCTCTAGCATGAATCTAGAGAGATGCGGGTTCGATTCCAGCCGTGTCGGTGCTGAATTTTTTTCAGAATCTATTAATTAATGTTTATTGTTCCTTGGTTCCTTTATGCTGTGTTTTAATATCATTTTTATATTTCTGGTGTTTTCCGTTTCAATTTTGCTTATAGGTTATGTGTCTCTGACCTTTTTTTTTTATCTTACTTGGTGTACTATAGCTTTAGATGCTAGAGCCCCATTTAACTCCAAACATACAAACAGCCCTCTTAACAACTGAGGCCTGGTACTTCATATCCTCTCACTGCCCAGCCTCTGTAGTTAATGCCAATTTTGACCTTGAACCACTTTCAAATCAAATGATTATGCTTTAGATTTGAGAAAAATTCAACACAGCAATTCTTCATCATATACTCAATGTGTTTACTATGAAGTTTAATATGTAATATAAATATATATTATAAAATACATTGAAAGGACAATTTATTATACACACTCACCTAATAATGTGTGGGTCCATCTTTTGCCCTCACAGCAATGCATCATGACTTTGATTCTACCAGGTGTTGGAAATGTTCAGGATGGTATTGCATTCAATGATTCCAGGACAACCATCCATAAAGTGCCAAGAGTTATTGGTGGTGGGTTTTGGGCTTGAATGCATCATTCCACTTCGTCCCACAGATGCTCAGTAGGATTCAAATTCAGAGAGAGGACCATTTAAGGGTTGTGAATTCACTGGAATGCTCCTTCACCAAACAGGAGCGATGAGATGGGCATTGTCTTGTTGAAAGAAGGCATCCTGCTATGAGAAATGGATAGCCATGAACAGATATAGGTGATAGGTGAGTACATAAACATAGCTTAACATTTAATAAAGGTGAAAAATTAAATTCAATGAAGCAAATTGTAGTTATTTTGCCTCTTTATACACTTTGTAGACAAAATCCACTGGTTTCAGCGTTGTTTTTCATAAGAAAAAGTACTGGAAAATGAGAAAAGTACCAGAAACTTGGTCCCACGATGGTATAATTTTGATTCATCGAATCTCCCAACACTACAGCTTCTGGGGTCCTAGCTGAAGTTCTGGATTCTGCAGATAAGCTGCTAGTTTTTGGTCTGAGCACAAAAAAAGCCATTCCATTGCAAAATAAAGCTTGCTTGTATGACTTACTTTATTCCAGATATGCCACTGATCAAAAGGTTTGTTTATAGTAACTAAAATCCTAAATATATTTGTGTATAGACACTTTAATTTATTGTAGGCCACGTTAGATTCAGTCGTGGTTTTGGAAAAATATGTTGTTTAAAAAAAAGATAAACCATTTGCTTTTTGAAATTTTCAATTAAACCCTTCGCAGTACAGTTATTTTTTTCATTCTGATCAGGAAAAAAAAACTTTAGAACTTTTTTGCCAAATAACTAATGAAAGGAATTATGACATGTTATATGCCAAATTAATCAGCATTTAATTCTGGATTTTCTTAAGATAAAATATTTAACAAAAAAATGACTAGTTTTATTTTAATGGGACTTTTTTAGTCATGTACTAAAAAAAGTATCTGACAACACAAAATTTAAAAAAAAAAAACTAAGAAAGATATAATTGCACAGCCAAGATACTGAGGTGGTGGGTTTAAAATCATTCATGTAAACATAAAAAATCTTATAATTTTTTTAAATGAAATTTTTCTAGGGAGGGGGGAGTTAAATGTTCACAATGAATTGAGCAGGAGAGGGGGTAAAAACCCTTCTTGAAATTGCCCTCCCAGATGAGGGCTGATTTCCATGCCAAGGAAGTTCTTTTTTTGTTTCCATATCCAAGACCGTTTTCAGAAAACAATGCAAAATCGATTTTTTTTTTTACTGGAAAGCAAATAAATAATAAATAACCTAATGCAATGCTAAAATATCCACAGAAAAAAATTGTGAGCCAGCCATCCAATGTAGCATAACTCTGATATCAATCAGCCAAAAAATCGATAACTTACGGAAATAAAGTATATCTACAGAAATGAAAACTAAGGTTTAATTATAAAAGGAAATGAAATACTAACTTTATGAGGGGAGTTTATATCCTACTTGATTTAAATCAACTTCACTAACATTTAGCAGACATCTCCCCCACTGCTGCACGTGTGTGTAATCAAGGAATTAGAACACCTGCTACTTCCTATTGTGATGCTGTGCATTTGAGCAATATGAAAGCTTAATTTTTTTCTTTCAGTTTCGATCTGAAGGGTGTGAAAGATGCATAGAATGCTGGGATAGATGATAAAAATAATTCTAGTAATAGTGAAATAGGTTAAAGGCAGAAAACAGAGGTACTTTGTAATTCCAAATTCTTCTGTTTTTAAAAAAAGCCATTTTTTTTTTGTTAATTTTTAGGAGATTTTTGAAAATTTAAAGAAAAATATATTGATAATAGTTCAAATCAAACTTGTGAGCTTAAATCAGGTGATTGTTTCAATACAGTGTAACATTAACAAACAAATCGGCAATACCATGTAGTGCTAAAATATAGCAATCAGATGGCTTTATCAAATTATTTATATTATGGTTTAATAAAATATGCATCAAATGGAAAAAAAAAATATATTTTTCAAGCTTTAATTGCATATTTTTTTTAAAAAATATGTAAGAAATTTTTCAAAAGGTAATTTAAAGAAAATCAAAGTTTCAGATGTTGTACAGAAAGCATCTATAGACGTCCTTGACCCAGGAAGGGCTAAAATTAATCTGCTAATTGTAATATTTATTATTCATCTTTTTCGGTAGTAGTGTCTTTTCTTTTGGCACTTTATTTCAAAATATTTTTGTAATTGTTATAAAGAGTATCATTGCTTAAAAAATTTAACTTTGTTTAAAATATGTATTTATGCTGCAATTTTTATAAATTGTTTGCTTTAAATTTCTACATTGTGTATATTTTTTTTATATTAGGACTTTGATCTTCTTGGTCAGAAGATTGTATCTTGTGGAATGGACCATTCACTGAAAATATGGAGAATTGATGGTGAAAAGCTCTGTTCTGCAGTTCAAGAATCTTATTTATATAATCCTGCCAAGACAAATAAGTATGTTATTTTTTCTTTACTTATAATCATTTAGAAATTATTTGGAATATAATATTATTTATTATAATTAGTTATAATCTATTTTATTTGAAAAAGATAATTGTAAAAAAAAATTATGCAGATGTTACAGAATTGGCTTAGAAGAAGAGCCTTTGGTGACTAGGCATATTCTCAATATAACTTTATCATTAATAAATTCCTAAGTTTACCATGCCCAACTTTTGTGCATATTTTCCCATTCCCAATAATTCACTCTTTTTTTTTGAAGAATGCATCTATTGTGCTAACCAAAGACTGTGTATAATGCAAGTAATCTTTAGTTAGCAGCATTTCACTTCAATATGTTCAGAATTTGGTAAAAATATGCTTCCAAATCTCTTGTAAAATGACATGATCCTAACTTAAGAACAGCACCAACACTACCTACATAGAATATTAGTTTTGCTAGCCACTAAAGTGGTACATATTTTCAGTGTTGTCATTCTTTGCACTAGTAAAGCACTATTCATGTAAAATTTGTTTATTTCTTTTAATTTTAAATTATATGTAAATGTTAAAATGTAAAGTATAGTTTTAAATTAAGGCTCTAAGAGATCAATTTGCCTTTATTTGTGATATTATATTTTGATGTCCAAATCATCCAGAATACAGTACTCCCTTATTGCTCACATTTCTATGGGAAAACTGCCTCTAGGTAAAGATGTCCTCATTTAAAGATTGAGGTTCAAGAGTGCATACCCCACATAAAACTGGGACTACCTGTATAGTCAAATAGCACTGTTCATTTAAATTCCTACCTTTTACCCTAAAAACCTGCCAAAGAAGTTTTATTTTGGATATTAATTTTCTTCATAGTTTTGCACTGGAGTCTGCAACATCATTTTGTTTTGGCAGTAATAAATTTTATTACATTCAGTTTTTGTTTGTTATGTTTACATTATGTTAAAGAAGTCAGTGAGAACCACATTTTCTCCCAATATATTTGGGGATTTATATTTCATACACTTTTAATTCAGTCATACATTATATTTTCAAAAGTATTCAGTCACTTAAAAGTTATATCAATGGAAAGACAAGTTTGAAATTCCACAACTTGTAAAATAAGCAGTTTGCAGAATAATAACACTATGAGTAAAAGTTTAAATCAAATCTATCTAAATCTTAATTTTTTGACAATATTTAAGTTTTTAAAGAGAATCAAATTTTTTTAAAAACAATATGTAATCATTAAGCCTTGAATTTTCTCCTCCATAACTAGGAAAACCCATTAAAAGCTGCTTATATTAGCCTACAGATTCTTCACATATTGCTAAGTCAGATGCAGATATATACTGACAGTAAAATGCTGCATGTGCACTTAACATTCTCAGCAACTTTTTTTTATTATCATCAGGATTTCTTATAAGCCCTCTATACAACTCTCATGTTATCATTAATAAATTCCTATAAACATCACTGAGTGGTCACTTTATTAGTTCCCCCCCCCCCCCCCCCCCCCCCCACAAACACACACCTCTTTCCATGGGATAGAATTCTCATTCAGTAACAGCTTTGTGTTCATACCATGGTATTTAATACAGATTCTGTTTCTGCAGTTCAGTGTGAGAATGGACAAGATGAAAGATTTAAGCAACTTTGAATATAGAATACTAGCTGTTGCCAGATGTGCCAGTATGAGCATCTTGGAAACAGCAACATTATTGGGGTGCTGTTGGGGTTCATACATGACAGTGTATGGTAGATCAAGAATGATCCAACACCCAAAAACATCCAGTCAACTGCAGTACTGAGGTTGGAAATGGCTCATTGATGAAAGACTGACATCTGGGACACCTTGTCACAGATGGGGTATGGCAGACTTCTTGAGTCTAGTGGACTTCTTGAGTGCTGGTGGGCCCCTGAACGTTTTTTAATTTTTCTTGAATTAATTATTTCTTTAATTACTCTTCACCCGTGATTCTAGGTGGATCCACAAATCCTTGGATTGTTACACCCCATGTTTCGATGTGTATCAGTCAGACATGGTGTGCCTTCAATGTAAGAAGTAAATGCCCACTGCACTATATAGAGGGTGACACATCATTTATTTACACATATTACATTCACAGATAAATATACTATGGGAATGCTCTTGATTCTGAGGGTCTTAGCTGTGCTTGTAACTTGATTGAATGAAATGGCCCAATTTGTGGTCTAACTCAGTGGTCTAATTTGATGTACTGGACTTTTACAGGCATCCACTTAATGAGGTGAAAGTCTGTCTTTTTCGAGACAGCAATCACTTTACTGAACTCAGTGAGAGAATATTTTAATCCTTGTTTACATATTCTGGTTCTCCATAGAACTGAACCCTGTTCCTTTAAGGTTTCTGAGAAAGAGCTATGTCACTTTGACACATGGAAGAACCTGACGTCCTGTCAGTTCATCAGCCCTTCTCTTTCTGTCTTAGTTACTTTCACCACCCTCCTTCACCGACCTTGTGATTCACACCCTAATCCCTTCAGCTAAAGGAAGGAAGTTGAGCAACAGGGAGGTAGCATAAAATCATTTGTTGGTGTTCACTTTTTCAAGCATCTAGAGAAGTACACAGCTAGGCCACAAATGACTTCTAGTGAGCAATATTCCCATATAAAACACTGCTGAAAATACATATATAACATAGATATATACAATGACAATAAATGAGAAAATAGAAAGAAATTAGTGGGCCACAACACAGCTGGTAACCTAATTGGGTTTCACTCCTGTTAGCGAAAAACAAGAAAGTGTGGTTGCAGTGAGCTATGGAACACAAAACACTGGACACTGGAGGATTAGAAAAATGTTGCCAGGTCTGATGAATCCCACTTCCTGCTGTTTCATTCTAATGGGAGGACCAGGATATGATGAAAACTGATGAGTCCATCTTATGGAATCAGCATTGCAGAACAGTAGTGGCAGTATAGTGGTGTGTGGGGTGTCTTTTTTGGCACAAATTATTTTTATTAATAATTTTATGTCATGTGAGAGTGCACACATACTACTGAGGCAAGACAGAAGATAATCTTCATTTAAAATGCAAGATGCAGTCTTTGAAATAACTAAAATTAATAGAAACTTTCACATATCTGTTATGTACTTCTGGAGAAAGGCATCTGTTCTAGACCATTTATTAAATCTGTGCATAATCCAAAATGATTATGATTATGTATTACTATTTGGACAGTACGTCAACATGGATGATGACTATATTACTTCAGAATTTGCTCCCTATCTATTAGAGATACCACTAAAAACAAAGATTTGGATATTTTTAAATTTTGGATTGATGTTAGAGTGCAATATCCTCAAATAAGTGAGGTGGCCTTATTGACTTTGCTTAGTATGCCAGCAGGTAGATATGATTTAGAGTGATCTTTTAGCAAATTAAATCATATGTAACAGCCAGACAGAAGTAATCTCACTGAAGAAACATTGGCAATGAATATGTTATTGTACATCAATAATAAAATTATTACTTAATGCCTGAAAGTTTCGATTATTATTTTTCCAATTATTAATTTCAACCCAAATATAAAAAATAATTGTCCAATAATTACCTCCAAACTGAAGTTTTTTTACCCCTCAAAAAAGTTATACCTTTCTAATAAAATGGTCACTAAGTATATTTTATACATAATCTGTGAAATCACTTCACCTAGAAGTAGTGGATGGCTATGTCTGAAAATAAGCATAGGTGCAGTTAGTGGTAATCAGTTGCAAAGCAATAGTGCAACAGTAGATGGATTCCCAAAATTTTAAAGACTATTACAGTTTCATTTTTTATTTGAATTCATAAAAAAAGCTAAGTGGTAAGTTTAATATAAATTAAGAACATTATGAGAAAAATTGTATATTAATATCAAATTTTAGGGATGATTACTGAAAATGTTGTAAGATGCATGACACCAGAATTATCATTTAAAACTTCTCTAGACTGATTATGGTTTTAAAATTTTTTTCACTTTCCAGACCATTTAATACTGTGAAACAACATTTTCCAGACTTCACAACAAGGGATATACATAGGAATTATGTAGACTGTGTAAGATGGATGGGAAGATTAATTTTATCAAAGGTAATTATTACTATTTTAACCTGTGAATGTGTGAAATAGTGTAGTTGTGCACCAATGAAGTTGTATGAGGACAAGTTAAATGAAAGCCTTAAAAGCAGAAAAAACATGGATTGTTTTACCTCTGAGCGGCACTTTTTTGCACACCATGGGCTAAATGACCAGGTCACAAGGACTCCGAAGGCTCAGAGAAGGTTGGGGGAGGGGACCCACTGGAACAGCTGTTGGGAAACAGATGGTAGCCTCCCGTCAAGGCCATCCAGCGTGTTCTTTAACGTGCACAGGGTATGGCTCTCCCGCACACGGGGCCACGGCTTAACGTCCCATCCGACGGACGGCGGCCTTTCCAAGCCCATCGGTGTCCCCTACTGACTGTGGGCAGGGCGGGGAATTTTGCGGAGATAAATCTCAACGCTGACCCAGCTGGGACTCGAACCTGGGAACTACAGATTACGAGCCTGGTGCGCTACCGACTGAGCCACCCCCGCCCCAGAAAAAACATGAGAACCTACAGTGTGCAGCTATAGGTATAGTAAGTATGGTAGATCTGGCATTGTATGTTGCTGATATCAGCAGGGTGGTGCAAGATGGCTGCTCTCTTGGAAGCATGCATGAAGAAGGAACAGCATTCTGTCATCTGTTTCATGGTTAGGGTGTGAAACCCATTGAAATTCATCTTTGCATGAAGTTGCAATATTGTAATGTATGTTTATCATTGCAACAAGTGTACAAATGTAGTATGAAGTTTAAAGAATGCTCTGTGTAATAAAGTGTGGCAGATGCTCCTTGACTTGTCCAGGCCAATAGTCAATGCTGTAGGCAGTTTCAGAAGTTGAACATGTCATCAAAGAAAACTGTCATGTTACAGTGGATAAGTGACCATCATGTTGGACATCCTCACTAACCAAGAAACGTGACAGAATGCTGTTCTGACTTTGTGCAAGTTTACAAGAGAGCAGTCATCCTGCTCTGCTGATGTCATGCAGCTTACATTTCTAGATCAATAAATATATGGGCAGGTATTGTGTATGGGGATATAAGTAATCACCATGCACTGTATATGCCTTACTGATGATTTACTGTTCCTACAACAGCATGCTGTAGATTCTCGAGTTTTTTTTCCCACTTTTTAAGGTTTTCATTTAATTTTCCTCAGAAAATTATTTGCTCTGATAAGAAACACATTTGACGTAAGCAGAATATTAGTAGCTGAAAATAAGTCCTAAAACATGCAAATAACTTTATAGCATAGGGTTCTTGAGTTGCAAATGTTAAGTCTACCTCTAGGAAAATGACTATACCCAATTGAATGACAGTGACTGTAGCACACCTAGCCCCAAATTTAGGAAATTAACAAACCTAATTCAACAATAGAGAGAGAGAAATTATAAATTACAGAGTTGTAAAGCATCTTCTAATTAGTAGGAATCAACATATGGTATGCATGAAATGAATGCATGGAAGCCTATAAATATCATTCTAAATCTGATGCTCAATGCTTAGCCATCACAAAATACTGTGCAACACTACGAAAGATTCACAAATATGCATGTGATTATGGTAGCAGTATGTGATATGGCACTTGTAGGTGTACTGGTTGAAGCCCTAGATGGCAGCTACTCCCATCATCAGTACTGTGAGTTGGTGATGTTGTATGGTAAATATCAATGAAATTCCTAGGAAGCTGCATGACGGAGTGCCATGTTTTCTGACTGGTCCACATCCAACTCCAGCAACCATTTGCTGTGTTGTTCGATGGCTTGGAGAAACCAGCTCTTGAATAGGGAGCCCATTATTGGAGGTTAATTTCACCATGATCTTTAAAACACCTTGAACTTTGAACCTTTGAGAAACCAGCAGCATAATAGTTCATCCATGATTGAGCAGACTGACAAGATTAGGCATTCAAGTGCACCCAGCAGATGTGCTGGGATGTGTTCTCACCCACCTGGGCATCAATACTGCAGCAGTTAGTGAGGTCTGCTGCTCAATAGCAGCTTGTGTGTGACAAGTCCTGCATGAGCATGGTGCACACCTGTACCATCCCATACTGACACACAATTTGATGCCAGAAGACCAGCTTTAGATTTCTGCAGGTACTAAATACTTTAGAGGATCATCTTTTTTTGTCTGTGTCCTTTGGACAGATGAACTGCATTACATACAGCCCAGAATTGTTAACAAGAGAAAGCCCATTAAGGCTCTTAGCAACCCATCTCTTGGATGAGCAGTGAAGTTTCAACTATGCTGGTCAACTGTTTGATGTGGTATTTGGAACAACACATTTGTTGGACCAGTATTCTATGAGAGAAATTAACAAGTTGGAGGTACCTCCAAACTGTTACAGAACACAATACCTGAGTGGTTGGATAACCTTCCCCTCAGTGATGTGCAATGTGTGTGGTATCAACATGATGGAACACCACCATACTATTCAGCAAATATATGTTCTTTCCTGTCTGACATGTTCAGACACCAGATCATCAGGTATGGTGGCCTCTGCAGTCACCTGACTTGACTCCTATGGAACACTTCCTATGAGGGTTACCTGAAATGATAAGTGTATACCACAGAACTTGCAAGTCTGCAAGATAAATGACAGATCATCGATACCTGTGACAGAGTAACACCTGCAATGCTGTTGCTGTATAACAAGCTATTCTTTCTTGCATTCTGATGTGCATTGTAGTCGATGGTGGGCACGTCAAACAGGCTCTACGTTAGGCTTGCATACTTGTGAATTTTGTTTATACCATTCATGGATTGGAACGTAATAATCCTCTAATCATTATGTAATAAGTGGCTTTGTTACTATTCTCTCTTTTACTTTCTGTTGTGTGTATCTTGCTTTCCACAGCAGGTTGTCACAACATTTTGTGGTCACTAAGCGTCAAGCGTGCGATTTGGAATGGTCGATGTTTATGGCTTTCCATCTACTCGTTTTGTGTATATCATATCCTACTAATTAGAAGGTACTCTACAACTTCATAATTTACATTTTTTTCCCTACCTCTCTGTTGTTGAGTTAGTTTGTTAACTTTCTAACCTAAATTTGCTGCTAGGAGTGCTACAGTTGCTGTCATGTAATTGGGCATAGTCCTTTAGGTAGACCTTACATTTGCTCTAGGATCCTTTGTTACAAAGTTATTTGGGTGTTTTAGGCCTTTCCTTTTAACACTGTATATACAGTATATGTCATATGTCTGTCAATGACACCAAAGTTAACAACATTGTACGCACACATATAATTTCATCTCCAGAACGCAAACATCTATGATTGTTACGCAAACTACTGCACTTAAAAAATAACGTGACTTTATGCAAATTAGCCACTGCCCTAAGCCACTCAAATAACCAATGCCTTGTTATTCAAAAGATATACATATGCAGATGATTTATCTATATGCTGAACATGATCATAATTACACAATTAAAAGGACCTTCTTGCTCAGAAATTATTTAAAAATAACTTAAAATTTTATTGCTCAGTTACAGAGATATCCTTCAAACTATTTGCAAGTTAAAACTTTTAACATGCAAATAGTTTGAAGGATAAACTTTAAATTTTATTGCTCAATGACGGAGAATTTTAAGTTATTTTAAATGGTCATAATCTTGTCACTATGTGAAATACTTCAAAAATTCAGTTTTGAGAGTGAAAATAGATTGCAATATCAAGAATGAAAAAAAACTTCAACCTCATTAAAAAGACAGGAAGTGTAAATGATCATCAATGAAGTGACCATCCAATGTCTACAACAAATGTTGCTAACACATCATGTTGTGCTGCCACAGCACTGAATCCCAATAGGTCAACATGGAAGCTAGCACAGGGTTGTGAAATCAGCTAGAAATCTGTGCATCACATTCTAAAAGCACACAAATTCCATCCTTACAAGATTCATTTTGTGCATCAACTCCACCTCAATGATTAGGACCACAGGATGGAGTTCTGTGAATAGGTGCTGCACCATGGAGGCAACATAGATGAAAGGATCATCTTGTCAGATGAGATGATTTTCCATCTGTCTTAACTTTAACCATCAAACCTTTAGATATTGGTCTGATGAACATCCCCAGAGGACACAGGAACAATCTCTTCAAGATCTGCAAGTAATGGTGTAATATGTTATTCACAAGGATCAAATCATTGGGCTGTACTTTGATGAAAATGTGAATTCATAGACCTGCCTGGATGTTTTGGGAAATGCTCTTTCTCTTTATCGCAATGATTTTCCCCCATCCTCTCTAGCACTTATTTTCAATGGATGGGGGTAGCACATTTCTCTACAAGGACTTGTCAGTGGTTACATCATCATCTTCCTGTGTTTTGCAAGCAACATCATTTGTTGCAGGCATTGGATGGTCAGTTCATTGATGATCATTTACACTTCCTGTCTTTTCAATGAGGTTGACGCTTTTTTTTTCCATTCTTGATAATGCAATCTATTTTCATTCTCAAAAATAAATTTTTGAAGTATTTCATATAGTGGCAAGATTATGACCATGTTCAGCATATAGATAAATCATCTGTACATGTATCTATTGAATGACCACCTCAATCATCCAATATTATGCCATTGGATTTCTTTCTATGGGGACATATAATATAAACTTCAGTATTTATCAGAATCCCCTTCACTCAATGCAGGATTTAAAGGATGCCATTATTGTGGAAAGGACTAATATTGCTAAAGAAACTTTAATTGCAGTCAATGGAGCCAGGCACAGGCACATACAAGTGTGTTACGAAACAGTGGTGAACGCTTTTCAATATTATGCCTCATAAATCTTGAACAATACATTTGGAGTCTAGTTTGTTACATTATTTTGCAAATGCTTCCCAATATTTATTGTGATTGAGTTAAATGTTACCATTGCCAGACTTTTGACACATACTGTATATTTACTGTGCTTGGAGCCAAAAGAAATTATAAGGAGGTTCGATAGAAATCCATGCATAGTACACCATTCACAAATATTGCCTCACCCAATTTCTTAATCTGTTAACATTGTTGAGAAGTCTTATGTGGCAAGCAGCAGCACAATTCATTGTGTGACCTGTGGGCGTTTGGAAATTATGACATATTTAATTCTTTATCCATTCAAATAGGATCAGTTAGTAGTAATTCGGTTTCTGGTTCGTAGGTTTATCATCTAGCAAGAGATTCATATAAGAATGCAGGCAATGTGTGAACCTGCTTTAGTGTTCAAAATAACAATAAAAGACTGCTACAGCCATTGAGGATAAATATGCAAGAAGGCTCACACACAAAATGAACTTTCATTACAGTTCATAAGTATTAAATAAGCTTGACTTTGAGAAATTCTGTGCTTTGAAAAATCGTTTGTTTTTTTGTTTTGTTTTGTTTAAAAAATAATAGCCTGAAGAAAAATAAGCACTGGCACACTTCTTCAGTGATGAACTTAAGTGTAGTCATACTGAATCTCCTTATACAAAAACACAACAGATTCCCCAAGACAGTGACCATTTTAGGGAAAAAAATATTGAAATGACTCTAAAGTATTGCTTCATCATCCACTATAACTAATAACTAGAAAAACTTTTAAATTTCACAGTATTGAATTTAATGAGTACACTAAGATAATTTAAAGTTCAGAATGTTCAAAATAAAAAACAAGATATTTTATAGCTGCATGCATTTTATTTTTGTTAAAAATTTTTGTTAGTTAAAAATCTTCAAGAATTTGAACTGGTAGTGTGTTAATATTAATAAGTAGGTAGAGTGACAATGGGTAAATGAATTGACAGATTCGAGTCATTTCTGTGGTTATTTTTAAACTTATAATACAGCATATTCCTTGATATATATATTTTTATAATATAACTGAGTTATTTTTTTTTATTGCAATAATGCTTTCAATGGAATTTAGAATTACAACAAATACAGAATTTCAAATTAGTGAGAAATGTTTCTGTGATGTTCATTTTCAAGTAAAATGGAAATTTAACACCAAAAATCATGAATATTATTTTTAAAGTAAAGTTCTTTTAATTAAAAGTTTGAAAATTGCATAGAAAAAATGCCACAGAGGTCTAACAGAAGTCTGTCAGTTTGTACACCATAGTAGAAGGTCTGTGAGAATGGCGAGACCTCAGCAGAAAACGAGCTTAATAATTTGTGGACGAGCTTGTAACGAGCTTAATATTTTGTTGTAACGAGTTTATAGAATATTTAATTGTAATGAGCTTAATAATTTGTTAATATTTATGTGCTTAATAGCTAAGTCAGTTGAAATATAAAGTAGGTATATAAAAGGTTTGCCTATCATCAGCAAAACATTAATTACCAAACTGCTTTGAATAGGAAAATAAAGCTGCATCAAATGTATATTCATTTTAATATTATAAAATAAAAAAAAAATAAATACCCCCTCAAGCAGGGCACATAACTATGTCATATAAACTGAAGGAGCCTGTCAGTTTATATGCCATAGTAGAAGATCTGAGACGATGGCAGGACCTCAGCAGAAAAACGATGCAAACAGCCATGCCTTACCCGGGGCTCGAACCCAGGTCCCTTAGATCAGTAGCCAAGCGCTACATAAGTTATATTGTCTCTTTTAAGTGTAATTATTGGTTTTCACTTCATTATTTCATTTCAGTAGCTCATATGTAGTAGTATATGTAATAGTATAAATAGTCCATTGTGTAAGGACATTTTGTTAATTTTCTCTATTCAGTAAAAAAAAATTCTGTAAATCAAATCATTGTATTAAAAGTTTAATTTATATTTGCCTAATTGAACACTGATGGGTTTTTTTTTCTTTTAGTCGTGTGAAAATTGTATTGTATGTTGGAAGCCTGGACAGCTGGAACAGCAAGATATATCCCATACAGATAATTCTGTCACAATTTTGCATCGCTATGAGTTCAAGGAGTGTGAAATATGGTTCATGAGATTTTCTTTAGATGCTGAACAAAAGGTTTGTGTTTTCAGTTTGCAGTTATATGTTTCCTTTATTAAATGAATACTATTAACAATGTACATCAAACAGGAAAAAGTATTACTGTTGATTCTTATATAATGGAATATTGAAGTAATGCTTTGTGCAGTGGACATCAGTGTAATGAATGTTTCAAATATGCCTGCAAAATTTCTTGATTTGCAATATAATATTTCACAATAATGAATATTTCAGTTATTTGAGCATACAGCTTTGTACAAAGTTCAGTATGAATATTGTTGCTAGAATAATGGTATTTACCTGTTTTTCAAAAGCAAAACAACTTAGTATCATTCATTTACTAAGTTGTGATCTAAAATTTTTATTTTTCAAAATTATAGCTTACAACATAAATCAGAAATTTCTATTCTCAGATACAGATTATCAGCAAAAATCGGAAGTAGCATGTTTGGCTACTGATCAAAGGGACTTGGGTTCAAGCCTCGGACAAGGCATGGCTGTTTGTGTTGTTTTTCTGCTGAGGTTCCGCCATCCTCACAGACCTTCTACTATGACATATAAACTGACAGGCTCCTGTCAGACCTCTGTGACAAGCAGCTGCTTGAGGGGGTATTTATTTTTATTTTCCATGGTGTATTAGCTTAAAACTTTTTTGAGAAATGTTTCAGTTCAATGTTCAAACTAATCATTAACATTTCTGCTGACCACTACTACAATTTGATGATGATGTCATTGTCATCAAGTCTTTTCAAATCTTGGGAAATTAATTGCTACCTCCAAGGCACAGAAAAGAATACAATGTAACAAAATTCCAGAAAACAGAAATTTTTAATTTTCCAGAAGTTTGTTATATTGTCTTAAAAATTGCTTCTCTTGAAATGTGGTTATACCCTTATTTATGGACACATGACATATGTAATTTTGCTCCATTGTACTTGGCAAATTTATATCAAACCTGAATGTAAGGACCACAACTCATTCTATTAGGTATAAAAAATAATATCCTCTCAAGCAGTTGCTTGCCACAGAGGTCTAACAGAAGTCTGTCAGTTTGTACACCATAGTAGAAGGTCTGTGAGAATGGCGAGACCTCAGCAGAAAAACAGCACAACATCCTTGCCATACCCTGGGCTCGAACCCAGGTCCCATTGATCAGTAACCAAGCATGGAAACCACTCAGCCATGGGACAGCAAATAGATTTTAGCTGGTATGTGAAAATAAGTAAAGTCAGTAAAATATTTCCATGCATGCCATGGTGACATAGTGTTTTAAAATCAAAAATAAATTACAACCATAGTTCTATTTATGTAAATTTAATTACTTATACATGATTTTAGCTGTATTGCAATTAAGATTATTCTTGAGGTGGCCTATCTTTGCTCAATATTCAATATGGGCTCATTGCTTCAAGTGCAATTTCCCTATTACTCATATACAGTACTGTGCGAATTAGTTGGGACAAGCGAAGGAACGCTAAGTCCCTTCCACTGCAGAGTCTAAACTGCTGCTAGTCTAAACTTGTTCGTAACCTGCTGCTGCAAGTCTAGAATTGTCTTGTGTTACTCTGCTAGTATTTACACTTCCACTTTAGTCGAATTGATATTTCATAGGCTGAGGACGTGATTATGTAAGTAGTTCACAATTTTCATTGAAAGCTTTTTTTATTAAATACATCATGGATATCATGCCTCGTAAATGAGCTAAAATAATTGCTTTAGGCGAAAACACTTCACTTACTGCTAGGCAGATAGCAAAAGCAGTTGGCGGTGGGAAATCCAGCGTTTCACGGATCATGAAGCTGCATAAGGAGACAGGGTCCGTGGACACGTCCCGTAAAGGACATTGGGAAGAAAAAGAAAAACCACCCCTAGAGATGATAGTCTAATTCGAAGAATTAGTATCATAGACCCGAAGAAGACCAGTGGAGACATCAAAAGGGAGATTGCGTCTCATGGGGTTAATATAGATGCTTCCACTGTACGTCGTCGCCTTCTGGAGTATGGCCGCCAGGCTCGACGCCCCTCCAAAAAGCAGCTTTTGACACCTGCTATGAAGCAAAAAATGCTATCCTGGGCAAAGAAACATTAAGACTGGGCTGTAGAGAATTGGGAAAAGGTGATATTTTCCGACAAAACCTACTTTGAGGTGCATGGCTACAGGTCAGATTTTGTCCATCGCTCGCCTGGAGAACCTCTTCGATCTGGCCACATCCAGCAATCCCCCAAACACCCACCCAAGGTCATGTTTTGGGGATGTTTCACAGCTTCCGGGTCACAGATGCTTCACCCCATTGAAGGAATGATGGACAGCAAAAAGTACATAGGTGTTCTGGAGGCGAAAATGGTCCCAACACTTCAGAAGCTGTTTCCTAACGGCGATGGGGTATTTCAACAGGATCTGGCTCCATGCCCCAATTCTAAGCTTGCTAAGAGCTTCTTTACCCAGCAACATTTGAAGGTATTGGAGTGGCCAGGAATTTCACCCAATCTAAACCCCATTGAAAATTTGTGGACCATTATTAAAGTGCGCATATCTAAGATGGATTGCATGACGAAAACCAAAATAATAGAAAGTGTCATGAAGTGTGGTACCATGATCCTGAAGTGAAGGAGATGTGTGGAAAGCTAGTGGCATCAATGGTTGAGAGGGTGAAAGAAGTAATTAAAGCTAAGGGGGGTCACATTCACTATTAACTATGTACACCATTAAACAAATAAATATTTTAGTTCTGTCTTTGTTACTGCATTTTCCTATTGTCCCAACTAATTTGCACAGTACTGTATTGTTCTTGTACACTTAATGTCACCTGCATTGTCACACTTAATGCCACAGTATCAGTGATGTATATAACATTGCCAACCTGACATCGAAAAAGCTGGAGGAGTGTAAAGCAGGACTTACAACCCCAACTAGCAGCTGTCGTCTGTGCCAGCCAATACAAGCACCAGAACTGGTAATGCTCTATTTTTATACTTTGCTACATTTATAAGGTTAAGGTGAAATTGAGTATATAGGAGTAATGTATGAGTAATAAGGAAATTGCACTTGAGGCAATGAGTCTGTATTGAATATCGAGGTCAGATAGGCTACCTCAAGAACAATCTTAATTGTAATACAGCTAAAATCATGTATAAATAATAAATTTATAATACTGCAGATTTATGAACAAACCAAACATTACAATTATATTAATATGGCTTATATACAAAAAGAATTTAATACTTTCAAAAATTTATTACTCAGTAACTAGGTTATATATGAACATGTAGTCAAAACCAATTTGTGAAGGAACTACACAGTTATTTCTATAATCCTACAAATGCTCAATTTGCACTTTTCATGTCCCACAGCACACATCAATCTTTTAGTCTAATTCATCCCAGACCCTCTGTAGCATATCACTATCAATGGTTGAAATGGCAGCCACGATGTGTTTCTTCATTTCCTTAAGGCTGTGAGGAAGAGGTGGTACAAACATGACGTTCATAATGTATCCCCACAAGAAAAAGTGAGATGTTGTGAATCACCTAGTTATTGAGTAATAAATTTTTGAGTGTTCAGTTCTTTTTGAATCACCCTGTTTATATATATATATGAATTACAATAATCGTAGTTGTAATTAATATTGCGAATTATTTTATTTTAATGTTTTCTGTTTAATTATTGAACAATGTTTAAAGCATTGTAGTTAACGATTCATTAATATTAGTTTTGTATTTGTAACTTGCAGTGTAATGCAAGTAGCTGAATCTTTATTCTTTAGCCAACTTATAGTGTCTAAGCTTAAGTGTCTAAACTTAACCAAATTCATTGTAGAAAAAAGGTTTTCACAGTGATATGTCAATAAAAGAAAGCTTTAACAGAGAAATTGCAATTCTTTTTAAGCAGATAAATGTATCAGGCATATTTTTCCATATCTTTACCATTTTGCTTTCCACATTAGATGTTATTTCTTTCCACATATTATTCTGATCGTATAGTTAAAAATTCATGTTTGTTTTTCACTGTCATTATTTCTCTGCATGCTGACAAAATTTCTTGGCATGTCTTGGCATGTCATTTATTTACCATCCATGCACTACATCATACATTCATGCAAACTGACAAATTAACCTTTAGAAGGCAAAGCACTCTAGTGGTACAATAGTTGTACCAGTAGGAAAACATGTCAAAATGGGGAAACCAAAGTGAGATAATGTAAAATATCACTGTATACAGTTTTTATAAGACTATTGTACTGTATTTGGATAGTATTCTACAGGAAAGTTGCCGAATGTACTTGTGTGTTAAGAGTAAACAGAAGGAAATTTGTTTTAAGAAAAATAAATACCACAAGTCACTGCTTGCCACAGAGATCTGACAGGAGCTTGTCAGTGTAGTATGCGATAGAGAAGATCTGTGAGGAAAGGAGACCTCGATAGAAAGACAAGCACAAACATCCATACCTTAACTGGGGCTCAAACCCAAGTCCCTTTGATCAATAGCCAAGCATGCGAAAAACAGAAGGAAATGACTTATAACTGTCTGTAAACACTGTGTTCTTGAATATTGTTCCTTGTGCTGGGGAATGCTTAGTTTTAATTACTTTCAGTTGAAATACTAGTTTTCTTGAACACATCCTCTTTGTTTGAAGCAACAAGTCAGTGTTCCATTTGATAAACTGGGGCATACTGACTTTTTATTTTTAAAAAAAGGGTTGGTTTTTTTTCATTTATATGTAGGTTTTTATATCTTTGTCTTCTAAGGGAATCATTGTTTAAACTTTTTTTTTCCAATAGATATTTATCTGACTATAAAGCACATGTCTATAATTTTATTAATATAAAATTGAAAACTGCAAAATATATTTATAGTATCACCAAATGAATATATACTTTACAGGTTCTTGCCCTTGGCAACCAAGTAGGTCGTACATATGTATGGGATCTAGATGTTGATGACCCAGCAACAGCAAGGTTTGTATGTAAATTGAAATAAAATACACATATTTAGCATTAAATAAACTAATGATATTTGAAGAGTGATCAAAATGTGCTAGAGTAAAATCTTTATATTGTAGGCATATTGACATATATGGTAACTCTCCTGATTTGCCACAGAGACTCCTGTTTTTTTTTTAACTTATTCTCCCAGTTTGTTAGGATTGTTTTTCTTCAAGTTTGCTGTTTCAGTCACCATTTTTTGCGATTTTTTTATTAGACTAATTCTGTTCTTCATGACATCTTGATACAGAATAATCTTTCTATCTCCTGAAAAAATGAAAATTTCAAACCATGGTTCCCATTTAGTTATATTTTTAAATTCATCCTACATTCACTTAAAAGGCTTTATTACTTAACTGGTGCTTGAGTAAGTTAGAAACTTGTGTCAATTAATTATATCCTCTGAATTAACACTCAGATTTTTCCCTCCTTTTTGTATCACTTAGATATTTGATCACACCCTCTAGTGGTACAATAGTTGTACCAGTAGCCCTCATGTTGATGCCATCCAGTCAGCAATTACATTTGTCACATGCGCATTGGAGTAAAGGAGCACAGAAGAATTGTGTCTATTTGTCAAGTGATGCCTCTCATGTGATAAACACTGCTAAGTGTTGGTGCACACGATAGTGAAACATTGAGGTTTCTTTTGATATCAGTTCTTTGTCTGAAAGACTATGTTTCACCTCTTGTGACACAAAATAAACAAATAAATAATAAATTGTTTCTGAATGGGCAAAGTAACTATTATTGTTGAAGTCTTTATTTTTCTAATTATTCCATTCAGAGTTCACATGTTCATGTATGGAATCTGTTAAAGCTGAAACGTAAAATAAATAGCAGTCAATTTGAAAATAAAAATTAAATACTAAAATTTCATGATAAAAAGTTCAGTTAAGTCAAAATTATGTGAAATTTAGTAATTAGGCTTATCAATCAATTTATACCGAAATTGAAAATGTAAAAAGCTATATTGGAACAACAGTAAAGACTACACAAATGTGATTGTAGTGATGGCAAAATGCATTTGCTTAAATACTTACGGTTCATTAAAACTTGGATTAAATTTTTTTTGGGGAAAAGAATATCTTCTAGAAATTGGTAATTAATTAAATAGATTGCATTGTTATTTTGGTAGTATAATGATAATGCATTGATATTAATCAAGGTCCAGGTTTAAATTTTAATGAAGGCATGAATATTCAGGTCTGCATAAAAAACTGCATAGAAGTGGATAAAAATATCACCACCTTTACTGTTCTTCTCTGGTGACCAATTTTTATTCGCCTAGCAAGTGAACCCCTCAATAAACTCAGAAGTGAGCCAACATCAGTATATGGGCATAAGAAAAAAATAACAAATTGGTATATCTTGTAATTTTTGGTAGTGGTTATCATGTACTATGTTTCCAAATACAGCTCTAATGCTGCATGGCCAAAAAATTAAAGACTTAACTCAAAATTCTAATTCGATGAATATTTGTTGCAGGGATTTGGAATTCATTAAAGTTTGTGATAATGCATTTTTGTGGTTGGGTTTCATTTCAAATATTTCAGAAATAACTTGTTTGTTTGTTTGTAATGCTTCTATAATATTCTATGGTTCCTCTACCATAGTATTAGATGTGTGCCACAATTACTCCAGCCTGATGTCGACTATATATGCTTTAGAGATTGTAGTCGGACAATCCTGTGAATTCCATAGTTTTGGCCGTGTTTGCACCAGCCAATGAGCAACAACACCTTTTTGAAAGTTGTTTTTACCACGTCGTCCCCATCGTTTAGTGATGTAATGTGTTTTTATTTAAGATAGGGGATTATGTAACCATGATATGTGAACTACTTTGTTATAATTTGCATCGCAGTTGGGATAAATATTGCATGATTTCGTGTATTTTCGGCAGACAGTGTAGATTATTATGGTAATATTTCCTTACTGATTTTATTATATAATATAGAAGTAAACGCATTTAAATGCTTCCAATATTTTGCAGTTTAAATAACATAAATATATTTATAAATAGTTCAGTGTGATGTTTATATCTTTTTTGTTATATATAGTTTTAATTTCAGTTTTCTTTATACAGGTGTACCGTGCTGATACATCCTAAATGTGTTAGTGCCATTCGTCAGACTAGTTTAAACAGAGATGGCAGCATATTGCTCTGTGTTTGTGATGATGGATCTGTTTGGAGATGGGACAGAATTAATCGCACGTGAAGTTAATTCCGTTTTTCACTTTTCTACATCAGTCATCATTGCATATTTCAGTTTTTATTAAAAATAAATTAAAAAAAAGTTTGTTTTGTTGAGAACTAAAAGTGTTTTTTTTCCCCATATTTTTGCACCCAGTAGCTGTTTGTGACCATTCTGTTCAAGCTTTTTCCTCTCTCTTGGCTGTAATTATATCACCTTGTTCCCTTCCACCCAACTGGGTCTACCATCAACTTTGCTGATCGTGCACCCAGAATTCTAACAGCAATATTGTTCGAAATAAGACCTCTTGTTGAATGGCCTTAATGTTGTCGAGAGCCAGATTTCATCCAAGTGCGTAATCTTACTACAGAATTGTATGCTATGGCATGACACCTAAGTAGTAGTATGTGTAATGGGTTGGGTTGTTTTACCTCTGAGCGGCACTTTTTTGCACACCATGGGCTAAATGGCCAGGTCACATGGACCCCGAAGGCTCAGATAAGGTTGGGGGAGGGGACCCACTGGAACAGCTGTTGGGAGACAGGTGGTAGCCTCCCGTCAAGGCCATCCAGCGTGTTCTTTAACGTGCACAGGGTATGGCTCTCCCGCATACGGGACCACGGCTTAACGTCCCATCCGGCGGCCTTTCCAAGCCCATCAGTGTCCCCTGCTGGCCGTGGGCAGGGCGGGGAATTTTGCGGAGATAAATCTCAACGCTGACCCAGCTGGGACTCGAAGCTGGGAACTACAGATTACGAGTCTGAGTATGTGTAATCTACAGGCTTGGATCTAGAAAAAATCGAGGGGTGGGCCAAGAAACAATCAAGCGGAAAAAATGTTAAAAGTACCAAGAGATTGAATTTCCAATGCACTATAGCTCCATTTTATGCGTCTTTAAAAATTTTCTTGAAAAATGCATGAAATATAAATAGTTTAATACTTTTTGCTTCTACCCTTACTAGCATTCTGAGAGGAAGATGCTTACACACCCTGTCTCCCAAAAGACCTGGCCCTGATCTGCACGATTTCACTTTGGTGAGTCATCTTCATCTTGTCAGTAACTCCTTTATTTGGTGGAGCGGAAGTGACTCGTAATTTACAGTTCCCAGATTCGAAACCCAACAATGCTTGAGATTTATCTCTACGAACCCACTCTTCCCTCAGTCAGAAAGGAGACACCAATAGGCTTGGAAATCGCATTAGATGGGACATTAAACCATGGCCCTATGTATAAGAGCCATACTCTGTGCATGTTGAAGAACGCACTACCTAAAATATCTAGGGGTGGCTCAGTTGGTAGCGTGCCAGGCTCATAATCTGCAGTTCCCAGGTTCGAGTCCCAGCTGGATCAGCTTTGAGATTTATCCGGAAAACTCCCTGCCCTGCCCACAGTCAGTAGAGGACACCGATGGGGTTGGAAAGGTAGCTGTCCATCCGATGAGACGTTAAACCGTGGCCCCGTGTGTGGGAGAGCCATACCCTGTGCACGTTAAAGAACACCCTGGATGGCCTTGACAGGAGACTACCATCTGTCTCCCAACAGTTGTTTCAGTGGGTCTCCACCCCCAACCTTCTCTGAGCCTTCAGGGTCCATGTGACCTGCCCATTTAGCCCATGGTGTGCAAAAAAGTGCTGCTCAGATGTAAAACAACCCAACCCAATCTTTGAAGCGAATACGAACTCGGTGACCAATGTGCTTTAGGTTCATTTTCTACCTTTTATGGCCCTATAGGAAGATTTATATTTTTTTAGATTTAAAAAAGGCTTTTGATTGTGAGATCATATTACATAACTGATCACTTAACATAGCAATAGCGCTCTAACATAAAACTGAATCGGAAGAATTGATGAAACCTGCAATGATTGGTTTAGATCAGGGGTTCTAAACGTGGGGTACGCGGTAAAATTTTTTGGGGTCAAAAGTCGCTATATCTAGTAATAAAGTCAGTGTTTTATTCCCATTATTATACTATATAATTTATCTATACAAGGGGTAGGCCAGTTACATACACATTTCCAGGGGTACATGGGTTGGGTTGTTTTACCTCTGAGCGGCACTTTTTTGCACACCATGGGCTAAATGGCCAGGTCACATGGACCCCGAAGGCTCAGAGAAGGTTGGGGGAGGGGACCCACTGGAACAGCTGTTGGGAGACAGATGGTAGCCTCCCGTCAAGGCCATCCAGCGTGTTCTTTAACGTGCACAGGGTATGGTTCTCCCGCCCACGGCTGAACGTCCAATCCGAGGGACGGTGGCCTTTCCAAGCTCATCGGTGTCCCCTACTGACCGTGGACAGGGCGGGGAATTTTGTGGAGATAAATCTCAACGCTGACCCAGCTGGGACTCGAACCTGGGAACTACAGATTACGAGCCTGGCGCGCTACCGACTGAGCCCCCCCCCCCCCCCCCCCCCAGGGGTACATGAAGCATAAAAGGTTGAGAACCACTGGTTTAGATTACTATTGGAGTGCTAGAAGGGCATTTATTACTGAGTCCAGTTACGAAAACAGCAATCATGCATATATCATACCATAATACAACTGAGGATGCCGGTGGAAATGCGTCATTTCCAATAATAATAGGCGCATTATAGCCATAGATGCTACTGCGCCATAAAACCCCAAACAACCAACAAGTAAATATAAACGAAGAAATTTCTTGACTTATTTGTTCAACTGTCAAGGGAGGTATCACTCTTAGTTTAACGTCGATATTAATTTTGGAGGAAATATTGTTTAGAGCTGGGTAGGATACGAACCCACGCAAGGGCGTAGCTATGGGGGGCTCCCCCGCAAAGTAACTCGGAATTGGCAAAATTTGAAGCAACTTCATTAAATCTAGGTGAATTGTGTCTTGGGGAGTTGACAAAATTCGGAGTAACTTGGAAAAAATTCAGGTGAGGTGTAAAAATTGGGATTTTTTTTCTGTAAAATTATGGCTAGTTGGCAAAGCTTAGGGAGTTTTGCAAAATCTAGGGCCAGTTGGCAAAATCGTGGGGAGTTGACAAAATTCAGGTGAGATGTAAAAATTGGGATTTTTTTCTGTAAAATTATGGCGAGTTGACAAAATTCAGGTGAGATGTAAAAATTGTAATCTTTTCTACAAAATTATGGCGTGTTGGCAAAATTCGGAGTGACTTTCCAAAAATCAGGTGATGTAAAAATTGGGGTTTTTTTTTTCCTGTAAAAGTGTGGCGAGATAGAGGAAACTTGACAAAATTTATGGTAGTTGGCAAAACTCGAATCCACTTGGTAAAATATGGCGATTTGTGAAAATTGGAATTGTTTTTGTGGAATTAGGGAGAGTACAAAATCGAGAAAAGAGCAAAATTTTTGGGAGTTTGAAAAATTTGAAGTTACTTGGTAAATTCAGGAGAGGTAAAAATTGGGATTGTTTAGCGAAATTAAAGAGGTGGTATAATGGAGACAACTTGGCAAAATCTAGGGAAAATGGTGGCAAAATGCAGAAGAGTTGTGAAAATTGCCTTAACCAACCCCCCCCCCACACACACACAACACACACGGAGCGAAAATCTATGGTAAAAACGTAACAGAGACATTGTTGCTCAGTTGAGAAAATTTGATTTTCAAGTTGGAAATTTTTTGGTTTCACCCCCCCCCCCCCCCAACCATAGTCCTTTGTTACCCCCTGAACCCACAACTCGTACTTGCTGTTTTCGTGATATACTTATCTGCTTCTTGAGGCTGTTTATTAGCAGCTTGGACAATACCTTCATTAGACAGAAAATTGTGTACTGTAGGTAGAAAGTTAATAGCATCGATTAGAGATCTTAATTGGCTGCCTGTAGCTCAGGAGTCTGAGCACCTGACAAGTCATCAGGAGATCGTGGGTTCATATCTCATCTGGTTCAAGACAATTTTTTCTTTCAAAATTGATATCGATATTAAACTAAGAATGATACCATGTTGAAAATTAAATATAAATGATTTACTCCTGAAAACAAAAATGCAAACAAAAAAAATCAATATTGCATTTCATTAAAGAAAAAAAATTCATTTTTGGTATAAATTATGGTCATAAATTATTTTTCGATCAATTTTTCCAGACAAACTGCCTCTTCCCCTGCTAATAGTCATGGCTTCTGGGACTTTTGAGAATGTGTAGAGAACGTGGAAGAATAAGCGTTTACTCCAGTAATAAAATATCACAAAAAAATGTCCTGCAGACAAGAAACACGAAAAAATTGGTTGGCCTGAGTGGGATTCAAACTCACGTCTACTAGAAGCATGCCAGGCGTCATGTCCACTACAGACTAAAACACTACTCGGTCTAAAAATTTACCCTCACAAAAAATATTGGCGCTCTCGTAACACTAAAAATATGGCCCGTAAAATGATAATTTTAAATAAACAAGTTTAACCAAACAGTATAAAAAAGAAAATATGAACAAGTGAAAGGTTGATTATTCTTAATATTTTCGATTTTATGCTAATGGACCCTAGCAGTTGTGATATCATAGGAGCCAATGCAACACCATTGGAGTGCTTGAAATTTCACATTAATATTCATGTTGCGTGATTGTTTAAAGCGCTATTCTAGAACTGTTCCATTTATTATAGACCTATCAGCCAATACGTTAAAACCATCTCTGCATTATGCAAAGAAGTGATACATATAATACCTGGGTCACAGTATCTTAGACAGGATTTCGTTTCGTCTCAACGTGGGGAAAAGCAAAGGATTTATCTGATTTCGACAAAGGCCAGATCGTTATGGCAAGACGCCTTAGTAAGAGCATCTCGAAACAGCGACGCTGGTAGGCTGCTCACGCTATGCAGTAGTTAGTACCTATCAAAGATGATCCGAAACAGGTGACACTTCGAGTCATCGACAAGGCGTGGGCTGGGTTTGGGTTGTTTTACCTCTGAGCGGCATTTTTCTGCACACCATGGGCTAAATGGCCAGGTCTCAAGGACCCCTAAGGCTCAGAGAAGGTTGGGGGAGGGGACCCACTGGAACAGCTGTTGGGAGATAGATTTTAGCCTCCCGTCAAGGCCATCCAGCTTGTTCTTTAACGTACACAGGGTAGGGCTCTCCCACACACGGGGCCACGGAATAAAGTCCCATCCGACGGACGACGGCCTTTCCAAGCCCATCGGTGTCCCCCTACTGATTGTGGGCTGGCCATGCCTCGTTGATGCCAGAGGTTAGGGCAAGATGTCCGTGACAACAGGAGGACCCGTAATTTCAATTGTGGTAAAGGGCCCAATGTGTCCGAACACACGGTTCATTATAAGCTCTTGAATATGGGTCACAAACCCATTCGTGTGCCTATGCTCACAGTCGTTCACCGTTGTCAACGCTTGCAGTGGGCATGTAATCGACATTGGACCATAGAAGACTGGAAGAGGGTCACGTGGTCAGACGAATCCCGTTTTCTGTCACACCAAGTGGACGGATAAGTTTGTGTGCGACATTTACCCATGGAAGCTTTTTCACCTGGATGCACCCACCCTGCCCACGGTCAGTAGGGGACACCGATGGGCTTGGAAAGGCCGCTGTCCGTCGGATGGGGCGTTAAACCGTGGCCCCGTGTGTGGGAGAGCCATACCCTGTGCACGTTAAAGAACACGCTGGATGGCCTTGACGGAAGGCTACCATCTGTCTCCCAACAGCTGTTCCAGTGGGTCCCCTCCCCCAACCTTCTCTGAGCCTTCGGGGTCCATGTGACCTGGCCATTTAGCCCATGGTGTGCAAAAAAAGTGCCACTCAGAGGTAAAACAACCCAACCTGGATGCACTATGGGACTGATCCAGGCGGCTGAAGGGAGTGTGATGGTCTGGGTAATATTTTCTTGGAGGAACATTGGACCAATTATCCCTGTAGAGCAAACTGACAGCTGTCGCTTACCTGAACATCGTGGCTGACCAAGTACACCCCTTTATGGCGACTGTATTCCCTGGCGGAGATGGCATCTTTCAACAAGATAGTACTCCAAGGTTCAGGAATGGTTCCTAGAACATGAGCAATTCCATTTATTGCCATGGCCCCCATATTCGCCGGACACGAATCCTATCGAGCATTTGTGGTTTGAGTTGGAGAAACGGGTACGAGCAGCATCACTCCAACCACTAAATTTACAAGAACTGTGGGATCTCTTGCAGTCATGGCAACAAATATCAAGCGACACTTGCCAACATCTCGTTGAATCTATGCCTCATCTAGTGAGAGCTCTTTTGGTGGCAAGGTGGTTGGGTTGTTTTACCTCTGAGTGGCACTTTTTTGCACACCATGAATCCCTAGGGCTCAGAGAAGGTTGGGGGAGGGGACCCACTGGAACAGCTGTTAGGAGACAGATGGTAGCCTCCCGTCAAGGCCATCCAGCATGTTCTTTAACATGCACAGGGTATGGCTCTCCCGCACACGGGGCCACGGCTTAACATCCAACGGATGGCGGCCTTTCCAAGCCCATCGGTGTCCCCTACTGACCGTGGGCAGGGCGGGGAATTTTGCGGAGATAAATCTCAACGCTGAAACAGCTGGGACTCGATGGTGGCGAGAGGAAGACCTACATTATATTAGGTAGGTGGTTTTAATGTTTTAGCTGATCGGTGTATATATTGGTAAGATTGACGCAGTCTCACAGTGTGATACCACTTTTTTTAAAGGGAAGAAGGTGCTCCTCTACACAAAGGACGGAAATAATCTAGAATCTCTGTTGAGCTTGTCCTGGTTTCTCTTGCAACATACAAACACTTATACAGGGACTATACTGGTTTAACAGGCACGCTTGCCACTAGACCAGGTATTGGCTATTTCAGATACACACTGCTGACCATTAAAAGTGTAACACCAGGAAAGACAAGAGATATCAAAGCCATATTTAGAAAATACATAGGTTACGTTACAAGGATCAAATGATTGCAAATACAACTCGATTAGTCTTGTGGAATACAAAGAAATCGGTATCTTGTGTAGCCACCATGAGCAGCAATAACCGCTGCTACACGGTCCCAGCATTGGGAAGATGAGACATCAGATGTGTGTTTGGGGAATCCATGGTGGTAAGATGTTGGTAAGTCCATGCAGTTTCAATACGTAGCCAAAGTTCATCTGTTGTAGCAGTTACTGGTGTCTGATATGCTAGTCGTTGTGAGATCATGAGCCAGACATGTTCAATTAGGGACAGATTCGGTGAATGCGCAGGCCATGGCAGAAGAGTCACATGGTGGCTATCCAGGAATTTTTGGATCATACATGCCACATGTGGTTGGTTATTGTCTTGTTGGTAAATGGCACCAGAGAGTCCCTGAAGATAAGGTATGACCACAGGCTCCAATATCTCAGTAATGTAACGCTGTTCAAAGTACCAGTAACGCATATGAAGAGAGTGCGTGAGTGGAATCCAATAACACCCCATACATAACACCAGGGGGGCAGACATAACACCAGGGTATGACGTTGCATTGTGCATTCTCTCACTGAGCCTGTCACCGCGGTACTGCCAGATACGGATTCATCCAGCATGGTGCTGCATACTGAAGCAGTATTGCTGCCATTCGCACATCCATGCGCAACATTCTTTGCACCATTGCAGTTGCATATGCCTGTGTTGTAGAGTCAATGATAACTGAAGCAATGGCCAATGCTGCAGCTACCATTGACTTTGTTGGTAGCAAAGATGTCCCGATGCTGCAGATGACGTCGAACCATACGTGCGGACACTGGTTGATGTGCAACACACCCTAACTATTGAGCTAAGGTGTTTGATGTGGAATATTGTTTTATTCATAGCCATGCGCATGAGATGTCTGTCCTCTCGTTCGTGTGACAGGGCGTTGAGATCCCTCATGTCATTGAGTTCATTCCTCCTCTACCCACTGACACCATATTTTCATCACTGTGGCAGCATTCCATCCAACACGAGCACCGATGTCTCGTTATGATAATCCGCCTTCCCGTAATCCCATAATACTCCCTTGATCAAAGTCGGAAACCTGGTCTTATGGATGCTGTGTTCTGTGACGGGGCATACTTGTTCCTTTAGTGTGCAATTCCAGTACTTTACACCAACTCTTTGTAATCTCCTCATACCACTTCCAGGGGGCGTTACTGTCACACATGATGTGCTGTGCTTTGAATCATTTACATGGGTTACCCATCTTTCATATTTCGGGACAATCTGACGAGCTCTTCCTGGTGTTGCACTTTTAATGGCAGCAGTGTATGTTGGGCAACAAAAGGGCCGATATTATTCTTGCAGTGGGAGACTTCTTACCAGTAACAAGACAGTATGGAGCTTATTTCATACTAATATTTGCTATATTTACAATTAGCGTTTTTTAGTTTTTACTGAATATTTAGAAATAGTTTCATTTGATGAAGGCTGATATGGTAATGGGAGATTATCAAAAACAAACTGCTAATTTGTTGAAAACAACCCCCCCCCCCTCTCCTCCCCAGGGAAAAAGTCACTCATCTGCAAGAAATAGGCTTACCATCAATCTCTGCAGCATAACTATGTGATCTGTACCTGACGTACTTAGCATGGGTGAATTATTACTTCTCCCATCTACTAATGACTCTTCGTTAAGCATGTGTCGCGCGCCTATTGTGCTGCTGTACAACTGCCTTTTTCTGCAAGGTTACATAAATATATTACTTCCGAGGAGAAATGTCCGTTTCAGTTAATTGAAATGGGCACATTTACTAAACTGTCCCGGCTTTTATCAGTCGAAATTTAGTTACCCTATGTGATGTTTAACATCGTCGAAAGTGTAAAAATTCTATTTCTGTATTCGAAACGCTCGTTTCTTCAATGCCCAATTGTTATACGAGCTCTTTGTTCTATATCTTCCAAACGAGTTCTAATCTTTAGAAGGTTGGTTTGTTTTACCTCTGAGCGGCAGTTTTTTTGCACACCATGGGCTAAATGGCCAGGTCACAAGGACCCCGAAGGCTCAGAGAAGGTTGGGGGAGGGGACCCACTGGAACAGCTGTTGGGAGACAGATGGTAGCCTTCCGTCAAGACCATCCAGCATATTCTTTAACGTGCACAGGGTATGTCTCTCCCGAACACGGAGCCACGGCTTAACGTCCCATCCGACGGACGGTGGCCTTTCCAAGCCCATCGTGTCCCCTACTGACCGTGGGCAGGGCGGGGAATTTTGCGGAGATAAATCTCAACGCTGACCCAGCTGGGACTCGAACCTGAGAACTACAGATTACGAGCCTGGCGCGCTACCGACTGAGCCACCCCCGCCCCTAATCTTTAGAGGAAATATGGTTTAATCCCTCAGCAGAGTTAAAAAATTTATAAATGTGTAACTACTAGCTGATATTACATGAAACGATTTCTTCTAACCTGTAATTTTAAATTAGTGCTGTCACGTTTTGAAGCTTTCTCCAGAATTTCTATTCCCTACACCTCCCCCCCACCACTTGTTTAAGAGCTTATGTAATTGACTCGGAAAATGCAAATCATGTTCCAAGTGCACTTTCTCACTGTGGGCAGAAAAAATCTCATACATGGTCCAGTTGGATTCATTACGTGCCTAGCGAATATTTAGACATTCCAGCGTTATTGCTGGGCTGATCTCCCATCCGAAATGTATATATACATAGAGAAAAGTATCCAGATAATAAAAGTTGTGAGGTGAATTATAAGTTCACATCTCTCCAAATCACATAGTCACAGATTTGGTAGTAAGACACTGGGTGCTCTCCTGGAACCAAGAAATATTTGTAGAATAAATATCGAAGAAAATGTCTTAATGAAAAACTTCAAAGAGAAATTGTACTTCGTGAGTTGAATGCGATTTATGGTTTATAAATTTTTGCGTTGGCACGGTGGTAGTCGGTTATACAAGATGTTTCAATATTAGCTCCAGAAGGAACTTTTAGCGCCATTCTGGTAATCAGAGTTTGGAGAACTTGAAACAAAAGGACGTACCCGGAGGAATGGGGAAGACAGCTCTCATCCCAACATCCTGTACGAACTTTCTACCTGCACTAAAATAGGTGTCCAATTTTTAGTCCCGTGTTATCTAGCAGACACTAAAATGATTTAAAAAATAAACTACTGTAGAATTTTATCCCATACAGAATATCACTGTAACGTTTCGTGTCCTGTGTGTTGGGTTGTTTTACCTCTGAGCGGCACTTTTTTGCACACCATAGTCTAAATGGCCAGGTCAAATGGACCCCGAAGGCTCAGAGAAGGTTGGGGGAGGGGACCAACTGGAACAGCTGTTGGGAGACAGATGGTAGCCTCCCGTCAAGGCCATCCAGCGTGTTCTTTAACGTGCACAGGGTACGACTCTCCCACACACGGGGCCACGGCTTAACGTCCCATCCGACGGACGGCGGCCTTTCCAAGCCCATCGGTGTCCTCTACTGACCGTGGGCAAGGCGGGGAATTTTGCGGATAAATCTCAACGCTGACCCAGCTGGGACTCGAACCTGGGAACTACAGATTACGAGCCTGGCGCGCTACCGACTGAGCCACCCCCGCCCCATCGTGTTCTGTGGAGTATGGAATAGAGATGGAGGGGGAAGGGAAATCTAAAATCCTCCTGTTAAGGCCATCCAACATGTTCTTTAACATGGGGCAAATCGGAGAACTGCCAAGGAATCTACATATTATCCCCACACATTAGCTTACATGATTACCAGGTGGAAAATACTTATTAAATATCACATACAGTGACGTTTTACCAGCAAATACATTTTATGTACCAATATTTTTTTAAAAAAGAAAATCGCATGATGTTGAAATAATGTATTATGCAATATTCCCCACTTGATTTGTAATATACCTCGATTGCAGCTTGCTGAATTAGGATAAATTGAACTTAAATAAGAAATGTCCGAATTGTTAAGTTGCAATCTAAACCTATAAAGTGCTTCAATGATTTATCCAGGGCACCAAGAACAACAATGTCCTCAGTGCTAACTAACTACAAATCGGTTGTGCTTCTGACTCTTATATTTCTAGATTTATTAGTCAGATCCCAGATGTTTTTAAAGGAATGAAATATACAAATGATATTAATAAAATCCAGTTAAATAATAGTAATTAGCTGTTTACAAATGTAAGCAGAAATGAATGCAGTAAAAGAGATATACATTTAAATATTCAGTTCTGTGTATAATAATTTTACAGAAATAATTGTATTCATGGATGTCTTAGAATAGGAAGATTAATATAGTTAGCAACTTAAGACAAACATATTCACTTGCTTGTAAGTAAATATCCAAATGTTTCGATCCCTGACTAGGGACCCCAGTCAGTGTTTGAAATATTACGATATTTACTCACAAGTGAATATATTTGTCTTAAGTTGCTAACTATATTAATTTTACAGACGACCTTCTTGAAAACAATTACAAGAGGATTCAGGATCTTGTCATAGTACAGTTTGCATTTTATAGGCAAATTTATATATGCTAGTTAACTATATGGTGTATATTAACTATATGAATTGTTTTTTTTAACTTTCAAACTGCGACCAAGTCGATAAGAAACAATGAAACCAGTTAAAAACAAACATTGATTTTTATTGAAACCTGTACAGGGAAAGGCTATTCAATGCCCTTGTGTAAACCTTCAGCATACTATAAACAATCACACTTAGCAACAGGTGATCCAAATTTGTAACTAGTTTATTTTCATATGTACAATTTATGTTCATGAAAAATGGACTTGCTATACAAGGCTGAAACAGCACAACAATGCAGTATTTACAGAATGTTCATTAACTGTAATAACAAAATGTGAAGTCTTATGCATTTCCACAGCTTAAAACTTCGTATGTGGTGGTATACAAAAATATTACAATCATAAAATATTTTTTTTAGTACGACCTGATGTACAGATCAGAATTGTGAAAGTTCAATGTATTGACTGCACAATTTCAAGGCTACACTTATCAGCTCTCTCTGAGATTAACATTTAATGGTTAAACTTCCAATAAATGAAAAATCTAAAAGATAGATGGACATTATCTAACAATAGCTAATTTTAAGTATAACGTTATAAATTAAAACTAAACGATGAGATGAATGTGCTAAAAACTGTACATCAACAAACTACGATGGCCAGATATATATCTATTTTTATATTGTGAGTCAGTTACAATTGTGTAAAAGGATTTGGGATAAAAGTTGAATCATTAAATAAAAAATATAAATATGTTTGTGTGAAAAATAAGACAATAATTTTTTTAGTGTATTTTAGATACACAAATTGTTATTTTGTGAAAGTTAAACTGGGTTAAAAATTTTCATTTACAATTACTAACACTGAAAATTTTAAAGAACTTTTTCACCAAAAATAATTTAACAACTGAATTTTAAAAACTGTATGTCACACCTTATAAAACTCAATAATCCAGTACCTAATAATGATACTGGGTTATTTAAAATTATTTACTATAAGTACACAGGCAAGTGAAACAAAATGCATCAAATAGTATGAATTGCAGATAATTAAAAGAATTATTTGAGCTTTAATATATGTACATAATAGGGCAGTTTATTTTTAAAACTGAATTCCTTATATCTTAAAAGACTACAAAAGTACAAATTACATACACAGTTACTTAATAAAAACTTAATACAATAAATTTAAAAGCCTCTACTAAACAAGTTACAATCATGAGGCTTTCCTTAGTTATCTTTTTAATATTAATATTGCATAAACTGAATTTCTAATTTTGCATATTATTAAAATTTAGAGAGTTAAAAAAATTCAGGTTTGACAGATACCAGTAACACGTCATTTGTTCCGACCACTGAGCCATTGGTTGCCAAACAGATTTTCACTAGAAAGAGGTATTTAAATCTACATATTCATTCGAATCTTTTTCTGAGAAACGTTTATTAGGTATAATAAAATATAAAGATTAATACTCATGTATATAAAATTATTCTACTGACTAAATTATAGATTTCTTATGAAAATTATCAATAGGCATGGATTAAGAGGAAAAGAAAATCAGAATCCAAAAGAATAAAAAAGTGAGAAAGAGCTGAATTATAATGATTATCTACAGTTTGGATGACAGACACCAGCAGAAGAAAGACTTTAGAATTTTATTTTTGAAAGCAACTGATTTTAATTTTATGCAGGTAACTAATGTACGTTGTATGAAGGAGAGAATTTTTATTGTGCTTATATTGGCATTTGAAAAAATTCATACGAAAATATATTTAAATATTTGAACCAAAAATATGGATGGATAGGTGATGATTGGTTGGAGCTTTATGATGCACATCAGCAACTAATGCTATTATGCACCAAACAAGATGGACAGGTGAAATGAAATTGATATTAAGTGGATTTTAAGTTTTGATATCATATTTAAATAAAGATGAAGTGATGTAATATTCAAATGAGGATTTCTTTTAAACATATATATATTAACAATGTAAACATACAAATTCATATATTTTTCCACTAAAGCAACACAAGTTAATTCAGTGCGTTGACATGTTTCATCAGAAAAAGTTATTTTTCATGCGACACTCCTACATCAGTGTATACTCCACGAAGGACAGTTTGCACATGAATAATTCAGTTTATTAATACCTATAAGTAATTTAATATATTCACCAGTCCAGTTAATGAAGCTTTTTTGAATAAAATTTGCTTTTTTTCAAATATGTAGTATCTTATTTCCCACCTTATTACTCTGAAAGCTAAAAACATTTGTCAGATCACAGTTGACAAATTAATTTCTTAAACTCTTGAAGGCATTAATTTCCACTTTGACACTAGATTCGAGGAATGATGCGTAATTACTGTATTAACAGCACCCATGAAGCAAAATGAATGCTTTATCACATGCACCTTTCTCAACAGTTGCCATATTATCACACTTAACTATGTGCAATTTTAATCATTCTTTTCAATGTTGTAAGTGGTGTTGGTATTTTGATTTAAGCAGTTTGAAGTATATTGAAGTATGAATAAGAGCTATTATATATATACACACACACCTCTTATTTTGCTTAAAGCAAATATAGTTTAACCTTAAATCAGTTACATTTGAAACGATTTGTTTTTATTTTCACTGTGGCAGCAAACGTAAGCCCTACCCCAGCAGATTTTCAATAAAATGGGAGTATAGTGAACCTTATATTAACGCTTAGAAGGAATTCATACTGTTACGTACTAAATGTAAAGTGTTTAAATAATAAAAGTTAGTCATAGGTTTTTATATTCAGCGATGGATAAAATTAACTTTACTATAAGACACTTAAATATATAATAACTGAAAACAATCAATTCAGATGACTAATTTTTAAACCTACCTTTGGTCTAAGTAATTAATGTGAAATTTTATGAATAAACCGTTTTGTAATTTCACTGAAGTTCGCAAAATCATGGACAATCTTTATATTAGCTCCTACGTAAATCTCGAAATGTGTTTACTCAAATTCTTTTGTTAAAATTTATAGCTTGCATGCAATTTATCTTCATTGAAATTTGTTTGGGTGTATGAGAATTTCTGACTTTATATAATATAATTCTATAATTTTATCAAAAATGCTAGAGATTGCAGAAGTTTCTATTTGTGCTTTCTTCAGCATGGTAGCAAAAGAAGAGAGAATTATCACCAACAGTTCAAAACGTTAAATGGTGTAAGAAGCTCAAAAAGGGTTACTTTTCTTCTTCTTTATATTACTAGTACTTCTAACAGAGTCAAAGACAATGCTTTATGAAAATGTTCATAAATCAATGTGGTTCATAAGAGTGAAATTTCGATTGAAATGAGAAAAATATATATGTTTAATTTCAATTTTGCTTAGGTAGACCCATAACTGGTAAATTATCCTTTAACCTTCATGGGGCTATGGGTTAACGTCCTATCCGAAGGACGGCGACCTTTCCAAGCCCATCGGTGTCCCCTACTGACCGTGAGCAGGGCGGGGAATTTTGCGGAGATAAATCTCAACACTGACCCAACTGTGGCTCGAACCTGGGAACTAGATTACGAGCCTGGCACACTACCGACTGAGCCACCGCCGCCCTCATATATTTTGTGAATGATGACTTATTTTATTATACAAAGCATGCTAATGTATTATGAATGGTTAAAAAAAAATCACATTTACAATGCCAGCACATTTTCAAAACTGATTAGAGAACGAAAGAAAATTTAAATTAAAAAATAACTACTCATCTTCCTCACCTTAAAAACATTAACATAACTAAAGCCAATGGTGAAATCACTCACTGAATTCGCATTCACTTTCAAGGAAGATAGGGTGTCATAAATTGTTGAGTAGGTTAATTGGCACTCATCCTTTAAAGCAAATACAATTCAGTGAGTGTTGCACCACTGACATGCTTTAATTTTATTTTTTACTTTTAAGGACAACAAAGATAGGTATTTTGAATTTTTTTTTTTTACTTTGTCACTAAACTTCCATCTTTGGAACTGTTACCACTCATAAAGATCAATCTGTTTCCCTCATTTTTGGGGTGGGGATAGTACACGTGGGCATGATTTGGGATAGCCCATAGCATTGTATCGTCACAAGCTTTAATTTGAAGTATAACTCATTGGGTTGACCCAAGAAATGTCTGTGTTTTTGTTGGAAGATGGGTGGGTGGGGTAAATTAATAAAATAAATAACAGTCAAGCAGTTGCTTGCCACAGGTCTGACAGAAGCCTGTCAGTTTAATATGCCATAGTAGGTTGGGAGCATGGCAGGGCCTCAGCAGAAAAACAAAACAAACATCCATGCTTTACCTGGGGCTCGAGCCCAGGTCCCTTAGATCAGTAGCCATGCATGCTAACCATTAGGCCATACTCAAGATAATTCATGAGTCTTAACAAGTTTTCATTCAACACCTAACTTTAACTGCAGGCCCTCACATATGAGAGATATAACAGAAAAATGTTTTTCATATTCCCCCTTTTTTAAGAGGGAAGAAAGCATAGGAGGCAATTTTTTTTAGAACCTACACTTCCCGCATGACAGGTTTTCATTTGATACATAAATGCTACTGCTAACTGGTTGGGAAGGTATAGTGGAACAACCTTTTTGAGAGGCACAAACTAATAAATGACAAGTAAAAAGGAATACAAACATAATTAAAAAAGGACACTTCTTTTAAAATGTGCTACAGTTCAATAATCCAGCATGTACACTGGTCGGAATGCAGATCTTTAGCTTACCTATGTTTGCTAGTCTATTTTGGGATTAGGTTAACACATAGCTAAAAGTGGGCCCATGATTATTATGCATGCTGACACTGACTTTGAACGATTTCTAGATTAAGTAATGATCTAATACATTTAATTTGGAAAAAAGAAAAAAAAAATCATCTATTTTCTTCAATGATTTTCAAAAATACAAAAGGAAGTTAATAGTTTTTGAAGATATTCCACTTTATAAAAATGCATAAATTAAAATCAACGAAAAAACAATGATGCCTATTATAAAGAAACAATACTGTGAAATCAAAATCCTGATGGATCAATTATATTATTCAAAAAATTAGAGGAATGCCATTCAAGATTATTCCATCACAAATTGCATGCCTTGCTCTATTATTCATGATATGCCATTGCCCTATATTGGGTGTTTTACCGGAGTGGCACTTTTTTGCATACAATAGGCTAAATGGCCAGGTCACAAGGACCCTGAGGACTTGGACAACTGTAGCCTCCTTTAACGTGCACAGGGTATGACTCTCCCACACAATGGAATATGGCTTGATGTCCCATTCGATGGACAGCAGTCTTTCCAAGCCCATCAGTGTCCCCTACTGACTGTGGACAAGGTGGGGAGTTTTGAGATAAATTTCAATGCTCATGCATCTGGGGCTTGAACCTGGGAACTGCAGAAGTGAGCCTGGTACACTACCGATGCCCCCGTCCCCCCCATTGTCCTGTATTCCTTTCCTGTAGTATGTAGGACCGATTTGAAAAAGCTTAAGCTAGTCACTCATTCCTAAAGTGAGTGTTGCACCACATTTACAAAATTGAATTATTTCAGTTAAGCTGTATTAAATCTATAAAGATAACCCTGATCTTGAGCCATTTTTATCACACAAATCAGTAAGAAGGAAGTGTTTAAAAAAATTAAAAAGCAATCTGCTTGATCTCGCAATCTGAAGCAGCAAATAACTAGTTGAATGTACATTTCAATTACCTGTGCACTTTGACTCCTATACACAGTCCAATATCAATTAATAACTCAACACTCTGATGCTTTGTATTCTTATAATCTTCTGCTATACCCTCCTTATATACATTGAATATGGATAAATTTGTGTTAAAAAAAAGAAATTGTACATTTCCAATACAAGCATTTATTAACTCAAATGTGACTGCCACCAGTGTCAAGTATCCCATTAATAATAATTATGGTTCTGTATTTTATTAATACATTCAATAATAAATTATAAGTGTAAAGTATTATCACTTCTTATGTAGGATGCACTCATATCACACAAAAATGAGATATTCTAGCTATATACTGCAACCTTAAGAACAGTTGGAAACCTCTGGTCCAAGCTATTAAAAAGTAATCATACAATGAGGTCAATAAATTATTTAAATATTGAAAAGTAAAGTTTAAAAGAGTTACAATTAGCTAATATAATGGTAATTTATAAGAATGGTTACTTTCAAAGGTTCACATAAAAAAGTAATACACAAAGTAATAAAAAAAGCTAAACAACATTAAATAACAGTTTGTTAAATAAAACCTTGTTTGTAATTAAAACCTTGTTAAAAAATTGATTTTATGCACATGAAAAAAAGAAGTTTGAATAAGAAGTAAATTATTCAGGTTGAACTAAACTTCCAGGAATTACTTAAGCCTTTACAGTCCAATCCCTCTTCCCCTCTGCTTCTACAGGTCCAATTACAGTTAAATCTTTGAGCTCCAAAGTTGGACTCAGTCTGGCATTAGACAGGTACAGAGGAATAATATTGTCAAACTGGGTCTGATAAAGGACTCCAAAGGATAAGATTTTAAAAGAATGAAAGGATCAATAATTTTTCTCGGATATATAAGTGTGATGATTTGAAATTTATAAATATTCTTAGCTTAAACCAAAATAAGAAAATTTTTGTGTTAAAATTAAAATTATTGATATTTATTAGTTTATAAGATCAACTGCTTTCATTTTAAACAAATGCAATAAAACTTATATAAACGACACTCTCTATACAACTCTCAATCAGTCAACTTTGAAACATTTTTCAAGTGCAGTTGGCACAGATGATCCTGCAATAGCTAAATCAAGTGAGATACTGGGTTATAATATAAAATGGATAATTTCTTCATTACAATTTTTTGCAGACATGTACACATATTCACAGTTTTAATCTAAGACCACTATGGTTTAATGTATACATAATATTTTATTTTGTATACTTTGCAAATTTGTATTTGGTGTAGTTTGGGAATAAATATTTTTTTTTTATCACTTATGTAATTATCATTATAAGATACTACTTTCATAGCAAACTGAACTCTAGAAGAAACAAATATAAACAATCTCTTATGTTTCTACATTTGCTTTAAACCTAAAAATGGATGTACATAACTAATATAAATCATTTATGTGTATACTGTATTTCTCACCAAAATGACTCCATTACATTTGAAAATGATATAGAGATGGAATATGATTGAAGACTTCAGAATTACTTCAGTGAGTGAAGGTCTAGCTTAAATACTACCTGTGGCTGATGTAACATTTCATTTGTCATTCATATGGGGTAAAATACTAGGCATGCCATATTGTAAGAGACACAGACTAACAAAATCTATGTACTATTATTTGAGCAACAAACATGCTATATGTTACCAATAAGACAGAGTTGATCACTGTCAGTCTTCAGAAGGGGTGAGGTGAGGGTGGCTCAGTCAGTAGCATGCCAGGCTAGTAATATGCAGTTCCTAGGTTCAAGCCCAACCTGGGCCAGCAATGATATTTATCTCCGTAAAACTTCCCACCCTGCCCTCAGCCAGTAGGAGAAACTAATGGTCTTGGAAAGGAGTTGTTCATCGAATGGGATGTTAAGCATGGCTCTGTGTGTGGGACAGCCATACCCTGTGCATGTTAAAGATCATGCTGAATAGTCTTGATGGGGGGGGGGGACTCCATCTGCCTCGCAAACAGCTGTCCAGTGGGTCCCCTCCTCCAAACCTTCTCTGAGCCCTCGGGTTCCTTGTGACCTTGCCATTTACCCCATTGTCTACAAAAATTACCACTGAGAGGTAAAAAAATCAAAACCAACCTAACTCAGAAGGTGTAATTTTTCATGGGAAAACAAGGAAAAAACATGAGATAAGTCTGAAAAACTTTTAATATAAAAATCAATTCAATTTATTATTTAATATTTATTGACATGGTAAGGCAACAAAGATTTTAATTAGCAATGTAAGAAATTTGAGTCAAAGTTTAAAACAAGTTTACAAAAGAGCAATGGTTAAAGCATGTGGAGAAATCCCCATGCTTTAACCAATTCTTTCAGTGATTCAGCTAGACTTTTAATCTATTTACTATTAAATTATCATAAGGATCACTTTTGATCCCAGCTTATTCAATGAGGGTAAGCTCACTTCAGCCAGTTTGGCATCATGTATATACTCTCAACCAATTTGTTAGGAACAGATCAATGTTATGTCCATAGAGAGTCAGATTTAAAGATCAATAACTTCTTAACTAAATTTTTATGAAAGAAAGTTCAGTATTCATTAGATATTTAAAAATTATGGTATAATCATTTCACAAAGCACTAAAACATGCTTACACATTTCAGTCATACTAAATGTAGCAGTAATTGCATTCATTTAACCTATTTCAATTAACTATACCATTCTGACAAGTTATTTCAACTGACACTTCTGTAAACATGATCACTATCACTTGACACAAATGTGCATCATCCAGTCTCAGTAGTCCCCCCCCCCCCGCATACGAACCAGTCAGCACTAGGGGTATTCCCCTCATCCTAGTGGCACCCAGATTGAAGTTCAAGTTATCTGTGTGCAAGGATTTTCCTCATTCCAGTGACCTTCCAAGTATGGGTATCAAGGCAGTAGCATAAATGGTAAATTGTCCAGCTTACGTAACTCTTTAAACACACCAAGATACCATTGTTTAAAAATTGAGGTTTGGGTGAATTTCCTTCAGATCTTTATAGTCACATTTTTTTCCACAAAAAACTTAAAAAATACTGAACTCTAAATCTCCCTATGACATTATATGGGTCTATTGCTAATAAAATGGTCCCTGAATATATATGTCATACAGTTAAACAGTACATTGTGAATAGAGTTACTAAAGATTTATTAGTTTCACACAATAAAACCTTCCAAGAAAGATCTAATTTCAAAAAGTATTGTACAGAGAAAATATAAAATATTTGAACTATAGTACAGGGTGTCCATAAATGAATACCCTGATTACAGTAAGCTATAATTTTTTCAAAGAGGAATCATACATTTGTTTTTTTACAGGTGATCTTGTACATGCACAGTGTTTCGTGTATTGCATCCGCCATTAGGAGCGCTGTAGCAGCTGTGCAGTTAAGATGGTGTCTATGACTGAGAAGGCCCAATGTGTTGTGTGACTGGCAGAAAAAAATCTGTCAGCATTCAGCAAAAGTTCAGAAAAAAGTATGTAAAGAAGCTACATGATGTGAAGTTAATTGAGTTATGGATGACAAAATTCTTAAAAATAGGAAAAAGGGAAGGACACTGGAGACCATCAGTTTCCGATGCGATGGTGGGTAACATTCAAACTGCTTTCACATGGTCACCATGGAAATCGGTGAGACAAGCCTCATGCTAACTACAGATAGAAAAGTGTATGGTGCACAAGGTATTACACACAACTGTTTGCAGCTACACACCTACAAGTTACAAATTCTTCAAGAACTGCAGTCCGATGACAGCCCAAAACATGAAACTTTTGCTAACGACATTTTGAACTGCATTGCTGAGGATAATGACTTCTTGCTATATGTCTGCTTTTCAGATGAGGCTACATTCCACTTGGTACAGTCAACAGACAGAACGTGTATATTTGGAGATTGGGAGAAGAATGTGTATATTTGGGGATTGGAAAACCCACATCCTAAGGATGCATATTCAGGACAGTCTGAAGATCAATGTCTGGTGTGGGCTAATAATTTATCCTTTCTTCTTCACTGAGAAAATGGTTTCTGCAAATGTGTACCTGGATATGCTCATCAATTATGCCATCCCCCAACTGCAAGGTAGGCAACTGACTGTCATCTTCCAACAAGATGGGGCACCCCTTCATTGAGCACATGTTGTTCATGAAACTCTCAACACATTTCCAAATCGATGGATTGGCAGGGATGGGACAAATGTCGGTCTTGCAGCTGGGGGATGGCATAATTGATGAATATACAGGTACACATTTCTGCAAATGTGTACCTGTATATGCTCATCAATTATGACATCCCCCAGCTACAAGACAAGCAACTGACTGTCATCTCCAACAAGATGGGGCACCCCTTCATTGGGCACATTATTCGTGAAACTCTCACACATTTCCAAATCGATAGATTGCCAGGGTCGAACAAAGCCCATGGCCCCAGACCTTACCCTGCTGGTTTTTTTCTGTGAGGTAATGCTAAAGATGTGGTTTATACAACAGTTGTTTCTGATATCAGAACTTTGTGAGAATGCATTACAAATGCAATAGTAACAGTTACCCCACAAATGTTGGAAATGTGTGGTTGAGTGTGAATATCATTTAGACATTGCACATGCTACAAGAGGTGCATGTGTTGAAGTTCATTAACTATGTATCAAAACTTTGTATGTTTATCTACTTCTGTTTAAAACTGCTTCATTACCAGTGCTAATTAAAATTTTTTAACATGCTTAAATCAGGGTAGTTATTTATGGACAACCTGTATTATATTACTAAATCGCATTCCTCTAATCCACAATCACAGTACTGTCCTGAATTTTAACAAATGGTTAAGTAGACAGGTTATCCCTGACTACCTTACAGAATACTGCTGAATTTAACTATCAGAGGATCCAAACTTATTTAACTATGGAATTCTTTTTTTATTTGGAATAAACTGATGGCACACCAACCATTAAAAATGCATTTTATACTGGCAAATTGCCACATAAAATGATCCAAACTTAATTTTTTCTAGTTTTTCTTTTACTTTTTGAATAAATTAATTTTTTTGCAGAACACCTTTTAACATCTCTTAGAACACCAGTATTTTATGGAACACAGCTTTGGAAATACTGAACTAGATTATTAAAATATTCTCCTATAGAAGTTTTAAGGCACCTACATTGCCTTTGGTTTCAAATGAAGTGTTAAATTACTCCACACAAGACAGCTTAAAATTACAATAATTTACATACGAGATTCTTCAATTCAGGAAACTGGTGAAAATATATCACATGGAAATTGAAGACCTCTACACTGATTGCAACTAACATTAAAAAACTAGCAAAAGGTTTTATATTGGAATTGGCTAAAGACCATTTGCATTAGAATGAATTTTAACAGACTCAAAATTTGGTACTGATAAACCAGTATTGTTACAGTCTTTAAAAATATTGAGATTTATATATAAACACATAGAACAGTTTCAGTGACTAGATATCAGGTCAGTTCTCCCTCAATACTTGAGGATAAAAAAAAATGTAAAAATAAAATATATATCTGGCTTTGCATGATGTATAATTTTTATAAACACAAGCAAATCTCAAAACTCAATTTATAAATATGTCCATCATATAGATTAAGCTTTACATATTCCTACTACTAAACATATAGTTTAAAATGTACATTTAAATATTTAATTTTTGAAATTTTAATGTGCAGTCAAGTATGTAGGTGACAACTTTTTAAGTCAAAAAATGTACTATAAGTAACTATTTACATTTTATAACTAGAAAGGCCGCTGGACTTTACTGAGCACAATTTCTTCTGTTAAAAGCACTAGGAAAGTTAAGGTTTTAACTGAAGTAAAACAGCATTTAAACAGCTAGGCATGGTACTTTCAGACATACACAGGAGAGCTCTGTTTTTCTGTTTCATCTAAATTAGTCCTCACTTGGTACACCTGTCCACCATCATCAAAAAACCTCCTGAAAGTAAATTCCAAAAATGCATGTTCAGGATGCTTAGCATTGTCATTGGGATCATCCATGTTACCTTCATCACTAGACTCTGAGTTGCTACTTCGTAGCTTATCAGAATCTACAGGATCAAAGTTTGAAGTGTCTGTTGGATAACGGATTTTTGGAATATAAGGTGCAGGCTGTTTCCTAAGATCACTACTAAAATCAATGTCTGCAAAGAATGGATGATGCTTGATTTCTTCAGAACCATTTTTTCCCAGTCTAGTTTCAGCAACACAACACAATTTAAGAATTAAATCGGATGCTTCAGTGGACACATTGGCAATCTTTGGGATACGCAGAGTCGTTTCCCAGTTAATTACCTAATAAGAAAAGGAAGCAATTAGATTCCAAACTTTTATTTAGATGACAATGCAAAAAATAATATATGTATTAAAAATAGCACAGATTTCCTAAAGAAACATATTTCACCAAGAATGCTAAACCATTAGAATAAAAAAAAAATCAGCAACATATTGAAGCATAATAAAAAAAAGTGACTAAGCTAGTGCTTAAAACTCTACTAATCTGTGGGGAATAAAAAACTAGGCCAGAGAAAGAGAAGATTTCATGCATTATCGTTTTCTGTCCTAATACAAAATGGCAGCAGTACTTGAAATTGGTAAAATGCTTCTTAACTACTGCATACTCAACATATTCATCCAGAGGAGGATGTATATTCCCTTTAAGAGGGAAATATTTGCTAATAAATCCTTTCATCAATTGAAATTAATAAAAACATTTAAAACTTTTAATTTTTTGCAACTTGTTTAAACTTTTTCCAAAATTCCTGGCTATGTTACTGGTGTACTCAAGGGAAGAAGTTTAAAACCCCTTCCTCATTCTGAGGATAAAATAACATCCATTTCCTGTGGCAGCCCTTGAAACTTTCAGACTAAAAGTATATCGTACACTTATTCACTGGAACTTCTTAGTATGCTACTGCTTCGCACTTAATCCCTTTAAAAAAAAAAAGAAAATTTGTTTTTCTATGAGAAGTTTTAATGGCAGAGTGATTAGTGTGTTGTTTATATAAAAAACTTTGTGAAAAGTTAGCTGGATTTTTTTTTTAAAGAAAAGAATATATGGATTGTTCAGTAGGAAGAATACCTGACAATGTATTCTTCCTACTGAATCTTAATTTTGACCCATGACCTTGATTATATTAATCAAGAGGTTGTGGGTCAAAATTAAGTTTTGGCAGGAATGAAAACTCCTGCCAATTCTTAATTTTGAACTATTCTCTTGTTTGACATTCTTTGGGGCATTTGCTAATGAGTTATTATTACTGAATTTAAATACTTTTCATGATTCCTTAGTATCATAGTAGTTGATTGTGCATGCATACAATTTTTGAATTACTGCAGTATGAAATAATAAGCTGAAAAAATTGGTTTCGCTGTGAGTTGGACTGAACCCACATCTCCTGGAAACATGCCAGTTATGCTAACCACTACACCATTATCAGCTAAGGTTTTTTCAGCCAGTGTGACACAAACTTTCCAGATTTATTTTTCTGATTCGAAAGTGGCGCCATCTATCCAGGAAAGTGGACAACTGTGTTGCCACATAGAAATTTTTTCAGCTTACTATTTCATGAGTTCCATATCTACAGGACACATCCTGTGATTCTTTACTATTGAACTGCAATATTATTTGACATCTTACAATTTATGCTGCAAATAGTATGAAAACAATTTTCATAACATTCAAATTTGTAACTTGTTTCAAAATGCACTAGGGCGATTCATATGCTTGTGCATTTTTTGCCATGAAAAATGTGTATGATGACACATTATTGGGTTGCATTTGCATACTCTGAACACAGTACCAAGGGAAAGTATAAAGTCCATTGTGTCAGTTCATAACTATTTTATATTGGAGTCTTGGTTTCCAGTGTTAGAAATGTGTGATGAGTGAGTTAAGTACTGAAATTTGTGCAATTTTACACCATTACTCATAAAAAGGATTAAGATACTGAAGCAGCCTGAAAAATATATGAAGTGGAAGGTGAAAGGGCAGTCTTCATTTGTGATGCTCGAGCTCAGTTCAAGTTAAAGGTGGTGACACAAGCCTTGAAATTAAGCCATGATGGGATGGCCAATATCAGTAGAACATTCTGTGTCATGCTGTGGAAGATGATCCATTGATAAACACTCATAGGCTCTTATCTGAACTTCATTGTTCACAAGCAACAAGAGTGTGGTATCTGCAATGCATCAGAAAGGTAGCCAGGAGTTGTTGAAGTGTTCCACATGAATTGACAACTGAACAAGCAAACTATCATACTGAAGTCTGCAAGAAACTTCTCTCTAATCAATGCAACCACACTGAAGTGAACTGATATGTACGATGAAAAATAGGTCTTTTGTAACAATAAGAACATCTAAAAGATAAAAGAGGTGGTTTGACCCAGGCCAGCTGGCACTTCCTGTCCGAAAGAGAGGATAATTTATAACATAGGCAATGTTGTGTGTTTGGCGAAATTTTGAGGATCTAGTGTACTTCAAACTAGTTCCTGATGGACGTGACATCAATGCCAACCTCTACTTAGTACTACTGGAGAATGTGTCCTCTGTGATGCTTCAACGTTACCCAGGATTGGCAAACAGACATTAGGTATTCCTCCAATAATACAATGCAAACCAGCACACTGTACATCAGACCAAAGAAAAACTGAGAACTCATATTTGAGCTTCTCTCTCACCCAGTGTATAATCTGGACCTAGCTCCTTCTGATTACCACCTCTTTCACTCCATGGCTCATTTTCTTTAAGGTAGGTGGTGTCAAAAATTTTAGGAAGTCAAAAACGGATGTTGTGTAGTTTTCACCTCCATAGACCAAGCATGGTATCAAAGAAGAATTGAACAACTTGCTGACAAATGGCTATGAAATATTGAAAATATTTCATAGCCATTTGTCAGCAAGTTGTTCAATTCTTCTATTTTTGAGCCATGGAGTGAAAGAGGTAGTAATCAGAAGGAGCTAGGTCCAGACTATACACTGGGTGAGAGAGAAGCTCAAATATGAGTTCTCAGTTTTTCTTTGGTCTGATGTACAGTGTGCTGGTTTGCATTGTATTATTGGAGGAATACCTAATGTCTGTTTGCCAATCCTGGGTAACGTTGAAGCATCACAGAGGACACAAGTTGTTCAATTCATTTATATTTTGCTGAGTAAGGTTTGTTATTTATATTATAGTAATCATTTCTCAAGATGATAAAATGAACAGACTTATGACTCACCCTAGTATCTTGGCAATCCTTGTCTCCTAAAGACTATAATTCACTAACCTATTTTTGGATTACACTCAAAATGGGGGAAAGGATATGCGATGGCTCATGCCTAATTATAGATTAAGTCAATAGCATTTAGTCTGAAATAAGAGCTTTGAATTTATACACATCAGAAAAGTGGGATAGTTTTAACTCCATAGAAAAATTGGCATGGTATTAATGGAACATTCTCTATAAATGTATTATATGCTTAATCTTTTTCATTTATGTGTTAATAATAATTAAATTAATAAAACTGTTTAATGCTGGGGGAAGAAAAGTTTGAAATGTGAATATTATTATCTTAGATAAAGTTGTACACCAAACTGATTAGCATTTGAATCTTACTGAGAGTAAATAATGCAGGATAATTTACATATTCATTATTTGAATGCATTTTTTAATCCTTTGATTACTAGGATTGATTAGATCAATTCTAGAAAATTTTTCATAAATTGCCAGAATCAATCCTCTGTATTTTCATGCATAATTTCTTTTTAAGAGCTCACATGAATGGATAGGCCAGAGTTGAAACTACTATTATCAACCTCAATAACGATTACAAAGGCCACATGTAGGTGACATATACCTCAACTGGAATTCAAAGGTTTAAAACAGTATTTTTGTCAATGACTTTGTTCAGATTTCTTCTCTCTGTATCACACTCATTTTTGGTGGCATTCTAGTTTACTAGTCACTTATTTTCTCTGCACCATAAGAAGTAAATAGAAACATTGCAAAAAATATCAATATGAAGGGCCATTTAAAAAAAATGATTCAGGACAATGCCATGAAAATGCTTACAAATTTTATATAAGAGCACCCATTAAACGTAGCAAAGATTATCATTCCCCTTTGTTTTTTGTCACACCCTGTCCTATCTTTATGTTTTAATCACCACCCTTCTCTTAAACAATACAGTATTAGGGTACAGTGAAAAAAAAATGGGTTTCAAATATATGTGCAGTGGCAAAGAAATGCCAACATTTGAAATGCAACTGGTAGACAAATCAACTTGAAATGCTGGTCACAATGTTGTCCAATGCCAAGAATGAACAGATAATGCTTGTGACAGTGGACTTCAAACCATGCAAGAGATGCAATGACTGAAGAAAGATTTTAATTGAATGGAGAAGTCCTGCAGCTGCAAGGGTGTATTAATGAAATGTACGAATTTAAAAAATCAATATCTGATATTTTAAAAATTATAATCAGGTTAAATTTTACTATATAACTTACAGAGAAAATCCCATGACCCCTAACTAACTAGTTGTAGGGAGGAGGGCATACATTGCAAATCACTGGCTTATAGTGATTTGTATCTTTCTACATTAGTAATAAAGTAAAACTAAAATGTAACTGCAGACATCCTTCATGTTTTATTAAGTTCTTGAAAAAGATGTCAATAAGCAAAAGATTGAAAAATGGATGGGTATTTCTCACAGAAATCCATATTCAGAAATTTAGAAATGTTCTTACAAAGGGGGGCATCAAAGAATGAAGCATTTCAGTCCTATAAAATATTTTAAATTGAAGTTATATTAGAAATAAAAGACATTAAAATGTGTGTGATTACCATTTTGAAATGAGAGTTAATTTTGAAACAAAAAACATGAAGTACAAACAACTTAATTCCACAGATTTAAATTCAGAATGCTATTTTCTATAGTAACATGTTATAATGCAAGTTGTATAACCAAATGCAGAACAGTGTTACATTATATTTTACGATTTTCCATCTACGTTTATTTAGATTTTAGATGAACTGATATAAAGATAAATCTTTATTACATTAATGCTGGATAGAGTAAAAGATTTGGAAGAAGTTAGAGGAATAAAAAATGTTTTTCTTTGAAAAGTATCACAGTACACCTGATTGCTACAGAGATGTTTTGCTAATTGAGAACAGCTGCTGTTAACTTGCTTGGAACTTAGTTGGGTTGTTTTACCTCTGAGTGGCACTTTTTTTTTGCATACAACAGGCTAAATGGCCAGGGCACAAGGACCCCGAGGACTCAGAGAAGGTTGGGGGAGGGGGACCCACTGAAACAGCTATAGGGAGAAAGATGGTAGACTCCCATTAAGACCATCCACGTGTTTTTTAACATGCACAGGATATGGCTATCCCACACAGCTTGGAACTGAACAGCTGAGAAGAAACTAAAATTATATGTTGATACTCTGAACTGATGTAAAATTTGGTTGAAGAATAGATTTGGGTATTAATATAAAAATGTCAATTAAATGCCAAAGACTACATCAAAAGTAAGGGATACCTGTACAAAAATACTGCGACTTTGAAAATATCTAACATATTGTGTTAGAAATGGTTATACAGTTGAACCTTGACTTTCGTGGATTTGATTATTCACGAGTTTGCCATCAGTATTAAATGGAAATTTTTTTGGAGTTTTTCGGCTTACTGCGGAAAATCGCAGCAGACGTGAGTAAACTAGTTTAGCAATTCATAAATGCAAAAAAAAATATGTATTATTACTCTATTTTATCATTTACTACAAATAAATATACACAAATTTATTATATAAAGTTAAATTTTGTAAAAAGTTACAGTGCCCTAAAGAACTGCAGACTACGCACTCTCTTTGGGGATGCCATGCTCTGTCTTGGTACTAGCCAGCCTCACGTGTTTTGTCTCTCAGTGTAGTACTGTATATAACTGTGTTTTATAAACTTTAATAATTTTACTGCTATCTAAATAGTACATGTATTGCATCACATACTGTACATGTACTGTATTGTCTCTCTCTCAATCTCTCTCTTTCTCTGTGTGTGTGTGTGTTAGCCTACATTGTTGATACTGTAATTTTAAATTTATAAAACATACTGTTGCAGTAGAGTGTATTGTTTTACCGTTTTTATATATTAAATATGGTCAACAGTATTAAGATTTAAGGTTTGGGGGGTCTAGAGATATTTGCGATTTTTCCACATTCGCGGTGGTCCTGTGCCCCTAACCCCTGCGAATGTGGAGGGCCGACTGTATATATTTTGTTATGAAATTATAATTTACCTTTAGCTGTGTTTCTGCAGGAGTACCAGCATAGAATGGTGGCTGCCCAACAAGCATTTCATAAAGAATGACTCCAACACTCCACCAGTCACACAATTGGGTGTATCCTAATTAAATATTTATAAAATTATTATAAAAAAGCATTGCTAAATGCATTAAAAAAATTACAGTTTTACAACTTCAACAAACACTTGTATATTATTTGTTTTAAAGAAATGAAAATAATGCTCATGAAACAAATATATTTAGAATTATTTAAATTTATTATAAAAACTACTAAACTTCTTGAAGATATTTTGTTATATGTAAAAAAGTCATATAATAAATTTTGTTGTCAATACTCTTTTTGATGTATTATGTAATAAAATAATCTGGATCAGATTTTGATCTTATTTTGTTGCAATAAATTAAAAAATAAAAAAATTGCCTTAAAAATCCCAAATTTATATTAAAGTGCAAAAAATTTTTTTGCATTTTAAAGAGTGTAATTTTTAAATTTTTTTGTACTTGTAATAAACTGATTTCAAAAGTAGCTTTCACAATTCAATCACTTTTTTATATAACATACAAATGACATTAAATCATTATTTTTATCCTTTGTACAAGCCAAAGTTGTCTTTGATGAGCTTTTTTTATCAAAAATTTAAAGCTTACTTACCTTAGGAAGCAATATATTGATTGAATTTATCATCTTTCCCAATATTTATTAAGGAAAATATAGATATTTTCAAAAATGAATAGCCTTATTGCAAACTACAAGTATTCTACTCAGTGATTTTTATTATACAAAAATAATCCTAGCATTATTTACTACACAATCCAACTTCATTCTATACCCTGAAACATCTCATAATTAACATCCAGTTAGATGATATTTATAATGCATAGTTCTCCTTCCTGCTGCATGGAAGCTTATGCTACAGAATTACCATATTCTTTTACAAAAAACTTAGTTATATATAATAATATTATATTTAATAATTATATAATATATATAATTTATTATATATAATAATAATAATGGAGGCCATATCATATAAGCCTTGCACTAAATATAACAATTTGAGCATCTGCTGTACCTAATGCTTAATAAAACAGCCAGATATGTGCTGCAAAACACATCTTGACATAGCATCATTTTTTAAATATTTTTATTTTGTTCTTTTTAGCCATTTCAAGTTGCACATAGTCAACATAGGTCTTTATTATTTATTGTTAATGCTTTCACTATTACCATATGTAGCAATTTTAGGACAGTGTTATTTGATATCACCTATCCCCACAATGAACCAGCAGTGATTCGTTACCATCCTACTGTTCTCAGATCTTATCTTCTGACAACATCTGTAATCATCAATTGCATTACACACCAGGATACCTCTGTGCTTCTTCCATTTCTAGCTAAATACATATTTGGCTTCAAGCAAAAGACAGTTCATCATATAAAAAATAACATGGCACTTAGGACTACCATTAAATGCATCTTAACAGATAATACTATCTTAGGGTACTGTATAAAAAACCTAATAAGCATGTGGTGTGTAAACTGTGTACAACTACTGACATTTCATTTTTTTAGCTAAGAGTAAATATTTAAGAGGTGCTAATTTTTTTTCATTTGAATAATGTTATACAGATTAAAATTAAGTTTAATTGCATATATTTAACAATGTGTATTGTAAAATGCATTATTAGTGTAAGATTTTAATGGCTCAATTTGACAGGGACCTAGGCAGCCATAATTACCAACTCTGGCCATTAAATCTACCATTGCTACTGACCAAATCACTTGGCATAGACTGTGGAAACTTCATAGATAAAGTTCAGGAAAATTGATTGCACATAGTAGCTTAGATAAAAATGAAATGAAACCAGCAATTTCAGGTTGTCTGTGGGTCAAACAAATTTTTCCAAAAATATTAAATCTCGGTGTCTATCAATATGGAGACTATCATTCAAAAGTATATAAATAATCAATTTTAATATATTTTTAGTGTTAAAAGAGCTGTGCAAATCTGCTGTGAGTTATAATTTACAAGCACTATATATACCTCATAAGCTTAACCATGATTTAAAACATAGAAACCCACCATATAAATCGAAGATGAAATTATCAAAAGTTTTAATTTCTTACCAGTCTTGAGCAAAACTTCTGGAGCTATGTAATTTGGAGTTCCCACCAAGGAATGTGCTAGACATCTCTGATGCTCCCTTCTCCGCCTCCTCTCCAGAGGTTTCAGGTTGGCACTAGGTTTGCAGTGGCATTCATTACTCCACTTATCATCGAGATCCATTGAATCCTGTCTTCCATGCTCTCCTGAAGCAATTATGATATAATGTACTATGTGGTGGTAATGATAAATGGAAAATTGTTCAATAAAAATAGTATTTTCAACTATCATATAAATTTTAATCTATAAAAATATTAGCCAAATATTATTAAAACTATTTTGAGTAGGATCTTTTCTCAGTGACAAATGTTTAATTGCTTTTTTACCACTAGTTTTAATTAAGTCAGTAAAAAAATCATCCTTATTTCATCTACATAAGAAGATGAATAAAATTTAGTAATACAAATTTTGTGTAGTTTACAAATATAACTAGCATATTTACTGGTTTTCTTACTCAAATTCTACTACAATATATTTAATAAATGACCTCCTACCCTTTCACAGGCTTTCAATATGACATACAACTCATTACAATTGATCCTGGTCAAAATTTCCTCTTCTTTATTGAGGGAGGGAGAGGGGGTAGTGAGAGGAGGGACTTAATTTGAGGTAGCTCATGATAGTCTCCATATCTCAGAAGCTTTCATTTGAGACCTTTGGCAATCATTTACACATTTCAGCTTTCTTATGGGGGTGGGGGTAGAAAGAAATGTTGACAGATCATTATGTTACTTTAAGTTATGATAAGAAGAAGCTGTACACTGAATTTCGTGATTCCATCACTAAGGTTTGCCCCCCCCCCCTGTTTTTTGGAGGGGGAGCCAAATCTTTATGCTGATCAATCAATAAATATTTTGTGAAAAAAATTTTGCCGACATATGGGACTTGAACCCGCATCTCTCCAGAAACATGTCAGAGTATTCTACCATTAAACTACTGCCAGCTCTGTCTTTGTTACGCTAATTTAAGACTAAACTCTTCACTGAGTTTTTCGGGCCAACTGTTGGAGCCATCTATGAACTCGGGTGGCAACTATTACTTTTTACATTGCACTGAGTAAGATGGAAATAAATAATAAAGTCTCATGGTTTTTTCTGCAAAATATTTATTGATTTATCAACATCAAAAAGTCAGCAGGAAATGCTGTGATTGTCATCTATGTTTAAATTATTAATAATGCTAAATAGCATGATGAAACTTTATTATTCATTTCCATCTTATTCAGTGCAATATAAAAAGTAATAGTTGCCACCCGAGATCACAGATGACGTCAACAGTTGGCCCAAAAATCTCGGTGAAGAGTTTAGTCTTAAATTAGAAGAAAAAGAGCTGGCATTAGTTCAATGATAGAATACTCTGGCATGTTTCTGGAGAGATGCGGGTTCAAGTCCCGTATGTCGGCAAAAATTTTTCCGCAAAATATTTATTGATTTATCAATGTCAAAAAGTCAGCAAGTAACACTGTGATTTCATCTATGTTTAAATCTTTATGCTCCATTTTATGATGAGGAAGCTGTATATAAAATGTTTAGAAAATTTGGTGCTCTAGCTGTTACTGTTTAGAAGTTTTACATCATTGGTGGGGTGCAAACCCCTATGTTCTTTATGATAAAAGCAAGCTGTATAATGAATTTGATTGTTCTAGCTCTTACCATTTAGAAGTTCTTGATAAAACAGAAAAACCAAATCTCTAAAATATATAGTATATTAAGGATACAAATTGCACTTTGATCAAATTAAAAATTATGCATCAGTAAAATATATTTACCATTTCTTTGGTAGTATTTGGAGTTATGAGTCCATCTGAAGCCTGTACAAAGTCCAAAATCAGTCAATTTAATGTGGCCATTGCGGTCAATCAGTATATTGTCAGGCTTTATGTCTCTATGAATAAATCCCATTTTATGAACACTTTCTACAGCCAGAACTAGTTCAGCTACGTAGAATTTTGCAAGTGGTTCAGAGAAAATTCCAAACTTGATCAATAAAGACATAAGATCACCTCCTGGAATATAGTCCATTACAAAATACAAATTTTCATCATCTTGAAAAGAATAATAAAGTTTTACAACCCATTCATTGTCAGCCTCAGCTAAAATATCTCTCTCAGCTTTAACATGGGCAACCTGATTTCTTTTTAAGACATCTGATTTTCTAAGAGTTTTCATAGCATATAATTGACTGGCATCAACTTTCCTTACAAGAGCTACCTCCCCAAATGCACCAATTCCTATTGTTTTAATTTTTGTAAACATTGATTTATTCATTTTTGCCCTTTTCAACCTAATATAATTTGACTCTTTTTGGTGCAACATTTTTCGAATTTCACACTGAGCTTCTTTAGAAAGTCCAACTTTCGCCATTTCACTTTCAAGTTGCTGTCTGCGATGCTCTCGTTGTTGGTGAGATTTTAGGAGATTTTCAACATGTTGTTCCATAAAGAATTTAAATGCTGCTGGTGAATAATTTCTTACTTTACTCTCACGTCTTTCTTTTTCCTTTTCTTTAGAAAGCATCTTCCTTGGTGGGGGTGGAGACTGATGTGTTACCTTGTGTAGTGGCAATGGTAGTTTGCCTGAATCATGTGTTGAATCAGACTGTGTAGATGGTGATGATGTTGAAGTTGTTGACATAAATGAAACTGGAGACTGATTAATAGCTCGTGAAACTGGAGATTCTGACCGAGAAGCAGACTGTGATGCTGAGCTAGCAGTATCCATAGCAACTGGTGAAGGCTTCCGGTGTACTGATGTATGATGATTGTCAAAAAAGGAAAAATTATCTTCAGGCATACCATTAATATTAGCATTATTAAGATTAACATAAGAATCTGGTAGAGCTGTTATCTGGGAGGTACAAATGCTCTCCACTGTATTTACCAAATTTGAAGTAGCTTTGGTTCCACTGCTACTAAGAACCGGATCAGTGCCTATAGGGTTTATTAATGATGTAACAGATGAGGTAAGAGCACTAGATGATTGTCCATTATTAATAATGGTTGGCACATTGTTGTTGAGCATTGTCAGAAGTGCTGCAGCTCTCTGAGCTGAGAGAGCAGCTACGCTTGAGGCATAACTGGGTGGATCTGTCGTAGGTACTGTGGCAGGTAGATTTGGTGGTGTGCAAGTCTCTAAATGAGAAACTTCTGTTGAAGTAGTACATTGCTCCTGCCACATGTTTTGACTACTCTCATGAGTAGCAAACAAAGAATTAGATGGTTCTTTGGCTGAAATATCCTTCTGGTTAATTTTCTGATTATAAGCTGCAGCACCATAAGGTGGAGGTGGATTAGCAATACTTTGGGATGAACCAGAAATAACTTGCCACACAGCACATGTGTAGGGAGGAGGTGGTGGAGATGGTGGAATACCTGATTGAGTCACATTAGGTACAGGATAAGGAGGAGGATCAACAGGGTGGTTGGAAGAGGCCATATGTGAAGAAGATTTATTCTGATTTCGAGGATACAATGGAGGAGGATTGGTAGTTGCTTCAGGTAATCTCTGGGGTGAACAGGCAGAATTAGGTGAAGATGGTAGCAACAAACAATTTGCATCTTGACAAGCAGCAGAAGTAGAACTCACACTAACTGTAGATGGAACTTTATGAATGGGATAAGGTGGAGGTGGATTGGAAGCTACTGGTTGTTGGCATGATGATGCAAAAGCTGGTGATACTGTACATGGTGGAGGTGGTGATGTGGGAGCCACAGCTGTTTGAAGAACAGGCTTTTGAACCTGTGTACTCTTAACAGATTGCATGATAACAGGTGATTGAGACTTGGCTTGCCTGGAACTCCATGCTTGAAGAGCTGCTGGTCGTGGCAAGATTGATGTCACTGCAGTCGCAGCAACAGCTCCAGGGGTTGGAGGATGATGTTGAGGTGAAGGCTGAGGTGAAGAGGAGTACGAAGATGGAGGGGTATAAGCAGGAGGAGGTGTTCGCTTCAGTTGGAAAACAGGAGGTATCGAATATTCACTGCTGCTTATTGTTGGAGTAGGACTGTGCCTTCCTGAACTAGATGAAGCATATGATGGCTGTGGAGAAGAATACCATGATGATTTTCCATTTTGTGAACTGTTAGAATGGAGTGAAGTTTCCACCCTTGAAGCTGAAGAAGTTGATGTGCTATTTGAACAGACTGAGAGAGATTGTAGTTGTTGAGCTAACTGTTGGTGAATCTGAGCATTGTTCGTGACTACCATTGGTGTCCGACTTGATGTGATAGGGCTAGTTCCTCTTTGTGGTGTAGAGCCAGCAGAGGATGTGTAGTTCATAACTTGCCGTGATGATGAAGGCACCGGCGACATTCGCCTCAGATACTGTTGTTTATGCGTTGCTACATTGTTTGCATTGCAATGTACTAGTTCTGCCTGTGAAACTAATGCTGGGGGTGGAGGTGGTGGTGGCAGAGGAGGAGTTGCTCGTGGCGGAGTAGGAGGTGGACCAACTGTACCTCTTGGAGGTGGTAAAGGTGGTGGAACATCACTGACTGGGAATTCAGGAGCAGGTTGTCTGGAAGAATTATGAGCAAAACTAGAAGTAATTTCACAGTTTGCCAGTGAACTTCCATATATCAGCTTTGGTGGATCTGGCAAGATTTTATGACGTAACCCAGTTATACAAATGTTTGAACTGTCAAGTCTGGAGCTTTCCATTGCACGAACACCATTTTGTGATGAAATATTTTCATTACTTGTTGCGTCTTGCAAATCAATCTTCTGACATTTGTATTTCGATGAACCTTAAATAAAAATAAAGAATTATAAGCTTCCAAAGAGAAAATTTATACAAAATTTTATGCAAATTTCATGAAAACTGAAGTTTTTTTATATTGATAAGTGAGCTAAAACTTGCTTTACCAAATTAACAAACAATACTATTTCTATAGTTAAACTACAGAGATTTTATGATAAAACTCTCTACTATTTTCATATTTTGTTAAAAAAAAAAGTCGCAGATACATTGAAAAAAGAGTGTTGAAGAGATGAAAGATCAAAATTACTGAGTATTTATAACCACTATTAAGCTGTTTTAAGTAACAGGATGAAGATGGGTGTAGAGGAAAAATTGTCTTGAGCCAGATGGGTTCTGATTCCACGATCTCCTATGCCTGAGAAGGCTCTGAAAGAGAGTCCCCAAATGCACTCAAAAGGCAGAGATTGATCAGATGGTATATAGCATAAAATCAGTGGTTGGTAGCTCAGTGTCAGAGCACCTGACATGTCATCAGGAGGTCAAGGGTTCAGATCCTGCCTGGCTCAAGACAATTTTTTCTTGACATCCATCTTCATTCTGTTACTTTACACAGCTTAATAGTGATTAAATACAAAGTAAATCAATGACAGGCTGTGAATTCATTTGTCTAGATTAAAACATTGATATTAACTATTGATAATCCTTCAGGCATGCAGACAATTACTTGGTATATTTTATTGACTTAAAACAAAGTCAATGTACATTCTTCTTTTTTTTCAAATAATTAAAATGACTTCATGAACATACAAAATTTAAATTGTTAGCATTCATGTCAAAATTGAAAGATCCTCATTAATAAAAAATATATGAATGTTGCATGTTTTTCAACCTAACCTGTCCATTGATTGTATCCAACAGTATATGACAATAAAACAAGACTTCACAGATGGCATGTAGTTTCATAATTAACTACAATTACTAAAAGATAACTGTGAGCAGTGTGAACAGAGGAATTCAAAAAATTTTTGTTGAGTGGATGGGGGAGCAAAATAAAAGAAATTGTATAACTAGTATAGGGAATATCATTAAATGTTTTTGTATAGCTTAATACCAGACTCAGAAATATCTTGCAACTTTCATATTTTATTTCAATCATACATAAATTTGCCTTTTCATGCTTAACCTATGTATTTTTTGAAACAAAAAAAAAAAGTATTTAGCTCAAACTGTTTCTGCCTTCATTTGTGCATCTGAACAATCAGGGCTATGGGTGAAATTATCACTTTTGATTTTTGGTAAAATTCCTGAATTTTCTTGCTCTCCCAGGATAATTGAAACAAACAAATTTCTGGAGATTTGTTATCTCATACAACAACCACCTGGCCATTGAGAAGTCAGGTTACACTGACCAGTATAAGTATTAAGCCTGTTTCTAGGATTAAGGAACCAAGACAGTGGATAAATTTCTATCAAGAGAATATTTTTTAATTATTGATCAAGGAGCCCACTGTTGAGCAATAATTTCTCTAGAAGCTTTTAGACAAGTGTCAGTCTCAGAAACAAAAAACAGGCTTTCCTTATCTGCTGCACTTCTTGTCCTTTACAATTGATGATTCTTCTTATAACCAGGTTTTTATGCACACTGTTTGCTGTTGTATATTTTTCTTCATTGCATACTATTCTATTTCTTACAGTATACTATTTCAATGTTTTGATTTTAACTTTGGTTGTGGGTTACACGTCTTTTACCCACTTTTTTCTCTCATTTGGCACATTTTAGCCTTAGTTGTAAATGATCCACAAAATATCAAACCAACCAACCAATATCTGCTGAACATAATTTGAATCATCTCAGCATACTGACCAGTATACTGACATAGCAAGGTGATGCAGGGCCTAGGTATGAAACTTCTTTATGAGGCCTTCCCCCTTTAAATATTTTTTGCAAACAAAATTAAGTATATTTTTGAATTACTCTTTTAATACCTGTTTTATTAAATTAATTGTACAATGCATACATAATAATGGTTCAAGCTATATGACAAAATTCTTCCTTTGAATTTTATTTTCTGCTAAAATTTCTTATAAATACTAAAGTGTCAAGTTTAATATCACACTTCTAAAACAAACAAAAAAATGTTGAGCACCAGGACCTGGTTCAGCTGAACCATTGGATTGATGGTGGTTATGCCACTGTCTTGGTATCTTTTTCTTGTCATATACTGAAAATTTGAATGGCATCTTTCAAAAAAAAAAAATCTTTATCTTAATATTTAACAGGAAACCATAACTGTAAAAATGAATAAGTGGATGTCAACAAGTGTGAGGCCCCAGTTTCTTTAAAAATATAACTGACATTTCACTGCTTATATATTAATTCCATGGGGAGGGAGAAGGGGCTGCTCCCTCTAGGGATGACCATGATTATATGGCATCATAAATTTTATATACTGTTTATTAAAAAAAAAAGTTAAATTGTTTTAAAACTACTTGGATTTTTTTTGTTTGCAATCCATGAATTTGTAACATTATTCTTCCAGTAGTCTCTAGTATTTTTCTACATGCAGTTTAAGCTACATATTAACTAATTCTGGGAAGCATTTTTTTCACACATTATACTGACCAACTCCTCTCAGAACTCAACATGAAGTAGCTATTTGAGTGGTTGAGTGGTAATTTATTTTAGTTAATTAAAAAAAAATTGATTATTTTGGATATTTTTAGCTAGAAAAGGAATTTATCTCCCATCTTTATAAGGGATGTTTTAAAAACAGATTATTTTACATATGTGGATAATACCAAAAAATACTTATGTTTCAAGTTAAATTGAAAAAAAAATACAATAATCTTTAAGGAAAAAAGCTGCAAACCATGCAAACTGAGTCCAAGTATGTCCTCTGGTGGAAAAAATGTAAACTACCAATATATAGTGAGTAAACTTAGGCATGAACGGCTAGAAATGGAAAAAATAGGCACTGCTGGAGTAAACTTGGGTGCATCAGGGAAAATATTTAATTTGAATTTCAGGTTTATAAAGCAAAGTTGAAAATACCACAAATTCCCTCATCAATTTTAAAATTTACTTGCACAGTTTTTTCCATTTAGTAAAAGAACAAAAATATCCATCAGCTGAAAAACTAACTCTTTTAGTGAGCCACACATCAGCATTTTCTCAGGCCTACATCAAGACATTAATATGTTGTAGACTCCTCCCCTAAAGAAGCTTTAGTGTGCAATATGTGTTGCTTTATTAGTTATAATAAAACTAATGTTACACAAATGTTATTGTACGTTCATGCATCAGCTATTTATTGAAAATTCCATTATTACCATTTGCACACTATTTGTTATTACTATTTGTATAGGTGAAATATGCTCTGTCAATTCAAAAAGAAAAAGGCAATATAGGAGAAATGTTAATGTTTGAAAGGCAGAAATATCCAATGTATTTTAGTTTCAATTTCTTGTAACTGATAAACAAAACTGCAAATGTTTATAAAACAATTACTTAATTCTTATTTAAAGAAATATTTAAAACTTAAATATATTAAAAGCATTTCATTTAAAAACTGCTGCTGTATATTCTTAGAAAAGGTATTTTGAAAAATTCATCTGTTTGGATAATGGAAATATTCATTCAGCTTATCACAATGTATTTTGATAATAAAAATCGATTGTATCCTTTTCTCAGCAATGAAAAAACATTTATAGAATTAATAAATCTCACTTTTCTACACTAAAATCAAAAGCATAGGTTTCTGGAAGCTATAGATAGTACTACAGATAGCCTGTAAATGGTAGCTAGACGTAAACTGGAAGGAGAGCTGTGTACCAATCTCTAGTGATGATGCACAGAACCGGCCAGGTCTAGCACCTAATGTCCGACCCTGCCTTCTCGTGGTGTAAGCCGTTAGTACCTTTCAAAACAGATATTCTCTTTTGGAAGGGAACGGAAGGAGAGGGCTGCCAGTTCAGTATGGCCTACTGATCTGGTCATCTATGCCCACTTTTTTTTTCTTTTTTTTCAAACCTGCTGAGGAGTGGTCAACTTCACAGGGTCCTGGTGCTGACCATTTATACCTACTAGACTGGACTTGTTTATGGATTTGAGTTTGATTATGGATCCTGGACTTGCTGCACTGGCGGGCCTCTGTTGAGGGAGAATCTGCTGCTGTGTTTTCTGTTTGCTTCTGAGTTGCCAGCCCTAAGTGAACAGAGGCATGGGATACCTTATATCAGCTGGTGGATAATCCTAATCAGAGGCCATTGCAGGTACCTGAATCTTATTTAGCTAGTTGGGCATCGTCAAGCCTAAACTGGAGTAATGTGTCTCAGGCAGGCCATATGGCTCTTGAAAAAGTCCACTTGAAAAGGTGGTGCCCGAAGTTCCTACCAGCATCGGTGACTTCAGTCTTTAGCAGAGGAGGAACAGGTCTTTGCCCCATGCCTGCAATCAGGGGGCTGTTTGATATTGTTGGCCCTACCAATCTCAATAAACCTAATTTCTTTAAAAATCCTACAAATAATTTTCTCTCTGCAGGAACTCCAGCACTATAACCTAGATATTCTAGGCTTGCAAGAGACCAGATGGACAGGTAAAGGTGAGATACTTAAACTTTAAATTTCTCTTTACAGGAAGGGAGGATGGAAAGCATCACCAAGGTGGTGGGCAGACAATGTCAAACAGGACCTTGTTAGAATTGGTGTGCAGTGGCCGGATGCAGCAGATGTAGCTCAGGACAGATATGCTTGGAGAATTAAACTGCGCGGTCTGGTTGGACCTCCGTAGCCCACAGCTGCTTGATGATGATGATGATAGATAATATTTAGAAAATGTCTGTATTGACAAAGAATTCATTATACAGCCAATTATTAATAATGCTATTTCTGGTCTCAAGTCTATAATACTTCCAAGCTAGTTTACTATGCAATGGAATAGCTGTCATGTAGAACATTTCCATTTATATATATATACACCTATCCCTCGATTTACACTAAAGATAGGTTCCGCACAAAACCGTGTAAATCGAAATCAAAACCGTGTAAATCGAAACTGAATTATGAACATTTTAGTGTTTTTTCATTTTACACGGTTTTGTGCGGAACCTATCTTCAGTGTAAATCGAGTGATAGGTGTATATGAAAACTAGTAGGTGGTGAAATTTTGCTTTACAATACAGGAACACTGTTTATAAGCATTAAAAAGTTGTCATCAGAGATAAACAAGCTGATCTGAATCACTGAAAATATATATAATAATTAAACAGAATTATAATTAAAATATTCACTTTTACATTATTGAATCTACTCTGATTATATCCCACACTTGGGGAAACAGAAGACAACTACATTCACCATTATAACACTATGTAATGAAAATACAATGGGCTCAATTTAGCTACCATGCATGAAATATCAATGGCAGTTAACCTAAATGAATAATGCTATGTTTTTCTTTTTTGTAAGATCAAGCTCTAACAGTTAAAAGTTTATGATCACAGTATTTCATATTTTGGTCCTTAGTATTCATATTCATGTACATAGACTTCGTCTCAACTTTAATATTAAGAAACAAATAGTAAAATTATCTTGTTTTTTAAACCCTTATTCCTTACCATTTTTTAATTAAACCCTTATTCCTTACCATTTTCAATTAAACCCTTATTCCTTACCATTTTCAATTAAACCCTTATTCCTTCTATTTTTAATTAAACCCTTATTTCTTACCATTCTTATAATTTCACAGTATATGGGAGTATTCAAAACATGAAATTCAATAATGTTTTAAACAGTACATTATACAGTTGAGTGAAAATATAAAACCATTAGAAATAAAAAAAAAAAACTAATATATCTTAAGCACTCCCATGAAAGGGACAAACAAAGCAGCTTAATTTGGTATTCTGGACACACTGATCAGAGCAGCAGAGGGGAGACAAGAAGTAGAAGGTTATGGCAGACACCCTGAGGCAAACATAGCTGAATAGTTGGAGTGACATCTTGCAAGGCCAGACAGGTTCTACACATTAGACCTTCTTTCACACTGCAATACCACAGCTGCTGTTTAATAGGAGTTTTTTTAGCTCTACTCAAGAACATTCTGAAATCTACACTTCTGCAATATACAATAAGTGCAAGAAGAAAAAAAAATTGTCATTGAGGAAGTTTTTGTTTTGTCTTCATACTCTAAATGAAATTATTTCCTGCAACTGATTTTAAAAACTACATTTATCATGGCTTTACAGTAAGTACAACCAAAAATGTTACACTCATCTGAAATATTCTCATTAACAATGGTTTTAAACATAAGTGACTGATATTTAATTTTTTTTCCTCCAAACTTCTAATTTACTCAATTTCATTTAACTTTTCAGCTGATAAACTGTCCTGTGGCTGAGTGGTTAGCATGCATGGCAACTGATCAAAGGGACCTGGTTTGAATCCTGGGTATGGCATGGATGTTTGTGTTGTTTTTCTGCTGAGGTCCTACCATCCTGACAGATCTCCTACTATGGCATATAAACTGACAGGCTCCTGTCGGACCTGTGGCAAGCAGCTGCTAGAGAGGGTATTTATAAAATATAGTAATTTACATTAATGCCTTTCATTGTTAAGTATATGGTCACATAAAAATGTCACAATAAAAGCTGCACTGTCATTGCAGAATGTACTTTGCGATCACTAAATAAAAAACGTGAAAATGTCTGCACTTGCCACTTCTAAATCTTTATATAAGAACTAGCTAGTTTCTGTCTTTGTATACAAAGATCATCAAGGGCAGAAAGATAGAGAACGTCAAAAATTTCAAAATAATTTTTTACACATAATAGCAGATGTGATTTTGGGTTTATAAAATATATATATATAAAAGCTCTTGAACCAAGGGGCATACAGTATACATTATCCAATACAATAATAGCATCATCATTATTTAGTAGTTATCAGGAGATAGTGAGTTCAGATCCCATTCAGTTCAAGACAATTATCTTCTATGCCCATGTTGACCTACAGCATAATAGTGTTCAAAAAGTTATTACAAGACCATATATATGTTCATCTCCTTTTTAAAAATTCGTTTGTATTTAAAATTAATTGTAGATAAAACAATAATTTCTTTAGGCATATTAGACATTTTTATGTACTTTTTGACATGCTATATAATCATAATCAGAGGCTTTTATTGATCAAGAATTATTAAACTTTGGGAATTGCAGCAACAATAATTTTTCAGTTTTTCTTACCACCAAGTCCTGGTTTTGCAATACCATTAACAATTTCAATTTTCTGTTCTTCATTATCTTTTCCTTGTTTGTCTCCAGTCAATTTTAGTACACAAGCAGCCGATTCCTTTTGAAGGAAGAAAAACAAAATTTAACTTCACCCTCTAAAACAGTATGATACATATATGTAGTACATTTATAATTTCTATTGTGAACTACATAGAAAATGCTGGAGTGAGAAATAGTTTCAAAAAGGATTTTTTTAACATTTTTAGTCTACCAACTCTACTGTTATAATTTTAATATTTCAATGACAAATGGAATAGATTTCTGCAGCCAATTTAGAAAATAACCTTTTAAAATGACAATTATTTAAAATTATTATATTATTTAAAATTAAAAATATTTAAAGCTTAGTAATGATGGCAATATGTTCACACTAATATTTTCAAAGCCACCAGTTCATTGCCCCCATCTTCATGGTGAACTTTAAACTTTCAGTGCTAAGCAACAGAACTTTGTTATATCTATAAAAATATCCACCACACTGACTAATAAAAAGTTCCTACTATGTATTTTAAAAAGTTACAATTAAATAAAGTTAATTAAGTATATGCATTTAAAATTTAGTTAATGCAAAACAACTTTATTTATTCCACTGCTATCTCAAAAATACTTAGAGCAATCAAGATGATGATATCATCTTGATGTATTTATGTTTTTTCTAAAAATCATTTATCTTTATTGTAGTGCTTTTACTGTGTGTATTAAACATTTATATTTTATATCTATACTTATAATTGAATCACAAATATTAGGTAGAGATATTTCTGTTTTTTGGCTGTTTTTAAATAAATATATATATATTTCTTCCCTCACAGCTCTTTCCTACACAAATTATGCTGCATTCTACTATCAGACCTCTGTGACAATTCACTGTCTGATGAGATATTACTAAATTCAAAATATATACAAATACACTATGTATAGAAATCTTTATAATGTATATATTTTGCAACCTGAAATATAAAATTCGATTATCTTCATGTCACACTGATATTCACAATTACACCTCCATTTTTATTATAAACCTATCTTTTCCCTTTCTACAACTGATACATCTAAAAACTTGATAACTGATCAGTAACCGAATAAAAAACTAGAAGAACGCATATACTTTGGGGCATATGAGAATCTCATTTTCAAAGAGAATGAAGTTTTTCCTTTACCTATCTAGATACATAGATTTTTTTACTAATCTAGATATATAGATTTTTTTCAAAGAGAATGAAGTTTTTCCTTTACCTATCGAGTTTTACAAATAATATTTTCCATTCTATTTGTATAACTCAATAGTAATTCTGCCGTTTCATATTTAGTGATCAGTAAAGATATATACACAGTTGTATCAGAATATGACCACCTACCAGGTGGTCATAATATTCTGATACGACTGTGTACATATTAAAACTACTAAGTATTTTAAAAATGCAAATTATATTTCATTAGGACCAATCAAACTAAAGATTTTCCAATTATCATTTTCATCGTTTCAATCGAAACTTCACGATGTTCTCATTTCACCACCAAAATTTCATATTGCTATCATTAATACATTGTTGCAATATTCGTTTGAAATTTTGGAATTTTAAAATATTTTCACCGTTAGAGGGTGTAATTATAGTGTTTGAAAGATTCCAAAAGTGCAAATCATAACATTTTATCAATTCCTATATAAACCTAAAATGATTTTTTCATTTATCTCTAATTACAATTATCTGCTAAAACTAAAAAGTTGTGTTTTCCCATCCCTTCTGGAACTATGAGGACAACTCATTGTTGGCAATGGAAGCTTCGTGACCTTCACTCACATTCCACAACCAAAATTTCTAGCATAAATACTTCGTTTGAAGTTTCGTAATTACAGCTTTAGAGAGATTCGGAAAGTACATATTATAATATTTCATCAATACCCATCCAACACAAAGAATTTTTAATTTATCTCTGTAAACAAAAAAGTTCGATGTTTACGGATAGACAGATCTCATTTTCTTTGAACATGTGATAAAAATAAATATACCCTCAAGCAGCTGAAGGCATGGGGGGGGGGGGATCTTACCTTATTTGGAAGTAAAAAAAAAGTTTAATGGAAAAATAATATTTGTCTTACTAAAAAAGTATTACTTCTTATCTCTGATAATGAAGCAAAAAGTACTTTGATCCCAAAATATTCTGGACTCCTATACTTTATACACATATTTTAATACTTTTAGCATTGAAATATGCAATTGACTTTATTCTAAAAATCCCAAGAATTCGGAACATAACAGTTTTATATATTAGTAGCAGATTTACCTGCTGTTGTTCAGACCTTTAACTATATGAGTTTTATTTTTCAAAAAATATATTACAAACTGTATAAAATTGTAGAAACTTTTGATGATTTTTATTTCTGATTTCTCAGAAAAGGATTTAAAAAATTCTTTTTTAGTCAATTCTTAATTCTTTTGAACAAGAATTCCATTATTTTACTTTCTTCATTCTAAAAATTTATTAATTTGGTTCCCCAATAAGGTTTCCTTCCAGTTTTCAAACCATGGTGTTTTAACTGTGTGTTAAAACACAGTTAAAACCATAGTGTTTTAACTGTGTGTTAAAACACTAAGGTTCACAGTACTACTTCAAAATTACACCATTTTATCTCTTTTCTGTATTTCTTGCAAAGAAATCTTATTTTTCTGATTCATCTTGGTTTAGTCTCTTTCATCAATCACTTGTATAAAATGTGAGGACTATATTTGATTTGGTGATCCTGTCATGTTGATTTTATAGCTTAGATCAGTGATGATCACTAGTGGCATGCAGGCCACATATAACCTCTGACATCCTTTAATGCAGGCAATGGAAGATATTCTGTAAAATTTCTTTTTTGCTTTTTTTAAAGACAGATAAACAAAAACTATGCTCATTGAATTGATAACTGCTAAAAGTCACTTTTCATTTTAACAAAGTTAATTTTGTTGGACTTGTTTTCTTTCTTTACATCACAAATGTGTCTATTAGTTTCATTATATTTTCTGCACTGAAAATGAATAAATCCTAGCTGATCTGATTAATAACTTTAACAAATCTGTGAAATAACTAACTTCTCTAAACGTTGACTCTGGTAAACTTTTTAATTCATATGACTGCCCACAATGCTCTCATTAATTCATTCATAATACTTTTGGTTCTTTTATGTTTAATAAAACTAATTTTGTTTGTTTTTTCTTAAACCTTTCACTATTTCGGTAATAAACTGCCTCCTGTCACGGCCATCCAGCATGTTCTTTAATGTACAAAGGTATGGTTCTCCTTCACACAGTGCCACACTTCAGAGCTTTGAGCTTAATGTGCCATTCGTTGAATCATGGCCTTTCCAAGCCCATCAGTGTCCCTTTTTCACTGAGTGCAGAATGCAGACTAAAGGAAATAAATCTTAATGCTGACACAACTGGGACTTAAACCTGGGAACATCAGATTACAAGCGTGGTTTGTACCAACCATTGCCTATAATATATGAAGTGTGTTCAGACACACTCTTAGCCTTAATTATTTTGCCTGTTGTATTGGGCTCTTAAGCAACTCTTTCCACACTAGATTCTTGCCTTTGCATATTTACTTTTACTAAGCAGACTTTTCAAAGGAAATATGCATGTCAATGAAGCCTCATATACTCCTCATATTCCCTATTAACGAGAAAAAAAATGTAGAAACAGTTGAAAAATAGTTAATATAATAAGTTTTCGTTGATGTATATAGCTCATTATATTTGCCAGGTTTGCGAAATTCAAACAAATACACAAATTATATGCATAAAGAGGAAGAAAATTGTAAATAAATCCCCTCCTCCAAAAAAAAAAAACCTCATTGCAATTTACTAATGGGGGAAATAAAGCTGGGTTTCACACTGGGAAAGTGCTACTACAAATCTGCTAATACACTACAAATTAACGATAATCAAGTATGTGCAGAAGCTATCTTATGGATGTATAAAAACGTTTATAAAACCCAGCTGAAATACATTTTAAATTTTATGTTCAGCCTGCTCTTGAATTCTGATTTTTGTAATGTTTTTAAACACAAAATTTGGGGTTTTCAATTGTTTTATCTAACTTTTTTGTTTCATTGGTATTAATCACACCTGAAATACAGCTAGGTTAATTATTTTATATTATGGGTATATTATATAGATTTTGTACACATTTATTATGTTATATGGTTCTTCAGTAAACTGCACAAATTTAATCAGTAATTACAGGGATTTCAACAGGACTTTTACTTTCGGCAAAAATATGAAATTATGTCCCCTGTGTTCCTTAATAGTTAATATCATTTATTAAACTAAGCATAACTTTCTGTTGGTAGTTACTTTTATCACAGTCCTTGTTGCCTAATCCTATGACAGTTCTGGTCCACGTGTTTGTTTTGTAGTTCTTTGCTATGGTGGATAGTCTACTTTTGTTTAATGAAGCCAGCAAAAACTGAGAACTGATCAAATTAGATCTGGATTTAGAAAAAAAATAAGGAGGGAAGGAGGAAAGAAACTAAATCCAGCCATTAAAAGATAAAAGGGGATGCCAAAGGGTTGAATTTCCATTGCAGTATAACATTTTCCTCTCCGTCTTAGAGGTCTTTAAAAAAATTTGTTGTGAAAAATGCATGAATGTTATACATGGGTTTTTGCCTCTATACTCTTACTAGCCATCTCAGGGTGGTCACCCCCACTCCTCCCAAATCCGGCCCTGAAAGCAATTACCAGTGGAATGAGGGGAATGTTAAAAACAATTTAAAACGTGTTATCGACAATAAAGTATAATTTAGAACTTACACATGTTATTAATGAGTTTTCAATAATTGACTGATTTGTAGTTTTGTTTTTCCATTGGTATAGAAATGATAGAATAATTTAGACATAATTACCAAGTTAAAATTAGACATTATTGAAACTTTTTTATTTACTGATTATCTATGACCTATGAATGCGATTGTGAAGCGTGTCGGCTTTCACCACATGGAAAGAAAATTGCAGGTCTTTGGGCGATATATAGATTGATTACCTGAATACTCGAAGTAAACGAGTTACGAGAAAATTCAAATTATCAATTAATTTTTACGAACGTGGTAACTCGCCATCAACAACAGTTTGTCAGTTTATACAAGAAAGCAACAGATGAGCATAGCAAATTTCTAGACAAATACCCCTATTAGACCTTCAGATAACCGAATGCTAAATGTCAAACGTCTGCTTAACTGCGGTGGCATTATCAGATGGGCAGATCTGCAACGGTCTGGTGCGCACATTGACAGAGCAATGGAATGTGAGGCCGTGGTGCAAGCATGCCATAGCTCGTACTCTCAGCATGACGCAAGTGCTGCATAGTTTAGATCTAACTCACAAGGAATTTAAAAGTCGAGGAAAGAGCAAAAATCGAAGGTTCCGTGTAAAAAGGGTAAAAAATTTATGTCGTTTAAAAGAATTTGGTTCTCGGATTACTTTGTCAGCTATGACATTATTTAACATGAGTAAATATTGCACTGCGATTGCTCTGACTCATTAAAAAACAAAGCCCGTAGAAGATGAGTCAGGATTACAAGAAATTTTAACACACAGAGATGTAGAGAAATCATTAAAAGTGATTTAAAAAATACGATTAGGTGCTACATTCAGCATAATTTTTTCACGGTTGAATCTTAAACCAAATTATGCTGTAGGTTCAAGATCCAGTCCTTATTTTTAATAAAGTGCTGAAAGATAACTGATTAACACATTTAGAGATAGCGCTGGTATTCACCGGAAAAGGAAATTTATTCAGGATTTCTCTAATATTTCAATTTAATGCCACTTGATATCGCATTGTCTCGTGGTGACACTACAACTGCTGGGATCCGGATTTGAGTCCCGGGATGGCATGGTCATTTGTTCTGCCATAGCCTGCAGATATCCTAGTAGCTTTGAGGGTATGATTACAAATTAAGAACAAAAATCTTTTTCACAAGATACAATGCAATTTGTCTCAGTTCCACTGGTTTTGGTAAGGGATATCTTTAGTGTTTTTTTTTACCAGTATCAGATTTCTTCTTTTGCACTTATGACATGCGAAAAATTAACTACTTTTGTTATATATAAGTGTATATTCCAGGGTAGTAAATAAAACAGAGAGCGATAAAAAAATACTGAAAAGCTACTGGAAAAAATGGGAAGGAGTTTTAGTTCAAATATACACCCATCCACAATATTAACTTGAAAATGAGGTATAGCAAGATCTCGATTATCTGTACTAAAAGGGATTATTGAGCACACGTATAACCAAAAACACTGATAATCGGAACGATGTTTTTGTCCTTTTTTGGAGTCTATTATGTTTAAAAAAAAATGCATATTATTGAAGGGGCATTTAAGCGAGATTCCAATCAGGTAATTGTTAGTATATTTTTGAAACGGCCACACTAAAAGTGGTTCTTAACATTAATCACTAATGCATTCCTCGAATCTATTTTTTGCTGTTTTAAAGCAAAATGAATCATCTCTGCTTCCGATCTCATTAAAATCTTTGTTTTTCATCCGCTTAAAAATCAGCTGTTAGGTCTGAATAGATAGATCATCTGCATCATAAAACAAAATGAAGGGAGGTACAAATTTTAGATGATTGAACAAAACTTCATAAAAGTTGTGGAAAAGTTAGCAAGTAGCATGCTTGGGGAATTAGAAAGATAAAATCAGATGAATTTTTGGCGAAGAGTTCCAGAAGTCTTTAAAGAAATTTTGCAAGTTGACTCAGTCACTGAGAATCGGCCACCACTGGCCTTTCGAAATGACCGTCTCCATTCGCAAAATGAGGAGTATATGTGCTATACCAAACTTACCGATGAATTTTAGAATTGTTTGTTTTGCCTTCTAATGTTACAGCACGCAGATTGAAGTAGTAAAGCTACAACTAGTGAACTAATCCATCCATTCAGAATAAAAAAATAAAAAACTACGCACTTTATAAAATTCGAATGTACATTGATAAAAAGAACAAATCTCTCTCCTGCCCAATAAAAATTACAAAAATCGTCAAATATAAATCTTGAACACTAGGTTGGGTTGTTTTACCTCTGAGCGGCACTTTTTTGCACACCATGGGCTAAATGGCCAGGCTCAGAGAAGGTTGGGTTAGGGGATCCGCTGGAACAGCTGTTGGGAGACAGATGGTAGCCTCCCGTCAAGGCCATTCAGCGTGTTCTTTAACGTGCACAGGGTATGGCTCTCCCACACACGAGGCCACGGCTTAACGTCCCATCCGACGGACGGCGGCCTTTCCAAGCCCATCGGTGTCCCCTACTGACCGTGGGCAGCTTGAACACTAGGTGATGGCGATGAATCTTCAGAACGAAGACAAGGTAAACCAGTGGCAGATTACCATATAGATTATCATCTAGAGCAGTAGTTCTCAACCTTTTATGCTTCACGTATCCCCTGGAAATGTACATGTAACTGGCGTACCCCTTGTATAAGATAGATAAAACTATAGTTATAGTATAACAATGGTTATTTTTACTTTGTTACTAGATCTAGCGACTTTTGAGCTCTCACGGCGTACCCAAAAAAATTTTACCGCGTACCCCTAAGGGATATTCGTACTCCCAATTGAGAACCCCCTAGTCTAGAGCAGTGGTTCTAAGGTGAGTTTTTATATATCTATTATTATTATTTTTTATATATCTATTCCAGAGATATTTTTTATCTATCTATTCCATATTTTATCTATCTATACAAGGGGTACGCCAGTACCCCTTGTATAGATAGATAAAACTATAGTTATAGTATAACAATGGGAATAAAATAAAAAATATATATATATATAACATATATCTAGCGACTTTTGAGACCTTCAGATCCTTAATACGCCAGTTACATACACATTTCCAGGGGACACAAATGCTCATGTCTTTCGAACCAGGCCTATTTCCACCGCGACTGATTAAACTCGGTATACGGTCACAATGAGCCGTGCCTATTTTGTGCTAAAAAGCAGAACTGGCTGCTTTAAAAGGCTTTCAAGGAAATGGACACACCTTTCTATAGATTTAAAAAATCACCAGTATTCAGAAGATGTAGTGACAAGTGCGCAAACATTTATCAGCTTTTCGTTGCTGCTACCTAGTCATCAACTACAATGTGAACAGTCAGTGAAGGGAAGTCATAGAGAGGAAAGGAAGTGCTGTGGCCGGGAGGGAGACGGAGGAAGCGCGGTCGCTAGTGGAATGTGCCGTTTCCCTTCCCAGATATCAGCCATTCACCCTGACTGAGTGACGGCCGCCCACATTCCGCAAGGCACCTCTGATACACCCGCCACTTGCTTTAACGTCTGGCTTACAGGTGACGGAGGTCACGTGGTAACCAATTCTCAAGACCAGATGGTCATCACAATTATTCACCAGGCCATACTTTCTAAACAAACTTTTATTTCCACAAAAACAAAACTGAATAATTTTGCATCATGTAAACCGAATGACACTATTTTGTTTAGATCTTAACTTATAAAAGTCTCGAAATAAAATCAATAAACTTCCGATCTTCGAGATTTAAATATTTCGAACTGGAATTTGTATATTTGATCTGTCAATGAAATTAACTGGAATTGAAATTTTTACAAAAAAAAGCAAACAAAATGATCGAGTGGTTAGCTTGCTTGTCTATGGATCAAAGGGACACTTATCTTGAATCTATGCCTTATCCGGGGCCGGGTTTGGGCCCCGGATGTTTGTCTTTATGCTGAGGTCTCACCTTCCTCACAGATCTTTATGCATTTTATAGTGACAAGCTTGTCACACCTCTGTTGCAAGAAGCTCCTTGAGAGGTATTTTTTAAAATTTGTATATCTAACGCTGTCGATGAAGTTAACTAGAACTGGAATTAGAAACGCTTCAAAATTTAACAAAAAAAGTGGCGACAATTACTATTACTTAAGGTTTTAATCCTTCATCTTGTGACATGGTTATGATTTTTTTTTTCTTACACAAAGATAGAGCATTATTTTATTATTCAGTAGGAAGTTTATACAGCAACTCTCCATATTACAATAAACACAATTTCCTACTTTGTATGACATTCCTTCTTTATACAAATTGTGGGGTATTTTAATTTTACAGCTTTCATCTTTGCCCAAAGGGTGTTGATAGCTTTTTTCAACACTGTATACATATATTTGATTTTGTTTAAGTTTAGAATGATTATCAACATTCATTTCAACATCATCATGGTATTTATTAAATATTTCATCTACAGTCTGAGAAGTACCATATTTATCTTCTTCCATAGCAGCAAAGTTTTGCTTGTTGCACGCATGTTCCTCCATCCATTTCCGGACTTCAGAATTTTGCATATTTTTGTACTTTATGAGGGACAAATTATTTTCAAACTGAGCTTCTGTCATGTCAGGTTCTACACAACTAAAAGCCCTAGAAGAAATAGAAGTTGCCACTTAAGGGTCATCCTGCCTCTTCATTGATGAATAGTCCAAATTACTTTTGAAGGTTTTTTTTTTGCAAACTGTTTCCTTTGCTAGTTTATTATAAATATTTGAATCTACAGTTGCTGGACATTCTGCATTAGTGTCCTCTTCCTTACCCTTTATATATATATATTTTTTTTTTCGTATATAAGTACGGCTTAATGATATCTAAATATTCACCTGTTTCAAACCTGTTGCTTTCAATTTCACGTTCATGAGTGTTTTTTATGGGAGCAGGAAAATTTGAATTCCCATGAAAATAATTTTGTTGCAATTTCCTTTCATTCCATAGTTGAAGAGTTGCTGGGGATATTGATTCTGTGTCGCCAGATTTCAAAAGTTTCCACTTTGCAATTACATCTTCATCATGTCTTTTAATTCTTTCTTCATCTTTCAATTTAAAATTGTTTCTCAACAGTTTCTTCACACCTTTAAGTGATATAGGAAAGCTGTCAGAAAGCTTTTCTGGTGTCCATTCATGGGGATCTAACTGATGTAAATAACGTATCTGTTCTTTTGCAGCATAAGTTAATAGATTTGTTTCATTCAGCTCCTTAAAATAGGGTTTTTTAATAATTTTCTTCTTTACATTTCTGTGATGCTGTTCCTTTTCCATAGCGTACATATCGTACCACTTGTCTGCTTCTTCTACAATATTGTCATAATCTTCATTCCAGTCAAAGTTTGCATCACTAGGCGTGTTTGATTTCAAAGAAATGTTCTCAAAGGTCTTATTTAAATCATTTAAATTTGTAATACGATCATTCCTAGATTTCTGCCTTACGTTAGGCTTTACTTTGCCTTGCAAAACTAGTTTATGTACATCCAACTGGTTTCTGCGTATACCACTTACCATCCTTACTGCAGGTCTCATAATAATTAATAGCTCTAAACATCTGAATAACAAGCCGAATCATAACGTAACTCGCTTAAATTGGACTTATAACATCGATGTTACAATTTATGAAGCTGATGCATTGTAATTAGAGATCCTGTACGTTAGTATTAGATACTTTCCTTAGAATGGGATCGCAAAAAATTAATGATTTTGACGGTAGATGGTTAAAAAAATTTATATAAAATTAAAAAAAAATCTACTCTGACGAATAAGGAATGTTTGTTTTCAACGAGAATAAAGTTTGTCATTTTCTGAATTTAGTGATCTTTTATTGCCCTAAATCCAAATTAACAGATGATTAAAAAAAGGTGAACAGTAATATTTTATTAGTATGTATTCAATTATTTTTTCATTTAAAATAAAAAAAAGTTAAATGTTCACAGACGGTCGACGAAGAGAAAATAACAGTTCGTTTTTGAAAACTATCTAAATATAGGCAGTTTTACGATCGTTTTGGCTAAATCGGTCAGATCAACTATCAATTCGGATGATTCAGCTAAATTTAAACACTGATTAGATGAAACATTAGTCGCCGCCAGTGATGTTCCAGTGGTTTTTTATACGTATGAAAGATATAACATGACATCACTATACGAAAAAGTTAAAGTTTCAAATATTTTATTAACAAACAATTTATTATATACGTTAAATTATGTATCTCGGCTAAAAATGCTTTTAAGCAGTCAGAAAATATTAGCGCAGGGGTGGAGTAGGCTAACTTTTGGAGATAGGGTAAAATGAAAATGAAGGGAAAAAATGATAGGTGGGAAAAAAATCGATAAAATATATTTTTTTCTTTGCTAATAAAGCAAATAACGATAAACTTTCTTTTGATCCTTTAATGATTATTGTGGGAGATGAACTTAATTCTTTTCTTAGTTTTTTCCGGTTAGGAGTCAATGATGATAATGTTACACGCACATCGGAAGAGATATTCAAATGATTTCTTTCAGGCGTCTTAATTTCGTAAGAGATTGTAAAGAGGCTATTAAAAGTAGTTTCTCCACTCAGTGATGATATTCATTTCTCAATTTGATCCAAAAGTTGACAGTTGCATATTTTTATGCGTTAGTTTTAATGTTTCAAATGTTTCATCGCTAGTAATTTGAGGTAATTCTTTTCTTCTGACGGTTGAATAAATCAATACCACAGACTCTTTGCTTTCAAATAAAAAAGGATTTTTATTTTTTACTCACAGTGTTTTCTAGTTACTTTCCGAAGACTTCGCAGTTCATGCTTTGAAAAACACTGATAACCACACATAGGGAGCTACTTTTAATTTAGGATTTCTTGGGATGCCTATTACATTTTTATTTACGTTTGAATATAAAGCAACAAAGGGGTACCATCAGTAGTAAACAACTGAAAATAAGTAATTTAATCGAGCTTAACTTGTTAAAAACACACTGCAATTTTTGCGGTAATCTAAAACTTTTTAGTAGAAAAAACCTACCTCTTAAAACTATTCTTTACACACCGTGACCGGTAGCCCGCGTGAGCCGTAATGGGCACCCCTTATCTAGATGATGATATATGCAATCGACTGCGATACAAAGAGATATGCCAATTCTAAATATACAGAGATATGAAGAAAGTTTAATTATTTAGAAGGTGTAAATAAAGTTGAAGCTAACTGATTTTTATCTAAAACTTTACCTATTGGTTATCATAGAACTTCAGTTCGTAGAACATATATAGCTGTTCTTGTAATATAGGTCTTCAAAGGAAAAAATTGCAATGCTATTTGCTATGATACTCGTTTTCAGTTAAGTAATTCAGGAAGTTGTAGTACTTAGCAAACCTCAAGGATACGTAGCTGCAAGAGTTAAATGTATTTGAAGAATAAAATGATGAAATAATCCTCTCCACTAGTCAGTGCAACACGCATCAGATTTTAATCAGCGTGAACAATACATTTACTTAGGGCTAAAGTTACTTAAGTCACGCAAACCTTAACCTATTTTATCCAAATCACAAGAAGCGGCATTGCTGCTTCTGTAATAACCTGCAGATAAAATCTGCCACTGAAGCAAATTGTTAATCGCTTCTTACACAAAAATTAACAGTTTCACACAAAGTTAATATCGCTTCCCACACAAAAACAGATTAAAATTTCATTGAGCCAAGATCACGCTAGGATACTGCACTTGATTTCAAATTATAATAAAACAAGGAAAAAAAATACCAATTAAAGTTATGAATTTTTAAACTGGTGAGGTAAATACAGCTTGAACAAGATGTAAATTGATTTAAGAAATCTATTACATACTGAATCTCAACGATAGGTTGGGTAGTTTTACCTCAGCGGCACTGTTTTGCACGCAATGGGTTAAATGGCCAGATCACAAGGACCCCAAAAGCTTAGTGCTTATACACTAGACCAGTGGTTCTCAACCTTTTATGCTTCACGTACCCCCTGGAAATGTCTATTTTAACTGGCGTACCCTTTGTATAGATATACTATAACTATAGTTTTATCTAACGATGGGAATAAAAACTTATATATATAACATATATCTAGAGACTTTTCATCTCTCACGGGCGCCGTCCGTTGGATGGGACGTTAAGTCGTGGCTCGTGTACGGGAGAGCCATACCCTGTGCACGTAAAACAACACACTGGATAGCCTTGACGGGAGGCTACCATCTGTCTCCCAACAGCTGTTACAGTGGGTCCCCTCCCCCAACCTTCTCTGAGCCTTCGGGATCCATATGACCTGGCCATTTGGCCCATGGTGTGCAAAAAAGTGCCGTTCAGAGGTAAAACAACTCAACTCTCACGGCGTACCCCACGTTGAGAACCCCTACACTAGAAAGCTGTTAGGAGACAGATGGAAGTCTCCCGTCAAGGCTATCTAGCATCTTTTTTAACGTTCATAGGTTGTGGTTCTCCTGCACATGGAGCAATAGCTTAATGTCCTACTAGACGTCATCGAAAGGCAATTAAGAAACTTAACTAACCAACCTTTACACATAACGATTCTAAATTTTTGGGTGAAAATGAAAGTTGTTGCTTCTCATATTCCTATATACAACATAATGCAACATGCCCACTCCACCGTCAGACTTGTTTCCAGTAATATATATTAAACATCGAATATATTATTGCCCTCTATATAAGGAGGACGTTCAAAAAGTTCTTGACACGTGTCTGCAGATTTGCACATTCCTCCGAAATTACCGATTCCAAGGAGTAACACGTAATGACAAGTTTTCAAACAAACCGAGCTACGGCTTGTTAGAAAGTTGTCTAAACTTGTCATCACGTGTTAAAAACAAAGACCGTATCATTTCTCTCTTCGATGCGGCGCGTCAAGTTCGGTCCGCGAAATGTGAAGCGCAAATTCGGAGGACGGCAGAGCTTCGAAGACCTCCCTTGTGCAGGAAGACCGAAGGAGGTCGTGAACGAGAGATCTATCGCTGCTCTCCGTGAACTAGTTACGGAAAACCCACACATCACCGTTCAGGTAATAAGTGTAGATGTCAGTGTTATCTATTGGTCGTGTAGAAACAATTATTCATCAACATTTAAAGATCTGTGCCAAATGGGTACCAACAAACTGACAGAATAGCAAAAAAGGGCTAGTGTCGATTCGTGCAAGGAGATGCTGGCAATATTTGAACCTAGTTGCCCCAAATAGTTAACAGACATTGTCACAGGTTATGAGACGTGGTTTTATTACTATGCTAATCCCAGAAAGATCGACAACGATGTTTAGGTTGTAGAAGATGAACCGCGTCCCCCAAATCCTCCGACAAGATTTTCGCTCAAGGAAGATCTTCACAATTTTTTTTCAATTCCCAAGGAGTGGTAGCCGTGGACAATTTACCTAAAAAAATGACTATAAATGGCCAACATTGCTTTGCCCAATATGGTTAAGGAGATGAAGGAGCAGCGTCCAACAACAAACGTGTCAAGGATTCTTCTTCATGACAATGCTATAGTACTTACAAAATCCGGGAAGTTACGGCTATAATACGGCTAATAAGTTCCGGGAAGTTACGGGAGCAGGAAAAAGTCAGTCTGCATAGTCACCCGGATTTTGTACCATGCGATATTTTGGTTGTTTCCAAAATTTGAAAAAGAACTTACTGGGAAGCCTCTTTCAAGGGTGCAAGACCTTACAAAATGCGTTCATTCAGAGTTGCGGAGTATTCCCCAATAGGAGTACCACCAAGCGTCCCAGATTGACGTAGACATCTGCAACTTTGCATAGATGCCGGAGGGGAGTACTTTGAAGTACAGCAAAGTTTTGTTGAGGTAAGTGCAACGGTTTTTGTTCTGCAGATGCATGTCAAGAACCTTTTGAACGCCTCTCGTATAAAATATATATTAAGCAATAACAAACACAAGTTGTGAACTTCAAAAGTCGTGCCTTTTCTACCTTCCTAGACAAAATATAATCTTTTATTTCCTTTCCCCCTCCCTGCACACCACTATGTCTGGGTCCAAATAAGCGGATTAAGCAGTATATAAAAAAATCGGTATTGAAACGTTAAACGCAATGATTTTAATTTGAGATTTAATCGATTTTTGTATATATTAATTAGCATTTGGTAATGTGAAGCACTTTTATTACTTGAAAGCATTCCAACTTCCACGAAATGAAAATGTTTCTTCTCAAATAATGCATACAGTGATATCTAGTTTTAAAGCAATCTAATTCGCAAAAACGGATTTTTATTTACCATGCGTCGTAAATAGCAATAATAGGGAACACGAAATTGCTATCAGAAAGATTTTTACATTATTGCGCTTTGATTTCGGGAATTTAATAGCGAAATATTTTAAGTAACTAAATGATTTTAGGAAAACTAACCTCGCATATTATTTTTCGATTTGCAAGTTATAGGGCAAAAAACAATCCTAGAATAGTTTGTACAGACCTCGTAAGGTTATGCTCTACTACGACCAAAGACAGTGCTGTCCACTGCCGCAGTTAGAGCTAACATAATACACAAAGTTTGTGGATATAGTTGGGTTGTTTAACCTCTGAGCGGTACTTTTTTTTGTACACAATGACTAAATGGCAAGGACCCTGAGGGCTCAGAGAAGATTGGGGCAAGGACCCACTGGACAACTGTTAGGAGACAGATGGTAGCCACCCGTCAAGGCCATCCAGCGTGTTTTTTAACGTGCACTGGATATGGCTCTCCCGCAGACAGACCTACAGTTTAACATCTTTCCTAGACCATCGATCGACCCTACTGACCGAGGGCAGAGCGGGAGTTTTCAAGACAATCTCAACGGTGGCCCAGCTGGGACTCGAATCTGGGAACTGGAGATTAGGAGCCTGGCGCACTACTGACTGACCACCCCCGCGGAAACAATAGTTAGCTCCTTAATCACTATGCCAGTTAAAGGATATTGCTTATACTTGTATAAAACTTCGTGTAGGAACTGTTTTTCGTTTTCCTTGGAAGGTTCTATAAATAGGGTTGCCAGTAGTCATGAAATAGAATTCTAGCGACAATTTGAGGGAAAAAAAATAAAATTTTACTTTTTTTTTTGCATCACACGTTTGCTTTACTAATTGGAAAAGTGAATCAAAAAATCGAATGTAATACCTTATCACAACTTTATGGCATTCATTTAAAAATACTGATAATAAAAAAAGTAGTGGTTGTCCGCCAAAAAGTAAGGCGTTACTTTATTTACAGTTCATATATTTGCGAATATTTGTATGAAATTTCAAAACCTAGACATTTTTGGTAGGTTTTCGAAATATTTCGGAGATATGAAAGATAAACACATACCTAATACAAAGCTTTTGACTAGATGCTCAGTTTTTGGATAGTACTTCATTTTCGTCATTTAAATTTGATCGAATCATAGAGGTTAACTGGATGGAACGTTTTCTGTATAAAAGCAGGTACGGAACTGGATGGGGTTTCCCGTTTCTAATTAGCAAAAAAAAAGATTTAAGTTTAAATCTTCAGACTTATAGAGAAGGACTGAAAAATAGTTGACAGCTTTCTTCCGCCCGTAGACTAAATATTCCAGTCGTGAGAGAGAGAGTGATTAAAGTGCTGCCCCTCCCTCAGTGAGGCTGAATCAGTGGGAAGGCCCCGCGGCACTAGACTGACGGATGGAGACACAGACAGGTGCCCCTCCCACGGCGCTGGGAGGCCACCACAATTACACGTTCTTGGAAGGTGGCGTGCTCCGTAGCGATCAGGTCGACTCCGCCAAATGGACTTTAACCACATTTTGGCGTTTCTCGTAGTCTCCAATTTATTGTTAATATCGTGTGAATGGGGGAGACCGCTACTACTGCATTTTGTGCTCATATCACATGAATCTAATCGATGCAAAAGTAGGAATACTAAAACGAGGATTAGAAATGGTAACGCACGACTTGAAAATGAAATTCCATTAAATGCTATATTTAATGTTAAAACTGAAAAGATATAGTACACAGTAGTAAGCTTTCTATTTAACGAACTTATGGGAAACCCAGATTTTCGTTCATTAATCTGAAAGTTTGTTAGAGTGAAAAGAATTAAATTTGGTTGAAGAACGCAAATTCATTATTCATTTTGTTTGTAAAATGATCGCTTTAGGTCCGGATTAAGGAAGGCGATGTCTAATTTAAATGTTATGGAAGATTAATTTTCCACTGTCGATGCATGGTTATTTATTCAATTAGACTTAACTACTTGATCATGCTAGTTTCTCATATTTTGTACGAACCTGAGTGGGGCGGGGTGGCTTAGCCGGTAGCGCGCCAGGCTCGTAATCTGCAATTCCCAGGTTCGAGTCCCAGCTGGGTCAGCGTTGAGATTTATCTCCGCAAAATTCCCCGCCTTGCCCACGGTCAGTAGGGGACACCGATGGGCTTGGAAAGGCCGCCGTCCGTCGGATGGGACGTTAAGACGTGGCTCCATGTTTAGGAGAGCCATACCTTGTGCACGTTAAAGAACACGCTGGACGGCCTTGACGGGACGCTACCATCTGTCTCTCGGCCAACAGCCGTTCCAGTGGACCTTCTCTGAGCCTTCCGGGTCCTTGTGATCTGGCTATTTAGCCCATTGTGTGCAAAAAAAAGTGCTGCTCAGAGGTAAAACTACCAACGAACCTGAGTAAGTTTCGTACGTTAACTTCTACGAAGTGCCAGATTCTTTGTAAAGTAATCGAAATACATTGGATTAAATGCCATTCGATAATCGTGAAATGTGATATCGTATTACAGTATTAGATTCTGATGCTGACAATATTTCTAGCTTAAGTTATTATGGAATAATTACAGCACCTTTAACGGTGTTGTAAAATGGAATGATGGGAAAAAATTAGGTTTTTGCCAATGTTGGATCAATGAAACGCTTTTCTACCCATATATGACTGAAAGTAGTTATTGTTTTCTAGAGTTTTACCTAGGCGCGAAATAACAAACACTGGCAACTCAACACTCACTATAGCTCATTTTCCTAAAGAAACAGCATGCTTTGGATACAATCTCTATCCCATATGGATGCAAAGAGGTACATGGTACAGGATCCAAATTTGAAGAAACGTATTTGTTTTGTAAATGGTGGGGAATAATATTAGCATTCCTGAATATAAATTGTGTAACGTGACTGAAAAAGCAAGTCGACAGCCAGTCCATAGATGATTACAGCTCATCACCAATAGTCAGATCAAATGGAACAGCTGTGGCTTGATCCCTCTCAAAGTAATAAATTACTCCGCTGCACATGTTAAAATTCAAATGGAAACAATACCTATACCTACTGAGTATGCCTACTCAGAAACCGGTAGCGTAGAGTCCAAAGCTAAAAGTATATGATCTGGAGCTGTTTAGGTTCTAAACTGGACCCTTTCCCCCCTCCCACCATCTGGTTTTACTTTCGCATACTTGTAAAATAATTTTGCCCCGATTCTAAAAATATTTACTAACTGACATTAATATAACGTTGTCTGTTAGGAAATTAGTTTATTACTTGGAATTCACTGCGGAATCCTATTTACATTGTATGTAATTGAATTCCGCAGTGAATTTTTGAAAAGTTCGTTAAACAGAAGTTCCTTTTAGCGAAATGTTATTCAAATTACACACAGCCCCTGACTAACATTTTTTTTTTAAAATAGGGCTAGTTTTCGACTAATCTTCGGGTAAAAATATTGTAGCGATTTATTCACTGCTTCTCCACGATTGTTTATATTATTGCATTTAGCATACGCGAAGACACCTCGAATGTTTTACTTGTCCCGCCCATCTGGGAGCAGGGAAGGTTCAGTCGGTAGAGCGCCAGGCTCCTAATCTACAGTTTCCAGTCCCACCTGGGCCGTCAGCTTTGAGATTTATCTCAGCAAAACTCCCTGTCCTCAGTCAGTAGGGGCCACCGATGGGCTTGGAAAGGCCGCCGTTTATAGGATGGGACGATAAGCTGTAGCCACGTGTGCGGGAGAGTCACCCTGTGCACGTTAAGGAACATGCTAAATGACCCAAACGGGAGGCTACCATCTCCTAATAACTGTACAATGGATCCTCTTCCACCAAACTTCTCCGAGCCCTCGGGGTCCTTGTGACCTGGCCATTAGCCCACTGTGTGCAAAAATTGCACCTCAGAGATAAAACAACCCAACATATCCATCTGATTTCATAATTTGAGTACTTCTGAAAAGTTTTTTTTATTATTTTCTTAAACAAACTAATGTGTTTAAATAGCTATAACATGTAACATATTTGTAAAACAATAAATAAAAAAATTTAATCGGTTCAAGATTTTAACTTGTCTCGTGTAGAAGGAAAACTCTTGTAAACTTATAGTTAGTCATTTTCATTATTCCACAATACTTTTTAAAACATTTTTCAATCTTCATTATTCGGCAATCATTTAATGTACCATGTATTAAAATAAAACTGCATTGAACAGTTTTCTATTTCTACATTTATAGCTTTCTTTTGTTGCACGAATGAAATATACATTAAGAAATAATAAACACAAAGCATTAACAAGAAGCATAGTGATAACAAAGGGAAAAAAATTAAAATATGTCAATCAGGTTAGGATTTTGGAACGTATACTTCTCCCCATTTACATTATTCCTTACGAGAAATTCGTATCCGAAAAAAGTTATTTCACCTTACACGAATTATTGAAGAATGCATCTGCAGTATTAGTTGGTACTCTTTTGTCGGTTTGCTATACACAGGCTGACTGATAGATTTTTAGAATGGTCACATACAGAATATGTTCATGTTCGATTACAGTAGAGAAGAGTTTTCAAATTCAATTTCATTAGAGAAATTAATTTTAGACTATTTAACTATAAAAACTATTTTTAGCATTTGTCATTGAATTGAAACAGTCATTTAGGTTCTCTTGATCACTGCCTGACTGAATCAGCATTAACATAAGCACAGAAGGATATGCTCTCGTTGGGAGAGTAGCTAGGCTCTCTAACAATTTACCAGCAGTTAGGAAGAATTTTAAGCATTACGAAGCAAACTTTATTTCAAATAAGCATTTCATATTGCACAGAGACGTATATAAGGGTTATACACTGAGTGATCATTGAATTATGACCACCCCACACCATGTTATGTCAATGGGACACTAACTTCGAAGCTCTCCAACTTTAAAAATAAGCGTTTTATGGGAAAATGTGAGTAAAGGGAAATAAAAGATCTCAATCAGTTTTATCTAAATATTGATTTTCCACAATATTCGTTCAGTATTTAAAGAGTTATGGAAATTTGAACAATTAACAACATCATCCTCAAGCAGCCATCGGCTACGGAGGTCCAACCAGACCGCGCAGTTTAATTCTCCAAGCATATATGTCCTGAGCTACATCTGCTGCATCCGGCCACTGCACACCAATTCTAACAAGGTCCTGTTTGACATTGTCTGCCTACCGCATTCTAGGTCTCCCCATCTTTCTGAGGCCTCCAGGCACACTGTTCATAACCCTATTCGCCAATCTATAATTATCCATACGGGAAACATGGCCAAACCAACGGAGTCTCTCTCTGCACAATATGCTGCTTATAGGAGGTTGCAGACTCCTTTGCCTAACCTCATCATTAGTTACAAAGTTAAACCACCTAATACCCAAGATACTGCGTAAGCATCTAGAATCAAAAGCATCTAGTTTCCTGTTATCTTGTTTACACAGCGTCCAAGTTTCAGTACCATAACTAACCCTAGAAAGAACCAAACTTATACAGTCTAATTTTAGTCTTTAGGTGTATACGCCTATTTCTCCACAACCTCCATAGATTCTTAAAAGTCCCGGCAGCAATCCCTATTCGTCTGTTAATCTCATGCCGCACATCACCATTATCTGTTACATAGCTCCCAAGATAATTAAACTGTGACACCTGCTCAAGACTGCAACCATTCAGATTAATTGAATCACAGCCTGCTTGACCAATTTTCATCACTTTAGTTTTCTCTCTGTTTATAACCAAACCTACTCTACTACCAGTCTCATCAACAGCTCGAATGAAAGAGTTCATCTCATCAACATCATTTGCCAAAAGGGCTAAATCATCAGCATAATCTAAATCAGAAATTTTCGTATCTCCAGACCATTTAAGGCCAAAATCTTTCCCTTGCAATGAATTTCGCATAACGTAATTAATAACCAAACTAAAGAGAAAGGAGACAAAATGCACCCTTGTCGAACACCAGAAGCAATGCTAAACCAATTGCTACAAGCCTTACCAACTCTCACACACGACTCAGTGTTATTATAGAGAGCTTTCATTAGGTTAATTAACTTGTCTGGTATACCATATGATCTCACAATCAACCATAAATTATGACGATCATCAGAGTCGAAAGTCTATATGTATGGTCTATATGTATGGTCGAAAGTCTATATGTATAATTACTATATGTATGGTTTTTCAAAACTGTGGGAAAAATAATGAGAAACAATGGAATTATGTTAATGATACATTAGGGACAAAAGTAAAAAAAAAGTATTGTACCTTCTTATGTGAACACAACTGAATTGGTTGATGACATGAATAGAAATTTTATTCAAGGCATTACATATCTGAACCCTGAATTTGATAATCAATATAGATGATGTTATTCATGTGATATAAATGTGATATGATCATGTGATATAAATTGTATATCACAATCTCTTTTTATGGAAAATACGGATGATGCAGAAATTGGTAAAGAACTAGCAGCGATGAGTAAGAATAAAGCCTCTGGGTATGATGGTATTACAGTGTCCATGTTACAAATTATTGCTAAATATAATTTACATGTTTTTACTTATTTAATTAATTTATCACTACAACAAAGAAAATTTATTGATCAACTAAAATATGCTTTAATTTCCCCGATTTACAAATCGGGTGATAAACAACTGTTGACTAATTATAGGCCGATCTCACTGTTGTCAGTGTTTTCTAAATTAATTGAAAAAATTGTTAAAAAAAAGACATTTTATTAAATCAACATAGATTTTTTTCGAAGAACCAGTTTGGTGTTATGGAGGGTTGTTTTACCTCTGAGCGGCATTTTTTTTTGCACACCATGGGCTAAATGGCCAGGTCACAAGGACCCCGAAGGCTCACAGAAGGTTGGGGGAGGGGACCCACTGGAACAGCTGTTGGGAGACAGATGGTGGTCTCCCGTCAAGGCCATCCAGCGTGTTCTTTAACGTGCACAGGGTATGGCTCTCCCGCACACGGAACCACGGCTTAACGTCCCATCCGACGCCCGGCGGCCTTTCCACGCCCATCAGTGAATTTTGCGGAGATAAATCTCAACGCTGACCCAGCTGGGACTCGAACCTGGGAACTACAGATTACGAGCCAGGCGCGCTACCGACTGAGCCACCCCGCCCCTGTTAGAGAGGGAAAAACACTGAACAATGTATTCTGAAACTAACGGAATGTATTTATAAAAGCATTGATGCGGGTAAAAAAACATTGACATTGTTTTTGGATCTACAAAAAGCTTTCGATACAGTGGATTAGGAAATACTGTTTAAAAACTCTTTGCCAGCGGTATAAGAGGACACATTCATAATTGGTTTAAAAGCTACCTTTTAGTAAGAAGCCAGGCGGCAAAAGTGAATGGGGAAATGAAGTTCGTTTAGGGAAATTAAAAAAGGTGTACCTCAAGGCTCTGTATTAGGTCCCATCTTGTTCCTTATTTACATTAATGATTTATGCGATTTACATTTAAGAGGATCATTAATATGATATGCCGATGATATTGCAATAGTTTACACAGCAGATACTGGTTTAGAAATGGAAACAAATGTAGAAAACGATCTTTTAAAAATACATAGGTGGCTAGTTTTGAATAAATTAAATTTGAATATTAATAAAAGTAAATTTCTTTATTCTGAATTGCTTAAAACAGATACTTTAATAGAAATTAAATATCATGAAGTTAATTGCCTTCTTCATCCCAACTGTATATGCCCTAAATTAGAAAGAGTATATAATTACAATTATTTGGGGGTTGAAATGGATTCTTCTTTAAAATGGAGGACTCATGCAAATAAGATAACAAAGTGGTTAAGGTACATTTTGTTTAAATTTTATCATATTCAAAAAATAGTAGATAGGAAATTTTTAACAGTACTATATTACGCCTGGGTTTACTCTAATATACAGCATGGTTTGTGTAGTTGGGGAGGTGATTATGATATTAATTCATATAATTTATTTATGGTACATAAAAAAATATTTTAGTTAGTGTTTAATGTTAATTTTTCTACTTTAGACCCATCTACTTTATTTCATTTTCATCATATCAGAAATATTTATATATACAAAATTCTATTGTTTTTATATCAAAATAAGCAATGGGTAGAGAGTAAACGCATTGAATGCAATTTACGAGTGAAAGGAGTTATGTTTGAAATACCGTTGGCAAAGAAGAATATTCTCCAGAGGCACTTCGCTTATTTGGCACCAAAATTTTACAATTCTTAACCACTGGATATGAGAAATGAAAACAATTTGACTGTCTTCAAAAAGAATTTACATACACCTATACTTAACTGTTATGAATTGTACTTTACGGTCAATCGTTTAAATCTTTTATTTACAATTCATGAATATCCTTTCTTTTATTATTGATGTATCAAGTTATATTAAGAATTGAATGTTATTCCCATTATTGGTTGCCTAGAGGTTTCAATATGATATTGGTAGTTAAAACGGAACCTGGACCTGCAGTTTAGCCCCTTGGTTTCGGCATGTAATTACTAAAATCGTGTGTGTGGTTTTTATTTTTCTTGCTCATTTTTTGTTGATTTTATGTATTTGTGTTTTCCACCATTGTTATTGTTACATGTATGAAAATTTGTGATATATATATATGGATTATGAGAGGAAATAAATGCTACTACTACTACCTATAAAACGCTTATTTTAAAAGTTAGCGTCCCACTGACATAACATGAGGATGAATGGTCATAATTCAATCATCATTCAGTGTATATACAGGGTGATTCAAAAAGATGGACACAATTTCAATTGGTTATATTTCCTGAACTACACGTTTTATTTGAATTATGTAAACTACATTTGAAAGAAGATGTTGTAAAGTTTCGAATACTACCGCTAGAGCACTCTAGCGCCGCACAGCAGTGTCAGTTGTAAGCAAGATGGCTACTATGCAACACAAGATTTTTTGCATTCGTGAGTTCAGTCAAATACAACATATTGTTCAGGAAATATAACCAATTGTAATTGTGTACATCTATAAACTTTAATGTGTGTATAATCAAATGTAATTTACAGAATTCAAATACAACGATTTGTACAGGATATATAGCCAATTGTAATTGTTGATATATATCCTGTATATTAACAATTTTTTTAATCCCCCTTGTATATTAACAAACTTAGTTTACATTCAGTAACGATGTTACCACTTTTATCAATCAAGCGTACTTTATTTCTTCCCTTAAATCACACTACATAAATAATTACGCTTTTCTTCTTTGTAGGGGTGTGGATTGGATCAATGGGTAGCACACCAGGCCATCGTAATCTTCAGCTCCCAGATTCGAGTCCCAACTGGGCCTGCATTGAACTTTAGCTCCACTAATACCTGTACTGAGAAAAAGGGTACCGATGGGCATGGAAAGGCCGCCATCCGTCGAATGTGACATTAAGTCGTGGCCTCGTCTGCAGCAGAGCCATACTTTGTGCACGTGAAAGAACATGCTGGATGGCCCTGACAGGAGGTTTCCATCTACTCCTTAACAGTTTGTCAAGTGAGTCCCCTTCCCCCAACATTTTCTGAGCCCTTGTGACCTCCTTTCTCTTGGTATTTTAAGAAACAAAATTATCCGTGGAAAAAAATTATCAAATGAAAAACTATTGGAAACCAAGAGGCACCTTATGCCTGTTGAGGTTTCAAGAACAAACAAGTTGAATGGATGGCAGCACATGTTGATTTTATCTCTAATCAGATATATAACATTTCGAATTCTTTCTACAAATTGTATACCAAAATACATGTGCGCTATAAAGTATAAAATGAAAGTTAAACATGCACATACTCAATTCCTATTAAATTTAAAGGAAGATAGCAATTGAACAAATTTGGCAGCGCCCTATCTTCCACTGAAGTTAATAGGAATTGAACAAGTGATTTCTTCATTGTCATGTTTTACTTTATTTTTTACTTTTTAGAGCATATGTAGGAAGTTTTTTTTTTTTAATTTTCATTTATACCCGAGCTCAAAATTAAAGGATAATGTAATATCTCTAAGGAATAACATGAAATGTGGTGTAATATAAATTTTGCAAGGCCTATGACACATTTTCGCTCTAGTCAGCTTGGCATTAAAAATTGGATAGCATTTTGGATTTTAACAAATTACAGATACAACGTATGGATGACTGTATATGGTAGAGAGTCATAGATAAGTTGGAAGGGGATCAATCCCAAACCTCAGTAACCAGGGCCTTTAACGTACCATTGAATGTAGTCTCAAAACTCTGGAGAGAATTTCAAAAAACAGAAGTTAGTTGTAGACCAGGATGCTATCGTCCCAGACAAAAGTCTTTAATAGAAGACGACGTAGGGAAATGACAACTAACCAACTGTCTAGCAAATTGTAAGCGTCCAATGGGACGACAGTTTCAAGACATACTTCTGTACATGAGACGACATGAACAAGGTTTGCATGCACAAATGCTAATCGGACAAGAAGCAAATGTTTTCTTCACAGAAGACTCCAGATTCTGTTTGAACAGATTCCCAACGCGTGTTCTAGAAACAACAAAAAACTCGCTACAACATCGGAGAAAGCGACTATTGTGATGCAATAGTGCGAGCTATTGTTTTACCTCTGAGCGACTTTTTTGCATACAATGGGCTAAATGGCCAGGTCACAAGGATCCCGAGGCTCAGAGAAGGTTGGGGGGACTCCTCCCCCTGAACAGCTGTTAGGATATTGATGGTACCTCCCATCAAGGACATCCAGCGTGTCCTTTAACGTGCACAAGGTATGGCTCTCCCACACACGTGGCCAGGACTTAACTTAGTCCCATCCGACGGACGGGGGCCTGTCAAAGCCCATCGGGTCCTCTACTGACCGAGGGCAGAGTAAGGAGTTTTGCAGAGATAAATCTCAGTAGGACTCGAACATGGAAATGGCAGATTACGAGTCTGGAGTGCTATCAACTGAGTCCTCCTCCCCCCGGCAATAGTGTGATGTCTCAGTTATCATGAAGAGTGAATGCATAAAGTGCCAAATTTTTTATGGTGACGATACAGAGACAAGATTCTTGAGCCCTGTGTGAGGATTATCATTGGTGCTCGCGGCTCTGATTTCATGTTTATGAAAAATGATGTCCGTCCCAGCAGGGCTCATGTAATCGACGATTTCCTTGAACGTAAAGATATTCATAGGATGGATTGACAGCCATATCCCCGGACCTGTGAATACAATTGAGTATGTGTGGGAATCCCTGAAGAGGCGGAATCGCAGGATATTCTCCTCCTCTATGAGCTGTCTTGCTCTTGTACAGGAGTAGACTTTATTATCATATAACCTCATCAACAGCTTCGTGAACAGTATGAGAAGGCGTTGCAGAGTTGTATGGCTGTCAGAGGTAATTATATATTTAAGTAACATATGTCGTTCCTAATTTCAACACCTCCGTTATGAAACATTCTTTTTCGTGTAAAATACGACAGCCAATTGTATGAACTGAAACCCATTTCCAGTTATGTATATTTTTGGCCATTATCCTTTAATTATGAGCACCAGTGTATTCTATTGTTTGTTTTATGGTGGTAACTAAACAGAGAACTTTACCATTAAAATACCTATATTTCCCGTTTCGGGGGAAAAATCGTTACACTCCCTATATTTTACCCTTAGGGACTCGAACATAAATTTTCATTGACATATAAACTCGTAATGACTGACTCCCGCCAAATTTCGCTCTCTCTGTCTTAGAGTTGGGTTTGTTTTACTTCTGAGTGGCGATTTTGTGCACAAAATGGGCTAAATGGCCAGGTCACAAAGGCTCAGAGAAGGGTGGAAAAGGGAATTATTTCAGGTAGTCCATGACATTCCCGACATCACACATTTTAATTTGGGATGACACAAACACTTTTAAAATTTTCACCACCACTCCTTTTTTTGGGTAGTGGAGGTCCAAACAGTTCTCATATTACACATATAATAGGGGAGGAGGCCCACAACAGTTCTCATATTACACATAACTCGTTACTCTCGGCCTTCGCCATCGGGAGATAGAAGAACGAATTTCACATTCTTCCTTTTTCTTTTTAAGATGGAAGAAAGCACCGGAATAAATTTTTATAGCCTACGGCATTTCCTTGTGACAAGCCCTTCATTTGACACATAATTCGTCGAGATCGGTCAGCGGTTGGGAAAATATGGCAGAGCAACTGTTCTGATAAACACACAAGTCAACAAATGACAAGGAAAACAAGAAAAAATGGGTTTGTTTTTAGTCGGTTTTGGAAAATTTAACGATTTAATTTCTTTACGTCTTCGTAATGTAAAGCAAAAAAAAAAAATCCGTATTTTCACCTAGCGATATTTAGCCTTAAAAATCTCTTAACAGTTGATCTGCCAAAAATGAAGTTATGACTTAGGCTTAACTATCTCATTTGGTCAGGATTCCTTAATTTTTCATGCAGCAACAACACGTTCTTGTGTTTTGTACATTTCTTACCTATGTATGTTTCCTTACAGCAAAGCGAAGAAGGTACATTTTGTGGTGGTTTCCGGGAGCTTAGCGATATATCCTAGTGTAAGTCTACGAACGATGAAGTAACAGCAAGCTTTAAATATTCACTCTACTTCAAATGGGTCACCGACTACATGTTTTCTTCTTCGCACTTCGGGTCTTTCAAGGGAGTAATTGCTCTCCCTCTCTCTATACTCCGTAATCCCTTTTTTGTTCTCCCGATAGTTAATCTGCACGCCGTCAATCTTCGGAGTTAAATCGTTCTGAGATGTTAACAACAACGATAAAATCAATTCTCTCTTTTGCGAAGGACTATTCCACAAGTAACAAAACAATATCCTTTACACGATAAAATTTCGACGTCACAACAATTACACGTATGCATTCACACATAAATAATTTTCACGGTTAGCACAATTTAGAGTAAATTACAGTAAGCACGGATACACACAATCGGGGATAGGTATACTATTTCCCAACAGATTCTCAAATCCTTGGCAGGCCATCGGTTCCATCTGACCAAGATCTGAAAATATTTTCTCCCTATACGGGACAATTGTCCAGTTCGGCCTATTCCCTTTCAAACAAATCTCTAATTTCAAACTTTCTATGTTCTCTTCTTGACCCAGTAGCAAAATGCCTCGACTGTTTTCATTAGTCGCTTGGATACTTGCATGAGGTTGGGTTGTTTTACCTCTGAGCGGGACTTTTTTGCACACCATGGGCTAAATGGCCAGGTCACATGGACCCCGAAGGCTCAGAGAAGGTTGGGGGAGGGAACCCACTGGAACAGCTGTTGGTAGAAAGATGGTAGCCTCCCGTCAAGGCCATCCAGCGTGCCATAAAAACTATAGGCTAAATGTGGCCTCATTCGTCGCTCTTGTTGGTTCACGCCTCTGTCGTTCTTGGTTGATTGCTTTTCTCCATGGCCCAGGGGATTCTAACAATATATTTTGAATTCGTATATTTGTTTCCTAGACAACTCAAAATATAAATATCCAGTTTTCGTGATCCTAGTTATATGTACATTTTATAAGGTTCAAAGTGGTCATAAGAAGGCCAAGTACCTTAATATTCTACACTCTATATAGATAGTCGATGAAAAATTTGTATTATTTTTTCGTGCATGCACATTTACAGGTTAATAGCTTTCATTTTATGTATGAGTTTTGAAACAATGACATGCATCCATCAACCAAAAAAAATTAATATTCACTCATATATTAGTTTTTATATTTACAAGTATATACAGTATATTAGGAAAAGTATGAGACACTCCCATGTTAAGTCAATAGAAAGAGAATTTTCGAAAACATAACTTCTGAAGTGTGCTCTCTATTATAGAAAAAATACAGAAGTTAGCAATCTAAATGAGATTTACAAAAATTATGATTTTGAACACTGTTCGTTTACTACTTACACAGTTATGGAATTTAACAGCAACGTCACAGTTTTGTAAAATTTTTTTATTAAAATACAAAAAAAATTGCAAAAACTTCTAAAAATATGTTTAAATTCTCAAATTAAACTAAAAATACATATAACAGTTATTATTTACATTTAGCTTAATTTTGGAGAAAAATTCTTATTATTGGTCAATGATAGTCATAAGTTAAAAGGGAAAAAACATGTACGTTAGTTCAATGTTTTAAAATCTCTAAACCTTTTCAAGCCCGTCTCTCCCACCCAGAATTTTTCTTATAATCAATCATACTAAACAGGAAATGTAATATAATGAAGTCTTACTGATTCCAGTTGCAATCCTGAACCAATAATTACATACTAATAATTCTCGCAGAAGACTCAGTGCCTAGGGCTAATTGGTGATACTAGACCGGCCCTGGTACGCATCTACGCATACATTCATCTATAAACGGGATCTTCAGAGGACTCCAGTTCCCGTGCCTGAAATGATTTTTCACATAGACCTATTACTTTACTATTCGTCCCTCAAACCTCTTTTTCTTATTACTTCTGCAAACAAATATTCTAATCTTTCAATATATCACGCTTGTCGGATGACAATTTTTATTTGCTATTAGAGAACTGTGCTAATTAAAAGTTTTCTGTAAAAAAAAAAGGATTGTTTTTTGAAAGAAGCAAATTGAATAATAGAAACTGTCTGAATAATGTCGGTAGTTCTGCTCCCGTTGTTTATGGTTTTTCTCTTTAATGTTGCGCAGATATAAAGTTACTTTGGCAATCTGAACTTACTATTACATGCATTTAAATTGCTGCTAAATGTATAGAATAGGTGTTAATGCTGTCTTGAAATCTTCTATAATAGAGGGCATTTTCACAAAGATTTCACTATAAAGGGTACTCAATTTTATTTTCAATCGTCAGATTTTCTCATTCTTTAAATTTCGAGTCTTTTTTACAGACCAGAGATCAGGACAAAAAAATACATGTACAGCCAGCATGTTTTATATTTTTCATCCGGTTCGTTTTTCCATTTGCTTTGCAAAAATGTTTTTTGCAAAATGTCGGGTGGACATACGTTAGGGGGACACAACGGAAAGTTTTAACATATTCTCCGCGAACATAATTTTTTTTTTCACTGGCAGGTGAGGAACATGAATAAAATTTTTCTGAAATGTTACAAAATAACAGCATTTCAGATGAAGGTAACAAAAATTATTTTTGAATAATTTTCATTCAAAGAAAAATATTTTTGAATGAAATTTATTATTTTTTGAATGAATATTATTTGAATAAAACACGAGTTAGAAGAGCAATATAAAATAAAAGCAATATGAATGTATTTTAATGCTATATTGTTTAAATTTTATCCATTGTGTTTGCATGCACGCTTTATATTCACTACATAATTGTATACTCAACATAATGCATTCAGTTCAGAACACTAGTTCAGAAAGAAAGCGAATTATAATTAAAATTTTGAAAAGGATTAAAAATTTCCTAATTTGATAGAACCTTGCTGTAAAACAACTTTTTAATGCAAAAGTAGGTTAGAACTCATATAACACTGCTGTGTATGTAACGTATGTAACTGCAGCTCATATAACTGTACTGTCGACCCTGCTAGGCCAGTGCTAAGTTTTGTTGTTGTAAAATGACATATACTCGGAATCAGTGGTGAACCCAAAATGGGGGAATCAACATTATATATTTTCTAAGGCAGTCCTCGAAAAAAAGACATGTCACACCCCACACCCATTGAAAGTTTCTGTACGCCACTACTCAGAAGGGGATGGAAATATGAAATTAGTTGCCCATAAAAGGTTTAAAAATAGTTAATTTAAAAATTTATATGTTATTACACTAAAATGTTACCGAAAAGCAACACTATTAAAATTCAGCTGACGCATTGCATTGATATTAAATGATTCGTGCAAGCAAATTACTGTTCCATCACTGCTATTACATAAAAAAAACTCCATTTCACGTAACTCGACACATGATTAAACAAACAGCTCTTTGTCTATTAGCTAAAGACATCATCACCTACTTACAAGTGTACTTATTTGCGTAAAAAAAGGACAGATTTCTCTAATACGTATATTGGTTTCAAAAAAAGTAATGGTCACGAAAAATAGATTTAATCTACTTTATTTGTTTGCTAGATTATGCATTTCAACTTTATTAGCACTCATGCCCAGATCTAGAAAAATACTGAGGGTGGCAAAAAACACAAGCGAGCCGGGAAACTATTAAAAAAAAAAGGGGGGGGGGGGGGTGCCAAGAGAATGGATCTCCAATGCATAATAACATTTTGCTCTCCGTTATACAGGTTTTTTTTTAAACAATTATTGAAAAATGCATGAAATATAAGTTTAATAATTTTTTGCTCCTATTACCCTTACTAGCATTTTAACCCCCCTCCCCCTACATACGGCCCTGTAAGGACAAATAGCACTTAATACTAATAATCAGGAGACTTAGAATTTCAACAGCAAATCGAAATTAAATGTACCAATTCTCGAAGACGACAAAAATGGCTACAGTTGGTGCACAGAAAAGGGAAACTCGTTATAATTCAGGGGCGGGGGTGGCTCAGTCGGTAGCGCGCCAGACTCGTAATCTGCAGTTCCCAGGTTCGAGTCCCAGCTAGGTCAGCGTTGAGATTATCTCCGCAAAAGCAGGGGACACCGATGGGCTTGGAAAGGCCGCCATCCGTCAGATGGGACGTAAAGCCGTGGCCCGTGTGCGAGAGAGCACGTTAAAGAACATGCTGGATGGCCTTGACGGGAGGCTACCATCTGTCTCCCAACAGCTGTTCCAGTGGGTGTCCTCCCCCAACCCCCTTCTCTGAGCCTTCGGGGTCCTTGTAACCTGGCCATTTAGCCCATGGTGTGCAAAAAAAAGTGCCACTCAGAGGTAAAACAACCCAATCCGTTATAAATCAAATTTAAATCGAATGTTGAGGAAACGCCAGTAAAGAGAATTGCAAGTGGAATTTCTTGAAGTAAAGGTTCTCTAGAAGTTCCATATTACAATTTGATTCAAGTAGGATAATCCGTACTCTGTGTAAGCAAAGACAAAAAATAATTAAAAGGTTACAAAAATGTGAGATCAATTTACCCCGACTGCTATCAGGAAAAAGGTTAAGAACTCTTCATGAGAAATAAACTGCTGAATTTAAACAAAGTAACAGTCGATATAATAAGCGGACATGATTTTGAAAATATATTAATTGACTTAGCAGCAGTAGTGATGATAGATACGCAATATATTAGCCCAGGGTCGGGAACCGGCAGCTCCGGAGCCACATGCGACTCTGGCATTCTAAAAAATGGCTCTTGATGTTTTTAGTTCAACATTCAACCCTGAAATTTTTTTCATTAAAATCAAGAACTAGAGCAGATTGGAGACGATAGTTTGAAAGCACTGATTGCAATTCTCAAAAGTCGCACTGATAAATGGCAGATTTTTTAATATTTCTTTTCAATAGTTTTATTGTATACACTTAAACACACATTTTAAAATTCTACGTTATCGTTTTTTGTTAATAAAATAATCTGCGATTTCTATTTTCCTGTTATGGCTTTGTTCCAATAAAAATCACAATTTGCGACTCTGAAAATTTGTTGGTATACCCCCCTTTTTTTTTGCTGTTTTGGCTCTTGACCCAAAAAAGGTTCCCGACTCTTCTATTGGGCGATAACGATTTCCAGCCAATCGCGGACTGAAATAACATTTTCATTTTAGAGTTAAAATTGTTCAAAAAGTTTCACTATCTCGTATTTGTTTAGAAGCACTTACATAATTGAACACTGATGTCGATTTAATACTTGGAGATAGAAGATCGTACCATCTCTGGTACTGTATTAATATATACTCAATGTTTGGCATGTGCTTAACAATGAAGCCTCATAATGTAACCAATAGCAGTTACTTTTGTGCGCATTGATACTAAGGCTTGCTTGTGTCGTATAGTTTGTTTATAATAGGTCTGAAGCGGAAAACAGTAGACGTATTTTATTTTTTCCCCGTTTTCAAAAAAATGTCGCCGGAATATAACTAATGGCCGCTCTTTCTGTGCACAATACTCTTAGGGCTCTGATCCTTTTCAGTTTATACCTATTTAAATTTTAAATTAAATGCCACAGGCACACTTCAGATGGATTAAGGACTTGCAAAAAGCCCGGTGCTACATTTTGCTCATTTATGATCCTGATCTGTGCGTAAACGCTACCATAGGTGATATCAGGGTTGTCAACCTTAAGAGAAACATTTTCTGTGGAAAAGGCAAAAATTTATGGACAACTATCATTTTAAACACATTTTTGCTTTGAAACAAAATGGCGATACATAACTACACAATGCTTGCGGCGGGAGTGGCTCAGTTGGTAACGCACCAGACTCGTAATCTACAGTTCCCAAGTTCGAGTCCTAGCTAGTCCAACGTTGAGATTTATCTCCGCAAAAACCTCCGCCTTGCCCACGGTCAGTAGTGGACACCGATGGGCTTGGAAAGGATGCCGTTCGTCGGATGGGATATTTAGTCGTGGCTCTGTGTGCACGATTAAAGAACAGACCGGATGACCTTGATGGGGGAAGCTACCATCTGTCTCCCAACATCTATCCAGTGGGTTCCCTCAACCAACCTTTCTGACCTTCAATTTGTCTCGGGGTCCTTGTGACCTGGCCATTTAGCCCATTTTGTGCAAAAAAAAAAAGTGTCCCTCAGAGGAACCTAACATAATACTTATTTTTCTTTATTAGTATTACTTCACGAACTTGACAAAAACAATGCTTAATTTTGCATGTCAGTTAAATTATTTTTTTAGCTAACTTACCGTTATAAAATTCTTTCTAATAAAATTTTCCCCATCTCGAGTGAGTTTATGAGAAATCAAATTGTGAAGTTAGCCTAAAACTTTACAATTTTCGCTTTTGGCATTCCTATAAAACTCAAATTTTGAATGAGCAGATTTGAAACCATGTCCTACAGGGTATCGCAGAAAAGGAAATTTGGAATAATTATGACTAAATAAAAAAAATATATTTTCAGAGCTGTTGAGAATCTAGTAAAGAATTGTACACATTTTAAACGTTTCACTTATTACTAGTTAGTTATAATTCTAGTTATGTTTGAAATATTGAAAAAGAATTAGACACAGTTGTCATGTCACTTTTGTTTAATTCCTTTATTACGCTTTGAAATAATTGGTTGGGAGCAGTGATAAATTGAAGAAGGAAATTAAGAAATGTTCGTAACTCTAATGAAATATTAAATTAATATATCAATGAATACTTACGCCGAGATGTGGTTTAACGTTGACAATGATTATCAGAAAACATATTTGTTGCTTTAAAAACCAATTTTTCATCATAACCCACTATACTGCTAAGCTTTACAAATTCAAACTACAAAAGACATTAATTTTTGCGTAAAATTCTTAGCATTTTTACGGACATTCAGCAACCTTGTGCCATACGGCTTGTTTATAACTAAGCTTAAGTACTCTACACTCAGCTTAGGTAAAACAGAGTATTAAATCAAAATTGATCCAGTTTTTCACGAAAGATAATTGCAGTAGCTATGATACAAATCAAGACATTTGCTTCTGGAGATTGTAATTTAAAGGACAAACTTTACAAATGAAAAAGTTGATAACAATTTGTGTGATCACTGCATTTCAAAAGAAAACGTAAACTATATTGAATTGTCCAAAATTTCAGACAGAAAGACGGGAGTTAATTTGATTTTTTTGAGAAATGTTTGAATGCTGGAATTCTATTTGAATTCAGTTTGGAAAATAAAAAGAAATGTTAAAGATTTCTGTTAAAACTTTTAAAGAAATACGATGCATATAATAGAATTTGATGATTAATTTTATTTCAAAAATTCCTTGATGAGATAGAGGGATTTAGTTTTATTTTTTGGTTTCCTCAAGTGGAGGATTTGTAAATGTAAGACATTTGCTTACTATTCCTTCTATCATTCTTTGCATTTTGCTCAGAAGATTGTAATATTTGTAACTGATGGCCAACTTGAAGAGTGTGCGTTCTATTGTAGTGAATTTCGAGGTAACTGACTGCCTTCGCGGATTTAATATATACGTATTACGTTCGTGTACAATAACCGTGAATAGAAACGTTACACCTGAACGCACTTCCACATTCTGACTCCTTTTTTCATAAGTATCATCATTATGCTAATTAATAAATTTTTAAGCGAATCTATAATATATTAGTGAACAATTAACAGAATTCCCGAATAATCGAGCCACTGAAATGAGGAATTTTACTGTATCTATATTAATGGCAGGCAAAATATTATAATTTTTTATTTTTCAAATTCCAGATCAGTACAAATATGGAGTTCTAACTGTTTAGATGTAATCTTTATGAATGCTAAGTGTAAACTTTGAGATTTTGTTGATTTAAAATGATCTGGGAACTGTGCAGCCAATGATACAAGGATAAATTTAAAATGATGTGATGTAGAATAATACAGAAAAGGAAATTTGCGATAATTACGATTAAGGAAAAAATATATTTAAAGCTATTATAGGATTGAATCGATTATGTTTAAAATATGCAGAATAATAACTTCAAAAATAAAAAAGTTATAAAAAAAGTTTTAAATAATTTTTTATTATAAATAATAGCTGAGTTAATATAAATGCAACAAATTATTAATTTAAACATTTAGAACATTGTGTAAACATTCACCTGTTGGAAAAATCATCGCAGCAATAAAAGCTTACGCTAAGCTGATATTTGCTTCACTGTTTTGTTCCGTCATAAATGTAGCTTAATATAGGTCACAGGACAGGTTATAGGAAAAAGTTATTACACTTAAAGACTAACATTCAAAACAGTAGATTAGCTGCTTGGTTTGCACAAATGCAAACTTTTTTTTTTGTTATTTATAACGAAAGAGAAGTCACTGAAGTATTATTACTCAGTTGAAAAAACTCTAAACTCGCTGAAACATTAGCATCTATAAATTAAGGAACATTAAAACTGGTCTTCTATTGGGAAAGTTAAATGTGAAAACGTAATTTAAAAGCTTTCTACATAAACGGAAATTCAATTTCTAGGTCGATCACAAATGTTCCTTTAAACGTACTAAACAGCACATATTAATATTGTATCCCTCTTACTCTTTCTGCCACTGTCGCATGCATTAAGACAAGAAACATAATTGGTCGAGAGCGCAAATAGCATCTCAACGAAGTGGCGCAAGTCCTTTGAACTCAGAGAACCTCATTCTTTTACTAGGGCAATAAGAATGCACGGAATTCAGGTCATTCGTTGCGAAGAGGAAAAGATAAGGCGTTGAAAGATAAGGCAGCCGACCAGATCACGAAATGTGGCATTTACGAAAAATAAGGCAGAGAGGAGAGACTACCCTTGTTCATTGCTGTCAGAACATATAATTCACTATACTATTATTCGGTTTTAATAAAAGAAAGTTTTAATAAAAAAAATCATAATTTTTCACTAAAGGAAATGAAGCTAAGCTTGTTTCAGCGAAAACAAAACATTATTTTGACAATGACATTTGTCTCAAGCTGCTTACTTTACAAAAGTTTAATTTAAAAAAAACCGCCCTTTCACTATCCACAAAAAAGAAATTTATTTCATTATTGTTAGTATTTAGCCATTACTACTGTATATTTATAGAAGTTATTGCTGTTTGAATGCTTAGAGCATTTTTTTTTGCAACGGTAAATGCTTAGAGCATTTACCGTTACAAACTTGCATTAATGTCCATTGTGGAAACAATGTTGTGGGTCTCCATATATCTTACGATCAATGTTATTTGACTCCTATTTAGTAGAAAAAAACTTTAGAATTATACTACCTTGATTTTATGTGTTGGAAATATCTCAAAAGCTTTCTTAACAGCCAAATATAGCTGAACTAAAATTAATATATATATTATTCAACTTCTAGGAGCTAATGGAAAAAAAAAATAAAATTCTGAGAAAGCAATGCATATGGAAACAGAGAAATAATTCAAATATAATTATAAATAATTAATTTAGAAAAATATTGAGTAAAATGTAATCGTAAAATTGTAGTAATATGCTTATGTAATTTAAAAACAATATTCAAACAAATTCAGATCTTTACTTGGAAATTATTTTTACTGAAAAATACGTACTGTGATGCCAGTCTATTAGGTACACCTACCTAGTAGCATGTTGCACCTCCTTTGGCCTTTAGAGCACCCGAATTTGTCGAAATATGGAACTTACGATGCTGGATGCGTTGTGCAGGAATGTGGTACCATGCGGAAATGACTGTGTGGCGCAGTTGCTGCAAACTGGACAGTCTCGCTGCGAATAGCCCTTACTACCTCATCCCGAAGATGTTCGATACGGTTTAGATCTGGGAACTGTGCAGGCCAATGATGCAAGGACAACTCGTCGGCATGTTCCTGGAATCATTCGGTGACGATAAGTGCGCCTTGTAAGCAGGCGCATTATCATGCTGAACGTGTCCATTCGAGTTAGGATAAATTGTAGCCATGAAGAGATGAACTTGGTCAACAACGTGGTATTCAGATGTCCTTCGATGGGTGTCAGGGGGCCTAATGTGTGCCAGGAAAACTTTTTCCTCACACTATCACACTGCTACCACAGGCCTGAACTGTTGACTTCAGACAAGATGGCTCCAATGGCCTCATGTTGCATATACCAAAATTCTGATCCTTCCAGAGCAGAATGCAAATGGAACCTTGATTCGTCCGACCAGGCTATCTTTTTCCAGTCTTCAACCGTCCAGTGCAATGTTCCTGCACCCACTAGAGTTGTGCTTTTGTGTTCTTCGATGACAACTAGCCCATTTGGACAAGGTCAGATACATGGCGTGATTTGCCTGGCTGTGACGGTCTGTTTGCTTGCAAGATTCTCGCCAGTCTCCTTTGACTCCTCTGATCCACAAGCTGTTCTCAGTCACAGAATCAGCAATCACTGATAGTTTTTCTTTTCGCACCGTTTTCGGTAAACCCCAAGAGGACGGCCATTTGGGAGATGCTAGAACCGGCATGCCTACACCAATTGTCATGCTCAAAGTCGCTCAGATCGCTCGTTTTGCCCATTCTGACGTTCAATCCAACTCTGATGCTCGAAGAGCAGGTCTGCCTGCACACCATAGTCACATGACGTATTACATGTTAGAATTAACCATTGATATAATGAGGAGTGGTGTACCTAATAAACTGGCATCTCAGTGTAGATGTCAATTTATTTTAAGACTGGCAGTCGAAATTCCTAAAAATTTAACACTAACGGTGAAAAACCAGTGTGTCCCAGAGGTTTAACGATAGCGGTTTTGAAAATAAGTGTCGCCATCAATAAATTACAAGAATGAAAAACTTCAAATTAATTTCTTTTTTCGTGTGATAAAAACCATTGTTTCAGAAATGAGTAAATAGCACGAACCTTTTTATGGATATTGAAGTTGTTCCAAAAAGCACGAGCTCACTACATTCTTTGTGGAAAGGAATATTTCCGCAAATTGTCCGATAAATTACATCCAAGTAACTCTATTGGGTACGAAATGATTTTAATAAAAGTTCGATTTTCTGAGCAAGGCAATACCGTTTTTCGGTTTAGAAGCTTCTGACGTGAAAAATTTCATGCGCTACCTCAAATTATGTCCACTCTTTTCTTCCCATGAAAAAGAGGGAGAAAAATTTCACATGGGGTTGTTTACACCTCTGAACGACACTTTCTATTTTCACACAATGACATCAATGGGCAGATTACAAGGACCCAAGGCTCACCAAGGCTCAGAGAAGGTTGGGGAAGGAGATCCAGAGGTAGCTTCCCATCAAGGCCACCCAGCATGTTCTTTATCGTGCACAAGGTATGGCTCTCTTGTACGCGGGACCACGTCTTAACTTAATCCAACAGATATGGCCCACCGGTGCCACCGAAGACAGGGTTAAATAAAATATAATTATTCCTGAAGCAGCTGCTTGACACAGAGGTCTGATAGGAGGCTGTCAGTAAACTACGCCATAGAGATCTGTGAGGAACACCATGCCTTATTACGGGTTCGAACCCAGGTTCCTTTAATCAGTAGCCAGGCGCACTAACTATTCGGCGTGTTAGCGGTGATAAATTTCAACGCTGGTACTGTTGGTACTAGAACTTGGGAACTGCAGATTACGAATCTGACGAGCTTCCGATTGAGCCAACTCCCACCCCATTAAGGGAGTAATTGATCAGTGCAAACCCTTTGACTATCATACTCTAATTATATTGCGACACTATACGCCATTTTCGTCTCCACTATCCGGGAGCGCTAGTAATGGCGGAATGCGACACTAAAACCGTGATGTAACAACCTCAAGTCGTGCACTTTCCATTCCGGTGACACAGACCCGCATACCTCTTCAGAATAATTGTCGTCTTGTACAACAATTTTGAAACACCCTGTATAACATAAGTTATAGAATACTAATTGTATAAAAATTAAAAAAAAATCAGTTTACACGAGCATCCATCCTACCGCTAGCTTTCAAAATCTTTGTAAATTACGCTGGCTTGACTTCGATAAAATTACGTGGAAAATCTTGAAATAAGAAATCGTTCTACCATATCATTACGATTTCAGTAATATTTTCCTTATCGTTAACCTGTGACCAAATATTCTTTTATTTTATGCCAAACATCTTTTGCGAAACACTACACGAAAATTTCTTTAGAAATTATGGTTGCAGAACGTTTTAAGGTAAAAAGAGAATACAAAGAATTTTGCAGTAATATTAATATTCTAACCTCAGCAAGACCAAAGATCTGTGTATGATATGCAATATATCATAAGCCAACATATTCAATAGGGATTACAATTCACTTGAAGTCTAAACTCCCCACCTCCAACCTCTGCTTTGGTGTAATATGTATACCTCATAGGGATAGTGATATAATTTAAATATGACTTAAAAATTACCTACTTTTTAGGGTATATAAATTCATTACGTTGCTAATTAACTCTATGAAATATTTATTTTTAGAAAAGGAAATTCATCCTCGTAAAACATTTTCGCACCATCCCACATCTTTATATCGAAGAAATTATGTCGCACGCAACCAATATCTTTAAACGGCAAATCCTTCGATAGGGAAGGATTTGTCGTTTAAAGATTAACGATTAAATTTAATGCGTCATTTAATTTCTGTTACTTTTTACAGCAGAACCTCGCTTAACTGATCTATATCTTTAAACGGCAAATTCTTCGGTAGGAAAGGATTTTTTTTTTTTGCGTCATTTAATTTCTGTTACTTTTTACAGCAGAACCTCACTTAACTGATCTATATAGGGGAATGGTTATTGGATACAAAAAGAAATATACAGAAATTGGCAGTTTCCTCGTGTTTCCGCGGTTACTTGAGCGACTGATTCCGAATTGGGTGGGATGGTCCCGCTAGTTCTGATCCACTTGGTGTGACTGATGGGGTTCCTAACTGCAGTGAGTCGGGAGTGATCCCTCAAAAAGTGTCCGAGATTTCTGGGGGCTGCCGTCATCGATCGACGTACGTTTGTTGTGAATGAATTAATTGAAGAGTTTCGCACCAAACATTTGGCGTGGGTATTACTAGTATAACAGTATTTCACGTGCCTTTCTTAAACCTTTCCCAGATCCTGCTATTTTTTCACTCTGATCAGGCAAAAAAAATAATTTTAGAACTATTTTGCCAAATAACTAATGAAAGGAATTATGGCATGTTATATGCCAAATTAATCAGCATATAATTCTGGATTTTCTGAAAATAAAATATTTTTAAAAAAAGACGTTATTTTAATAGGGACTTTTTAGTCATGGATTAAAAAATGCATTTGGCAACAGAAAAAATTATTTAAAAAACAGTAAGACAGAAATGATTATAAATGCACATGAATAGAAAGACAATTTATTTCTGAATAACAAAAAAAAAATTCTTCTTTAAAGTAAACATTTTTTTTTCCATTTTGTAATTTTTTTCGCCATACCATACTTTGACCAGAACTTTACTTGAGAAAAGGTCCAGGCTTTGCAGAGTCCAACAATCAAGTCAACTTTAGAATATTTTTAATAAATAACTAATCAACAGAAATAGGTCATGTTATATACGAAACTAATGAGAATTTAATTCTGAATTTTAAGTAAAAAACATTAAAATTAATATATTACCACAATGTTTATAACACTTTTTATAGTGGTATACCAAAAAAATAGGTACATATTTCATAATTACTTAAAAAATTTTTCATTTTAAAAACTAGCAACTTTTTGTTAATATCACTTTTTTGAAACTTTAAGGAAAATTATGTTGATAATAGTTCAAACCAAACTTGTAAGCTTAAATCAGGTGATTGCTTCAATACAGAGTAATGTTAACAAATCGGCAATACCCTTATAGCGCTTTTAAAATTTGGCAATCAGATGGCTTTATCAAATTATTTATACTGTAGTTTAATAAAATATGCATCAAATGAAAAAGAAATTATTATTTTTCAAGTTTGAATTATGTATTTTTAAAAATTTTTAAACAGCAATTAAAAAAAAAATCTAAGTTTCATGTGTTGTACAAAAAACGTCTGTAGACGTCCTTGACCCTGGAAGAATTAAAAGTGAACAAATTAGTTTCCTTTTTGAGGATTGTTTGACGATTTTGTAACTTTATTGCCAGTGCGCCATAAAATTTCAAACAACCAACCTCTTTGATGTGATAAAATTTTCACTTTTGGGGCCAAAGACGATAAAATTTATACGATTTATACTTTGAACGTATTAAATAATTTTAAAGAATGGTCATATTACCTGACAAACAATAGACATGATAGAAAAAAACACTGATATTAGTCAACCAAAAAAAAAACAGTTTTGGTGTCTTGTATATAACGTTCTGTTACTAGTCATTGACGGCAAATTTTGGTACTTTTTTCCCCTCGTTAAATCTTACTAATTTCCTACTTCTTATACCATTTAAAAGGAGTAGCAAGGGCCTTCGTTCGAAAAGTACCAGTCGTAACAAGGTTGCTATTAGTATTAATTATAAGTTTATCCTAACTCGCAAAACGTGACCTGAAAACAAAGGGTTTATAACCATCCAAATAATAGCTTTAAAAATAATCAGGGTCAAAACGGAATGCCAAAAAAATTTAGTTGTTTTACTCATATCCTCAGGTAATCTAGTTAAGTATTCTTAGGAATATATAAGAAAGATTGCAGACGTCGAGTGTTTTCGCATGTAAGCAGGAATTTAAAAATAAAGCGAATAATCGCTTGAAAGCTTGTTCCAACAGTTCCAGTTCTACCATGTATGTGAGAGGAAGTGGAGGGTTTTCTTGGAGATGAAATGATTGCAAAAGATGACCAACGCAGAAGGCATGATTTGCCAGAGGATGTGCATTTTGCAATTTTTTCTTACGCCCAGCACAACTTGAAATAACTCTTTCGAGGTTGTGTCATGCATTGATGCATAAAGACAAATATACGAAACCTGGCCCAGATCTAAACAAAAAATAAATGAGGGAAGCAGCTGGATGAGGCAGAAACTAAATCGCACAGGACCGGAAAGCTATTCCGGTCCTGTGCGATTTAGTTAAAATATTTTCTTGAAAACAATGTGGATATATACGCTTATTTTTTTATTTCCGTTTCGGTTATTAACATTCTCAACAAGTGTGTGTGTATGTGGAGGAGGGAGATCATGGCCCCCTCAGCCTTTTACTAAAGAGACTCTGTGGGTCATCCATAGGTTAATGCTGTTTTGACTGAATTTTAACTCCCCCCCCCCATCCTCGATATGCGACGTCTTTCTTTTTGTAGGTAAATTTTACTTCTTAAACTATAATCTACATCGAAGTGAGTGTTAAGGTAGTAGTTGATCATGTGTTATAACAAGAAAATTACTATTTTTGTCATCAGAAAAAGAAAAACTGCGAAAATACAGCATTTTAGAATTACATAACACCACTTCCGTATCCTTCCTCTCCCATGTAACGCTATGTAACAGATTCACTAACATACATCCCCTCCCCCAAATCGTCATGTAATTTATGGACGATGCCTGTTCGAAACAAATACACTGATGGCCACTAAAAGTGCAACACCAAGAAAGACAAAAGATATCAAAGCCATATTTAGTGAATAATAGCTTATGTTAATATTTAGTGAATACATAGCTTATGTTACAGGGATCAAATGATTACAAACACAACTCGGTTAGACTCTTGGAATACAAAGAAATCAGTATCTTGTGCAGCTACCATGAGCGGCAATAACCGCTGCTACATAGTCTGGCATTGAAAAGATGAGACGTCGGATGTGTGTTTGGGGAATGTCAGTCCATGCAGTTTCGATATGTAGACAAAGTTCGTCTGTTGTAGCAACTGCTGGTGTGCTAGTCGTCATGAGATCATGGACCAGACATGTTCAATTGGGGACAGATCTGGTGAAGCGCAGGCCAAGGCAGAAGTGTCACATGGTGGCTATCCAGGAATTGTTGGATAATCCGACCACATGTGGTCAGGTATTGTCCTGTTGGTAAATGGCACCAGAGAACCACTGAAGATAAGGTACGACCACAGGCGTCAACACCTCAGTGATGTAATGCTGGCTGTTCAAAGTATTGGTAATGTGTACAAGGCACGTGCATGAGTGGAGTCCAATGGCATAACACCAGGGCCTATATGGGCTGCATCATGCATGTCTCCCTTAGCCTGTCGCCGTGGTACCGCCAAATATGGATTCATCCATCATGGTGCTGCATACTGAAGTGGAATTCGTCTGAAATGATGCAATGCCATGTGCAACTTTCTTGGCACCATTGCAATCGCATACGAGTTTGTGTAGAGTCAATGGTAACTGAAGCAATGGCCGCCTAGCAAAGATGCCCCGATGCTGCAGACGATACGTGCGAACACTGGTTGATGTGCAACACACTAACTGTTGAGCTAAGGTGTTTGATGTGGCCTCTCATTCGTTTGTGTGACAGGGCCTTGAGATCCCCCTCACGTCGGTGAGTTCGTTCCTCCTCTACCCACTGACGCCATATTCTCATCACTGTGGCAGCATCCCGTCCAACACGAGCGCCGATGTCTCTGTACGATAATCCGCATTCCCATAATCCCACAATTCTCCCTCGATCAGTCGGAAACCTGGTCGTATGGATGTTGTGCTCTTCGACAGGGCATACTTGATCATTTAGTGCGCAAGAACTGTGAGCAAACACAATTTCAGTGCTTTATACTGGCTCTTTTGTAATATCCTCTTATACCAGTTCCAGGGTACGTTACTGTCACACATGATGTGCGTATGTGCTGCGCTTTGAATCATTTACATGTTCTCCCATGGGTTACCCATCTTGCATATTTCGGGACAATCTGATGAGTTCTTCCTAGTATTGCACTTTTAATGGACACTAGTGTATAATCCAAAAAACTTGTTTGAAGTACTAATAAACATAAAGGGTCAGGTCAGATGGAGGGGTTATTTAAAAGAAAGAAAACGTAAGCGCTCGAAAACGAATTTTGTATTTAAAAGTGTTTATGCAAATCTAAACTGTTTATGCTATTATGACGTTGGCTGAAAATATGCACGCAATTGTACAATGATTAAATATCTACATATATTTAACCTTCAATCCAGAAGAAATTAAATCCACGGAATGGGATGGAACGGTTAGGAGTACTTCGGAAGAGTCTGAAAAGGTTAAAATATCAACGTAATATTTTATATGAAGTTAGAATGAAATTCGCAGTAAAAAGGGCTTATGAATCTGAACACTTCTGATACTATTCTGCATTTATTTTTGGTTTACGACTGTGTTGTGCAAAGAACGAGTGGAAGGTAAAAATCCCTTTTTAGCACAAAAAAAATACGTGATCGTTCGTAATGATAAAGATATGATCTTTATTATATTTTCAAACTTATATACACAGTGTTGCTACTATTAATGTAAAAAAAAAGACCAAATGGTGGTAAAAAGATAAAAAAAGGTGAAAAATTTTCATCGAAATCAGCACTATTGAATAAATTTTATATCGATAATATGGAAATATAGGTATTTGAAAAGGCAAACTTCACATCAGCAAAATATTACGAGAAAGTGCGGATTAACGTTTAAAAATAAATATCATTAAGTAATAAATTTTTAATTATTATTAAACATACTGAATAAAATGAAATAGGAAAAGTTATGTAGTGTGCTCCTGAAGAATGGCCACTGCATGAAATAATCAACAAATTTAGTCACGGTAAGTTTAAAATTTTAGTTTTTTAAAATAATTAAATTTGTTACGCAATTTTACATGTAACTACGGCGATAACAGTATAAAAAAAGTCAAGACAAATGAAATAGTTTTTCAAAGTGTGTGCATGTCATCGATCTCCATCGTGGTTCACTGCAGAATGGAATGAAAGGTGGTGACAATCCGTGAGGAAGCTTGATTAACAATCTTTGACGGTTATTGGCTAGGCATTTTGACGTCATAGTGGGGAGTCCCACGGGGGAGCCCTTGGCGGAGACGACAATAAGCAAAGTTTGTAAGAAGAGTACTTACGGTAAGATAGATTTCTGTTGGCAGAAAAAGTGTAAATATCAATTTCAGTTTTCTTTAACTGTTTGAGGTCTATCTAGCTATCAGGGAAATATTTATTGTTAGGGATGGCATTCACCGCCGCAATTTACAACAGCAATGTGACGACGATTCCTGCTATTTGCAGTGGGGACTTCTTTGGAGTATTGTTGCAAACGATTTGAGCGATATGTTGTGAAACGAAGCGATCACGTGTCATCCTCCTATTTTGTTTGTGGTCTTGGATTATTCTGCAAATTTTATTTCATCGCTTATTATCTGATACTCATCGCTAACAAGAAATTGTGTGAATCTTCTGGGATATATTTTCTAGGAATATAAATTTTGCTTATTTAAAAGCATCGAATCTTGACCGTGATATCAAGCTAACTTTGGCGAACATCCAATATGGATTATTGCATTTGTATTAAAATTGTGGAGTCTGGTAAGTAATCATTAATTATGCAGTGATTAATACGTGACAAAATTACACTAGCATACCAACGGATAATATATATGGCATATATTTCTGCTCAGTTCATGTAAGTTATTACTACTACGCAGTTAAATAATTTGAAATTTGCAATAATGGCGGCAAGTCATAGCGTAGGCGTTTAGTAATGTTAATAGGGCTAGTTCACAAGCTGTCTATAATATGATATACATTATATATTCATATAATATTAATAAAACTCTTGCGACTATTACACAGCATTGTGTTTAGTTGAAATGAACTTGATATTTTAATGTTCGGGAGTTAAGTTTCAATATTTCGGGTAACAGCTACTAATAAAATATCATGGCAGCTGTTGTTTTGTGGCGTGAGAAGAATATGGCGTCAGTATCACTTTCGTTTTGACTGCAAAGTTTACTTTCAGTAGAGCATACAACTTATTAGTATTTATACGATTATGAAAGGAATTTTTAAAGTAATTTTCCTAATGAAATAAACGCTGACTACTAGATGAGTGTAAAATATTTCAATATCAAATGTTAGTAAAAAGATGAACCCTTCATCAATCAACTCACGTGTTGACATTTGTTTTTTCGTTACGATCTCGGAAATGTTCGACTTTTTTTTTTAACTTCAAATTTGCCGATAGGCAAAATTCCGTCATATTCATATATTCTGGTAATGCACGGAACTTTCGATGAGTTTAGCAAATGTTATTTTTGATTTAAATTGGGCATTATTTTGCTGTGAGAGACAAAATAATTTCCAGATCAGAATTTCTATTTTCTCAAAAAAAAAAATTTTGTTTATTTTTTTTTCCCTTAACGAATAGGCGATTATTTCCAATGCAGATAAAATGTTATTAATTTAAATAAAATCTTTCAGCTTCTATAGCCTTATTAAAAATAGATTTTTATATTAAGCAATTTCACTGCTAGATTATTTTCTGAGTACCCATGGCCGAGTACCCCATAGCGCGCTTGGCTGCTGATCTAAGGGACCTGGGTTCGAGCCCCGGGTAAGGCATGGATGTATGTGTCGTTTTTCTGCTGAGGTCCTTGCCAACCTCACAGACCTTCTACTATGGCATATAAACTGACAGGCTCCTGTCAGACCTCTGTGGCAAGCAGCTGCTTGAGGGGGTATTTTTATAGTTAATAATACGTTTTTGGCATGCTTTGTTTATAATCGAAAAGCTTTTCTGAATATTCTCTAATTACTTTATATGATTTCACAAACGTGTTTACAAGTAGGTCTCCTATTTTAAAGATTTCCGATTTGATCACGTAGAGTAATGCATTACTGTCTGAATATTTTTTCACTGCATTACTATAGAATTTCTATTATTCTTAGAAAATATTCTGATCTTTAGCTGACCTCTCCCCCCACTGTGATGCCATGGGACACGCCCCCTAAACGACATTCGAATAACCTTGATAAAACAAAGCCTTGTGGCGCCACCCTATTATACACCGAAGAGCCAAAACGTTATGACCACCTGCCTAATATGATGTTGGTCTTCCACGTGCCACCAAAACAGTTCTTACCCTGCGAGGCACAGACGCTACAAGATTTCTAAAAGTGTCTTGTGGTATCTGGTACCAACAATTACCAGCAGATCTTTTAACTGTTGTAAGAAAAGTTGTTGAGCCGCTGCAAATCGGATATACTATTTCAACACAAACCATAGATGTTCGATTGGATTGATGTCTGAGAAATTTGGAGGCCAGGGCAATACCTGGAAGTCTTCCTCATGTTCTGTGGACCATTCTTGAACAATCCAGGCAATGTGGCATGGCACATTATCCTGCTGAAAGAAGGCACTACTAGAGGGAAATATCGTTGCCATGAAAGGATGTACCAGGTCTGCAATGATCTTTAGATAGGTGGACTTCATAGTTTCCTGCACATGAATGACTGGACCCAGGGTTTCCTAGCAGAACATTGCCCAAAGCATTGCACTACCTCCATCCACTTGTTTTCATCCCACAGTGCATCCTTGTGCCAACACTTTCCCAGGTAAACGACGCACACGTACCTGGCCATCCACATGGTGCAACAGGAAACGAGATTCATTGGATCAGACAACCTTCTTCCAATCATTCAAGGGCCAGTTTTGATATTCACATGCCCATTGTATGCACCTTCGACGGTGAACCGTGGTTAGCATGGACACTCAGAGTGGCTTGCTGATATGCAGCTACCATTTTCAGTAGGGTTCGATATACTGTGTGTTGTGACTACTCCTGTAATCAGTATTCAAATTACAGGTGAGTAGCCACAGTATTCCTTCTTGCCGTCTCAGAAATGCTCTGACCCAGTCTGGCCATTACAATTTGGCCTTTGTCAAACACTTAAGCCCGCTGCCTTTCCCATCTGAAGAACAAGAATAACACTGATTAACAGAGCTCAGTATCAGGTGTTATTTATATCGTTTCACGACCTTCACACGCGCCATCGTTTACCTGCAGTTGCATAAGGTCATAATGTTTTGGCTCTTCGGGGAGTGGTATGATGGGGTTATATTCCACTACTCCTCTTTGAGGAGTTCCCAGGTTCGAGTCCCAGCTGGGTCAGCGTTGAGATTTATCTCCGCAAAATTCCCCGCCCTGCCCACGGTCAGTAGGGGACACCAATGGGCTTGGAAAGGCCGCTGTCCGTCGGATGGGACATTAAGCCGTGGCCCCGTGTGCAGGAGAGACATACCCTGTGCACATTAAAGAACACGCTGAATGGCCTTGACGGGAGACTACATCTGTCTCCCAACAAGCTGTTCCAGTGGGTCCCCTCCCCCAACCTTCTCTGAGCCTTCGGGGTCCATGTGACCTGGCCATTTAGCCCATGGTGTGCAAAAAAGTGCCGCTCAGAGGTAAAACAACCCAACAACTCCTCTTTGAGGTCTTGAGTAACATTTTTCAAGACAATTCTCGAAAGTCAGACTCAAGTATATCACCCTCCCACACTAAAACTTCATGTCATTCCCATATATCAAAGAAGAGTATAATATTTATTGCATCCATGCCTTATCCCGGGCTCGAACCCTGGTTCTACTGCACCATTGCTAAGCATGCTAACCAATCGACTACTGGGATTAAGATTCTCTGAATGTTAAGTAACTAAGTAATTGTCCGTCGGAACCGGCAAACCCATCTCTTTCACATTTGCTTCAATTATCCTATTTTTAGTTCTAAAACCCGTTAACATATGATAATTCTTAATTTGCTAGGTAATTTCAAATTCTTTGGCAGCTGCAAAAAAAATTTACATGCTGATAATTATAATTAAATATTCTTGTGGGCGACGAATGAAACGCCCAGTTTATATATTTACAAGGAGGAGTAAAAAAGGTCACAAAATATTTTTGTAGTCATACTATGAGATTCCAAGGAGAGCAGACCGCACCTATACTCCATTTTTGATGAATCTCCGCTACACTCGAAACCCTGCAACGAGTGATTAAGCGATAGTAAGGAATGAATTGAGACGGTTTAGAATAGTGGTGGCAAAATGTTTTTGGCCGATGACCATAGCAATGTCCAGAAGGATACAGCAATCTTACACGTTTGCCACATTAACATTTTTAAAACCTGAGAATCGATTTTAATGCGCAATATTTCACAATACACAGATCAGATATATGAAATAAAAATATCCCTAATAATCTTGAAAATTGCAGTAGAAATTCTTCATGCATTTCGTCCATTGCCTATATTCTCGTTAAATTAAAAGAAACAAAGCTAAAAGCAATTTTGATGCTTTCATATTATTTCAAACATTCATTTCAATTCAGTATATAAAATAAACATTTCTGAATCCTCTTTCCAAAAAAATAATATTCGGTGAAAAAATACGGAAAATAAATTTTTCGGTGACGCCGATGCTAAAGTCTTGTATGCACAAGCCGAATACTATCGTTCTGGACTTTCGAAATAAAACATTATTTTCTCCCATTTCATCTCATTCACAAGACGGCTGAATTAATTTATTTGTGGAATATAAAAATTAGTTATATTTTCGAAGATTTTAAGTTTTGGTATATCACAAAGTGTGTAAAGTGAGAATACCACAGGAACTAAAATTGAACAATTTCGGGCATAAAAGAAAAAAAATATATATCACCTACCGTTACTATAGCGTTTCGGTTACTTTTACAGGTCTCTAAATAATGAAATGACTAAACAAACAATTACAATTGTTAGAAGCAAATACCTTTTTATTAGATATTGGCAATCTATTTCTTCCCTAAGAAGGGTTTTTATATCCCGTAACAGAACTTCTAAACTAAGATCTCTCTTAGTTGTACCTCATTACTTGAAGATGCTAAACGTTTCAGGACTTCTTGTTAACAGCTCTATAACTCTCTTAGATAAAATTTAGTTTGAAAGGAAATCAGAAAGCACATAACAGCATCGCCGCAGGAGCTTCGCACTTCGGTGCTCGTTAAAGGTGCAAGTGGGGGAGGTACTCTGCTTATACAGACATACACATACCTGTCATTGCTATAGAGGTCGAGGAAAGGAACTATCTCCTTCCCATGCCCGTCCCTGTCTCAGAATTGTAGTCGCTCACTCAAAAATATATAAAGTGGAGGAGGGAAAGAAAAGCATTTCAAGACAGCTGCACCGCATAGCAGCGGGTTTTCACGCAGGTGGGAAGTGGCTCGCTGGAAGACTGGCTTCTATGCACCACGACTGCCCCAAGCAGCAACAAGCAACTCTGGAGGAGCCAGCTGTGTTCCACTATTCTGGCAAGCCCACATACCAGAGGGAGGGTGATGACCCTTTACGCGGTACGCACGTTGATCGTTGACTGCTTGTCCCCTGAAGACTTACCGAAGGCGCAGCTGCTATACGAAATGACCGTAGCCCCGCCTGAATCACAGTTAACATTGCAGAGAGCCAACATTCCAAGGTTTCATTTCATTGCTATCGTTTATAAAGGATGAATCGATATCTGAGTACCCAAGCTACTCACCCTGCCATCTAATTGAACAATATCCATAAACGAATTTTTTTTTCTACGATTATGTTTTTCAGACTAATTTTCTAAGCAATTATAATACCTTGCACCTTTCCACGGAATTTTTCGGATGTCCCAGCAGTTGTGATTTATAATTCGCCTCTTAACATAAAAAGGTTGCGTTGGGAACCATCACATTCTACAAAGCCAAATGTTAAATAAATCTAGAGCTTTTTCTCCTTAGTAGTATATAACAATTGGTCTAAATAAGCGAATTGCGCTCAAATCAGAAGGTGTTTTAATTTCTATCGTTAGATGGCATTAAATTTCGAAAGTGCAAAATTTTACGAACACTGCAATCTATTCATGATAGAGATTCGAAATTTTAATAATGGAATATAAAGATCATAGATTTTGCTTTGGAAAGAATGAGTTGGCCCTTACTTTAGAGTGGGTGGGAAAAGGCAACTTTTTTGTTTTAAGAGATAATTCGAAAATTCTTTTTTAGTTGGATTACTACTAATAAAATATATTTTGCATTTTTCAAATCTTTAGGTACTTTACATCGTTAGAGGTCACTAAATATGGAAAGAGTAAAACTTTTAATGAATATTACAAATGATCTGTTTACGATAGAAATTGGAAATTTCGGTGTTTGAGTGTCGAAGAGATTCCACTGACAACAACAATCTGACTTCTTTTCTAAGGCGAATTTGAGAAAACTACTTTTAAGGAATAAAATACAAATACTTTTTATATGGCATAAGTATTAATAAAATACTACTTATTTATATTTTCCCAATCATCTGTTAGTTCGAATCAAAACTTGCTAAAGTAGGTAAACGGAAAACTCCATTCTGTTTGAAAATGAAATTTCCATATTCGCTAGAGGCGATATGCATATATCACATAATTTAATCATTGGAAATTTAATTTTGGGAGCAGTATATATATTATTTAATTCACGCTTTATTTTGCTTTTTGAAGAATCTTACAAGCATAAGCATTGACAAGAAATATTCTGGAAGGGAGAGCAATCTCTTTTTATGGTGCAGGAAGAAAAAAAAAGATCATAAGCCTTATTTGATATGAGAAAGCACCTCTTTATTTCTCGAACGTACACCAGACCCTTATTTGACCTCTAACGTGATACATGATCTGAATTTCTAAACGTTTCTGAGATCTACAAAGTCGAAATACACTTATGCACTAATTCTCACCTTTCTAGAACAGGTAGATAGAAATTATAACCTCTGACCTTGAAAGATCCATAGGTAAAGAATTTCCATTACGTTTCTAAGATGTAGAATCGAAAATACCTTGCAGTCCCAATTTACACGTTCGTAGCACACATAGATGAAAATTTGACCTTTGACCTTGATGTCATCATTTCAGATACAGAATTACGTAACATTTCCGAGATTTACGACCCGAAATACTCGTAGACACCAACTTTAGCTCTAGCACCAGTAGATCGAAATTTGACCTCGAAAACTCGCTCTATCCCAAATTTCATAACGTTTCCGAGATCTGTGACCTGAAACATCCCCAAGCACAAATTTTTAGTTCCCACACTGATAAACAGAAATTTGATTGTTGACATCGAACGACCCACCGGATGCAAAATTACATAACGTTTCAGAGATTCACAATACGATACACCCCTAGGCATTATTTTCATGTTTCTAGCACTTGTAGATTAAGGTTTGATCTCTACATGATTTCTATTTGGCCTTGAGGGGCAGTTCGGATTTTTCCAGAGATCTAAGACCTGGATTACTGGATAGGTGGAAAATTTCAGAGCTTGACCACTTTTGATTTTATACTTAGAATTAGCATGATCCCCTATCATTAACCCTTTCATTCACAGTGGTCTATAGACAAGATATAATTTCTTATGATCGATTAGTGTTGAGGAGGTACATTGAAAGAAATGTTTTGACTAATATAGTGAAAAAAAATTGAATTTCAAAAATAGCAAGCGAAAATATGTATGAAATCATGTATTGGAAATAGTCATATATTGAAATTTCATTACATCTTTAACTTATCTGCAGAGCTGCAAATTTGTTTTGCAATTGAAACAGCGTGAAAACGATCATATTTCGCAATTTATGTTAAAATTTATATTAAAGAATGTGCCATAAAATTTACTTTTCATTTTTAGCCGTTTAATAAAGTGGTTTCAATCACGATCACTGAAATTTGTAAAAATATTACTATACGCTTTTACGGAATCCATAAGCATTCTTGGGGGGGGGGGGCTAAGTTGGTAGCTCGCCAGGCTCGTAATCTGCAGTCCCCGGGTTCGAGTCCTAGCTGGGCCAGCGTTGACTTATCTCCGCAAAACTCCTCGCCCTGCTCATGGTCAGTAGGGGATACAGATGGGATTGTAAAGACCGCCGTCCGTCGGATGGGCTTTGTGTGAGGGAGAGACATATTCTGTGCACGTTCAAGAACATGTTGGATGGCCTTGACGGGAGGCCTCCATCTGTCTCCCAGCAGCTGCCCAGTGGGTTCCCTCCCCCAACCTTCTCTGAGCCTTCAGGGTCCTCGTGACCTGGCCATTTATTTCAAAAAAGTGTAGCTCAGAGATAAAACAACCCATAAGCATTCGTGTAATATCATTCAGCTTTGCACACCAAACAATCGGAGCGATGACAAAATATGGCGTCCAATTCTGAGATGGCCAACCTCAAAATACTGTATATAGGACCTCTAAAAATTACGACCTTCATTCTCATTGCAAACGAAAGTTTCATATTCGCCAGAGGTAATATGCTCAATTTTTTTCTAATATGGCCTTGATGCATAGAAAGCTCGACTATATTAGCACAGATTGAATATTTCACAGAAAGATTAGATTCTTTCATGAAACACGATTACTTCATACAAGATTTATATTCTACTTGTCCAACTGATAACTAGAATCTGTGGTTACAGATTATTTCACGAAATCTGTATTACTATTCTAAACTGTATTTTCATAAAATTATATTCCGAAATTAAAAATAGGTGATATGAAATTATTTATACAGAACAGGTGAGCAATTTTTCATACGTTTAACAAATCGAACAAACGCTTCCGGGTACTACTGATCAGATAGCTCATACATTATTTATATATCAGATATATCGAACAGAAGTTTTACAAAATTTGTGCATTTTAATGGACTCTTATATTGCGACAAAAACAGATTTTCGTATATTGAATATTCGATAGGAAGTGCAAGGGAATATTTCCAATAAAAAGTCTAACATGCATCATGCTCACGGTATGGTTTTATGTAGTCTTCATATGAAAGCTAGTTAAGAATGTTCACGCGTAAAGCAAGAGATCGTAAATCTTCACTAGAGTATTTTTAGATGGGTTGAGCGACACTTTTGTTTGCATATGGCCTAAATGGCCAGGTCACAAGGAGCCCAAAGATTCTTCTCAAGTCCATCAGTGTCCCCTTCTGACCGAAGGCAGGAATGGGGGCACAGATAAAGAAGACAGATAGGTAACTAATTCAAATTGTACTGTAGCGCCACCTAACGTAAAGCCCGAATTACTCAATTTCTCTTAGCTCTCGTCTTGTTAAGACCGCTTTCATTCAGCCTGGTTTCGTAGCTTTCAACAGAAGATGGAAAATGTGTTGAAAAATAAATAAATACCCCCTCAAGCAGCTGCTTGCCACAGAAGTCTCACAGGAGTCTTCCAGATAATTTACGCCATATCAGATCTTCTACTATGGCATATAAACTGACAAAGAAAAAGATTAATCTGGTAACTGCCGAATCACAGTCTTAATACGCTAGCAAAAAGACTGAAAAAGTACACAGTGTTGAGTGTCGTTAAATGTCGAAATAGTAGCAAAAACGTCTTGCCAAATTAGTTTGTATATTTCTTACATTTGCTCGTACAACCTCAATCTTACTATAATAAGAAAACAAACTGAATTATGAAAATATAACAATGTATATGGCATTTAGTTTACAATAAAATACTAATAGCATACTTTAAAAAACTATCACAAGCAAACCTTGGCGTCGTGCAATGGCACTTCTTGACTCGTAATACAGAGGTCCCAGGTACAACGGTTAAACCAGCTGTGGTTGCAGTTTTTCGCGGCAGGCTCTTTGGAGTTTCAGGGTTTCTTTCACTGAGGAGTTGGGCGGAGATGAATCTCAACACTGGCGCAGTCTATACTCGAACCGGACTCTGCAGATGGAGCCTGGCGCGCTACCAAACTGCACCACGTCCTTCCCCATCTTATCTAGTATATTAACGATAAATTATATGTCCGAATGCAAATTATTTCATGGTTTGAAAAGGTGACCACTCATTGCCCAAAACCCCTAATATTCCTGCAGTCAGAAAACGCAAAGAGTAGAACAGTAGTCCTCAACATAACTCATCTCCCAACCCAGCAAATTACACGAAACAAGCACTCTTTCTAACTTTCTAAACACGTCTTATGAATAAATGCATTTTACTAAGGATTGAGCACTTTAATGATATTAAAAGTCTCTTGCACTCAAATGATATTACCGATAAACATTAAAACAGTAACATCATAGAAATCTTAAATACAACTGGTGTACACGTACAGCCTATCGAAAGCTGAAAATTCAAAATGTCAAAAAAGGAGGAGGTGGGGAATGATTTCAGCTCGAAATCGACGGAAAAATAAAAGTCTCTGGTGGTTAGAGGTTATGTGGCTGGAATAAGTGGGTTCGAATCCCACTCAGGGCAACCAGTTTTTTTTTCAGCTAATATTTCAAGTGTTTCTTGTCTACAGGCCTGTGATACTTTATTCCTAAAAGTAGTTTAAACTCGAACTCAGGTTCTGCTACGATTAGTGAATTGAATTTTAAATATAACATGTGGTGGAAAGGAGGAAAAGTATGGAAAATTTGGGACCAAGTCGGTCAAGTATTCGCAAATTATAGGGAGGAGGAGAGAGGTGGGGGGGGGGGGAGGTCAAAAAGCGTAAATTAAAATTCCAAATGCTAAACAACAAAAATGAGGGAGGGAAAGGTGGTTCTGGTTATAAATAGAGTTCTATTATAGGTAAGGATTTAAATTTTTAAAAGCAACAACACATGGCACTGTGAAAAAAGGTTTTGAAATTTGCCACCGAGCATTCATGTATTTGAGAAATTACGGAGTACATAAATCTGTTTAAAAAGACAAACTTTTTAACTATCAAAGAAGTGGCGCACGCGTCTATTTTGCGCGTGCTGTTGTAAATCTGTTAACTATTAGGCCAACAAGCATTATCATGGATAATATGGAACAAACACTTATTGCAGGATCATTTTTAAAGGTAAAAAAAGTTCTTGAGCTCGAACATGGGAACCGATTTTTTGGAAATATGGGGGAGGGGGTTCAATCTAAGCAAAATGATGAAATAATTGGTAAAGAAAATCGTCGTTTTAGCTCTAACGGCTTCCGAGATCTCGCATTATATAGAATCGACCCATATAATACATATAAAGTTAAGAATTTCTATAATGCATAGATATTCTAGAAATTCTAGCATAGTTTTCGAGATAAACTCGGTGCCTTGAGAACCACTCCGCTAAATAATTCATGTACAGATTATTCGATTCATTTTTGAATGGTAAGAGGAGAGCATTACTGGAAAAGAAGATGCATCTTTTATTTAGATCATACTACAATTTATATTTTCCGCCATCATCATAAAATCAATACTTTTAAAGCATTGGCAACAAAAAAAATGGGGATTTGCTCCCCCTGCTGAATTTGTAAAATCCCTGAGCATACATTTAGCTATTAAACTTTATGTGCGATTAGGAAGTTTGCCATCCAGTCCTCTGGCCATTATAATCTATTCTGCATGCGATTAGGAGACTTGTCCTTCCTCCCTGGAATAATTCCTGTTGATGCCCACGTTTCAAAGCAAATTTTAAAGCCACGATATCTTGAATTTGTTTACATTATTTTTTTGCAGAAACTAAAAAGAAATATAAGAAATTAAGAATATAAAAAATTAACAAACTAAAAAGAATATAAAATGTCGCCATTGGTTCTGGAAAACTTAACACACAGCTAATATAAAAGCTGTAGTAGCGCGCTTGGCTGCTGATCAAAGGGATCTGGATTCGAGCCCCGGGTAATGCATGGATGTTTGTGTAGTCTTTCTTCCGAGGTCCTGCCACATCCTCACACCCTTCTAACTATGGTGTATAAACAGACAGGCTCCTGTCAGACCTCTGTAGCAAGCAGCTGCTTGAGGGGTATTTATTTATATTTTTATTATTCACGATATATGTATGTTACGAGGATTTTGCTAAATTATAAATACTATATTCCTTACAGTAATATTCGAAGATTCAGTGATTCAACTTCAAATGTTCGACATTTTATAACAACAGTCTACTCTCCAGACACCCTTCCCGTCTAATCCTGATGAATCATCCGACAGCACGATAATCTCTGAATTGTGTTATCGCATGACATGCATGAGAAGTGGGGATGGGGAGTAAAGGGGTAGATAGAACTGGATGTGTCACACATATGAATTTCAAAGCGAAACTTCCTTAGGTACGGTTTATCAAAACAAAAGGAAACTTTTTCTACGAATGTCTTTGCATTGACGAAGAACAAAACTGGCACAAAATTTCTTGTCATACGGTTCACTGACAGGATCAATGACGAAGCCACATTCCAGAACTCTCCCATGATGAAGCCATGTTCCATCTCGATGACTACGCTCAAAACTTTTTATAAATTGATGCAAACTCAATGATGCACATAATACAGGAAATTTTGATATTTTTATTTTCTGAGATTTTGACGTAAATCTTGCAATTCGTTCATCCAATTATTAAAATTAACAAAATACGACGAATGAGTTCCCCAATTCCATAGGGTTTTAATGAATAATTTTTTTTAGAAATACGAGAGAGGCGAAGAAAAAATGTGTCACATATGGTCTTTTATATTTTTGAGATATAAAACAAAGAGTCGAATGAAATAAATTATCTTTTATTACACTGGTGCTCAAAAGTTAAGCAACAAATGCAAAAAACGGCAATAAATAACAAAAGACCTATGTTTTACATAAAAAAAAAAACGACGCAGAGTTCAAATCTGTACCAGAAATTTACATTAACCACAGTCGAGCATGTGAAACAGGTCAGTATAAATAGCACCTTATTTGTACGTGAATGTCAGTTCATGTTAGAGTCTTGACGTACGATATCCGAGATAGCCAACAGATAATGTCCGGAAGAAATCTTTCCAGTGAAGAAATGAAGTGACGAGCAATCGGGAGGCTCCAGGCAGGATAACCTCAGTCTGAAGTAGCCAAATGAATCGTAGCGTTGTAAGACACCTCTGGAATCAATTTCAAACAAGCCAAACCATCGCTAGAAGACTTGTCCTGAATGTATGAGGGCAATATCGACTAGGGCCGACGGTTACCTGGCTCCTAAATGCAAGGTACCCGAATGTTAAAGGGATGATATCTGATTCCAGGTTATCTCCAGACCATTAATCGTCGGGAATCGGTTTGCAGACTAATCCATAGAACATGCCAGCTCGCTTTGGAACCTCGTTGCATCCACGGGATGGGCTGTATCCTGCAAACTGTGTCTGAAAGGCTTCATGTAGGTCATCTTTATGCAAAACAACTAGTTGTGTGTGTCTCTTAGATGTCCGGCCAGCGCAGAGCACAACTAATTGGTCTCAACATCAATGGGGCAATATTGTGTTCACTGATGAATCCCGATTTAGTCTGCAAACCGATTCCCGACGATTAATGGTCTGCACACAATCGGGAACCAGATATCACCTCTTTAACATTCGGGAAAGTGACAGTTTCGGAGCTGGTGGTTATTGGTGTGGGAAGGCATCACTCTCAATGGCCGCACAGACTTTCGTGTCTTCCCAGAAGGGACTGCAACAGTTGTAGTAAGGTATCGAAATGAGATCCTCGAACCTTATATGGTCGTCCATTTCTCGCAATGGGTCCCGATTCCGTGTTAACAGAAGATAATGCTCGCCCTCATAGAGCTCGCTTAGTAGACCAAATACCTTGAGAGTGAAACCTGACCTAAATCCAATAGAACATGTTTGGGACGCTCTAGCACGACGCTCGCAATTCACCTCTTAGGGCCCTCCAGGAGCTCCGATCTGCACTCATGCATGAATGGCAATTACTCCCTCAAACCCCCATTGATACCCTGATTTGTAGCATGACGAGTCGTGCAGCCTGTATTGCTGTCCGAGGTGATCACTCAACACATTAAAAGGTATGTTGTCATTGAACCTTTTACATGCCATTTTGAGCTAATGATTTTCTAACTTCAACATCTCATTAAATATTTACGGGAATTCGTTTGTTTTGCCGGTATTAGTGGGAATGGACTTCACCTGTACGTTTTCACTGAAATGCAACGAAGACTTGTTTGTAATTCTTGTTTTTGCGTTTGTTGCTTAACTTTTGAGCACCATGTACATCAAATGAACTTGATGAAAACATCAACTTTTAGCAATTTGTACTATGCTCGTCTTATAAGACAATATATTTATTACTAACAAGACGACAAGGCGCTGGGCCAAAAGTGGTTAAAAAACAATGTTCGTACCCTTATGGAAACTCCAGTCTCAAGAAGGAAATATTTTTTACGTTAGCCATCCTACCAGTATATAATAATTATAAAATATTACTTTAGTAAAGGATTTCAAAACTGAAAAAAAAAAGGTCTCTACATCTAGCAACACGGTTGAGCATTAACGGTTATTATTTAGTGCCTAAAATCGTTATTAAGTATGGGGAAAATACCAGAGCATACAAAGTACCATTCATCTTTAATTCAATGCCTCGATATCTATTACAGTTTAAAAGATATGTCACTATCAAAAATAAAACAAAAAAAAAACGGTTATTGAAAACGTGGCTAAATAATATTTTACTTTTTATTTATTATAAATAAAATGTTTGTTTTTTATATTTCTCTACTTATTTTTACTTGTTAATCATCTACATTGTGAGAAATTACGTACTATTTGTGAATGTAAATTATTTCAATGTATCCAATGTAAAATTTCCTGCAAAGAAGCTCTGGCTTCGTAGGATCATATTCATTATATCATCCTCCCAAGGTAACGGCAAAATGTACAACGCTTGATCAATACGTAATTGCGGCGCTCCCCTTCACTAGATCCACCCTAATCAGTAGTAACCTTCATAGGAATTAATGTATGAGTGACACTGCAACAGATTCATATTTTTCATTGGAAAACTCGACATTTTAACGAAAGAGAGGTAATTACAAAAGAAATGCTACTCGAGTCTCAATAATCTCTCTATACCGAAAAGATCGACATTATTAGCTTTATTATAAAAGTGTCACCTAATTGCGTACTACAAGAAACAAAAATTTCACTCGTCACCCGTTGTACGTTTTGCCATAACTATGACAGGTGCCTACGTAATCGAATGCCTGCCGATTTCACGACGTGAAGCGACAGCAGCGCTAGTTACGTTTTCGTCCATTGTGGGGCTGGCGATCTGCTGTTTTGCTTGCTCCTTTGTAGCATAAGTTATTACGTTGTTTAGCGCTAGTTTTAAAATTGGATTCTGATAAGGATTTTTTCATATATGAGTTATTTATTGTTTTGTCTATTTGCTGCAGTTTCTAAAGAGCAGTTTTAATAATGGTATATTGCTGTGTGCCGTTTTGCAGAAGTGAAATTTGTAAAACAAAAATCAGTTTTCATCAAATCCCTTCCAAGCTTGATTCGCGAGACAAGTGGCTGAAAGCAATATGTCGGCAAGGTAACGTTTAAGTATTCAACAGAATCCTTGAATTGCACAAATACATGTATAAATATTCTTTAATGTGAGATTTTAAGATCAGAAGTAATTAAGAACTGAAATTTTAGCAATATTGAAATAAAAGAGTTATGATAAGGAATAAATTCTGTGCTGCAGCACGAACTTCATTTGTGTCTATTGGTAAAGTTCCAGTGCCTATGGGTTGGGTTGTTTTACCTCTGAGCGGGGCTTTTTTGCACACCATGGGCTAAATGGCCAGGTCACATGGACCCCGAAGGCTCAGAGAAAGTTGGGGGAGGGGACCCACTGGAACAGCTGTTGGAAGACAGATGGTAGCCTCCCGTCAAGGCCATCCAGCGTGTTCTTTAACGTGCACAGGATATGGACTCGCCCGCACACGGGGCCACGGCTTAACGCCCCATCCGACGGATGGCGGCCTTTACCAAGCCCATCGGTGTCCCCTACTGACCGTGGGCAGGGCGGGGAATTTTGCGGAGATAAATCTTAACGCTGACCCAGCTGGGACTCGAACCTGGGAACTACAGATTACGAGCCTGGCGCGCTACCGACTGAGCCACCCCCGCCCCCTGCAGTGCCTATGGAAACAGCATTATGTAGTAAAATTATTCCGTAAGAATTCTGCATATATATTATAAAAATAAGTCATGGATTAACCTTAACTAAAAAGTAAAGTGATTTGAAATTTTTATTTATTAATTTTTTAGTGAATTTTCCTCCAAATAATTACCGTTGAATAAATATTGGTCGACCAGATCGCTATATACTTAACATTAGCGTAGGCTAGCTTACCGCGGAACTGTGCTGCCCTCATGTGGCAAGTTCTGAAGCTTCCCATGCGCGCTTGCTAACACGGAGATTCGAGGAAATCGGCAGGCATTACCGCTATGACATTCGTAGCCTTCCTTTCTGAGGAAGTGTTATTTCTAATGAGCAACTTTCATTAAAATCCGGCCAGTGACCCGAAGCAAATTACTTCGGGTATTCGAGAGAGATGAGGCCACGATTTTTGGGAGATGGATCTAATACCTTTTGCGCCCCAGCATCATGAAAGCTTGTTGCGTCTGAGTGTTTTTTAATCAAACGTGGGAGAGTGGTTAGCGTGCAGGGCTAAGAATTAAAGGAACCTGGTTCGAACCCAAGATAAGAGATGGATGTGTTCTTTTCTTGTGCTTCGTTACTTGGATCTCTCCTGTTTCACACACACTTCCTCCTCTATGGTTAGTTTTTTTCAACAAAATCATTGATTACATTATACAGATAGGTCATTGATAAATTATGTAAAACAATGAGAGGAGGTGAGGGATTAATGGTTTTGAATGTCGCGCTACCTGAGAAGGAAGGTAATTTGTCGCTTTTTTAATTCATAATAATTTTTTACTTCTAATATTTTTGATATGAAATAATTAAGTAATATGTGAATGCACAACCAGCCTACTCAATATTAACTAGTCTAATAAAAATACATATCATTCCACATCTCCCAGATATACCATAGTAATATGTACAAGGTCCTATGACTTATCCAGGTTCCTTTGATCTGTAGCGAAGCACGCTAACCACTCGGCCACGTGACGAACCTTACTCAACGAAATATAAACCATCATTTTCAATAGATCGTAGCCATCTGTCTGCAAGGTGTTCGATTCCTCTTTAATACCATGCTTGTTTCTTGGAGGTGAAAAACCCCCGAGAACCTTGGAGGTTCCTGGAGGTGAAAAAGAAGCTCAAATAAATTTTTCTTTGGTCCGAAGTGCGGTTTGTGATGTCTTATTGGAGGAATACCTGATCTCTGTTTACCAATCCTGGGTAGCGTTGAAGCATCACAGAGTGCAAGCTCTCCAACTGTGCTGAGTAGAGGTCGGCATCGATGGCATGTCCATTGGGAACCAGTTCGAAGTGCACTACACCCTTAAAATTCCACCAAATACACATTGCCTTCGTTTCGTGTCGCCTCCCCTTTGGGCAGGAAGTGCAGGCTGGCCTGCAGGCCAAGCCACTGCTTTCGAGTATTCGGATTGTTGCAAAAGCTCCATTTTTCATCGCACATAAAAATTCGCTTGGTCAAACGGTGGTCGCGTCGATTAACGAGGGTTGGGTGATTTTATTTCTGAGCGGCACTTTTTTGCGCACAATGGGCTAAATGGCCAGGTCATAAGGACCCCGATGGCTTAGAGAAGATTGGGGAGAGGGGACTCACTGGACAGCAATTAGGAGACATAGTGGCCTCCGTCAAGGCCATCCAGTGCGTTCTTTAACGTGCACAAGGTAAAGCTCTCCCGCATATGGGACCACGGTTTAAAGTCACACCCAACGGACGGCGGCCTTTCTAAGCTCATCAGTACAGTATCAGGGTGGGGAGTTTTGCAGAAATAAATCTCAACGCCGGTCCAGGTAGGACTCGAAGCTGGGAACTGCAGATTACGGGCCATCCGCGCTACCGACGCTACCCCCGACTAGCGAGTTTAGTTTCTTGCAGACTTCTTTACGACGGTTACTTGTTCAGTAGTGAATTCATGTGGAAAACTTCGTGAACTCCTTGCTACACCTTACCGATGCGCTGTCATACTATAGTTGCTTGTGAGCAACTAAGTTAGGATGAGAGATTGTGAATGTTTGTCGATGAATCAGATTCAATAGTATGGCACAGAGTTGGGTTGTTTTACCTCTGAGCGGCACTTTTTTGCACACCATGGGCTAAATGGCCAGGTCACATGGACCCCGAAGGCTCAGAGAAGGTTGGGGGAGGGGACCCACTGGAACAGCTGTTGGGAGACATATGGTAGCCTCTCGTCAAGGCCATTCAGCGTGTTCTTTAACGAGCACAGGGTATGGCTCTCCCGCATATGGGACCACGGCTTAACGTCCCATCCGATGGACGGCGGCCTTTCCAAGCCCATCGGTGTCCCCTACTGACCGTGGGCAGGGCGGGCTGACCCAGCTGGGACTCGAACCTGGGAACTACATATTAGAAGCCTGGCGCGCTACTGACTGAGCCACCTCCGCCCGCCCCCGCCCCCCCCAGCCTGGCGCAGAATTTTGCGATCTACTAATATTAGCCGTACCTGATCGCGGCTTACTTTCGATGCTGTGTTACCACCCTTGAACGTCTTAAACTAAGTTTGAGCAGCACGAATGGCGGTGACTGCTCCCTCACCTTCCACTTCGCATATTTCTCGGGCCGCTTCGGTAGCTTGTAATCCCTTTTCTCAGTAATGACGCAAAATTGGACAATTTGAATATTTAACTTATTCTTTGTACAACGTTTCAAATGTTGTAAAACAAGACTCCGATACTCGTTATGGACTGAGACAGTGGGCTGCTCTTATACTTTCCCTTAGTACTACGTTCAGAGGTATGCAAATGCAACACCGTGCACATTTTGCATCGCAACGCACAGAGTTATGATTCACCCTAGTACTTTTTTTCTTTTTAAAAATGAACACAATAAGTTTGAATTGAGGAGGTAATGTCGAATAAATTTCAAATAGAGCTTAGAACTAGCAGAAGCTATCGCATCTGGCGAATATGGAAAGCTCGTTTTCGAAAAGAATCAAGTTCGTCATTTTACGACTTTAGCACCCTACTAAAGGTGGAAATTCGAACTAATGGATAATTCGGTAATATTCCATTACCTGTTCAACTCATAAAAGGTCTCTTCATTTATCTCTTAAGACAGAGATGGTTGTATTTTCCTATCCTCCTGAGGGTAAGGGGATAAATCGCTGCTGTGAATAATAAACCCCTTGACCATTACATTCTGCCACCAAAATTTCAAATTTTTACCATGATTGTGTAATCGAATATCGTTTACAATATTCATTTTTAAAGTTTTACATTTTCCAACTTTACAGCCTTCTAAATGGTAGAAATTAATACTACTGGAAATTCGGAAAATGCGAATACTAATATTTCATTATTACCTATCTAACCAAAGAAATTTTGTTTTTTATTTATCACTAAAAAGGAAAGAGCTGAATGTCTAGAGACAAACAACAAATGGAAAAACAATAATTCGCTTTTTAAAAACAAACATAAAAAGAAAAACATTACGTAACAGGATGGTGGGTGGGAGTCCGGCCTAAACATCAACTGAAGCAAGAAAACAGCAAACATATATTTCACGTATTTGGCAAAATTGTTTCATTTAAAGGCCATTAGAAAGTAGAGAAAATTACATTTGCACTTCAGGGACGACTTAAATTTTACTTCATGTTCCCTTGGAAGATTGTGAATCAATAATCTTTTCTGGGCAAAAAAAATGAAGCGGCTAATTGGTGGGTGGGTAAGGATTAAAAATTGGTTAAAATCAATTAGGTAATATATGGACTACTCCGGAATTATAAATGAAAAAATTATGTTCACTAGTTTCACTTACTTAAAATATGCAATGGATAAAATATTTCACAAGCAATCAATATAAAACATTTATTCTTAAACATATGTTTTTAAAACAAATTTTCAGCTCACTATCCATGCTGGAATGCCCGAACACTGCATTGTTTTTATATGTTGTTGCTCCGGTCACGTTGTGGGGTAAACAGTTTGCAGAAATTACTTTGATGATGGCAGTTCATAGTTTCATTCAATATCTATTCAGTATTCTGTCATTATAATATTAACATAAAAATGGTGAACTTAAAACTTGTGCAAACATATTTAAGAACAGCAGTTTGATACTGATTGCATCCTAAAAGTTTTTTCCATTTCATATTTGATGTGTTGAAGCTGTGTAATGAAGCGAAGAACATAACCTTTCTGCTGGAAAATAAAAGTTTTAAATACACTTCACTGGCTTTCTTTCCATACGTAAAACATAAAAACTGAGTTTTGAAACAGAAAGTTGATTTTGGTTTTTCAGATACACGACATTGTACATATCGAAAAATTTTATGCTTTACTAAAATCACCGTAACTGCATAACAACCATTAAGTATTTGAAATTTTTGTGTTTATCTACAGTCATCTTATTAAAAAAGGTTACTATAATAGCCTTTATTTACTTCGCAATTTGCAAAATAATTACTTATAAAAATATTTTTTTTCTCCACAGGTAAACAAGTTTCGCCACATCGCTCAAAGCAACAAACTAGTGACTCTTTCTGCATTATGATGACGTCTTTTTTTTCTCTTGGACAAGTTATGATGCAGTGCAGGCAACCTAAGCATAATTATTATTTATTTGTAAATTAGTGAATTTAGAGCAAACTCCAGATTAACCATATTAACAGGAGCAGATGAGGCCACGAATAATCAATACAATTCTATGAAATTTATTCGCGTGGAAGAAACAGAAAACATCAAAAATAATCTGTAAATTACCTTTTAAAAATGTCTTCTTTTTTTTCGCCGCTTTCTCACTTTTTTTCTTTCTTCTAGTTTATTTTCAATTTTCTTAAAGTTTGGCAGAGTGGTTAGCACGCTTGGCTACTGATCTACGGGACCTGGGTTAGAGCCCCGGGTAAGGCATGGATGTATGTGTCATTTTTCTGCTGAGGTCCTGCCATCCTCTCAGACCTTCTACTATGGCATATAAACTGACAGGCTCCTGTCAGACCTCTGTGGCAAGTAGCTGCTTGAGGGGGCATTTTTTTTTTTATTTAAAGCATCTGGTTATCTTGTTAGTCGAAAATCCATGTCGCTTATTTCAAATGTTATCTATACAATGGCAAGCTTTGATGATTTTTATTTTTTCTACCGTGAACAGCACTTTTAAGCACACAATGAATTAAATAAATGGACTAGTCATAAGAACCCTAAGGGCTCAGCAAAAGTTAAAATGGGGGATCTATTGAATAGCTGTTAGGAGACAGATGAAAGCCTCTCGTCAAGGTCCCCGCACACGGGGCCACGATTTAACGTCCTATCGCACCAACGACTGCCTTTCCAAGCCCATCGGTGTTTCCTACTGAAAGAAGCACTGTCCCATTGGTAGGCAGTAGAATGTTTCGTGCGAATCGCAGAATCAAAGAATTCATGTTTAGCACGGATAAGCTCATTTTAGAATTTTTGTTTCGTTTTAATATATTGCGAACAGATTACGGTATTAAAGCTTGAGCAAATGAATGATTAAAAATATTATATTGAGTCAATAAAAGTGATTTATATGTAAATGATAGCTAGGTAATAAAGCTGTAAGAAGAGCTATGCACCAATTCCCAATGATGATGTTTGTAAGATAAAACAGAGCTTCCTATACCTTTTCGCATATTCCGATTCAGTATATCATTTTTAGGAGCTTTTCTTGGCTTCCGGAGGGGAGAAGGTAGTTTGCTCCCTCCCTCAGCACTGAAGGTTCTAATAAATTTTTATTAAGTATCGTAGAAAAGAAAAAATAATGTTTTTCTCCCTCTGACACAGAACTGGCCGGGCCTAACGAGTAAAGTCGACTCCGCCTTCTCGTGGTACAGACCCTTAACACCTTTCAAAATAAAAATTCTCTTCTGGAAGGAAACGAAAAGGTTGCGAGATCAGTGTGGTCTCTTTATCTAGACTACTGTGGCTACTTTTCATTTTTTTCTACCCTGCTGAGGAGTGGTCACCACACAAGATCTTGATACCAGACTTGATTATGGCTGAGTTTGGTCTATTTCCTTGGGTGACTAGATGCACAGGATACATTATATCAGCTGGTAAATAATCCTGATCAGAGGCTATGGCAGATACCTGAACCCTCGCTTCTGTGACCATCGGCAAATCTACACTGGAGGAAATCCTACTAGCCTGGCCAGTCACAACCTTTAGAAGTGGGGAGGGGGGGCAGGTCTTTACCCCATGCCTGTGATTAGGGGGCTGTCTGATATTGTCGGTACTACCTCTTTCTATAAACATAGTTTCTTCAAAAAATTGCACTAACCACGGTCTATTCACAGATTCATGGAACATAATTAACATACGTATGTATGTAATAAAATAAATACCTCCTAAAGCAGCTGCTTGCCACAGAGGTCTGACAGGACTATAGTAGATCTGTGAGGATGACGGGACCTCAGCAGAAAGACAACACAAACATCCATGCCTTACCCGGGGCTCGAACCCAGTCCTTTGAGATCAATAGCCAAGCATGCTATCCACTCGGCATGTCAGTATAAAAGCAGAAATACATGTACGTACTGTATGCAAATTATTACTCGTATATTTGTGTTGTTCAAAATACTTAATAAATTTTTATGTTTGTGAATCTTTCAAACCACGCCTATAACACCCGACAGGGATAACAGGGAATTTGTTGTATACCTTTGTAAAAATAAAACCTTGTTGTAAGGGATAAAAACATTAATGACACGTCTGCTTCCCTTCGTGGTATGTATCATTTTTTAAATTACTATATAATACACCGAATTGTTTCTTGAACTTTTCTATTTCTATACTGCAAAAAGTGGATTAGCCAGAATATTTGGATGGAGGGGGTTAAAAAAAAATTGTTAATGTTCTTGATAATGTAAAAATTGAACTTTATATGATTTTTAAAAATATATTACTTCTAGCCGGGGTGAGGGGAACTAAACCTCCAGTCCCTACTTTTAGCTGCGTCGTCACTGATTGCAAATGTGAATCCACATATTCACATTTTTTTTCCTAAGTTATTATCTTGGCCGCTCACTGAAGATTAGGTGTAGATTGCACTTCCCTATTTGCCTGATGCGATGTCTTTCTAGTTCACATATCATTCTTACTATATATTATAATCTGGAACAATGATTACCAATCGGTGTATTTGCACAGGAGAGTATCGCGTTCAGGTATGTCGCAAAAATTTAAGAATAATACAGCATACCAATTTGTAATTCAGTATTTTTTTACAATTTTTTTTTGTCAAATACTGAATATGCGTTTTGTTAAAAAAAATACCCCTCAAGCAACTGCTTGCCACTAAAATCTGACAAATAGGTCAGTTTAATACGCCATATAGAAGATGATCTGTGATGTATAGATTAGATCAACCTAGGTCCCTTTTATCGGTAGCCAAGAGCACTAACTACTCGGCCACAGACAGGGACGGCCAAGAATTGCCAACTACATGCGGTGTTCCAATTTTCCAGGTGGTCACTCTCACAAACACTGGCCGCGCCCAAAGCTGCTTAACTTCGGGGATCGGACGAGAACCGGTGTTTTAAATACACTGAATTTTGAATATAAAAAAACTTACTGCACGTGTGTTGCGGTAAATGGGACTATTTCAGAAGTGTGTCGCCAAGAGAAAAAGGTTGGGAAACACTGATCTAGAATATATGCTTTTGCGCTAGAGTTTGCCTAATTATTCACTCTTCTGATCTTTAAATATTTTTATTTTATTTTAGCTTTGATGTTGTGAACAGATTATCGCCTTGATTAAGGTAGGAAGAGGGTAGGTCAACAATACAATTTGACATGGGCCTCAATATCTATAGCACCTCGAAGTTTTCGGAAATAATTAATGAATTTTTAAATATTAATACAGAACTTTTTGTGTATTGTGTGGTCGAGTGGTTAGCGCGCTTAGCTACTCACCTAACGGACCTGTTCGAGCCCCGGTTAAGACATGGATGTTCATATTGTTTCTTCTGCTGAAGTCTCAACCACCCTCACAGACCTTCTACTATGGCATATAAACTGACAGGCTCTTGTCAGACCTCTGTGGGAAGCAGCTGCTTGAGGGAGTATTTATTTTATTTATTTTGTATATACTTAATCTAATATATATTAATCAATATCACCCTCATTATCATCATTATCAGATGGCCTAAAATTTGAAAATGGACTGCATCTCAATTTAGCTATAAGAGGCTCTATTATTAATGTTTCTGAATTATTTCTTTGACTTCTTTAGACATGATGTCATTCTTTCCAAAGATCTTTATCAATAAATGAAATTGGGGACAGTGAGCTCTGAATTATTAAATAGTTAAATTTCTCTATCAAACTTACAGTCTCCCCACAAAATACACAGGGCTATATATTAGATTGTATCCATAATGAATACATTATGCTATGCGTTGGTGTCAAAGTATTCCTGACACCCTCACAAAAGTGTGCAGCTGACAGCTGTACTCATATAGTGTACTTGGAACTATACATAACCACTGCGAAGAATGCAGTGGCACATATTTCTCTGATTAACTGCAAGGCATCTATCTCATGATACTGCCAAAGCTGCGCAACTCTTAGTCGACGTCACATCTGCTAGGCTGCTATCAACATTCCATCGCCAAGAAGCAGCTGTTCACTCCGCGTTTTCTCCGCTGACCCGAGTTCTGCCAAGCCCACATGCCCAGGGGCATGCGGTGACCACCTGCCGGCCGTCTACAGCTCGCACCGCAGGGGGTGTCTCGCAGAGTCGCGTGCCTGTTTGGCGGAGCCAAAAATAAGGTGGACAGGACGTCTACCTCTACTCTGACGCACAAAAAGCGTTTTCTTAGTCAATGCCATGTTTGAGCCAAGAAATCGTACATGTTCAGTCAAATGGCATTGTTAGATTGCATGATCATAGCAATGCATACCATTATTTCAATTAATAATCTAGTTTCTGGATTGCAATTGTAGATTGAAAATATAAAACCATACAATTCAATGACAAGTTAGGAGACATTTCAGTCAATATACACATTTAAACACCAGTAGAAAGGAAATCTAGCATTATTTACAATAGCTTCAGGTTATCCATTTGTATGAGATCGAGTTCAAAATGCCGTCCCGTGACCAAGTGGTTAGCGCTCTTGGCTACTGATCAAAGGGACCTGGGTTCGAGCCCCGGATAAGGCATGGATGTATGTGTCGTTTTCTGGTCCTGCCATCCTCTAAGACCTTCTACTAAAGCATATAAACAGACAGATTCCTGTCAGACCTCTGTGGCAAGCAGCTGCTTTGAGGGGGTATTTATTTTTATGAGTTCAAATATTGTTGGTCAGGAACACGGGTAGGCAGTGAGGAATTTACTCTCTCATCATTGAATTTGTAGAAATCCCCAAATTTTATATTTAGCTATTGAAATACGCGATTAGAGGGTGAACAACTCTAAATTAAAGCCTATCAAATTCTTTAAGCTTGGAAACAATAGTAACATGCAATATTATATAAATAATACACAAAAAATTTCGTTATTTCAGTTTTATCTTCTTATTACGAAAAATAATCTGCCCTCCACTTCTGGAATGATATCTGCTAACGCTCATGACTAATAAATACAAAATAAATATAAAGTATTTAATATTATTGCATATTTATTTATTGATATATAATAAGAATAAAAAGTTTAATTGCTTCGATTATTAACCAGTTTCAATTGTTGCTAATATATTTTATTTTGGGACTACGACAAACACTGCCTTCAAAAACGTTAGGAAACTGATTTTTTTTTGTCAGTTTTTTTTTTTAACAATTTCTGATTGAGATTATACAGAAAAATTAGTTGCATGTAATCTTTTTACACTGAAGAAACATTTGCAAAAGGGGATTGAGTATTGGATTCTCCATATTAAATCTTACTGAAGGTCACCTGATCGCTTCTAAAACAATGTTTGAAAGATTAATCAGGACTACCCAATGTTAGGGTGGATCTGGATTTTTTTCTCGGAAGTTTAATTACCGATAGGTAGAGTGTAGGGAGTCTCTTGATGGAGACTAATCACATAAAGCCAGTAACCTGAACTTGATTTTAATCGACAGCTTATCTTTTACTATCAGCTGACTATTGTACCTTCCCAATTAGGACGTCGAAACTGTCGAATACCGTAACATTAATTATCAATTATAATAACAAGGTGGGTTGTTTTATCTCTGAGTGACACTTCTCACAATGAGCAGGTCACAAGAGTTAAAGAAGTTTGGGGAAAGAACCCACTGGACAGCTATTACGAGAGAGATGGAAACCTTCCGTCAGTGCCATCCAGCGTGTTCTTTAACGTGCACAGTGCCTGGCGCGCTATCGACTGAGGCAAGCCTCACCCCATAATAACAAGGTGTACTACGGAAAAATGCTTTTTCACCCAGAAGAATATTTTTTCTAATACTAAATCGAATATTACAACCCTTTAAAAGTGCATAATCAAACACCTTAAACACCAATTTAAAACTATTTTACAAGAAATCCATCAAGATCATTTGCAAATGTTTCTTTTGTATAAACTACATTCATCGGCTACTTTATTAGATAGAGTTCCATGCTATGTCAATAGTAACTCAGATACATAACTCAATAGAGGTGGGGGTGGATAGTCGATAGCGCGCCAGGCTCGTAATCTGCAGTTCCCAGGTTCGAATCCCAGCTGGGTCAGCGTTGAGAATTATCTCCGCAAAATCCCCGCCTTGCCCAAGGTCAGTAGGGGACACCGATGGGCTTGGATAAGGCTGCAGCCCGTCGGATAGGACGTTAAGCCGTGGTTCCGTGTGCGGGAGAGCCATACCCTGTGCATGTTAAAGAACACACTGGATGGCCTGACGGGAGGCTACCATCTATCTCCCAACAGCTATTCCAGTGAGTTCCTCCCCCAACCTTCTCTGAGCCCTCTGGGTCCTTATGACCTGGCCATTAAATTAAGCCCATGGTGTGCAAAAAAATGCCGCTCAGAGGTACAAACAACAAAACTCAATAACTTCTTAAAGAAGCATTTCATGAAAATATGTGACTGAAGATAATTTAAAGATGTCAAATCTATTTAAAATTTCGATTTCCAACAATTACGCATTCAGTATTTAAAGAGCTATGGAAGCTGCAACATTTAGCAAGCTAGCTCGTTCTGCAAAATAAAATTGCCGAAAATTAACTAACTTTTATTATTACGAAAAATAATTTTACACGTGTTAGAAAAATTTATATAACGGTTATTGCTCTCGTTTTGTTTTTACTAACTTTTCAAAGCATTTGCTTAAACATGCTGTTAAATTCCGCAACTCTCTAAATACCGAACGAATATCGTTGAAAATCGAGATTGAAATAGGTTTGAGATCTTTAAATTATCTTCAGACATATTTTTCATAAAAGTCTTATTTAAGAAGTTACTGAGTTCTGTATTTGACTGTTGACATAAAATGAAACTATGTAATAAAGTGGCTACTGAGTGTATATATGAAACTATTTTTCTTAATTTAAATGCTATCAAAGAATTTAAAATTACTTGAGTTTTTTTTTCTATTCATCAATCCGTACTTCTGAATGCGGGCAACGTGATCAAATCTCGTGAACTCGAATCTTGACAACGACAGATTATTTTTGAATGATGAAATAAAATAATGGCATTGATGACAGATATAGAGAAAAAAAATTGTTTAGAAGATTGACACAAGCAATCTTCAGGTAGGTCTACATATAGAGCAATTGCACAATACTCAGAGAAATGTGGATTAAATTTCTGGATAATGATGAATGCACTGCAGTAGATTCATTTTTTTTCTTTCATCACTATTTTGTGCATTGCCATTGAAGTCAAGTAACAAACGTTTCCTATAATACAGGGGAAAATAAAATGCTGAAAAATAGCGAGCTAGGTCACAATGACACTAAAGAAAATTAAAATAGTTTCCTGGAAAATATTACACATATTTATGATCACTCTGAAAATCAACCAGATGTAATTTAAAGGTTTGTCAAAGACAAACTATTTAAAAACCGGCTGCATCAGTATAGATAAAATATTGCTGTGGAATCTCCCTGACAGTATTATACCAGAAAATAATATAATCTCCCCAGCAATTTAACTCAGTTTTTAAGGGATAACAGCGAAAGTACATCAATAACGATCTACGGTGCAATCATCATTAGTACAGAAGAGATGAGTGCTAAAGCAACCATATTCAGGAATTAAGAAATCTTATCACATGATATATTACACTAGAATTTAAATGTGACCCTCTATCACAGAATCAATACTACTGAAGTTATTAATTAGAGATAGGGCAGGCTCACTTTTTCGAGCTAGAGCCAACCCGAGCCATTTCCACAACTATCGAGCCCGATTTTGTGGGAAAAAAAATTCGCCTTTAGTGGCAACTTTGGAGGAAAATTTATTACTATAAATAGCTATCATTCCATTGCTTCGGAGAAAAAATTGATGCATTTCCTTATGCTACTCTGCACCTCTTTAGTTTTAATTTGACGTACGACTCATTATAATCTACCTAAATAAATGGACGTATAATAAGACATATACAGAGAAATGCATGTCGCTAATCATTTACTTTATTCTAATATAAAACATAGCCGTCCCATGGCCTAGTGGTTAGCGCGCTTGGCTACTGATCTAAGGGACCTGGGTTCGAGGCCCGGGTAAGGCATGGCTGTTTGTGTCATTTTTCTGCTGAGGTCCTGCCATCCTCTCAGACCTTCTACTATGGCATATAAACTGACAGTCTCCTGTCAGACCTCTGTGGCAAGCAGCTGCTTGAGGGGGTATTTATTTATATTTTATTATTTAATATAAAATTAATTTTATGACAAACTTAAAAAGTTATTGCTATTTCGAAACGAAAAAGTAGTAGAAAATACTAGTAGAAACTGAAAGTTCGTGGATAACATCATTATGAACACAAAGAGCCATTAATTTATTAAAGATAGAGAATAAATAAAAACAGTCAAAAGTCACATCGTGTTTATTTTTAATTAATAAAGACCGATTAAAAAGTTGAAATTATAATAAAAATTTATGCGTTTGCTTATTTTTTCGCAATTACAAGAAATATTTGAAATTCAAATTATTTTGAGTATTATTTTGAGCCCCACAAAGCCCAAATTCATCTCTAGTATTAATATTTTCATATGACATTCAGTTTGAAGCAGTTCATGTTTTTTGCTACAGAGAAACTGCAGGAAAACTCCAGAATTCAATTAGAACGTTCTTGATGAAACAGGCTTTGCTCCTATTCACAAAATTGTAAAAAAAAAAAATTAAAAATACCAATCTTAAAAAAAGTTAAATAGACCTCGATGAAATCACTTATTTAATTCACATTAACCTCAAAGGAAAATAGGGAGCAGGTAATATTTCAGTTGGCATTAGAAATAGGTTTTGGCGCCATTTCTTTGAAGTCAATAAGATTTCATCAATGGTATGTTTTCTTTTTACCTTTTCAGAGCACATATTTCCTGTATTTAAACAATTCTTCATATAACTTTTGTTTTTTTAGTGGCAACTCTGGAGGAAAATTAGTAACTATAAACAGCTATTATTCCCTTGCTTCGGAAAAAAAAATTGCTGCATTTCTTATGTTACTCTGCAGCTCTTCAGTTTTAATTTGACGTACGACTCATTACAATCGACCTCAATAAATTCCCCCCCAATTTTTTTTTTCCTAGTGGGAAGGAGGGAACCACTTTTTTTTTTCGGATGGGTCAAAATTTCCTTACGTCACAAGTTTTTATTTGTCAGAACTAGTCACTCTCGGTCATCACGTTCGAAAAATAAGTGGAATAATCGTTTACACCTTTCTCACTTTTTACGGAGAAAGCACTGGGATTAAATTTTTATAACATAACAATCCCCACGTCACGTTTTATTTGACACATCTCGTTACTCTCGGCCCAAGCGCTCGGAAGATACAATGGAATAATCGTTTACATCTTTCCTTTTATGGGAGAGAAGAAATCATGATCGGCAAATATTTTTATAATCTGTTACATTCCCCAAGTCAAACACTTTCATTTCCTACACAACTCATTGCGATCGGTCAATGGGTTGGTAAAATATGGTAGGACCATTTTGACAAATGACGAGCAAAAGCAATACAGAAACAGGTAAAATGACATTGTGCGTTTATTTCCGATATTTTTATATTACTTAATCAGTTGCCCATCATATTGCTTCCACTACTGGTATGCGGCCCACAAGTGTAAAAGATTAAACGTCACTGCTCTCTCTATATACAGGGTGAATCTGAAAAAGTGGGCAAAACTTTACGGGGTGGTAGAACGCAGCTATACAAGCAATATTCGTCATAGAATGTATGGTCGGAACGCAAACGGTGAGCCACTAGGTGACGTTGGAAATGGTATAAAAGGGTCGGTCCTCGCACCCAACGGCATTTCTACCGTGGATTGCCGAGAGGATGGCTGGTTATACTAACCACGAAATGGTGGATATGCACTTTGTGTACAATGCGGCGTACAGGAATGCAAGAGAGGCACAGAGACGTTACCGCGACCGGTTTCCGATGAGATGCACTCCAGATCGGAAAACCTTCGAGCGTTTGCATCGGCGGCTGTGTGAAACGGGATCCTTCACCTCGGCCAAGCAAGACGCAGGGCGTGAAAGGAGTGTCAGGACGCCGCAACTTGCAGAGGACATTCTGTGTAGGGTGGAAGACCGACCGGGATGTAGCACGCGAGCGGTTTCCCGTGCAGTACACGTGTCCCAAATGTTAGTTTGCCGTGTGCTACAGGAGGAAGGAATGCACCCCTATCGTACGCAGAAGGTACAAGCGTTGTCACCGGCGGACTATCAGCCACATGTCGATTTCGCACGTTGGTACCTCCAGCAGAATGCAGCACAGCCGGATTTTCGTGCACATGTTCTGTTTACGGAAGAGTGCACTTTCACCCGTGAGGGCGTTTTGAATACCCACAATTCACACACATGGGCATCTACGAACCCGCATGCCACACGTCCTCATTCGTTCCAGCAGCGGTTCTCCATAAATGTTTGGGCAGGGATCCTCCATGACCATTTGGTTGGCCCATACCTCCTGCCACACCATCTGGACGGCAAATCGTATAACACATTCCTACGAGAGGTGTTGCCGGAGCTGCTGCATCCGATTCCAACCCCCAGCAGGTCGAGAATGTGGTTCCAGCATGACGGTGCGCCTGCAAACTTCAGCTTAGATGTGCGGAACACTTTACATGCAACGTTCCCAGGGTGATGGATTGGTCGAGGTGGTCCCATAGCTTGGCTACCAAGATCGCCGGATCTCTCGTGTTTGGACTTTTTCCTGTGGGGCCACATGAAAAGCCTAATCTACGAGTGCCCCATTGAAACCGATATGGATCTAGTCGCCAGGATCGCCGTTGTTGCCGGCAATATTTAGGAAATGCTTGGTGTCTTCGCAAATGTGCGTCGGTCCCTATCCCGCAGGTGTGAAGCCTGCATTACAGCTGGCGGCAGCTCTTTTGAGCAATTTCTTTGAGCATATACCTCAATTACATTCCTGTTAATAAAATGTTTTCTGAAGTATCTCCTCTCCTTCTTGTGTTCATTCTTTAAATGTGTCAGTGGAAAACCTTTTAACTTCTCACCGCTTGCGTTCCGACCATACATTCTATGACGAATATTGCTCGTATTGCTGCGTTCTACCACCCCGTAAAGTTTCGCCCACTTTTTCAGATTCACCCTGTATATTACCGTGATGTGGTCCTCCACATACCGCCAAACAGCTCTTACCTGGCGAGGCATGGATGCTACAAGATTTCTAAAAGTATCTTGTGGTATCTGGTACCAATATGTTACCAGCAGATTCTTTAACTCTTGTAAGTTACGTGGTTGAGCAACCGCAGATCAGATATGCTGTTCCAACACAAACCACAGATGATCGATTGATGTCTGTGGAATTTGGGACTGGAAGTCTTCCTCATGTTCCGCGAACCATTCTCGAACAATCTGGGCAGTGTACAGTACTGTGCGAATTAGTTGGGACAAGCGAAGGAACGCTAAGATCTAAACTTGTTCGTAACCTTCTGCTGCAAATCTAAACTTGCGCATGCAGCTTCCGGGCCACAGACGCTTCACCCCATTGAAGGAATGATGGACAGCAAAAAGTACATAGGCGTTCTGGAGGCCAAAATGGTCCCAACACTGCAGAAGCTGTTTCCTAATGGCCATGGGGTATTTCAACAGGATCTGGCTCCATGCCCCAATTCTAAGCTTGCTAAGAGCTTCTTTACCCAGCAACATTTGAAGGTATTGGAGTGGCCAAGAAATTCACCCGATTTAAACCCCATTCAAAATTTGTGGGCCATTATTAAAGTGCGCATATCTAAGATGGATTGCACGACGAAAACCAAAATAATAGAAAGTGTCATAAAAGTGTAGTACTATGACCCTGAAGTGAAGGAGATGTGTGGAAAGCTAGTGGCATCAATGGGTGAGAGGGTGAAAGAAGTAATTAAGGGGGGGGGGGTCACATTCACTATTAACTACACTATTAAACAAATAAACATTTCAGTTGTGTCTTTGTTACTGCATTTTCCTATTGTCCCCAACTAATTTGCACAGTACTGTAGCATGGTACATTATCCTGCTGAAAGAAGGCACTACTAAAGGGATATACCGTTGCCATGAAAGGATGTACTTGGCTGGCAATGATGTTTAGGTAGGTGGTAGACGTCCCAGTTTCCTGAACATGAATGACTGGACCCAGGGTTTCCCAGCAAAACACTGCCCAAAGCATTACACTTTCTCCATCAGCTAGTTTTTGTCCCATGGTGCATCCTGGTAATACTTCCCCAGGTAAACGAAGCACATGTACCCGGCCGTCCATATGGTGCAAGAGAAAACGAGATTCATCGGATAAGACGACCTTCTTCCAATCATTCAAAGTCCAGTTTTGATGCTCGCGTGCCAGTTGCAGTCGTTTTCAACGGTGAACGGAGGTTAGCATGAGCACTCGGCGCGTCCTGCGGCTATGCAGCACCATTTCCTACAGGGTTCCATGTACTGTGTGTTGTGACACATTACTCCCGTCACCAACATTCAAATTACGGACGAATTGCGCCACAGTATCCCTTCTGTTGGTTCGTACCATATGGGATAGCCTTCGCTCACCTCTAGCATCGGTGAGCCGTAGTCGAACCACACCTTGCTGGCGGTTCGTGGTTTTTCCCTCCTGGGACTACTTTTTGAAGATACTAACCACGGCTGACCGTGAACACCCCACAAGCCTTGTCGTTTCGGAAATGCTCTGACCCAGTCGTCTGGCCTTTGTCACTGATTAACAGAGCTCATATCAGGTGTTAGTTATATCATTTCATGACCTTCACAGGCGCCGTCGTTTACCTGGGTTACTTCGATTTGCATAAAGTCGTGCTGGGGAAGCACGGGGTAAATTTGTTTCATCATCTATGACACTCTCCGCATCACATGCTTTAATTTGAATTAATTGAAGTCATTGTTCTCGGTCAAGATAATGTTTTGGCTCTTCGGTGTATATATTACTGTGCACATAAAAAAGCAACGTAATTATAAAAAAAAAATTTATTTACTTTCTTTGCCCTAAAAAGTAAAAAAAGTAAAACTAAGGCATGCTGATGGTGAAAGCACTGAATTCGTATTCACTTCAAACGAAGATAGGGAGTCGACATTAATTGAGTAGTTAAATCGGTTCTTCTCTATCTTCCTTTAAAGGGAATACAAATTTAGCGAGCGATTTCACCATTGGTATGCTTTAGTTTAATTTTCCGCTTTTTAGAAAGTATTTTTCAAATATTTAACTTACTTTTTACTTTGTCACTAATGACCGCGTATATAATATATAATAGTCGGAACTGCAGCTACCAGGAGCGTTGCGTTTGGATTGGATTGTTTTACCTCTGAGCGACACTTTTTTGCACACCATGGGCTAAATGGCCAGGCCACAAGGACCCCGAAGGCTCAGAGAAAGTTGGGGGAGGGGACCCACTGGAACAGCTGTTGGGAGACAGATGGTAGTCTCCCGTCAAGGCCATCCAGCGTGTTCTTTAACGTGCACAGGGTATGGCTCTCCCGCACACGGGGCCACGGCTTAACGTCCCATCCGACGGACGGCGGCCTTTCCAAGCTCATCGGTGTCCCCTACTGACCGTGGGCAGGGCGGGGAATTTTGCGGAGATAAATCTCAACGCTGACCCAGCTGGGACTCGCAGGAGCGTTGCGAAGAGCCTATGGTTGGCGCGGGGGGGGGGGGGGGGGGAGGAGAGAAAAATTTCCAACTCGGAAATCAAATTTTGCCAACTCAGAAAATAAGTATTTTATATAAATTTAATTGTCTCTGTCAGGGACGTGCCCTGGATTTAGTTCGGAGGGGGGGGGGGGGGGGGGGGGGGGGGCAACTACCCATACTCTACGGGGGGAAAACACAATTTTTACATCTCACTCGAATTTTATCAAGTCACTTTGAAGTTTGCCAAGTTGCCTCGATTTGGCAAACTCTCTTTAAAAAAAATCCCAATTTTCAGAACTCATCTGGGTTTTACAAAGTCGCTTCGAATTTTTAAAATCCCTTGATTTTGCCAACTCCGATTTACTTTGAAGGGACACCTCCCCATAGCTACGCTCCTGACTGCTACTGTACACGTGCTTTCGATTTATAAACAATACTTCTCACAATGCACATACAAGCTTCCATTTTGTCATCAAACTCCTAACTGTGGGCCCTGGCGTTCAGAAAATACTATAGAACTAATATAAAAAATATTTTATCATTTCCCAATTTTCAGGGGGAAGCATGGGGTAAATTTTTTACATCACTTATGACACTCTCCGCATCACATGCTTTGACACTTAATTTGACTTTTAATTGAAATCAATGTTCTCGGTCAAGAGTTGGAAACATATGGTGGGACAGCTGCTTTGACAAATAAACCGACTCACTAGTACACAAATAAGCGAAAAGCATTAGGGAGATAGGTAAAAGCTAGTTTAACCATGTTTTAATACATGAAATGGTATATTTTGGTCTTTTGTCAAATGAGGCGAAAATTCATCTGAACATAGAAAGCCTTTTAGAAAGTTACACAATACAGAAGTATCAAAAAGTAAGAATCTTTGTTTCTTATGGCGAAAACAATAATTGATTCTCTTCAAAATTTAAGTTTTCATAATTAGGTCAGTTTTACACGAAGCCCTAGAACTAACAAGCTATTATAACAATACAGGCGGCATAACGACGGTAAACGAATATCCAATAAAAATTCAACCACATTACTGAGCATATTTTTTATAATGCCTATGTGTATTTCTACTTCCAAGTCATTAAAATTTCGGAATTGACTGCTTGTGAAGAAGTCAGAAACATAAATATTATTTATACTCTTTTAGAAATCCACACAGCATTATCAGTATATTTCTTTCACAATTAAAAAAATTTGTGAAATTTTCTTTTGAAATGGCGGAACATGATATTTCAGTGCACCAGCGATGAAGGAAAATGGAATTTGGCAAATGCTTTTCATTTCATATCACAGCTGATGGAAATGCCAAAATTGTTACTAACGAACCTCCATTTCTGACGTCTATGATCTAGAATATAGCAATTTACAAAAGCTGTGTTGGGGGAACGTCGATTTCATCGCATTAAAGTTCACATTTTGGTTGTAGATAGTTGTTCTCTGTGGAAGTATATGAAAGCAGACAGGGGATGGTGAAAAAAATATTCCAGGAAAGCTTGGTGCTGTGTGCAGTAATGCGGCCCATACCACAGAATCTTCCCCCAGAATAGCAGCAGGGTAGAGCACGTGTGTGTAAGCGAGGGCAATAACTCCAGCATTCCGCGCCAATGTAGGGCGGGAGCAGTAGCCACGTGACATGCGAAGACCCAGTTCGGCGCGTTCTCTGTCACCTTTCAGCCCACTTCAGCTTCCGCCGTCTGCATGGCTAATGTCCTCGCTGTATTGCGATATATATATAATCCCACATGCAAGTTTGACAATTTCAACATTTGTACCTCCCTCATAGAAATTTCTCATTTGTCTCTAACAAATTTTCGATTACACTCAAAAACTCTGAAAATTAGCACTTCTGAATATATGACAGAAATCTAATCAAACTGTAGGGTTGGGTTGTTTTACCTCTGAGCGCCACTTTTTTGCACACTAAGGGCTAAATGGCCAGGTCACAAGAACCCCAAAGGCTCAGAGAAGATTGGGGGAGGGGACCCACTGGAACAGCTGTTGGGAGACAGATGGTAGCCTCCCGTCAAGGCCATCCAGCGTGTTCTTTAACGTGCACAGTGTATGACCTCTCGCACACGGGGCCACGATTTAACGTCTCATCCGACAGACGGTGGTCTTTCCAAGCCCATCGGTGTCCCCTACTGACCGTGGGCATGGCAGTAGGGGACACCGATGGCTTGGAAAGGCCGCCGTCCGTCGGATGGGACGTTAAGCCGTGGCCGCGTGTGCGGGAGAGCCATACCCTGTGCACGTTAAAGAACATGCTTTGACGGGAGGCTACCATCTGTCTGCCAACAAATCTTCCAGTGGGTCCCTTCTTCCAACCTTCTCTGAGCCTTCGGGGTCCTTGTGACCTGGCCATTTAGACCATTGTGTGCAAAAAAAAGTGCCACTCAGAGGTAAACCAACCACCGCTAGAGGGCGTAATTATAGCTTTAGAGCAGTGGTTCTCAACCTTTTATGTTTCACGTACCCCCTGGAAATGTGTAACTGACGTACCTCTTGCATAGATAGATAAAACTATAGTTATAGTATAACAATAGTTATTTTTACTTTGTTACTAGATCTAGCGACTTTTGAGCTCTCACGGCGTACCCCAAAATATTTTACCGCATACTCCACGATGAGAACCCCTACGTTAGAGAGATTCGGAAAGTGCATATCGTAATATTTCATCAACACCTATCCACCACAAAAATAATTTTTAATTTATCTCAGTAAGCAAAAAAAGTTCGATGTATCCAGATGGACAGACAGGCGTACAATAAAGAGAAATTATTATCTCGCTTTCTTTGAAAACGAGATAAAAATGTTGAATATCTACAGATAGACGGATGACAAAGTAAAAATAATAGCTCATTTCTGAAAATTAGACTCCTATGTTTAGTGGAAGTTCTCATTTCATATTTGTGTTTATTGAATTAAATATACCAAATAAATTTAGTCTCTTTTTCTATAGTTTTAAATATTTAAGTGGTTACCTCACAATTAATTTGATCAATAATTGGGATTCTACCGTAATTTCAAAGAATAACTTGCAAAATACAGTAAACTGAAATACATTCTTTGCTTAACATGTTAGACTTTTCTCCTAAGAAAGTGTAATACGGAGTATAAAAGATTGAATGCAAAATGGGAACACTCGGTTAATTCAAAGTTTATCTCTGAAATTTCTGCTTACTGCAGTCTAACGCTTTTAGAAATTTTTCTTATTGCACAAATTTATTCCTGGCTACTCGCTATTAATTCCCCTAATCATTCATTTGTCCAGAAGCTACTACAAACTTAAAAGACGACTACAGCGCCATCTAATAAATAAAATGGGAGTCTTGACACGATAAACGCAAACAACTGCTACAAAGTGGGACAAATTTAAACCTCGGGGAAAAGAACTTTCAGGTCGTCATATTTAACTGCTACAAATACGTCGTTAATTTTTTTGCGTTGTTGACGATGGTGTTTGCAGCAATTCCACACGACGAAGCATTTTTACATTATTACACCACTTGAAAGTTGCGACAAAAATGAAAACAATTTTAATTATAAAAATTGATTTATCTATCGCAAAAAAAAAACTATTTGTTCAACGTTATCGAAGACAGGACTTAACGCAACAGAAATCGATAATTTATATATATATAGGATTTATGAAAATGGTTTTCTCTAAAACTCTTCCTGGAATTTGGCGCTGAAAAAATGGCACTTCATTTTCAATAGTTACAGCAAACAACTAAAGCCCTGCACCGATAGCAAATTCCATAAGAACCGATTCGCATATTTTTATCCGTAAATGTTTGAAGTACGAAATTAAATCTAATATGCCACAAAGACATATGCACTCTTATTCGGACATAGAACATCTGAATAATGCATAAAAGAATTGAGACTACTGAAGCGTTATCGTATATCGCCTCTGGCGCATATGAGAATCTCATTTTCAAAGAGAACAAAGTTTTTCTTTTACCTACTGTTTCCATTCCTTAAAGTTTTAATTTGAGCTAGCGGATGATGGGAAAAATGCAAATGGTGTTTTATTAGTAATTATACAACATAAAAGTATTAGTCTTTTAATTCTTAAATATAAAATTTACATTTTCCACACCTCTCTCAGAAAAGTGGGTAGATTATTGTACACATTCCGAGTAAAAGAAATCAGTCTAATCGTTTATTATTCACGAATAATTAACTGAAAAGGATACACTGCGATAAAAAAAAGCCTGTATTTCACAAAAATATGTCTTGCTAAATATTAGATAAAAATATACCAGAATACAATTTTGCATATTCTGGTGAGTTAATATTGCTCTTTTAAAGTAGTTACCGCGATTTTGGGAAGACTCTGCTTTTTATAATCCAGTACGTCCCTCTACAAATTTCATTATCTACACAATTAAATTTTTATATACAGGCATACCTCGTTTAGAGCTAAGGATTCGTTCCTGAAATCCGAGAGTTAAACGAGGTCTCATACACACAAAGGAAAAAACATAATATTCTCCAGGAAAATTTTTCCCGTACATATACGATCGTTAATTTTTAAATAGAGTCTGGAAAAAAAAAGTTGTTAATAATTAAACATATTTATTTCAAAATTCTGCAATTTATTATTTAATCAGTTCAATTTTTATTTGCATTCAAAATAAAATTCGTATTTAAGAAAATCTAGTAAAATTCAAAAGAAATATGACAAGTTACTGATCTGAGATCTCTAGAAAATTATCTAAAGTTGTAGTGTGTATGAGACTCCCAATTATTTTATTGAGAGTTATTTGTCATCCTGTGTATGAGACTCCCAATTTATTTATTGGAGATAGTTACAGAAAAATGGAAAAGGATACACTGTGATAAAAAAAAAAACCTGTATTTCCTGTACAGGCTTTTTTTTTTTATCACAGTGTATCCTTTTCCATTTTGTTGCACAGAATGTAGAGTGTGTATGAGACTATCAATTTATTTATTGGGAGTTATTTGTCATCCTTTTAGCAGTTCAGTTTAAGGTGATAAAGCATTTAATATTTCACGCTTTACACAGCAAGATCTCTCGAAAAAGGATTATCACTCAAATTTTCAATTGCATCTTGTGTTATATACATAAAAATTTGTATCGTATATTAATTTGGGTCGTGTTTAAGTAGTATCAGGCATGTTTGGTTTAAAATAGCATTAACGGGTATTTTTCAACTATTCTGACAATGGTGAACTCACAAAAAATACTTTTCTTTGAAAAAAAAAAAAAAAACTGAGCTCTACCGAAACAGCGTTAATTGAAGTTTGCCTGTATTTAATACTTTGTGGGTCTATCCCAAAGCATTTTTTCCTCCATACGTGAATATCATCACTGAATTTTCAAATCAGGATATTTTTACTCTTACTTCAAGCAGTTTTTTTCCCACTCATGTCAGTCATCAATAACGCAGTAACATATGCCCATGTCCAAGATCTTATCTGCGATTTTACCCACTATCCGCGTTAACATCAATTTTAGATGTGGAAAGCCGCATCCATTCAGGACTCATTACCTCCTTATCATACTTTCATTAGCTGATGAATCCGTTAAGTATGCACTTTATAAAGAGTTAACAAGAAATATTTAAAAAAAAGTGTATATTAATTATATACTTTATATTGGGAGTCCTTCAGACAATCATCTATTTTGAGTAGTCCTAAAACTCCTGTCTGACCTTTGTGGCAAGCAGCTGATTGAAGAGGCTTTTAAAACATTTTAAAAGCTTTTTTTAAAACAGGAAAACTCTTATGAGAACTAAAAGATAGGTGGCGTGTACTAATACAAAATATGTACATAAATGAAAACATCAAAAACCGACCAGAGCTTACAAATTTTTATGCGACTCTATAATTCAGTTATGTCTCGTTTGATCGTAATTTATCATTTTGGGTGTTTGCTAAAACAGTCGTTCCAATCTTCCCAACCAGGTGGCAAATCGAAAAGAGCAATACCAAAAAACGAGACCGAAAAATTAATTTATATTGTATAATATCAGATGTACCAAAAATTAAGGTCATTTTTCTTCAAAGTTATGAATCTTGTTTTTATATACGTTTCCTTTTGTTTTCGGAAGCACATTTCTTATATATTAATCCAAAAACATTTTATATGCATTGTCACTAATAAGTTTCCCTTTTTTTCACTTTGTTTTCGGACATCCTTAGTTGTATTATGGCAAGATGTATTCATCATTGTTCCATTCGCAACTGCGCTCATTGATAAATGACTCGATCTAAATATTTCTGTCTTAAAATATCTCTTTATGATAATCATCTAAAATATTATTACAGTAAAGATTTCAAAACGACAAAAAATCTCTTCATCCTGTAAAAGAGATAAGCACCAATGGTTGAGTACGATATTTTTATAGTGAACCGCACTTTTTTTTTTTGCACACAATGGCCTAGAATATCCAGGACATAAGGACCCCTTCAGCTAAGAGAAAGTGGGATCCTCCACTAAACAACTGTTAGGAAATGGAAGCCCCCTTCCAGGCAACTAGGCGTTGTTTAATGTGTATAGGGCAGTGCTGTCCAACTTCTCTAAGACCGCGGGTCATTTTTCCTTTCGCCAATATTTCGCGGGACATTTTTTCTTTCACCAATATTTCGCGGGCCAAAAAAAAGAATAGGACAGGATAGGTAATTTAAAAGTCAGTTCATGTCACCTCAAAAAATTATTTTATTTATACGAAAAATAATCAGTAATAACAAACCAATATAAATTTTCTAAACCTTATCAAATATTTAATAAATTTAATGGGAGCATTGTGGTCGTAGTTGCTGGGCAATAAAAATAGAATGACTAAGTTGAAATAATGCAATAATTGCAAATAGAATGAGTAAGTTGAAGATTGCATATCAATAAAGTAATATAACTTGACAAAAAATTATAAGGTGGATTATAGATATTTATTTAAAATTTCAAGTAAAAACTTGATTTTGTTCGCGGGCCACAAAAATCCTTGTGCGGGCCGCTAGTTGGACAGCGTTGGTATAGGGAATGGCTGTCCTGCATACGGAGCCAAAGCTTAAAGTCACATCCGACGGATGGGGGCTTTCCACGCCCATCGATTCCCCTTTCTCACCAAGAGCAGAAGGAGAGTTAGCGCGGAGGCCGAGTGGAACCTCTAACCTGGAAACAGATTATGAGCCTTGGGCGCCACCGACTGAGACAATCCAGCCTCTAGTATTACCGATGGCGTCCAAAAAGTTCTTCACACGTGTTTGTAGATTTGCACATGTTCCTCCGAAGTTAACGTGCTACGACTTAAAAGTTTGTCTACATTTGTCACTACGTGTTAAAAACAAAGGCCGTATCATTTCTCTTTTCACTGGCGGCGAGTCAAGTTCGGTTTGCGAAATCTGAGCGTTGTTGCTATGGAGCCTACTAAAGACGGGGAAAGATTTAAATTTTTTTTTCAAGGATGCAGCCTTGGGGGCTTGGTTGGGCTGCTTTTCCTCTGAGGGGCTTTTTTGCACACAATGGGCTACAACATCAGGTCACAATGACTCCAGTGAAAAGGTTGGGGGAGGAGACCCACTGGACAGCTGTTAGGAGACAGGTGATAATCTCCCGTCAAGGGCATCAAGCGTGTTCTTTAACGTGCACAGGGTATGGGGTTCTTCCGCACATGGAGCCGTGGCTTAAACGTTCCATCCTACAGATGGCGGCCTTTCCAAGCACATCAGTGTCCCTTATTGACCAAGGGCAGGGAGTTTTGTCGAGATAAATTTCAATGCTGGCCAGACGGGATTCGAACCTGGGAACTGCAGATTACAAGCCTGGAGCACTACCGATTGAGTCATCCCAACCCCAGCTTGGGGCCGAAGGGAAAAAAAATCATGCCGATTTATCACTAGTATATTGGGATCATGCCTGTTCATATGGCACTGTTATGGGGTGGATGCGCAAATTCAGATTACAGTAGAGCTTCGAAGATCTCCCTCGTGCAGGAAGACCGAAGGAGGTTGTGAACGAGAGAACCATCATTGCTTTCCGTGAACTCATTAAGGAAAACCCACACATCACCGTTCAGGTAATAAGTTTAGATGTCAGTGTATCGATTGGCAGTGTGGAAACAATTATTCATCAATATTTAAAATTCCAAAAGATCTGCCAAATGACAGAACAGCAAAAAAGGGCTAGAATCGATTCGTGCAAAGAGATGCTGGCAGGCAATGTTTGAACCTACTGGTCCAAATGGTTAACAGTCATTGTCACAGGTGATGCGGCGACATGGTTTTATTATTATTATATCTCTCGGAAAGATCGAAAACTATGTTTAGGTTGCGGAAGATGAACAGCGTCCTCAAATCCTCCGACAAGACTTTCGCTCAAGTAAGAGGATCTTCACATTTTTAATTCCCAAGGAGGGTGCCGTGGACATCTTACCTGAAAAAAAAATGGCTATAATTGTTTTACCCAAAATGGTTAAGGTAGTGGTACTCAACTTTTTGGAAGTCGCGGGTCAATTTTAAAATTTGGTACATGTCGCGATATTATATATATATCTTTTTTAAATATTTTTTGGAAGCTTCATCGTGTTTGTGTGTCACAATTAAGGGTCTGGTAGTATACAAGTGGCCCGCGGGCCATGGTTTGAATACCCTTAGGTTAAAGTGATGAAGGAACAATGTCCAACAAGCGTGTCAAGGGTTCTCCTTCTTCGTGACTATGCCAGTGCTAACAAAATCCAGCAGGTTACGGCATATCTGGAGCAAAAAAAAAAATCAAACAGCTACTCCCTCCTTCATGTTTACCTGATCTTGATCTTGCACCGTGTGATTTTTATTTCTATAAATTAAAAAGGAACATGCTGGGAAGTCTTTTTCAAGGGTGCATGACCTTGCAAAATGTGTTCATTCACAGTCGCCGAATATTCCCCAACAGGAGTACTACCAAACGTTCCAAAATTGGTATACACGTCGACAACTTTGAGAGATGCCGGAAGGGAGCATTTTCAAGAATAATGCAAGTTTTGTTGATGTAAGTGCAATGGTTTTTGTTCTGCAGAACTTTTTCAACGTCCCTCGTAATGATCATTCTTTATCACCAAAAATGGAAAATTATGCTTACCAAATACTCTTCAGTTTTCATGAAAAAAAAAAAAAACAATTACCCCTCATACAGCTACTTGCCACAAAGGTCTGACAGGAGACTGTCAGTTTAATACACCACAGATCTGTGAGGAATGCGAAACCTCAGCAGAAAGACAACACGAACATCCATGCATACTTGGGGCTCGACCCCAGGCAACACAGAAATCTCTGATCAGTAGCCAAGCGCTTTAACAACCTAGTCACAAGACGCCAAAATATCTGCAATAGTATAAAAAATATGGCAACGGCAAAAATGAAACAAAAAAGCGATTTGAAAATATAAAATACTTCGCTTTATTGTACATTAAACAAAAATTTTAAAAATATCCGCTCATTTTGGGTGTGATCCCAAATCCTCTGGCGAGACTTTCGCTAAAGTACAAGGATCTTCACATTTTTTTTCAATTCCCAAGAAGGGTAGCCGTGGACATCTTACCTGAAAAAAATGGCTATAAATGGTCAACACTGTTTTGCCCAAAAGAGTTAAGGTGATGAAGGAGCAGTCTGTAACAAAAATAAGCTCACCGGACAAAAAATTTGTCATCTCCCGCCGTAAGAGGGTTACGTCCGTTCGACAGAAACAGAGGGTGCACCAGTAATAAACATGTCCTACAAATAGCTGTGCCGTGCGCTACGGGGTTCATACAGTGACAAGTGTTGTGTGTTAGTCACTCCGTGAAACATGGGTCGCGCTAAAGATGTGAATGAGTGGCAAAAAGGGGTTATTGTGTTTGGCCGAGCCAAAGGGCATAGCGTACAAGAAGTTGCTGTTTTTGCCGGTGTGTAAAAACGTACCTCCAGCAGTGACGTACATCGCAGTCCGCCGCTAATCATCGCCAGAACTGCGGCAGAAAGACTGCTCACCAATAGGGACCGCCGCAGTGTCACACACTGTTAGGGCAAATCGCTTTGCAACGAGGCAGGAATTGCTCCAGTCAGTCAATGCAGGCCTACAAACAAGCTGTTTCCGAACGAACACTCCAAAGGATGGTCTGGATATCTGGAGTAGAGTATCGAGGAAGAGACCCATGTTAACAGCTCTGCACAAGGCTTCATGGCTACAGTGGGCGCGGCGCCACAAAGACTGAACTGTCGACTCTTGGAAGCGTGTGATCTAGTCGGATGAGTCATGGTTTTGCTTGTACTCGAATGATGCGAGGCAACAGGTACATCGTAAGCCACGTGAATCCTTCCATGTGGCCTGTGTGCAAGGTTCTGTTCAAGCTGGAGGAGACTCTGTGATGTTCTGGGGATGTTTCACGTGAGGAAATGGGTCCTTTGGTTGCGGTGACGTCACACTTGAACCAGAAGGGCTATATGGAACTACTGGATGACCACATGTTGCCTTTTGTGCAGCATCTCCACAGTGAACATCAGAAGGATACGCATCTTCCAAGATGACAATTGTCTCGTGGACAGGGCTCGAAGTGTGTTGGATTGGCATGACAGCATTCGAACATCTCGACTGGCCCATCAAATCCAAGGATTTGAATCCCATAAAAAACTTGTGGGACTATTTGGGGCAACGAGTGAAGCGTTGTTCCAGCCATCTGGTCAATCTGGACGAACTGTGGCATTTGTTGCTAGAAGAGTGGATGAATATTGATGTGCACTACATCCACACACGGGGCGGGGGTGGCTCAGTCGGTAGCGCGCCAGGCTCGTAATCTGCAGTTCCCAGGTTCGAGTCCCAGCTGGGTCAGCATTGAGATTTATCTCCGCAAAACTCCCCGCCCTGCCCATGGTCAATAAGGAGACACTGATGGGCTTGGAAAGACCGCCGTCCGTCGGATGGGACGTTAAGCCGTGGCCCCGTGTGTGGGAGAGCCATACCCTGTGCACGTTAAGAACACGCTGGATGGCCTTGACGGGAGGCTACCATCTGTCTCCCAACAGCTGTTCCAGTGGGTCCCCTCCCCCAACCTTCTCTGAGCCTTCGGGGTCCATGTGACCTGGTCATTTAGCCCATGGTGTGCAAAAAATTGCCGCTCAGAGGTAAAACAACCCAATCAATCCGCACACTGGTGGCATCCATGCCAGACAGGATTTCGGCTGTTCTTCAGTCGCACGGAGGCATTACACGCTATTAGGTGACATTCAGCCAGGGGTGACTAATTTTTTGTCCGGTGAGCTTATAAATGTAGCTTTAAACTATCAGTAAATATTTCAGAGGCTAAAAGCCTAGGGTCAACGTCGCGTTAAATACTCAATCGGGAACCAATTATAAGCCAACAAATGAAAGAAGCATTTAATCGTAAATACTCGTTTTGTAATTTCGGGTATGGCTTGTTACCAATAATCAAACTTGTTATATTAACAAAGAAATAAATACATGCTCCTTTTCAATTTGCATCTACGCTTTCTGTTGGGAAAAGGCTTAAAATTTTTCTGGACATGACTTCATTTTAACAACCGTATTTGTTCCGAATATTTTTTTTAAGTGCTCCAAAAGCTATAAGCATAGCAGAGTCAAAATAAGCAAGTCGAGCTTTTGAAATTCTTTTATCTCCTTAAGTAACACTATTTTGGCAAGCCCAGCTAGTCGCTTCTTTTCAAGTCCTACCTGGCGGCTCCATCACACCGAGCTGGCGAAACAGAAGAGTAAACTGCCGCGGGGAGTTATTCCTGGCAGACACACACGATGAAGGTCGCCTGATCAGTCCACCATTGGCGGCCAAGGCAAGGGAAGGTAAAGAGACTGCCAACGATTCATGTTAAATTTCGCAAGCAAATTTCTGGGATTTCCCAATTAATTTAATATTACACTAACATTTTTAAGGCATGTTACTCAAATAAACTAAAAATATATAATTACAGTATTGAAAGAAAAAGAAAACTGAAATAAGTTGAAGACCTAAATCAACTACCTTTCACAGAAAAATAAGTTTAAAAAAATCTATGTTATATATTATCTATGTTAAAATATCTATGTTTAATTCAATGGAAAGCAATTTGCTAATATAGAAGGGTTTCTTAAGATATTTTATACCTAACTTTAATAGAATATTTCATGTGAAGCATTAGATGCAAATTTCTAATTAATTGTAATGTTTATTAAGTTTGTAAATGTACAGTTTAAAAATACACGTACAGTTTGTAAATGTTTTCTCCCCCACTCAGATTTTTATTAGTTTTATATATAATTCATCTATTTATACAGTTCTATATTTGTGCAAATATTATTTATCATTGAGAGCTTGCAGAGCACCAGTTGAAACTGATTTATGTTAGAGAACTTACGCAGATGAATATACGCAGTCTATTTACATTTCAGCGTGGTTATCAGAAATGTTATACATCGAAATAAAATCTGAATAACATTAAATGAAAAACTAGGATGGTACACTCGTAATTTCTCTCTGATGTAAACATTAAAAATATTAACCACCGATCATATAATATATATTAAAACGGCTCGAATTAAACGAAGCCTACATAACCTAATTGAATAAGACAGACTATGTTTCTTATATCGAGAATCAGAATACAGTAAACGAAATATTCCTTTAAATCGAGGCCAGTAACAATAAGCATCCTCCCATTACGACAAGCAGCAAATAGTTAAACAGTTATGGGACAATGCAATGCTTCTACCTTCCAAACTAGGTCACGGTCAAAGTTTAAGATCACAGTGAACAGCGCTCGGGGTCAATTTCTACCACACCCCTAAGTTTCGAGTTTGGACTCATCTGCTGCAAAACGTGTTTAGAGGACAGCACATGAGAGCAACACAAAAGACATTAATACGTTCTTATTGAGTGGAAGATTGTTTATATTTTAATTTCTTTCACGATATAGTTTTACTGACAATGTCCTCATGCTCAAAATAGGAAAATAAAGGTGAAAGATAAAAATAATATGAAAACGAAATTCCCATTCTTCGAAGTAGCATAATTTTGGATAAAAATGAGTTACATAAAAAGGTGTAAAACTCAAAGGGTTCAGAATGCCAACAATTTCGGATATTAAATATACTTCGGATTTGAATAACAAAATATTATTTATCATGCATTTCTGTTATATATATATACACCAGTGGTGTATTTTGGAAATATATGTGTGATGGGAGGGAGTTGATTTTTTAAAAGATGAAAAAAATGGTAATACATAACAAAAAAAAAAAAAACAATAAGTAAATAAAAACCAGTGATATATTTGCATCAGTGTTTAAAAGCAGCTAAATATTTCAAGTCAGAGTTCAATATTTAAAAAACTGACCCTGAAATAATTTTAAATATAGTTTTTCTGCTGAGGTCCTGCCATCCTCTCAGATCTTCTACTATGGCATATAAACTGACAGGCTCCTGTCAGACCTCTGTGGCAAGCAGGTGCTTGAGGGGGTATTTATTTGCTTTTTTATTTAAGGGAGATCCCCCCCCCCAATTTAAATACGTCTTTGAAACAATAGCTCAATCCAGAGAATTGAAAACAATAAACAGGAATGAGCTCAATGCTGTATATTCACAATTACTAAAAATAAATAAAAAATAAATACCCCCTCAAGCAGCTGCTTGCCACAGAGGTCTGACAGGAGCCTGTCAGTTTATATGCCAGAGTAGAAGGTCTGAGAGGATGGCAGGACCTCAGCAGAAAACGACACGAACATCCATGCCTTACCCGGGGCTCGAACCCAGGTCCCGTAGATCAGTAGCCAAGCGCGCTAATCACTCGCCAACAGTTATATCTGAATTACCGTATTTAACCGTCTATTGAAGTTGCCATTCAGAATATTTTAAGGAAAAAATACTTCATAGTTATTACATATACACTGGCGGAAATTAAAAAAAGAACACCCAGAAGAAATTCCTGTAGGAACGTCATATTATCATACATTAATAGTTAAGGGCAGCAGAAACCGTGATCCAAGATTGAAAGTCATTGGGTGAAATAATGACGTCACTGAGGACGACAACATGCAAATGTACGCAGCGCGTATTTAGGACTAGGGCGTGAAGAAAGAATTATTCGTCTTGTGTTGTTCAATGCTCTTTGAAGAAGCTACCATTCCTGGACGACACAGGCTCGCAACATTTGTTTATTTAGCGAAGTTTGAGCAAAGGTCGTATAGTGAGTCTTCGGGAAGCAGATTGGTCCTTTCGTCAAATTACACACCGCGCTGGACGAGAGGTATCGGTAGTGGTAGATGGTGGCGTTGATGGTCAGAAGAGCATTCGCACACCCGCAGACGTGGTTCTGGGCAACACAAAGTTACGGACGCACGAGAGGATGAGCGTATCAGGAGGGCATCGAGATATATCGAGAGGATGAGCGTATCAGGTGGCAGAGCGGACGGATACGGCATCTCAAATTCGATCCTCTGTCGTACCAAAGGTGCCTACAAGAACGATATGCAATCGTCTTTTGGAAGCAGGGCTACGGGTACGCGTGCCACTAGCACGGTTACCACTGTTGAGCACGTTTGCAGTGGTGTCAAGAACGAGTTTATTTGAGGGAAGAATGGCAGTCTATGGTCTTCAGTGATGAAAGCCAATTCTGCTTAGGAGCGTCTGTTGGTCGTTTATGCGTCCGAAGGCGACAAGGTGGGTGGCTTCTTCCATCGTGTATTCGCCAGCGACACACAGGGCCCACGCCGGGCATCATGGTGTGGAGGAGCGATTAACTATCATTCTCGTATGTGTCTGATGTTTGTACAGGATACACTGAATAGCAATACGTACGTCAGCGACATCGTACAGCCGGTCATCCTGCCATATTTGAGTGTAATCCCAAAGGCGATATTCCAGCAGGATAACGCCCACCCACACTCCGTCCGGGCAACTCAACATGCTCTTCAGGCAGTGCGCCAACTCCCTTTGGCCAGCACCCTCTCCGGATTTGTCTCCAATCGAGCATGTCTGGGACTGGATCGGATAAAGACTCTTCCGCGGCAGGCAACGATCATTGCTGAATCACGCGTCCAAGTTGAAAGCGCATGGAATGGTATCCCCCAATGCGATATTCAGCATTTGTACGACCGATTGCATGCCAGATTGGAAGCTTGTATTTCTGCTTGAGGAGATTTAAGACCTTATTAAAGTGTCTTCTGTAAAATGTAATACTCATTAAAAGGTAAAATAAACACTGATTCACTTCACACGTGTGATCACTGTCCTTTCTCAACAGCTGTTTCTACTAAATAAATCTCATAGTTACGCTTCAATTGTCAATGGTGTTCTTTTTTTCAATTTCCTCCAGTGTATTTTATTATTGCTATTTTCTAAGATAAACTTGTAACTATAATATTTAGATCTAAAAGCCATATCCTGCAATTGATAACATTTAATAAGTAGCATTGTTTTAAGTTCGCAAAACAATATTGTTTTATGCGAAACACTTGCTTTCCTTTGCACTTTTTCCTAAGTTTGCAAATACAATAGAATCTCGATTATCCAGAATGAATGGGGAAAAACAATCCCGGATAAGCAAATTCTCGGTTAATCCACCATCCATATAAAACGTACAAAAACTTCAAAAGTTTTAGAATGTATCGTAGCTTGGACTTAATGAATTCATTTAAAATAAGATAGCAAGGAAATTTGCTTTCCCCCCTTCGTTCTCTGAAAGGCGATTGTTTATCTACGTGAAATCTTTTAGTGTCGCATCACAGTTTTAATTACCGCTTTCTCGTATCCCGTATTATTTTGGGCTTACATTATTTATTTTCAACATCCTGGTTAATATGTCTTACGACAATCGAGAGTCTACGGTATAAGACATGTTTTGGACAAAAATTACCTTGTCTTATATTCGGGTAAATACAAAATTTTGATATTAAAGTGTCCTATTTCTTATATGTGAACCAATCAATTATAAAACTTGCTCAAAAACATTTGGTTGTTTAAATACTTCAGTATTTATCTTATCTTCAGTATTATCTATCACTTGGCCAGCCCACAAAAAATAAATCCATGACAAATAAGATTAAGAGAATTACACCGTTCAGACCATTTTGCCTGTTTTAACCTAAATCCCTACTGATTTTTTCAATATTTTTTTTATCGTCACTTGATCTGTATGTTTGTCTTAACAATACTCTTTATCCCCTTATCTTCTTAACCCAGTGGCCGCTAGTAACAGATTATATATCAAATGAACGTTTGTGACATTGGGTGCCATAAATCACCTCCAGTTACAGTTCTTCCCTCAAAATGGTGAAAGGGAAGTCACGAGGATCGATTGCAATGAGTTATATCTCAAACGAAAGCTTGTGAGAGCTTTCGTTTAAGATATAACTCATTGCGATCGATCAGAAGAGGTAGAAAAAAAAAAAAGAAAATACGCCGTAGTTGCCTAGATCAGTAGGCCATGCTAATCTGGCAGCCCTCCCCTTCCGTTCATGGGGCGGGGGTGACTCAGTCGGTAGCGCGCCAGGCTCGTAATCTGCAGTTCCCAGGTTCGAGTCCCAGCTGGGTCAGCTTTGAGATTTATCTCCGCAAAATTCCCCGTCCTGCCCATGGTCAGTAGGGGACACCGATGGGCTTCGAAAGGCCACCGTCCGTCGGATGGGACATTAAGCCGTCACCTCGTGTGCGGGCGAGCCATATCCTGTGCACGTTAAAGAACACGTTGGATGGCCTTGACGGGAGGCTACCATCTGTCTTCCAACAGCTGTTCCAGTAGGTCCCCTTCCCCAACCTTCTCTGAGCCTTTGGGGTACATGTGATCTGGCCATTTAGCCCATGGTGTGCAAAAAAATTGCCGCTCAGAGGTAAAACAACCAAACCGTTCACTTCCACAAGAGAGTATCTCTTTTGAAAAGTACTAACGGCCTGCACCACGAGAAGGCGGGGTCGGACATTAGGTGATAGTCCTGGCCTGTTCTATGCATCATCACAGGGGATTGGTGTATAGCTCTCCTTCCAGTGACTACCTACCATTTACAGTTCAAAACATGAAATAAAAAAAAACGGCTTTCTTATTTTTCTCCATACCTAAAAATTTATTTATAAATTTGTTATCTCCATCATTATCACAGTTGTTTCACATGATACTTTTTGGGTAGGTAGCGCGCCAGGCTCGTAATCTGCAGTTCCCCAGTTCAAAATACACCTAGGCCAGCACTGAGATTGATCTCCGCAAAAGTCCCCGCCCTCGGTCAATAGGGTACACTGATAGGCTTTGAAACACAGCCGTCCGTATGATGGGACGTTAAACCGTGACTCCATGTGAGGGAGAGCCAAACCTGTGCGAGTTAAAGAGCCCACTCAATGGCCTTGACGAGAGGTTACCATTTATCACCTAATAGCTGTCCAGTGGTGCCCCCCAACCTTCTCGGGGTTCTTGTGACCTGGCCATTTAGCTCATTGCGCGCAAGTATTTTAAACATCGTTTTAGAAATGTAAACTATGCTGCTTTAATAAATAATATAAAATATTGTTTTCTTTTTGTATGCAAGAAATTCTTCAGTTTTTGCATTAAATTTAGCGTCGTCAATAACTGCAAACGAATTTGTGAGTTATGCTATGCTCGCGAGAACTAAGGGAAGAGTGCTTTTGCCAGATCCGCGAGCACCGTCGAGTTGATGAGTTGCGTATCCCTAGCTTAGAGCAACCCAGTCGCCAACGTGTTAAAAAAGCCGTTCACTAAAATTCCTTTAATATTTTTAAAACTCCTTTGAGAGAATTTTTTTTAGTTCTTAACATATGGCGTAAATATATATATGAGCAATATTACTCTAAGCAGAGCTACATACATTTACATTTTCAAGTGAGTCTTCTTTTAGTTCGGGTATTTGCGTGCCAGAAAAAACAAAATCTGTAAAAACAAATCGATATACCATATTTTTCACCTATTCTTTTGATTTTCATTTATTATTTTGAAAACATCTTAAGTTTCTAGTTATGCTTTTGTGTACCAGCAGCTAAACAGTTAGCGTATTTGGCCTACGGAATGGAAGGTTTTGGGTTCGAGTCTCGAATAACGCATGGATGTTTACTTTCTGCTTTAATCTGTCTTGCTGTTAGGTCTCGCTTCCGCATAGATCTCATCATGAAAAATTATATTGATAAGCCCCTGTGTGAATGGAGCCTATCATCAATATAAGGTAGTGGCTTAGTGACAAGCGATTTTCTTGATAATAATTTAAATTTTAATTTCTTGAAGTTAAAAACGAGGATAATCTATTTTCAAATGTAACTTACATTTGAATAAGATGGTGGACTGATTTCAGTTCATAATACTATAAAAAAATTACAAATTATTAAAATTAACTAACATGGTAATAAAAAAAACGAACATCGGTAAAATAATAAATAGAAAAAAAAATTAATTCTCAAGCAGGCCACTTGCCACGGAAGCCTGAATTATGTTTCTCTGAGGCAAAAAGACATAAATCAGAAAACATCCATCACTGTAATGTTTTGCTTTGGATCCATAGCATACGCTAAACACTTGGCCAATGATATAGTAGCTCTTCTACGCTTCTTCACTTACTATACGAGGGAACAGACAACGTTGTCCACTTATTTGCAATTTATATTTTCTCACAACAAGAAACGTACAATAAAAAAATTTATACTTTATGATACGCATTGATTTTATTATGTTTAGGGCAGTATACAGGAAACAAAACAAAGGCTTTTAAGAAATTGCAAATATATGCCCCGTTACCCATGGTCTTCACCAATAACTATTCTTTTTTACCGAAAAAGTGTTGTCATTGTTTTTTGACTACTGACCGGACATTGCAACCATTTCCTCGATTATCTATCGGACATTATCCATTTCTCTAGACCAGGGGTTCTCAACGTGGGGTACGCCGAGAGAGCCCAAAAGTCGCTAGATCTAGTAATAAAGTCACTAAGTTGGCAACACTGCTGTGCAAAAAATGTCATTTTTTTTTGTGTTTATCGATATAGGTAATTTATGAATACAAAATTTCATGTGTATATATATATATGTTTTACCCCATTGCTATACTATAACAATAGTTTTATCTATCTATACAAGGGGTATGCCAGTTACACAGACATTTCCAGGGGGTACGTGAAGCATAAAAGGTTGAGAACCACTCGTCCGCGCAATGAAAAAAACTAATCAAATCCGTACTATCCGGTCTAAAATTGGCGTTGCAAAACTACTTATAACACTGGGCAACAAATTTTCATAAAAGTCATGCCTCTGAGATAAAAGTAGCCATTTCTTAAATATTTCAAGGTGCTGAACACGAATATGACAATGAAAATTGGCTACTTCTGAGAAATCCGCAATAGTTTCTATATCAACAGCAGTCAGCTAACATTGAAGTGGACCTGTTTCCCTGGTATCGTTTCTCCATCGTTGCAATGTCCTGGTGAAAACGTTTACCATGCTCATCACTAACCATGCCGCAGTTGTCGGGGAAGAAATCTAAGTGGGAATGGAGAAAGTGGATTTTTAAGGACATATTGCAGCCAAGTTTGTGATACAGAGACAACATGTCTTAACCAGTTTCTTGTAGTTGTCTGCCCTGACATTCCCGAGGAATTTAGTTGACACCAGACGAAACGCGTCGCAAGCCTTTTTCACGTCACCCTGACGCAGGTTGTCGAATATCTGAACAGTTCGTGGATCTGAGAACCCACAAAAATTCCTTATTTAATTTTCGGTTTGCTTCAGTCGAGGGAATTTGTCAGCCAAGTACTTGAAAGCTGATGCAGTCCGATCCATGGCTTTTACGAAGTTTTTCATCACACCGAGTTTGATGTGTAGGGAAGGTAGCAGGTTTTTGTGCGTTTCTGCCAGTGCTAGGTGTTCCACATTCTTCTCTCTGACCTTCAGAGATTTCCTCTGAGGCCAGTTTCTCTTCACGTAGTGCAAAATCTTTGCTCGGCTGTCCCATTCACATAAGAAACAGCAGTACTTCGTATATCCCAGCTGCAGACCCATCAACAGAGCCACTACCTTCAAGTCACAACAGAGTTGGTATTTAGGTTGTCGTAGGTTTTTTTCATGTAGACAGCATGTCCGACCAGAATGGATGAAAATCAATTTCCATTACACAGCAATACCATCTTGAGACTCAAATTAATTTCTTCTTCGGTGAGAATGTGTGGCGCAGATGACGCACTGTGGCAGACGTATGGATCATCATTAGACACTGAAGACTGCAAAGAACCCGACGTCGGTTCGCCTCCCTCCTCATTGTCTGAATCCATGGAAAATTCTTTTGGAGGTTCAGGAAGGCCTTCGCTGTGCAGAACTGGTCGGAAAGCAGATCGTGTATTCGGGTATGCTATTGTCCATTTCTTTTTCCTTGTGATGCCTTCAGAAACATGTGGAATCACGCAGTCATTTGCATGATTGCTTGGCTCTCTCCAAACCATAGGAACAGCATTGCCATTTTTTCACCTTTCAGCCACTTCGGAAGATTTCTTGCACACAAAGTGCAGCATGTGTGTGGGGACCAGGACAAGGCCTGGTCCCTGATCTTGCATCCAAAATAAAACTCGTATGTCGCTTTCACTATTGGAGTGATGGCCCTTTTCTGGCTTGCAAACGTCACTTCCCTGCAACAAAATGTATCTGCACTATTAACACAGTTACGAGATATCCTACTGCTGGATTAAAACTACAAGGATCACTTGTATTGTACTTAAGACTCAGGTAAATGGGAGTCACTCAAAAGACTTGCTCACCCTATGAGACGACGCTTACAAATAACGATTGCATCATATTTCGTCCACGATAGTAAAGCTGCGATCATTGCATCAGACAATGATACAATACCTTCGGGGATTGTGTGTATGATGGGCTGATGCAATACAATGCAATATGTTGCAATCTGGAGTTTAAAACACAGCGTTGCGAAATGGTTACCTATGTACTCAATGCGGACTGAGTCGTTTACACATGACCATCTCTCTCTCTCCTAAACAAGAGCCAATCGAAAAACTTTGTCATTTTCGTGTTCAGCACCTCGAAATAAGTAAAGATTGGCTATTTTCATATCAAAGCCTTTTTGTGTGTTGCCCAGTGTAATTATGTAATAATTTATATCACTATACGATAAACTATAATGAAATATTACCCAGCTACACATTTCAGCCTAATTTAAAGTAAAAAATAGAGTTATAGTTTTAACTTTGTCTTCTGTGGACATTTTATTTTAATTGATGAATGCAAAATCATTTGGGGCTCCGAAACTCCAAATAGTTTGAATTTCCATTAGAAGTACCTAAAATTGGAAACTGGAAAAATTTAAATGTACATTATTGTACAGTCTATTCATGCTAGAAATATGAAAGTTTATGGCAAAGGGTTTACATTGATTGCAGCGACCAGCTCCATTATCTCCATTGGGTGGGGAAAACGCAACTCTCTGAAGAGATAAAAATTATCTCTTCAGAGGTTTTCCTCTCGGTTGGATATGTACTAATAAAATACTACTTTCACACATTCCGAATCGTTCCTCAGTTTGAGTATACACTTTTAAAAGATGCTGAAACTGGAAAATAACAAAACATTTTCTCTTTAAAACCGGCATATCATATTCACCAGAAGTGATGGACTTTCTGCACAGTTTAAAATTGCCATTTCTTTGATCTTGCAATTTGAGTGTCTGAAACATCGTCACAATTCGAAGGGCAGGAATAAACAAAGGGGAGGGAGGCATCTTGCTACATGACAAGGTAGCCCTTTGTATATGTTTATGGAAAGTTTTGCTTCCGATTATTAGGAATTTGAAATTAGATTTTATTTACAAATCATAAAAAACAGCTTAGGATACACAGTAATGTTAACACTCTTATTATATCACTTAGTACTAATTCTGAACAAAACTCAAGACCTAGCAAACTGCAGCATTGAGCAAGTGTAAATGCGTCAGATGTCTACTTGTAATTAAGCAGTGTCTGTAGCAGCGCGCAGATGAATCATCGACCAAGCAGCCAGGCAGGGCAGTGGCCACACCAGCGGCCGGTTTAGCAGCTGCCACAGGGCTTGCTTGAGCCTATAGTCAGCACAACAGCAGAAAGAACCAATATAAAGTGATACCTGTTTGGCTTCTGACGTAGAAGACTCTGTGCCATCGCATGCTTCGCCATAGAAGATAAAGCTATGATTCTCCTTCCTTGAGTGCCAAGGCTGTGTATTTACTACGGCGTACCAAAGCTGTTAGTCACTACCGAAACATTCACGAAGCGTGTTTTTTAAGAAAACATTTCTGCAGTAACCTGTAAAGGTAACTACCGACTTAAAAGAAATCCATATGCACATCACAGGTATCTGGAAAATCTAACGTTTCCATAAAGCTTCGTCATTAGAAATGAACAATTACGTGTTTCCGCTTGATAGGCCCATAAGTAGTTATTCTTGCGACTTGTACAAAACTTTCTGCCCCTGTTTCGAAAATCTAAACTTCACACAACTATAGCTAAAAAAATATGATACATTTATCCAGAGCAGGTTTTAGGAGGACACGAAAAGTGCGCCGCACCCGGCCCCGCGCTTGAAGGGGTTCGAATTACACATGCAAGGTTTTACAGTATAGAATCCAAAATGCTGAAGCTTTTTCACCAAAATCACCATCATTTCAATGAACTTTTTCTTAGCTACAACATTGATAACATTAGAAACTCTGTCTTAAAAATTAAGGAGGTATTTGAGGAATGAGATTTTATGTGAGATAGCCTGTATATCGTTACTGATACTATCTTTCGCCACGGGACTATGCTCTCTCCCTGGCGAAAGACAATATCAGTAACGATATACATGCTATTCAACTAAATTCTGGAATAATGCTAGTAATGTTAATAGCGGCATAAAATTATTAAACTTATGCATATTTCATGCATTTTTGAAAAAAATTATGAAAGACCTTTAAAACGGAGGGGGAAATGTTATACTGCAATGAAGATCCAGTCTTTTGAGCCCACCTTTCACGTTTTTCCAGCTCGACTGAGTTTCTTGCCCCATTTTTTTTTCTAGACCCGGGTCTGCCTTTTGCAGTTTCCTAAAATCACATTTTTTTAAAATAAAAGGTTTATGGCGTTTTTAATTTCTAACTTTTTATGCTTTGTCATGTAACAAGGTGACCCCCCGCCATAACAAACCGCACTTGGCCCCACTAAAATACGGGCCAACGCTACATTTATCGCTTTAAAAGCACCTGTACCAGCGTTAAAATTTATCTTCGCTAAGCTCTCCCCTGCCATCGGTCAAAATGAGCACAACGATGGGCTTGGAAAAGTTGTCATCCATCGTATGGGACATTAAGCTGTGGTCCTTTATCCAAGAGATCCACATCCTGTGCACTTTAACGAATACGCCAGGTGGTCTTATAACGTGAAGCTCCCACCAGTTTCCTAATAACTACTGCCCAGTGAATTCCTTTCCCCAACCTTCTCTGAGCCTTTAAGGTCCTTGTGACCTAGCTATTTAGCCCATAATGTGCGAAAGAGTGCCTCTCACAGGTAAAACAACCCAACTTAACTGACTACACTGTCTTACCCTCTTCTAAGGATGCTATACGAGTTTATTGTTTTCGGCATTATTGTCCAGAAAACCCAATGGTGCCAAGTCAAATGAGAGAAATGTCTCACAGAAAGACAGAATTGTTTTTTGTGCGACATTCCTCTCATATCAAGAAAAGTGTACTCTCAATTTCCTCTTACGAAACAACAGAAGTCTTTCCTACAGCGTCCCTAGCTGATTTGTAATAAAATTGGCGAGTAAGTAGGTTTCGATACCTCAAGCATAAAATATGCTATTTTCAAATAATTGAATTAAACCAACTTGAATACAATAAAAAAGTCATAATAAAAGTGCAATAATCATGAAGGTAAGAATATTTTATTTATATGCGAATAAATCAAATTTTTTTTAGAAAAGCTGTAAATTTCAGACACTGGGTTTTTGCCACTGACCTGTTCTAGTTTCCGTCACTGGGCAATAATACACTGCTCACAAAAATTAGGGGATATTTCAAAATGAATATGAAGCGATAAAAAAAAGAAGCATTTGAATTTTTTTTAATTAAACAAGAACATCAGAAAAGCAAACAAGTCAAAGAAAGTTGTTTGATTATGCAAATGAGATGCAAACTCAATTGTCGTGATTGAGTAGCAAGTGACATATTGGTGGGGGTGAACAGAAGCATGTCAAACTGGACGAGGTGCCACACATTGACTGTTCAGTAGGGTGTATGGTCACCGAAGACTGCCAAAACACACTGACAGCGATGGGGCATGGACAGGATCAGAATGTCCAGCAGTTCTTGTGGGATCCTTTGCCACTCTTGCTCCAGGGCAACTTCCAGCTCAAGAAGTGTTGTGGGAGGCATTGGACGGTTTGCTAGACGTCTTCCCAGTGCACTCCAAGCATGTTCAATGGGATTCAGGTCTGAAGAACGTGAAGGCCAGTCCATGCGTTCGATTACTGCCTCCTGAAGCATGTTGTTGACGAGATGCGCACGGTGGGGCCTTGCATTATCGTCCATGAAAAGAAAGTTGTTTCCAATTGCTCCAGCATAGGGTGCAGGACCTCATCTCGATATCTGACAGCAGTCAGCGATCCGTTTCTGATGACGTGGAGGTCGGTACGACCACCAATGCTGATGCCAGCCCACACCATGATTCCACCACCACCACCGAAGGAGTCTCTTTCTCGCATTAAACGTGGATTCTCCCGTGTTCCTCGTTCACGCCAGATCAGGACACGATGATTGTCAGGCTGCAGATCAGGACACGATGATTGTCAGGCTGCACTCTGAACCGTGACTCATCAGAGAAGAGGACAGTTGACCACTCATCACGGGTCCAATGACGATGCTCATCAGCCCACCTTCTACGGTTCTACGGTGTTCAGCAGATAACGGAATGCATACCATTTGTCGCCGGGCATGCAGTCCAACACGGAGCCGATTTCGTATGGTCTGGGTGCATATCCGTTGTCTAGTGGCAGCAGGAAATTGTCCCCGCAGCTCTGTTGCATTGCTGCGCCTGTTCCTTCTTGCCAATAAGGTCAAGTAGCGGTCATCTCTTACTGTTGTGGCAGATGGGCGACCCTGGCCTTGTCTTCTTCGTACTGTGCCAGTCTGCAAATCACGCCTTGCGATGTTCCAAGTGTTGTTGCCACTGTCGTCTGTGTTTGACCAGCTTCAAGACGTCCTATGGATCTCCAGGCTTCGCATTCGGGCAAATCGTTTTGCAGGGGCATTGCAAGGGCTGGGAAATTGCAGGATGTGCACTTTCAAGATCAGGGAACGTGTAGATACTCCAGTACTTGCAGCCTTTTGTACAGTGCATTTTCACCAATGAAATAAAAGTTGGTTTTGCATCTCATTTGCATAATCGAACAACTTTCTTTGACTTGTTTGCTTTTATGATTTCATGTTTAATAAAAAAAATAAATCAAATGTTTTTTTTATCGCTTCATATTCATTTTGAAATATCCCCTAATTTTTGTGAGCAGTGTAGATGCATGCCTACCCCCACCAGAATATATTAGAGCAGTGGTTCTCAACCTTTTATGCTTCACATACCCACTGGAAATGTGTAACTGGCGTACCCCTTTGTATAGATAGATAAAACCATAGTTATAATATAACAATGGGAATAAAATAAAACACATATATATATAACATATAGCGACTTTTGAGCTCTCATGGCGTACCCCACGTTGATAACCCCTACATTAGAGGGTAAAAAACATTCACCTTTACGAAAAGATTAAGTCGCACCTGATTTATGAAATTACATCCTAGGATGATACTTATTCAAGTCATATGAAATCTGTTGTTCAGGTATAGAATCATGATGTTAAAAGTATTGCCAAAAAAAAAAAGAAAATATGACAGCACTAGAAATATTTATAAAGGGTTGAATATGTTACCCGTAAGAAAATTGTATGTATTCAGAATCCTATTGCATTTATTTAAAAACTGGGATACACAAATTTTAGTAACATCAGTTTGCGAAAGTAGTAGTAGCAAACACCTAAATATTCACATTTCTAAGCCTACAAAAACTCTCATTCAGAAACATTTTGCCTACAGCCTCTAAAATATTCAATGAAATGCCAGAATATATTAAAACTGAAAGAAATCCTCATAAATTTAGGAATAAACTAAGAACTTGCTTGTATAATGATGTAGGACATTTACTGTGACCTCTGTTGTAGATTTTTCTATTACCTAGGTTTAGATTGTATGTAGATTACTCAGTAGAGTAATAGCACTTCAGAAAACACTTTTGTGCCTTGTATGAGTATTTTCTTATCCACAGGCGAGTTTGAAACTCTTGTGAGTAGTTCAATTTCCAACTGTCAAATGCAAAAGTATTTCTTGACATTATTTTATCTGGAAATAAATTGATTGATTAATTAATATCTTGTGAGTAGTTCAATTCCAAACTGTCAAATGCAAAAGTATTTCTTGACATTATTTTATCTGGAAATAAATTGATTGATTAAAAAAAAATTGTGTCGATCATACATAATCGATTCCCCTCTACTTCGAAGAAAAGAGTCTGGATCTGCAACTATTATTGCTTTTTACAGTTCTAAATTCGAAAATAAACTCTCGAGGTGCCAAAAAAATCTCTGTCTGCTTCTTAGGAATACAAAAGTGAGTCCAAACCAATCAGGATTTGTACAGAAGGTATCAAATTCAAAATATTATGAAACGAAGATATCGTTAACTTGCTCCTTGTTTCGTTCATGGAAAACTTCAACAGATATATGAAAGAGCTAAAGTGCATTCTTTTAGGTGAATACAAATTGATCTAAAATAAAAATCCATCTATATTTGACTTCCTCGGGAACCAGCATCGACGTGGAGAGCTCGGTCGGTATTTGTAATTTGCAAGGCTCGTAATTTGCAGTGCAAAGCACTGACTCTAAATTATTTTACAAGATGAATTTCTAGGAAAATAAATAATTCAGGTAGACCATCAAGCTGCATAGAACATGGAAAAACAAATTATATAAGTCCCATCATGGCATTTTCCTACTGCATTTATTTTACATATATAATTTGCAATATGATTCAAGAAGAACTAAAAAACTAATTCCAGGGAATTATAACATTGGTGATAAATATTTAAGTACAATATTTACGAAAGTACTTCATTCTTTTTCTTATAAAAATAATGATATCAGTAAAATTTTATTATTAAAAACTAAAACATGATTCAATAACAATGAACACTACACAGCTTGCGAGTTCGAAGAGTCAATTTGTCCATTATAAAATATTCAGAGTACTAACTTTCAAAAACAGACAATAAAAAAACATAACTGATAACTTATGCAATACAACGAACAAATTCCGGGGAGGATTATTTTTCATGAAAATGCCACATGTGAAAAATTGCAAAAGAGGAATGAATTGTTACAATTCATTACTTTGACACAGGAAGAGATGGGAAAAAAGGTAATAGTTACACCATTTACATATTCAGATAGAGTATCACGAGAGTCCACTATATGCGAACTAAAGCATTGCTTTCCGAATTCTGACCTAATTATGACGTTCTGCACTGGTTGCTACGTGAGGGCAATGACAAATGCAAACGACAATTACTATGATAACTACAATAACGTAGCTTCCTTTCAAACTGATAATCAAACAAATGCTGCATTTTTTTAAAGCCTGTATGAAACAAGCATGTAACTTTTCCCCTGTGTAATTTCACAATAACGGAGATGAAGCACAAAACTCCAGATTTAACAATTTTGAAGGCAATACTTGTTTATCCAACGTTTCTGGCAAAGATGAGGTCAATAATGAAATCTGATGGAGATGATGAATATGAAAAGTTTTTTTGTGTGCGTATACATTTCCAACTATATTGTTAAAATGGTCTATTAAATTTTCACGCAAAAAAAAAAATCAAACTGTATAAGAAATAAATATAACTATTAAATTAAATAATAATGCTGGTCAACATAAAATTTGCATTATCAATTTTGTTTTGCATTCAATGTACTAATAATTAAGTATTAAGATGAGTGGAGAGTGCATATTTAAATCTTAGAAAGAAAAAGAATGGTGTTGTAGTGTCCTCCTGTTAGAACCCGTGAATTAGAACTTGAGTCCACAGATCTTGAATAATATATTTACACTAATATAATATTTTCATTCTAGTAGCACGAGATTTAAATGCAAGATCTTCTCAATTCCTGTGAAGCAAACTAACGACTACCCCACTCAGTGTTACTAAATAAAAAAAAATACCCCCTCAAGCAGCTGCTTGCCACAGAGGTCTGACAGGAACCTGTCAGTTTATATGCCATAGTAGAAGGTCTGAGAGGATGACAGGACCTCAGCAGAAAAACAACACATACATCCATGCCGTATCCGGGGCTCGAACCCAGGTCCCGTAGATCAGTAGTTACTAGACACAGACTATTGAATTTATAATTCTCACAAAAGAATTTTTAAAGGGCTAAATATTAATTATTATTTGCAATATGATTACATTTATAAGGCAACTAAACTACCAATACTAAATTACCAATCGCTAATTTTCCAAAAAAAAATGATGAAACACAAAGAAATATTACACAAACTTCTAACTAATCCAATATCACTCAATGAAGTGATTAACTCATTATTGGGTTTCAGTGTAGTCGCCTAGATTCAAAACCCTCTAACATATTTCCGAAAAATCTGACATAAGCATGCCATTAATAAACTCTGTCAAAATGTGGAACTCATTTTATTAGAAATACTATTCTCTAAGTCAAAAGATAAATTTCCTCGTTGATTTCGATGAATTAGAAAGCTGTTTTCGTTTTGCAAAACTTCAAAAAGGAATTATAAGGGATTTTGCAGTTGGGTTCGGCTGTATTATCTCTGCGCGGCACTTTTGCACATAATGGGCTAAATGGATATGTCACAAGGATCCCTACGGATCAAGAGTTGTGAAAGTGAATCCAACTGACAGCTGTTAGGAGATATATAGGAGTCTCCCGCGAAGGCCATCTGGAGTGTTCTTTAAATTTGCACGGTTTTGGCTCCTCTGCACAGGTAATCACGGGTTAACTCGTTATCCGATAAACGGTGGCTTTTCCATGCCCATCGGTGTCCCCTTTCTCATTGTGGGTAAAAAGCCTGTTGGCGAAGAAAATTCTCAACGCAGGCAAGGAGTGGACGGCGATTCCAACTTGTAAGCACCAGATGATTAAATTTGCGTTTTTCTGAGGATCCAGCATTTCATTAGGAAAGACATTAGTTATATGAGATTATAATTTAATCAATAAATAAATAAATATGTAGTAAGAAACATGCCTATTACATACTTGTTTAAAACAGTGCCTATTACATACTTGTTTAAAAATACTCAAACTTGGTACGATTTCAGTAACATATTAAAAATAACACGCGTATTCCGGACGGTGCTAGAACTAAACATCAAGTTCTTAACTCACAATAGTCGTAAAAAATAAGTTATTAAATTGCGTTTGCCCTTTTAATTTTTTGCATTTCGATAATTGTAAATGAAGGCAACATTTTTATTTACAAGTTTTAAACTTTTTTTTAACTTCTTCGAAGGTTTTTATAAATATTAGTTAAATGTGAAAATTATAACTTTTTTTGTTTTGCATCTGGATGATGCACTGTGAAAAAAAATGTACCACTTTTTATTGCCCATAGATAATTTAATGTCCTTTGTTACCTGACCAGGTGGAGACTAATTGAGTAACTTTGTCCTTCCAATGAGAAAACGTTCCTCACCCTTGACAAACACTAAATAAATTTTCGTCGCTAACGAGCGTTAACCAAAATACTTGGAATTAAAAACTATATTTCAATTAAGATAATATTTTCGCCAAACAGTTTACGATTAATAGTCTTTTTTGGAGGCTAATCCCATTCGATAAAATATGATGAAGAGCTAAAATATGAAATAGTGCTTTTAATGGTTATTCAAGAAAAAAATGAACATATATTTGATCACAGCTAATTTTCCTCCTCTGTATTCTGATTTATTACTTTACGGAAAACTCTCAAAAAAACCATATATATGAAACACGCGATTCAAACTGATTTACCTACCCAAACAAAAAGATTACTAACTTAGTGGTTCGTTTTCTATGTAATATATTAAATAATTAAAAGAGAAAAATAAGTTCTCGGATATAAGTTGCCAATTTTGTTCTCAAAGCAATAACTGCCTAAATTTCAAGTTTAAGCAAAAAATAGAAAACCGCTAAACTAAATATCAAAAATTATTTGCATCCATAATTAAAATAAATATTACATCAACTGTAAAAAAAAGTAGCAAAATGTTACGCCTAATCATACTGTAAAAAAAATACTCAGCAATATTATTTACAAAAAAATATCACAGGAATGTTAACCTAAACATAAAAAAAAAGATATGAAATGTTCACAACCACAATCCACTCCACAGATGCTAAAATGCTGCAATCCAGCGACGTCACAGCAGGCAGAGCAAGGCTGGTGACTCTGGCCATACGCCATTGTTCTGACTATACCGACCGGGACGGCATTCCTGAGGAGCAGAGGTACATGTGGCACGTTACACACCCCTCTCCACCCCTTCATACCGCGCGACAGATGGTCCCGGCCGTCAAACCAGCAACACGCACGACCCGACAATGGCTTCGTATTCGATAAAAATGTTAGATGTTTCCTCAAAACATGAAAATTATTCAAAGGTAAAGAATACAATGAACAATGTTAAGATGTACAGAAACATTTTTCTTTTAAAACATGCCAACAGAGAGCAAAAACATTCTTTGTTACAGGGCAAGTTTTATATATGCGTAAATCAGAATTTGTTTTTTATGCAAGTAGGTCAGTAGATTACAAGATTTTCTTTTCATAATAAATAAATCTCTTAACATCCAATCTTCAGATCGAAATACAAATTGAAGTTAATTATGGATGTTTTAGTTCCAAAGTCAGATCGATTTCAGAGAAATTATTTACTTCTACGCCTTATGGTCTACTGGTTAGCATGTTAAACAGCAATTCAGCAGGCTCAATTCAAATGTCGGACCACACAATGCAATGATAACTCATTAGTGTTCAGATTCGCAAGTCTATGCTCATTTACGCTTGCTGGATTATTTTTGAACCTGCGAGATTGAAAACAGATTGCATTTCCTCGCGCCACTTTTCGATTTTTGATCTAGGCTGGCAATGAGGGATATGAAGAGTTGATTTCGACTACATGTATACCTTATACTTAAATGCAAATTAGGTTGGGTTGTTTTACTTCTGTGCATACAATAAGCAAAATGGGTGGTGACAACGGCCCCAAGAACTCAGAACTGAGTAAGGGAAGGGGAAACAGTGGCAGCTGTTAGACGTAAAAATATTTAAGGGCATCCAGCTTGTTTTTTAATATGCACATATGGCTGGCTATCTCATATCACGGTTTAACGTCGCATTCGATGGACCAAAGGGTTTTCAATCCCATCGGTGTCCCTTTCTTACAGAGGGTAAGGTTGAGGGTTTAGCGAAGATAAATCGTAAGGCTGGCACAGTGGGGACTCTAACCTGGGAACAGCAGGTTATGAGCCTGGCGCGCTACCGACCGAGCCAATACCGATGAGTTACAACCCATATTTATGCCAATGGGGAACTAACTTCGAAGCTCTATTACTTCTAAAATAAACTTTTTTTGTAAAATTTGACTGATTAAAGATGTCAATCAAATCTAAAGCTCGAATTTCAACTATATTCGTTGTGTATTTAGAATTATGGAAGTCTGGTTATTTAACAACAGCAAATCATATGAATTTACTTTAACAATTAATTAAAAATGAAATAAACATTATTTCGAGCCGTTTCAAAAGTTTTTGCAATTTTGCTTTGTTGTAATTTCAATATTCAATTTTTATATATCTTTAGCAGTACATTGCTGCCGTTAAATAATCCAACTTCCATAATTCTTCAAATACCGTGCTATTATTGCTGAAAATTGAGATTTAGATACATTTGATTGAGATCATTATCTTCATCCTTTTTACTATAAAGGGCTTATTTTAGAAGTTATAGAGCTTTGAAGTTGGCATCTCATTGACCTAACCTACGGTTTCAACTTAAAACATTTTACACGCCAGTTTTCTATTTATTATGGTTAGGCTATATATTAAGATGTGCTTGGCCGGAATATCTACCCATTAAAACACCACGAGTAATATAGTTACAAACTTGACATGTGAAAATAAAAATTAAAAAAAAATTATCTTAAAAAAGTTAAGAGTAAAATTTTCAACTGATGAAACCGTTTACTGAACTTATATTAATTTACACTTGATTGAGTTTGCAATCAGGTGTACTCCAGACTGAAAGAATTTTCAAGTGGAGATTTATTCAATCAATCAATTAAAGGAAGACAGGGCATCACTAATTTTCTATTTTTTGTTCAATTTGTAATATAAATCATCCATAGGAAGATATTTCTTAATTTTTTTTTTCTGGTAGTTGTTAGCGTGCTCGATTTGGATTAAATGTTTCTTGTGATGTTTTTGTACTGAGGTCTTGACTTCCTCACAGTCCCTTTAAGTTACGTGTTTTATATAGACTGGCTACAGTAAGACTTCTGTGGTAAGCATCTGTTTGGGTGTCGCAGGAAACTATCATTAAGAAGCATTTTTAATTCGGTGGTGAAAACTGTTATACTTCCTATATTACTTTGTACATCTTATACCTTTATTTGAAATATGACCCATTATTTGAAATATGACTCATTACTACCAATACCAGTAAAATTTGCCTCTCGTTTTTCTCGGGGAGAAAAAAAAGGTCATAATTTCAAGTCATTCCTCATGTCAGAAGCTTTCGTTTGTCCCTAACTCGTTGCAATCGACCCTCGGGTTGGAAGATATAGCAAACAATCATTTACACCTTTCCTATTATTTTGGGGGAAGAAACCAAGAGGCAAATTTTTTATTGCCCATGACACTCACTTTCATTAACGAGGTATGTCAAATGAAGTCATAAAGCTTTCATTTGACATACCTCGTTAATATTCTGCCCTCGGGTTCGAAAAATATAGTGAAACATTGGTTTCCCTCTTTTTAAGAAAAAAGCCTGGAGGGGGTGTAAATCTTTTACATTCTATGACACTCTTTATATCAGAAACTCTCTCTCTTTGGAATTTACATGTTAAGATCGATCACCAGGTTGGGAAGATATGACGGAATAACTGTTTTAACAGCTACGCAAACCGACAAATTACAAGCGAAAAAAAGTAGGAAGATAGGTTGGGTTGTTTTACCTCTGAGCGGCACTTTTTTGCACACCATGGGCTAAATGGCCAGGTCACATGGACTCCGAAGGCTCAGAGAAGGTTGGGGGAGGGGACCCACTGGAACAGCTGTTGGGAGACAGATGGTAGCCTCCCGTCAAGGCCATCCAGCGTGTTCTTTAACGTGCGCAGGGTATGGCTCTCCCGCACACGGGCCACGGCTTACGTCCCATCCGACGGACGGCGGCCTTTCCAAGCCCATCGGTGTCCCCTACTGACCGTGGGCAGGGCGGGGAATTTTGCAGAGATAAATCTCAACGCTGACCCAGCTGGGACTCGAACCTGGGAACTACAGATTACGAGCCTGGCGCGCTACCGACTGAGCAACCCCCGCCCCAGGAAGATAGGTAAAAAACTGATTGTGATTAAAGAATGAATTTCAAAGAAAAATACATGCGAAATCAACTTAAATGCTAATTTTAAAGTTATTTCGTAATTGTGCCGTCCCATGGCCGAGTGGTTAGCGCGCTTGGCTACTGACCTAAGGGACCTGGGTTCGAGCCCCGGGTAAGGCATGGCTGTTTGTGTCGTTTTTCTGCTGAGGTCCTGCCATCCTCTCAGACCTTCTACTATGGCATATAAACTGACAGGCTCCTGTCAGACCTCTGTGGCAAGCAGCTGCTTGAGGGGGTATTTATTTATTTCGTAATTATTTGATCAATGGTAGTTCTAGATATTTCAGAAAAAAATTTAGATATGACAAGTTTTGTTACTCAAGCTCATGGACACGGCAAGTTTTGAAACTAAATCAGTACAGTAATACTGCTTGAATGTTACCAGCTTATGTACAGTTTAAACAATTTGTACCTTTAATATCTTATACACCATTCCTCAAAATTCTCATTCTGATTTTTCACTTGTCATATGTTGGTTTGTGTGTTTGTCAAGACGGTTATTGACTATATCTTTCGAACACGAGGGCCGAACGTAATGTGTCAAATGAAAGCTTGCGATTCCGTTCCACTTAGGGAGGATTATAACTGACAATACTGAAATGTGCCACTTGTTTCAGATATCAAAGCAAACATTTTTTCTTTCTTTCTTTTGAATACTTTTTGGTTTACTGTTGATATCGTTTGCTATAACAAAAAACGGCGCCATATAATTAAAAAAAATTGTGGGTTTTTATGCAAAAGTATTTTTAAAATAAAAATTCTAATTACTCTCCATTTATTTACTTTTCGTTTGATATAAAGTTCGAAAAATCGGCTCAGTACAAGTATAATTAGCAGATAAATACGAAAATGCAAATTGGGAACTTCCTCCTTCCCGGTTTTAAGCTTTTCAAGCTATTCGCCAAGTTATTTCATAGCATTATTTCGAATGCAACGATATCGCATACTATTATAATCCCCAAGTTCTCACAGATCCTCGTTTTTTGACAAAAGACACTCAGAGCAGCATCTTCATAAAATCAAGCTAGCCACGATATTATTGCCCGTAAATCTTAGGGGCCCAGAACAGGTCCCTCAGATTAGAGTGCAGGAGTTCAGAGGGCCGGATATGCCTTGGTGACTAGGGCTTCGATACGTCTAAATGCGACCCTGAAGGCACTATACTAGTGTTTTCCAATTTTTAATAACACTATTTCTTAAATACACGGGACGTCAAAATTAAAGCACAAAAGACAAATATGGAAACGAAAAAGAATTGTTTTACATCGTAGTGATACAATGAGCTGCATAGGAAGGTGAGAAGGATATCAATACTCATTTCGGACTTAGGAAGAAGAGACAGCTGTTAGGAGGTTCTTTACGATGCACAAGGTGTGCCACGTTTCATATCAATTTCCATAAGTGCAGATTGCATCTTCTGGAAAAGACTTGTATTAACAGGCTTTATCAAAAATGATTATTCATGAACACCATCTACATAACTAGATTCTTTGTTTCTCCCAGCCAGACTAAAAAAATATACATTTAAGTTTCATCACTGCTGTAGCATATAAAAAGGTTCATATGAAAAAAAATTGCAAAAAACGTAAAGATCACATGTTGTTCCTATATTTTAATACACCAATTTACACCTACATCACTATTTCTAAACGGTTCAAAAGTATAAAATGTTTTATTATGGCTGGTGCTTTAATTTTGGCGAAAGCATTGACAAACACATTATGAAACATTAATCTAATTTTCATGCCAAGAATATCAAGGATCTGATCACCAAACAAGATCCATTGAATTAACCAGAACATTTCTAAATTTTTCATGAAACATTTATCTAGGAGAGAATTCTTATTTAGATATGCGTAGGTAAGCACTATGATTAACAACTGATTCATCCGAAAATGTTATCAGTCTACTTATCAGAACAAACAAGAGTGCAAAACTGATAACAACATACTTCGGTTGTTTAAACAAACATGAAACTGATATATTATTGATATGCGCAAGAAACTATTTCTATAGCAAGTACACAAGTATGATATCTTTGAAAAATTTATTGTAGAGTGATGTTATGCTTCAACTACTCTCTCTTAATAAAAATAAACAAATACTCCCTCAAGCAGCTGCCCACCACTACAGAGGTCTGACAGGAGCCTATCAGTTTATACGCCATAGTAGAATGTCTGTGAGGATGGCGGAACTTCTGCAGAAAAACAACACAAACATCCATGCCTTACCCGAAGCTCGGATCTAGGTTCTAGTACCTACGTTCTTTTGATCAGTAGCCAAGCACAATAACCACTCGGCCACGACTCTTAAGGGCATATATAAATACATGTCCATAATATTTCTGAGTTTAATAACTGATTTAATCTATTTTTCTCTTTCAGAAATATCTTTGCAAGAGACGTTGAGCTTCAGATGGTACGAAGAGTGGTCTGTAAACTCTTCTAAGCTCTAACTTAAAATATTGATTATTGGCTGTGCATCTTGTCCACATTAAGGGTTCAAGGATCTTTTTTTATTCCTTTACGTGTAACAGAATGATATCCGCAAATGTGGACATGTTTTTTGGGCTATTAGGCTATATATTTTCGATATTTCTGTTCGTATGTCTGTTGTTTTATTACAACAATCATTTAATAATTTATCACAAACAACTAGAATTCTTTAGGAGTCACAAGCCTAAATCCGGAGGTTATATGACTGATCTATTCCCCGAGATTTAATATGCCGAAGCCTATTTATCCAAATTGGCATTCACAGAACAATTTTACTTGAATCGCACAAAAAAAAAATACACGCAAAAGCATATGATTTATATGTAAAAATTCAATGATTCGATAGACTTCCAATGATGAAAATAAAAATATTTTAAGTCACCATTTCTAATGCATATAAATGCCTCCTTCAAGATGCTAACAAAAGTTCTGATATGACTGAAATGCTAAAATTTTTAGAATTTTTTTCATTGAATCACACAAAATACATTAAAAATATGCCGTATACTTTTGACGACCATAAATAATAAAGGTTGGTTTGTAATGCCCACAGAACTGCCAGTTAAAAACAAAGGTTACATTTTCATAGTTTCTGGTTTTCCAAACATTCTTATAGGGCTTAAGTATATATACTTTGCTACCCATTGCAGCCACCCTAAATATGGGTTTTACCAAAATAACTAAACGGATGCAATTTCTTCAACGGTCTACAGAGAAGTGGCATTACTAAGCGGAATACACAGGACGAAGAAATCGAGCTGTTCCAAGCTTTTCGGTGTTGTCTCATAGAAGTATTCGTTACCTAGACCAGTGGTTCCCAAACATTTATGCTTCACGTATCCCCTGGAAATGTGCATGTAACTGGCGTACCCCTTGTATAGATAGATAAAACTATAGTTATAGTATAACAATGGTTATTTTTACTTAGATTTAGTGACTTTTGATCTCTCACGGCGTACCCCACGTTGAGAACCCCTACCTAGACAATAACCAGTTCTTTAAACATTATAACACAAAGCTCAGACACAATTATAATGTTAAAAGTGTTGGAGCAGAAAAATGATGGCACACAATATTTGGATTTTGACAATTTGACATCAGGTTAATCACCTATGAATGCAATGTGTTCAGGATGATTTTCTGTATGAGAAACTCAAGACATTACTAGAAACATAAATCGTTTTCACAGTACTCGACAGAGAGTAGCTTTGATATTAAACTCTTTCCAATCCCATTAAAAATTTATAATTGAAGCTTGCAGAATGTTTTAGATATGAAAAAAATAAATACTTCCTTCAAGCAGCTATAGTAGAAATTTATATCATGCTTGGCTACTGATCAAAAGAACCTGGGGAGCCCCGGATAAGGCATGGATGTTTGAGTTGTTTTTCTGCTGTAGTCTCGCCTTTCCCAGACCTACTAAAATAAAATAATAAATACCCCCTCAAGCAGCTGCTTGCCACAGAGGTCTGACAGGAGCCTGTCAGTTTATATGCCACAGTAGAAGGTCTGAGAGGATGGCAGGACCTCAGCAGAAAAACGACACATACATCCATGCCTTACCCGGGGCTCGAACCCAGGTCCCTTAGATCAATAGCCAAGCGTGCTAACCACTCGGCCTACTATGGGATATAAACTAACATACTCCTGTCAGACCTCTGTGGCACGCAACTGCTTGAGGGGATATTTATTTATTATTTTTATGAATCGTAAATCTTCCATGCTATTATTTTTCTTTTAAATTTATAACAACATACTTCGGTTTGTGATGCCCACCTGTATTATGTGGTCCACCAATAGAAACTGCTGTAGTATTCACTGCCGTCCTAAAGCTCAGTTTTTCGACGTCATTAAAAATTATTGAGACATATTTATGAGCAAGCAGAAACCGGAAATAAATCGTCTTATTTACAAACTCAAATTTAAAAGTTTTATTAGTTAATTCCTGTTTCTTTTTTACTTCATCTTCGACCTTCAGCATCATTACTGCTAAACTGATACTGAACTAGAAATGAGTTCGGACTCGCTTTTTCGAGCCCGCTCAGGCGCGAGCCATTTCGACAAATTGTTGAGCCCGATTTCAGGAAAAAAATTATCTTGACACATTGTAAGACTTACATGCAGAAATGCATGTCGTCAATCATTTCTTCTTATAGTATTAATTATTTTTATGGAAAAAAAATACGTTAATGCTATTTGGAACGGAAAGTATTAGAAATACAGTAGAAACTGAAAGTTCATGGGTAACATCAATATAAATACAGAGAGCCCTTCATTTATTAAAGACAGAGAGAATACGCAAAAATAATCAAATGCTGTCTGATGCTAATTTTTAATTACGAAAGACGATTAAAAGATTTAAATTATAATTAAAAATATTTAATATTTTTATTTTGTTTCACAGTTACAGGAAAATTTTTTAAATATTTATTATTCTGAGCCCGAAGTCATCTCTATACTGCATTGTTCGTCTTCCTTGGGTGTTAAATATACCATTTCGAGGCAAAATTTCCCAAAAACTAATTTTTGTGCTAATGAATGTTTTTCTAACGGGGTTTGGCCCGCAGTCTAATGTATATCAAATTGGCCAGAGGCCAAAAAGTTGGGTTTCTTACCTTTAAATAACATTTTTCCGTTGTCAACCGTGACCGATAACCTGTGCAACTTTAGTTTCCGCTCAACTTAGATTCTTTGTTTAGTATCTGCAGGCGTCATCCCTTACTATAATATATGATTGCTAAGATCAACACTAATTCAAAATGTTACTATCCTTAAATAATTCTAAATTCATTTGTTGACTTTAATAAGCTGACAGCCTCTGGAGCGCTGGTTTCATCCGTTTCCACGTCCTTCAAATATTTTTAGAACCGCCATCTTGCAGAAAACCTGAACTGCGCAGTACTTCAATTATTTGGCATACATTTGGTAATTTATTTGTACTTGCCAACATAGACGTTGATGAGAATGTTTTCAGTCAATTCCTAAAATCACGCGCAGAGGAAAGAACTGCAAATTGTAAATGTCGTTTTTGATACGGTAAATACATATTTTCAGAAAAAGTAATAGTGCATTCCTCAATCTTGCCGACAATTAAAATGTTTTAATTCCATATTAGTATCGAAAATTTTCAGCATATGTTTCTTTGGTGTTAATAGAACAAGTGCTGAAGTAACAGTTGTAGGTATTATATATAGTTCACGACAGGATATAGCAGGAGCCAACCATTCTGCCCCTCCCTGAAATTTAAAGACAGTAAAAAAAAAATGTGTTTTTTTATGCTCGTTACTATGGTAAATAAAAGATATTGCACATATCTCGTATTTTTTCTCTTCAGCATATATACCTAATCTTCAGGCAGCTAAGGAGGTCCAATTATCAGACTGTGCAATTTAGTTCTCCATAGATGTCTGTCCTAAGTCATTATCTCTTTTTGTCTCTTAAATTGAATAATCCAGATCAGGGAAAAATTAATTTGAATACTCCAAAAAGACTTAAATCCAGAATGAAATAAAATAGCCCCTCAAGCAGCTATTTGACACAGAGGTCTGCAAAAGATTGTCAGTTTGTACGCCATAGAGAGGGTGTATGTGAAGATGGCGGGAACTCGGTAGAAGGTAAAAAGGGAGCTCTGCATTCGTTCGAAAAACTATGAAATATGCGTATCTTTTAAATATTTCAAGCTACCAATAGCACCTTTTGTCGAAGAAACAATTTTTTTCTCAGAACCCATAAACCATGAAATCGAGATATTCGAACACTAGATTGCTTTTTTCGCTGTAGTTCATAGGAATCAATTTAGGAACATACGTAGGAAGTTCCCCATTAGGAAGGAACAAATAATCAATACACTTTTTGGGGCATCCTGGTTCTTCGAACACAAAAACAACCACACTTATTCTAAATCCCACTACCTTGTGCACTGGAAGATTAGTATTTTAGAAAGAAAAATAATTATATAAAAACAACACAAAGGAAAGGAGAGCCGATGAGAACGTGTTAGTTCCAATCTAGAAATTCTAGGCGCACGCATATACAATGTACCACGGGAAGACTGCCAACAGCAGTCACCCTTCCTCGCTGCATTCCTGAAGCGGAGGCCGGTTGTTTCACTCACGTAAGATGGGGTCAGTACTTCGGCGGCTAGGCGTCCTGTCCACGCGCACGAACCGGCCCAGTTCTTTGTGCGCAGAAGCAGCCGGGCTACTACCGTACTTGGTACTTGCTCGGCATGAAACGCAGGTTGCTCGCGAACAGTCAGGAACGAAAGATTACGCTTTCGTAAAGACGAAATTTGGAGCAATTTAATTACGTATTCCATACGAGTATGGTGAACTCAGTACGCATATAACTGCGCATTACTGGGACCTTTTTCTTTTCGCGCATTCAAAAAGTTCGGTTAAGAGATTGACGTTGATATCACAATATTTCTGGTAAATTTATATTTGTTTTTTCATTGTTCACTTCAGTTTTCATGCTATTTTAAATATATCAGAACTCAAAAGGAAGCATGAAGAAAATTTTTGGCCCGAAAAATTTGCGACTAAAAAAAATGCTGTCTTAAAAATTGCAAACTATGTTAATTTGACTGATTAAATCACAAAATGATCAGTTATTGACATTGAATCACTAAATAGTTCCCGATGCTTACTTTGCGCGGGGAAACTATTATATTAATGAAGTGTTATGCAAGTATTCATTTTGCGTAAATTAACAATAGAATAGGGGGGGGGGAAACGATAAAAGCGCAGTATTTTGAATATTCAATTGACAAATTTTATAATTATATGTAGTAAAAAACAATGAGTTAAAAACAAGGGTTGGGTTACCTCTGAGCGACACACCATGGGCTAAATGGCCAGGTCAAATGGACCCCGAAGTCTCAGAGGTTGGGAGACAGATGGTAGCCTCCCGTCAAGGACATCCAGCGTGTTCTTTATAACGTGCAGAGGGTATGGCTGTATCACACACGGGACCACTGCTTAACGTCCCATCCGAAGGACGGCGGCCTTTTCAAGCCCATCGGTGTCCCCTACTGACCGTGGGCAGGGCGGGGTTTTGCGGAGATAAATTTCAACGCTGGGACTTGAACTTGGCGCCCTACCGACTGAGTCACCCCGATTCCCTTGAGGGGGGGGGGGTATTTAAATTTATAAATTACCTCTAATGAAGCTGCTTGCCGCAGAGGTCTGTGAGGAAGGCAAAATCTCAGGAGAAAGACAGCACAAGAAAAAATAAAATCCATGCCAGACCAATGTCCCTTTGATTCGCAACCCTGCACGTAACCACTCAGTCACTATCTTAAAATTTCAGGTATCATGACCATCCCTCTGAATATGTGCTTACCAGGGGCGGCTCGTCCATTAAAACCACCTGCCCCCCCCCCCCCCCCAAAAAAAAAAAAACACGAAAAAATTATTTTCAAATTTAGTATTCATCATATATAAATCAAGGCATTGTTTTTATATTCGTTATGTGGCCGAGTGGTTAGCGCGCTTGGCTACTGATCTACGGGACCTGGGTTCGAGCCCCGGGTAAGGCATGGATGTTCGTGTTATTTTCTGCTGAGGTCCTGCCATCCTCTCAGATCTTCTACTGTGGCATATAAACTGACAGGCTCCTGTCAGACCTCTGTGGCAAGCGGCTGCTTGAGGGGGTATTTATTTATTTTTTAATCATTATTTGCTGTGTTGTGTAGAAAATCGCAGCATTTACTTTGCGAATTAATGCTACGTCGGCTATTTTCATATTGTCAATACGAATTTTACATTAAGGCCGCGGTCTGGAATCTCGGCTAAATGCATTTTTTTTTACTTGTAATTTAAAGGTGTCTACAGTTCGATCCCAGCCGCTGTCATTAGTTTTTCTTAGTCTTGTTTTATAATTCATTTTATTATCATACCATTTTTTTACAATTCGTTGTAAATTGAATTAATATATATGTAACAAATATATATAACATTATTGTAAATTAAATATAACCAAAATACACAACTTTTCAAGTGATAATTTACAGCAAGTAATTCAGTTTAAAATAATAAATATAAATTCATAATAGGATCAGGAAAAAGGAGCAACTTTTCGAGTTATTTTTGAAATTTTTTGTTAATGCACTGCGCCGTCCCATGGCCGAGTGGTTAGCGCGCTTGGCTATGATATAAGGGACCTGGGTGTTCGAGCCTCGGATAAGGCATGGATGTATGCGTCGTTTTTCTGCTGAGGTCCTGCCAACCTTTCAGACCTTCTACTCTGGCATATAAACTGACAGGCTCCTGTCAGACCTCTGTGGCAAGCAGCTGCTTGAGGGGGTATTTATTATTTTTTTATTTCGAGAATAACTGAAAAGAAGAATACATGCATTACGAAACATAAACATCTTTTCAGTCCTATTCAGTTCAATTGAATATCAGGCATCTCCCGAATTTTTTTTTTTCACATCAGGGTCTTGCATGTAGTAGTTAAAGTGCCCCACCAAAGTTTTTTAGCACTAGCCGCCACTGGTGCCAACTATATAAGGTTATTTAACATTAAAAAGCGAGTTTTGAAATAGACGCATAAACTGTATTTTTTTACGATCCCTATATTTATAAAACTACTGCTTATGTTAAATTGCGATTTCCCACTGTTAGGTTCAGTGGCGTATCGAAGGGATGTTCTAAACAAGTCCTGAAAATAAGACTCGCACGCCAATCCCCTCCTTAGGCAACATACAAACAAACATGTCAAACACGCCCCCCCCCCCCCCGTGAAAATTCCGAGTACTCGAATGTTTAGCTTAAAATGGTAAATCGCTATTAAAAGTATTATACAAAGTTGAGATCATTTTGAGAAGCATAACAACAAAGGTCCGCAGTTAACATACCATAAAAAGTGTTCAATAAATTTGCTAATGACGGACGATGCATTTTTCGCTAAAAATTGTAGCAATCTTTCACTTAATTTTTTTTACCTGTCTTCCTATTGCTTTTCACTTGTCAGTTTTTCAAAACAGTTGTTCCACCATTGTCTTTCGATGCGATTTGTGACAAATGAATGCTTGTGATGCGAGGAGTTATAAGCTACAAAAAAATTTAAACCCCATTCTTCCCCTCCCCCTAAAAAAGGGTGAGGTGTATGAAAACGATTGTTCCCCTATATCTCCAGAACGCGAGTGCGGAAAGTAAAAAGCTATGCGTCAAATTAAAGCTTTTTACACAGGGAGTGTCCATAGGCTAAAAAAAATTGGCCTCCCCTCTAAACAAGGGGAAATATGAAAACGATTATTCCGCTATATCTTCCGAACGCGAGGGCCTAAAATTTACGAGTTAGGTGTCAAATGAAAGTTTACTATTTCGAAATTTTCCCCCACCGTTCTCCCCCCCCCCCTCTGATAAAAGAGCACAGGATTTTCGTAGGGATAGACCTTAACGAGTTATATCTCAAATTAAAGCTTGTGATGTCTCTCCAATGTCATGGGCTACCTCAAACACGACTCCAAAAGATAGGAAAAAATGATAATGTTTATGAATCGTATATTAAAAGAAAGTTTCTAAAGGTTTTTAAAAATACCTATCTTCCTATATGCGCTCTAAAAAGTAGAAAATAAACTTAAAGCATAACGATGGTGCAATCAGTCACTGAGTTCATATTCACTTTAAAGGAGTCTCATTTTTACCTACCCAACGACTGTCGGCGCCCTATCTTTCTTTGAAATGAATACTCAGTGACTGATTGCACCATCGATATGCGTTAGGTTTATTTTCTACTTTTTTGGGCGCATATGTGAAGATAGGTATTTTTTTATTTTTTTTTACCTTCCTTTACATTAAGGATGTAGGATGTTGTAGACTGACTTACAAATGGAATAAGTGGCACAAAAATTAAAAACTATTGGATTCAAGGAAAATGTCACAAATTAAAGTTAACACTGCCTTCAAACGACAAAAAAAATTTTAAAAGTACTTTCGACAACAATAAATCTCTCATATTGACCAATGGTTAGCTGTGAAGAGATCTGGTTTCAAATCGCTAACAGACCATATATTTGTGTCGATTTTCTGCTATCTCCACCCCCTCACAAACCTTCGCTAGGACTATTTTACACCGATTGGTTTGTGTCAATACTCCGTGGCAAGTGGCTAACTTGGTGTACTTTAATGTTTTTGTTGCACAAAACTGGCAGATTACTATAATCAGCCTTCAAATCATAAAATACATATAATGACTGTTCATCTGTATACTGGGGGGGGGGGGGGAAAGCTCCACTGGAAACTTTTCGTTTCTAAAAATTCCCAATAAAGCAATAATTTATTTTTATTTGCGTTTAAATACTTTCGAAACATTTCACAAATTAAATAAATCATGTACAGCCACTGAAGTTCAAAGTCAATTCCTCTACTTCGATTCCAAAACTATACATTCAAATAACAACTGACTGCATAGTCTTAATTACATTTTGATGATTTTCCTTATAATCAATGAACACATTAGATAAGTATGTCGTAGACTTAAAAGACCCGAAGTTGAAATACATTTAACTACCTTCAAAGTTAGAGAAAAATATAAATACTCAAGAGCTATTACTTAATGTAGTATGGCACAAGAGCGATGCTACTATTCGCTTTTCTACGAAGCCTGAAATTTTTATGTGCAATAGAAGGGAAGCGAAGCGGCGACGAGCTGGAGCCCAACCTTCATGCATGCATGCCAAGCCCGCGCTCAGTTCCGGGCAAGGTCACTCAGTCAGGGCACGGCAGCTGACCGTGGCTATGCTGGTGCGACGGCGGCGGATGCCAAAGCTCACTGCAGCTATTATGGTGAGGTACACGGGAACAGGCGGGTAGAGTGGGGGAGGAGGGGTTGCGAGGAATTCCACGTGCATTCGGAGAATGCCTCCTTTGAGAGCGTCTGTGCTATTTATTGGCTCTCCCGCCTATATAAAAACTTGCATTCCACAAGCGGTTACTAAAGGAATTCGCTATTGTCAACAAGCTTTTCTTCTGGAAAATATTTGTCATTCTTTGATACTTTCACAATCACAGAGAAAAAAAACACGATGAACCCGTTCCCGGGCAAAATGCTGTAACATTCTTCTTGAATACGTCAGGAATAAATATTTTGCATATTATGATCTTTTAACATTCAAAGTTGATACGTATTATACAAATAGCTGGAAAATAATTCCGTAATGTTAGGAGAGCTCAAAATGGAACTTGATACATTTGGTTGTTTAATAATGAAAGCTACGAGCATTAATTTATGTCTCATGTTTCACACTCTATAAGCAATCGTAAAAAATAAAGAAGTTTTAATGAATAATACAAGTGATTATGCTGCTAGGGTTGGGGGTTGTTTTGCCTCTGAGCTGAACTTTTGTGCACCCAATGGGCTAAATAGCGTCACAAGAACCACGAGAACTCAGAGAAAGTTGGGGGCAGGGGACCCACTGGGCAGTTGTTAGACTTCCCATTAAGGCCATCCCGGACACGGTGCCACGGCTTAACGTTCCATTCGACGGACGGCGGCCTTTCCAAGCCCAAAGGTGTTCCCTACTGATCAAAGGCAAGGCGGGGAGTTTTGCGGAGATAAATCTCAACGCTGGTCCACTGGGATTCGAACCCGGGAACTTCATATTACAAGCCTGGCGCGCTAGCGGCTGAGCTACATCCGCCCTTATGCTACAAGGGTGCGTCGTTTTTTTCTCTGTGATTATAAAAGTATCAAAGAATGACAAATATGTACTTTTCAGAAGAAAAGCTTGTTGACAAAGCGAATTCCTTTAGTAACCGCTTGTGGAATGCATGTTTATAAATATGCGAGAGAGCCAATATCACAGACGCTTTTAGCAATAACAAAATTATCAATACGCGAAATTAAATTTTAAAACTTGAATTAGCATTGGAAATGGTAGATATTATTTAAATGTATTTCAAAATGTACAATTTCATTTATTTAGTGGATTAATCAGAGGATGAAAGGAGTCTGCTTAAACTCACTTCCCTTTTATTCATTCGCCACTGCTTTAGGCACCAATTGCAATAAAATTTTATCTCAGAACAGAAAAACATCCAATATACATACAGGACCGTATCTAGGGGTGGGTGGTGAAGGGGTCGCTGCCTACCTTTCAGAATGCTAGTAAGGGTAATAGGGGCAAAAAAAAAAATGTTTAAGCGTATTTAATTTATATTTCATGCATTTTTCAATAAATTTTTTAAAGACCTGTAAAAAAGGATGGGTAAATGTTACACTGCATTGGAAATCCAGTCTCCCCTCCTTTTATCGGCTCGATTGTGTTTCTTACTTCCCCCCCACCTCCTCGATCCTTTTCTAGATCCAGGCTTGTATACATATTTACAACTTAATATAAATTATACTTGTTAATATCTGCTTATCATTGTGGGAATTCATAATCATCAGTTTGATTTTAAAGGTTGATGTTTTTATAGAGCGATTATTTCTTTGTAGTTAAATAATATCAGATTGTGGGGCTGAAGATTGTCAAGGTATCCTTTATTGGATATTGCAAAGTGGCGATTCCTTTAAAATAAAACACAAATATTCCGATTAATATAACTTGATATAGGGATAGAATTTTAATTCACTTTACCTCCCAGAGTACTGACAATAAAAACATGTTAATTCACTTTGATAATTATACCAATATGGTAAAGAAATGGGAATGTTTCCTATAGGTAAATAAACTTAATGCTTTGATAATTGACACTACAAACAGGAATATTTATAACAGTAGATGAGTTTTATACGATGTATTGCAGAGGAATATGATGGATTATATATTAACAACAAATGGGCTTTGTTTATGATCTCCAGGTCATATAGAGATGACTAACTGAATCTTACCATTACCTTGTTAAATGTGTCTTGCAACTGATGTTAAGGAATGTTGTACTAAAGATATGAGAATTACCTCTAATAGTGAAGCTCTGAAAGATCAAGAAAGAGCCAAAGCTTATGTGATAGGTAACTTAGTCATAATAGCAATCGTGGTTTGCTTACAACGGAGGTTGAGGAATAATAAGACCATTTTAAACAGGATATTCTCGAAATGTGATGGGATGGGTGAAGCTGAGTCAGTAACACACCAGGCTCGCAATCTGCCATTGCCAGGTTCGATTCCAATCTGTGTCAGCATTGAGATTTATCGCCCTAAACTCCACCCTGTCCTCGGTCAGAAAAGGGCCATTAATGGGCTTGGAAATGCTGCGGTCCTTCGATGGGGTATAAAGTCATTGCCCCATGTGCAGGAGTACCATACCTGTGCACTTTAAAGAACATGCCTGATGGCCTCAACAGGAGACTACCATCTGTCTCGTGGATTGTCTCCTCTGAGCCCTCAGGACTTACCCATTTAGCTCACTGTGTGTAAAAAAAGTACCACGCAGAAGTAAAAACAACCCAACTTGAAATGAGGAGACAGGAATTTTTTTGAAACAGGTAGCACAAAACGATACAGTTAGCAAGATCATTTGATGAAAGAAAGGGCTACAGGAATAAAATTAATCACCTCATTAGCGTGAGATTTTCTGTTGAGGTTCCGCCATCCTCTCAGACCTCCTACTAGTTGAATAAACTGACAGCTGCATGAGAGGGTATTTATTTTTCATTAGTGTGAGAGCACAGAGAGCTTAATAAAAGTGTAAATGATCAACTGAACGCTAATAAGAATCTTTGGCTAAATGGCTTAGCAAAAAACAGCTAGACAGCACTTAACTGTACCGTTCTGTAAGAAACAGATGGCATTCAGGGATTGAGGGATAAACATGGTAGTTATTGAAGTTAAGGATTCTGCCATGACAAGGTGGGTTAAACATTTCAGAGATGAACTAAACAGTGTGGTTAGTTCTATCTCAATTTTTTTAAATGAAGATAGATGCATTGCTAGCTTTAATATTGGCCCTGGATTTCCTAAATTAAAACTATATGAATCCCCTGGGGTAGATTAAATTATTACTGAAATGCTTACAGCGGGGAATGTTTCTTAGAATTATTATTGTACTTAACAGAATCAAGCATTTGGTAGATGAACAACTTCTAGATGAAAAGTATGGATTTAAAAGTGGTATAGAGCTAAACATATCAAATATATTTAGCTCTGTACCACTTTATACACAATATATCAAATATATTTAGCTCTATATCACCTGGCATTCAAAGTAAAACAATTTGCTTATTCTTACAAAGAGTAATAAAGCTTCTGAACTCAATCAGCATACTATAGACAGAGCATTTACCAGGGAGTGCAAGACCTAGGTCACCAAAACTCCTCCAAAGAATTTCATCTGACCTACCCAGAGCGTAGTAGGGTCATATCAAAAAACTATAAACAAAATAATTACTTTTAAATTCATAAAAAAATCGGGGTAATATTTTGCTTATAATTGTAACAACTCATTTTGTTTTCAATTTCATCATTTTCCTTGTTCACCACTTTCCATAGTGATTGCTGATATCTCAGGCAAAGTATCATACTTAACAAGTTCACTGAGTTTGCAATGTAGTTTTAAACCAGTGTGTTTGGGTGTATAATTATAGTCCTGTGAAGAGCTCGTAATGTTACATGCAGCAGGGGGAGGGATAAGCATTGAAATGCAAGCACAGGTGACACCATATTGGCACTGAAAGAGATCCCACAAAATCTTTTGGCCCATGAGCCAAAATACAATCACCAATGTGGGGAGCACCTATCAAAGAGTTTGGGAACCTCTGGCCTAGGGAAAATAACCCTTATAAGGCAATCTAGAAATTTAATATATATACATAACAAACTTCTCTTGCCATTATGTCTGATCATAGGGTCCTGCCAGGCATGGGGCCAATCAGTAAAGTGGTTTAAAGCTGTGGCTAATGAGTTGCTTCCATTATTAAAAATATGTCTCAACAGTGAAATATGCTGAATGTCCTACTATAAAGCTCCCCCATCCCATTATTATATGATCATTAACCTCACAGTAGTTATGATGTTGAAAACTTAAAGGCAATTCGATAAAAAAATTTACTCCCCATTTTCCAATCTCTGGATGGATCACTAGTATAAGGATCTTAATGTAAGTTTACCCCAAAACAAATGCTGAAACCAGGATCACTAATTTGGAAAAAGTAATTTTGAAACTTTTGAAAGGTAAAATATGTTGAAGCAAATTACGTTAATAGTCTGTTGTATATTGTTGATTTACACTGAGATGCCAGTTTATTAGGTACACCACCCCTTTTTACAATGGTCGATTCCAACACATAATATATCACGTGACCGCAGAGTGTGGGGAATAAATCAGACAGACCAACACTTTGAACGTGGCATGATGGTGTTGGGTGTGCAGGCCCTAGCATCTCCCATTCACAGCTGTCCTCTTGGGCTTTATTTCATGCACAACTGTTTCAAGAGTTTACCAAGAATGGTGCGAAAAGCAAAAACCTACTAGTGATCAGTGATCCTGTGAACAAAAACAGCTTGTGGATCAGAGGGGTCAAAGGAGACTGGCGAGAATTGTGCAAGTGAACAGATGGGTCACAACCAGGCACATCACAATTAAATATTGATGTGCAGGTTATCTCCGAACACACCATGTATTGTACCCTGTCATGAATGGGCTACAACAGCTGCCAACCATGTTGAGTGTTGATGCTGTCAGAAAAGAACATGAAAGCACATCTCCAGAGGGCTCAGGATCATCAACACTGGGCCATTGAGGACTGGAAAAAGGTAGCCTGGTTGAACAAAGCAATGTTCCTTTTGCATAATGCTCATTTATATTTTCAAAAATGCAATAATATTAATAGTTTGACACAATCAACCGATGCGTGGTCATTATGTTTCAATTAATTTCTTGAAAGTATTTTGATTGATGGATAAGAATTTGGTACGAGCAACATGAGACCATGGAGCCATCTTGTCTAGTGTTAACAATAGGCCAGTGTGATGGTGGAGAGAATGTATTCCTGGCACACATTAGGCCCCATGGTATCCATCGAAGGACATCTGAACACCACAGTGTATTTGAACATAGTTGCTGACCAAGTTCATCCCTTCATGGCTACAGTTTATCCTTACCCAGAAGGACATGTTCAGTACGATAAAGCACCTGCTCATAAGGCATGCAATGTCACTGAATGATTCCAGGAACATGCCAACGAATTTTCTTTGCTTCACTGCCCTATCAAGCATCTTTGAGGTGAGGTGGTAAGGGCTGTTCACAGTAAGACTGTGCCACCATCTAATTTGCGGAAATTGCATGACACATTCATTTCTGCATGGTACAGCATTCCTGCACAACACATCAAGCATCTTGTAAGTTCCATGCCCCAACAAATTTGGGCTGCTCTGAAGGCCAGAGGAGGCACAAAACACTACTAGGTAGGTGTACATAGTAAACTGGCATTTCAGTACATACATACACCGATCAGCCAATACATTAAAACCAACTCTGTGTTTTGCAAAGCATGTGTGTAGCCAATCAGTGTCACGTGCCAAGGTTGCAAATGATATATATAATAGCTGAGTCGGAGCTCCCACAGGCAGTATTTTGTTTTGTCTCAACATGAGAAAAGCAAAGGATTTATTTTATTTCGACAAAGGCCAGATCATTATGGCAAGGTGCCCTGGTAAGAGCATCTCCAAAACAGTAATGCTGGTAGGTTGCTCACACTCTGCAGTAGTTAGTACCTATCAAAGATGGTCCGAAACAGGCGACACTTCGAGCCATCGACAAGGCATGGGCTGGCCATGCCTCATTGATGCCAGAGGTCAGCGCAAGCTATCTTGTCTTGTCCGCAACAACAGGAGAGCTACTGTGGCTGACATTACCCATAATTTCAACCGTGGTAAAGGGCCCAATGTGTTCAAACACACAGTTCATCATAAGCTCTTGGATATGGGTCTCCACAGTCACAGACCCATTCGTGTGCCTATGCTCACAGTCGTTCACTGTTGTCAATGCTTGCAGTGGGCATGTAATCATTGACATTGGACCATAGAAGACTGGAAGAGGGTCACATGGTCAGACGAATTCCATTTTCTGTTACACCATGTGGTTGGATGAGTTTGTGTATGACATTTACCCACAGAAGCCTTTTCATCTGGATACACTGTGGGGTGGATCCAGGTGGCTGGAGGGAGTGTGATGGTCTGGGCAATATTTTCTTGGGATTTATTATCCCTATAGAGCAAACTCTGACAGCTGTCACCTACCTGAACATGATGGCTGACCAAGTACACCCCTTTATGGTGACTGTATTCCCTAGCAGAGATGGCATCTTTCAACAAGACAATGCCCCATGTCATACTGTGAAGGTTCAGGAATGGTTCCTAGAACATGAGGAATTCCATTTATTGCCATGGCCCCCAAATTCAACGAACATGAATCCTATTGAGCATTTGTGGTTTGAGTTGGAGAAACGGATAGGAGCAGCATCACTCCAACCATGCAATTTATGGGAACTGCGGGATCTTCTGTTGCAGTCATGGTACAAATATCAAGCGACACCTACCAACATCTTGTTGAATCTATGCCTCATCGGGTGAGAGCTCTTTTGGTGGTGAGAGGAGGACCTACATCATATTAGGTAGGTAGTTTTAATGTTTTGGCTGATAGGTGTATGTAACATACATATCTACTGTTTCATTGTATGCATTAGAGTGGTGTAACACTTCGCGAATTTTTTAATATACATAAGCAGAGAGTAAAACTGTATGATAAAATTAATAGTTATGCACGCTATTCATGTTCTATGCAAATGGCATTATCTTGTTGAGTACCATTTGAACTATAATTGTTCATAAATGAGAAATATTTAAAATTAATATTTAATTTAACCACTATTTGTCAAATGAAAGTGAAAGCATAGGAAAATAATAAAACAGGTGGGGATAATTCTGCACATGTGAATGGATTTTAATGTCTAAATAATACAATTCAATGCGTTGCTAATAGCAATGATGAAATAACGTATAAATCTATATAAATTTAGAAGCAGTAAAGGGTAGATTTCTTACACCCCATGTATAATATCGTGACTGATTTCTATCATGTAAAGTGAAATACGAATCAACTCATCCTTAATGAAAGTGTCTCCAGCACAGATAGTTTAGTTGGTTGAAATTTAATAGTGCACTAGTAATAGAGATGTCAAAAAAAATGAAACACTAGAAGAACAAACAAGAAATAAGCATACAAGTATAGGAATAAGATTGTAAATATAAAAATATAAAGAATAATAATAGAAAAACTATTTATACATAACACAGATGTGAAAGTTAAGGCACTGGTAAGTGCAAAGCATTAAAACACATTTGTATTTAAAAAAATCCAAATAAAACGAAAATCAGATGTAAAAAATGGAAATAGAAGGTGCCTTGTAGTGCAAGGGACTCAAGTATGTGAAAGAATTAAACTAAATCTGATATTCAGCAGTAAGTATACTTTCAGGCACAAAAAATATTCAGCAACTTTTAAACAACTAGAGCAGATAATTACAATCTTTCTCATCAAATCCCAAAAAAAGTATTTTTTTATATGTTGTTGCAAATATCTATCCTTTCTCTCTCTCTCTTCATCTCATTTTAATTTTTTCCTTCTTGTTTCATTTGCTTGCTATGCTTACCAATATCCATGTGACTTTTTCATTCTGATATATTTTATATTATGATATATAAAATTATCAAATATGTGGGAAGAAAACAAGACTCTAATGGAAATAATACATGTGCGGATAGTCTAAATAGTGTGAAAAAAACAGTCACAAGTGAACAGGACAATATTTGTAGTGGACACAGATGTAGGTAGGAAAGGGGAAGGCCTCATGAATGTTAAAAGCATACAATATTAAAATGCATTTTTTCCCCAATTCATTTCATTAGAAATGTATGTTTTTGTTTTAAAGTAGGGTATTTTTCCTGCAACTTTTTAAGAAAATATTTTTTTTCTGAGTTGCTTTTCACTAAGTTTGGGTTTGATGGGCCTACTGTATGTAAATCAAAAAGCATATGTTAGTAAATACTACAATAATAATGGTCCCAAAAAAGAAGTGTGATGCTGATCAATTGAAATGGAGATTTTCATTTGGCATTTTATTGATAATGGATTGGGTTCAGAAAAATCCATGGGAAATAAAGAAAACTTATGTTACTAAAATGATGCTCTTTGCAGATCAATTTATTCTACTGTATGGAGTCATAACAAATTTAGGGAAATCATAAATTTTATTCACTTGAAAATGAGATTCCAAAGGAATGAAAATAAATTAGTCACTCTACAGGAAGTTTCTGAAATTTTTGTATCTTTAAAAAAAATTGCATGTTGGTACTATAGATTAATAATTTAGTTACATTTTGTGGCTGTTGTCGTTAATTTTTTGGTAAAAAGATTAATTTGAATATAGACAAAAGTAAGAATTTTTTCTCCAATTTTTTTAAAGTTTATTAATATAATTTTCTGTTAAAGGAAACAATGTGCTACAAACCAATAAATTAAAAAAGTAATATGTTTGTTTTGTTTAAACACTCTAGTAATATGAAAAATGAGCTTAAAGATGACTGTATGGGTCAAAACATCCAATGTCTGAGTTACAAAATTATTTCTGCCATTTGAGGGTTAATGGCATCCAATTTGAATAACAAGAGACTTCAGGGTATTGTGTGAATTTTTTTTCTTACAGGTTCAGACTTCTGTAATACTTTGAATAGTCAAGTAGTACAGCTTTTTAACAGCTAAACACATTCAGCCATAATAAGCAATAGTAATGTGTTCAAACAAGATACAATTTTTTTCACATTTATTGAGACCATATAATACTCATCTATAAAATAGAACAAAAAAATATTGGGACTTAAAGTTATTCACTGCTTCAAATCTAGTGTGATCAGATAAGTAGAAAGAGTACCCATGAAATCATAGCCTACAAACAAAATTTTTTTTTTTTACAGTTACTGGAATTTATTATTAGTTTCTGCTTAAAAAAAAAGAGATAATAATTTTGATTTAACAAACATATAATGGCATGGGTTAAAGGAAAATCTAAAACTTTGCATCACTAGTAGACTGACAATATATTGGATCTCTATTTGAATTGGGATTCTGGGCTCTCTGAATCAATTTTTGGGAAAATCTGATATGTTAGTTGGCACTCATATGACTAAGGGCAACACTGAAAGACTATAAGTCCATGCCTGATTGCCAGACCATTCAGCCCACTCCTCCTTAGAATTTGCAATTACTTCTTTGTAGGTCTCCTTATAAGTTGCCTTTCATATTCAACAGCTAGGATGACATACCTTTATCATCTCATGCACTAATATGTTAGTTGGTATTAACTTGACTGTGGGCTACCTTTACAGCTTAGGTACATGCCTGATTGCCTGTAATTCCTTAGAATTTGCAATTACTCCATTGTAGGTCTACTTTCATATTCAACAGCAAATACTGCATATTTTTCATCATATCAATATACTAAGAAGCTCCATCACAAAATACTGTTCAGCTTTTTAATAAGCATATGAAAGAATAGAGGGTGATCAAACACTTTAATCTTTCTTAATTATTAATAGTTTAAATGGTACAATTAGATAATCACTGAAATAATGATTAAAGACAACCAACTGATCTAGATTGTTTTCTATTATACATTCCATTACAAAAACAAGTTTCAGCTCCTGTATGCCAGGATGCTTTTTGTTTTACATCAAACTGTCAATTGAAACAATTGACAGTTTCAGAGGGGAAAAAAATGCATATTTTCAAAAACTTTTAATGTTATTTTATAATATTTGCTTGACACAGAAAAAGCAAAATGAAATAAGTATTGTCTACAATCTTTAAGAATCTCCACATTCAAGAGTCTCCACATCTCAAGAATTCTATTTCTAGAAGTGCTCATCTACAAGTCCATAAATAATTGCTCAAATAATTCACAATGGGTGTGAACAAATCTTGATTATAAAATTGATGTTTGCACAAATCAATATTAAGTATTTGGGAAAGAAAAATGACAATATTCAGTTTCTATATTGGGGTTTACCCTTTGAAAAAAGAAAAATACCTTTCTTATTCCTAAATAACGAGCTTTTCAAGTTACGGCATGCTGTTATGCATTTTACTGATGCAAATTTCATTGCTATAAATTTTCCAACATAGAGAAATGTTTCTATCATCAAATGTATAAGAAAAAAATATTAGGAGTAAAGAGTAACATTGTGCAATATATCAAGTCTGCTGAAAAACATTAGTGTGAAAGATGGATTCAAAAGTATTTCTAGAATTCACAATTAAATACTATCCATATTTCTTTTGCCAATTTCAAATATCATCATGAACGATTCTAAATTTTTGCTGTTTTGCTGCTTCTTTGGAAGCAGCTTTCACTTGGAAAAGCTGCTGCTGAAGAAGCAGTGAAACTAGTCGTGTGCCTCCCATGCATACAACAGCCATCAAAGGAAGAGGAGAACCAGAAGCTGACTTGACCGCAACACCGATGTATTGAAGTCAACTGTAAGTGCTTCTTACATCCCTCTGCAAAAAAATCCTTTTGACACTCTAACATCAACAGCTGCCATATATACATACTTTTACCTACAGCATTATAGTGAACCTTTACAAACTCAGTGAACAGAGGTTTATGGTGATGATGTAATGGATGTACAGCATGTCAGGAAGTGATGCAGATCAATGGATTATAATTAAAATTATGATTAAATGGGATTAATCTCCTCACACAGAAGAAGATCAATGAATTATAATTAAATATTATGATTAAATGGGATTAATCTCCTCACACAGAAGTGATCAGATGTCAGGATGTGATGGCAATCAAATATCTTGGCTGAGGAATTGAGCCCAGTAGAGTTTAGGACAGGTTGTGGAAAATTGAGAATGGAAATTTAGCCATTAAGAGACATTGCTTCTGAATTAAACATTTTGTAAGGTACAGTCCATAACATTGTGCATGATGAATTGGAATTCTGTACAGTTTGTACTCATTGGATCCCAAGAGATTTCACTATCACAAGCTTGGCATTTCACAGCTTGTTTCTCACATCTTTAGTAATACACAGTGGATGAAGTGGAATGCATAATAAGTGATAAAATGTGAGTTCATCACTTTATTCACAAATGGAGAATGCAATTTTGGAATGAAGATAAAACCCACTTTACCAAAACCCAAAAAATTCGAAGTCGGCACATTGGCTGTAAAGGTTGTGGCATCAATGTTTTGGGGCAGTGAAAGAGCGATTCTCCTGGAGTTCATAATATGTGAAACCACAATTAATGCTAATGCTTACTGCCAGATGTTTATCATGACTATCAGGAAAAAAAAATGGAATGGGATGATGATTGGATAAATACCTACTAGCCTCAACAGATACAGTATTTATTTATAAACAGTCACAAAACGTACAACACGTGCATATTTTCAACATGTGTATGCCTGTGAAATTTTTATGACCTAGGGAACCTTAATTTTTGATTGCCCTACATTTAAGCAGATGTAAAATTGTGCAAATTTTCAAATGAATTGACCTAAATTATGTATTTATTATGATTTGCTCTAATATGCTAAGTTATAACTACTATTTAGTAATTAATGTACCAGGCAACAATAAGAAAACAACAGTGGGTAGTTCATCTTAGATACTATGATAAAAAAATTTCCTGTCCTTGCTTTGTATGCAGCTAAAATATTTTTATCTAAATCTGGAGTACCTCTCTTACCAACATTTAAATTACCATAAATACTTGAATCTAAACTAGTCTTTAATTTTGCTTCTCAAAACAAGTTTTTCTCACTTTTACACCATTACCAAAATTTTGTGAGAAGACTACCAACCTTGAGAATTCTAAATATAGTAACAATTTCATTCTCACCAATGGATGATTACAAAAATTCAAATAGTTATTGCAACAATTACTTTCTACATAAAGGACTTGGTAAAAACTATCACTATCAAAATCACTTCTGAGCCACTGTGCTAGCTGAAGTCGCAAAGAACATCCAGTGACTATGCAATTACAGATAAGTATGGCCACTAGTAGATCACACACATAGTTTATTAAGAATATGAGTCTTGGTCCCATGTGCAGGAGAGCCATATCCTGTACAAGTTAAAGAACAAATTACATGGCCTTGACAAGAGGCTTCCCTCTATCTCCTAATCAGTTGTCCAGTTCCCTTCTCAAATTTTCTCTGAGCTCTTTTGACCTGACCATTTTAGCCCATAGTGTGTGAAAAAAGTGCCATTCAGATGGATTCAAGTATCCAAACTAAAAAATTTCTAAACTTATGGTGCAACATCAATTTGAATACAAAATGTACTTAAAGTTCTAGGAGAAGAAATAATGATAAATAATGATAATGTTCAAGAAAAATTATTTTTTCAGATATAAAACTTGTTGATTTTCAAACCTGTGCCAGGTATGATCATTGACAATCTTTAAAATTCACAATGATCAAAGTCAGAAATATTCCTTAGTATTCATTTATTATTTATTCCCATGATTTTATCTTTGTGTCATACAGTTTTTTTATGAACAGCTATATGCATTATAAAACATTGCAATGCAAATTCATTTTAAGTTAATAATAGCTTCACTTATTGGGGGAGGGGGTGGGGCTGAGTAACTTTAATAAAAATTACTTAATTTTAAAAATTCTCAAATTTAAGCTGAATGATATTGTCATTATGTTAACAAAATATGAAAGATTTTTTCCCTTTTTTTGTAGAATCACCATCTAGGTTTTAATTTACTAAGTCTTGTTCAACTTTAATTAAGGGGTAAAACAAATAAGGTACAGATTCAACGTAAGTGCTGAAAATTTAAATATTAATGAAAAACTTTGTGAAAATGCTTATATTAATATATAATCATTTATATGATATTTGTGATTTTTTAATGCTAATTTTATTTAATCAGAGCTAAACTGTTGAATTCTTACTTGCAATATGTTGAAATAGTGAAAGATTTCATGTGGTATTCAAAAGTTTTTTTAGGGCAGAACACCTTGCGATATTCAGAATAGTGGAAGCAAGCAGAACACATTTGTGCTATTTAATCAATAATAAATTCACAGATTACCTGTTGACATACAAATTCAAGGAACATGAGCAACACTCAGAGATTTAAAAGGTGCAACTAAGTGGAAAAATGGCAGACTGGTGAGAGCTTAGTGGTTAGAGCACCTGGCATGTAACTGGGAGAAGTGGGTTAAAATCACACACACAGTGAATAATGTTTTCCACAAATTATTCCTTACATATGTACTAGTTCTCTTTTTTCCTTGCTTGGTACACAGTCTTGAGAAGTAATCTTTTTTTTTGGGGGGGGAGGGGTCTTGTAAAATGGGCTCACTGTAGTTTTGCTGATGATATTCAATCAGCAAACACTCTGCAATGGCTTATCTACTATTTGTGGAATGGTATCTGACACCTCACACCATCTACTGACAGAGGTTATGTGAAGAGATGAGCACAGCTGTTTGAACGTCTCAGAGACATTTATGATTAAATGGGATTAATCTCCTCACACATCTCAGATGCTAATTAAGCCAAAGGGTTAATCACAGTATTAGTGGTAGATAATTAAAGCTACAAATTTCACAGTAAAACAAGAATCTTAGTGATTAAAAAGCTATAAAAATTTATTTCACACACACATATATATATTTCTAAAAAATTTTTATTAAGCTTTAAAACATTAACTTACCTCACTGTATCCCATTGCCAGTAAGTGTTGAAGAGCTTGCTGTACACTGAGATTCTTGTTTAATCCATTTAGATTTGAATGTACACTCCAATTGTTTGCTGCCTGACTAACACCACTGGATTCACTTGCACTACTACTAGTACTGCTACACTCATAAATGTTTTCACTGTGTTGATCTGATGTTGCGAAAGGTCTAAGGCTATTCCTAATTTCCTCTAGTGCTTTCTCTCGGTATCCATCTCGAGCAGATTTCACTGAACTAGATGTTCTAGATTCCAAAGGATTTAATATAGCTAGTGTAGACGAAACTCCCCCACCATTAGCCACAACAGATGCATTTGTACTTTGTGGAAGTGCACAGCCATTCATGCAGTCTGCCTTTCGATGTACTGATTCTGCCCTTTTCACTGATACTGCACCACTTGATGATGTATGCACAGCAGAAGCCACTGATACACCTATCTCTGATGTGACACGAGAACATGAAACAGGAATGCCTACATCTCTACGTATGTGGCTTAAATTGTTATCCCGAATCATCAGCTGACTGTCAATAAGATGTGGTGCTCCATTGGTATGGGCAACATTCTGGCTTGGTGCAAGGAATTTCGTCTTTATGCGATCGTCCTCTTGATGAATCATAGGTCACAGTGATGGTAAATATTTCTTATCATTTATACAAAACATTTAGCCCTAAAAGTTTGCATATGCAATGCAACTTTGTGTTGTTGAAAAAAGTATGGCTGATGTGGAAAATTTTTAAAGGTTTTTTCTTACGCATATTGAAAACTATTATTCAAACTGTAGATTATAATAGGCACAACCTGTGATGAGCACTTACAAGACATTTCGCTCAGTTAACTGAAATAATTGTAAAACTTGCAAACTGTATTAATACATAATTGTAGAATGATTATTTTGCATGTTGTACAAAACTAAAATCCAAGAAAAGAAAATAAATCTTCTGTGTAATCACATTTTAAATCCTGTGTTATTTTTTCATCTGTAAGTTGATATATGTATAAAAAAAAACATACTGATGTTTCATTATTTTCCAATTCTATAAGTTGCACTGTAAGATAATTTGCATTTCACTGGTTTGATATGAGAAATCTGTAAAAAAATGAAAATCATAATTATAAGAATTTATTGTTTTATTTGGTGTAAAACATGAATGAAAACTAGTATTTTATTCAAAACATAAAGTAGAAAAACTTAATAAAAACAAAAAGTAAATTTAATTGCTGTCTTAACCCTTAAAGTGATGGATTATACATCACTTCCGTTATATGTGAAAATTCAAAGAGCTGTAGAATTTTATTCTGAAGTAAGAAACTGATAAAACTTGGTTGTATTATTATTGTACACAATATAATTTGTTAATTTTCATGCATAATTTTGAAGAAATTTTAAAAGGAAAAAAGGAAAATTTCTTTTGGCAAAAATATAAAAAGTTGCAGCAAACTTCTCTGGGAACTATAGTGTCTTTTGGCATTTTAACATGTCGGGTTTATAGAGCAGAACTCACTCTTGTGGCCACATTAATTTTGAAATGCTTCCAGTAGGAAAAACGAAAAACTTTAAAATCTTATACTGGAGTATCTAATAGACATAAATTGGTCATGGCATATACCAAAATGAAGAGAATTTAATTGTGAATATTTAGGAAGTAAAATATTTCAGAAAAACAGCAAACATTTTTATTTTAGTAGTGCTTATTTAAAACAATATAGTAAAAAAAAACATGAATTTCATTAGATTTGAACCTCATTCTGAAATAACTAATGGACAGAATAGGCATATTATACCTTAAAGGAAAGAGCATTAATTCTACATAATATATAAACTGATTTACCTGAAACACAAAATATAGTTCCCTTTTTTTTATAATTAGAAATAAGAATTAGCTGGAAGTCTCATCAAAGTCATTATATTGTGTACTATCACAATGTTCGTATCAACAGTTACTACTAACTCATAATACAAGTTATTTTTAAGGGAATTTCAAAAGATAAAGAAAATGTTTAATGGCAAGAGTTAAAAGAACACTCTTCATGAGAGTTTTGTTTTGGAACATTAAAAGAAACAACCAAAACACTCAGATGTGCAAAAAAAAAAGGAACAGTAATGGCTGCCACAGGTAATGTAATGGTTCCCTTTTCACTTTTTGGCAACTTCAATAAATATATTAATCATCAAATTTATATTAATTATCAAATTTGGTTCATAAACTTTCAGGATTGTTTAAAAAATCATTAAAAATGGCCAATTTTGATGGGGGGGGGGGGGGAAATCATAAAGCATAACATCTAGAGAACTATAGTTCCCCTGCCTTTAATTTCTCACGAATAAAATACTGTACAATAAATTGATCATGTATATTATGCCTCTACAACCCAGGAGAGCGCAATAAGTATCACACAAGATACATAACTTAACCACCTAAATGCGACCATTTTTGTCTTTCCCTCTATAAGGGTTAAGACTCCATTTTAAAAATCACAAAACCTAGTAGCCAGTATGCACTCTTATCAAGATGTTATACAGTTAACATTACCAACTAAGGTATAACCTTTAACTTATACACTTAAAGAATCCTAGTGGAGTATATAACAAAGGATTTTATTTACCACATTTGTGTAGAAGGCTGGTAAAACTGCAACGGTTATTGCTGTTGACCAGCTGGTCCAAGGGCAGATGTAATGGCTCCTGAACATTCCGTGCAACCAGTCCTTATGCTGTGATGTAATGCAGCTAAGTTGAATATGCAACACATATTTCCAAATAATCCTTAATGCAGAAGAGAACTTAAGTAAGTTATTACTTACTTACTTAACTTAATGCAGAAGAGAACTTAAGTAAGTTATTAGTTGGTAGTGTTAACTGTATAACATCTTGATAAGAGTGCATACTGGCTATTAGGTTTTGTGATTGTTAAAATGGAGTCTTAACCCTCATAGAGGGAAAGACAAAAATGGTCGCATTTAGGTGGTTAAGTTATGTATCTTGTGTGATACTCATTGTGCTCTCCTGGGTTGTAGAGGCATAATATACATGATCAATTTATTGTACAGTATTTTATTTGTGAGAAATTAAAGACTTTTATCCAACTGTGCTTTTTAATATTTAAATAGTTCCCAACAGATATGAGACTGCATTTGGCTCTGGGAACTATAGTGTATTCTGGAATTTTAAAGGTTAACTAATAATGATTACTCATAATGTGAAAGTTATTTTTTTAGTAGATGTATTATTGAACAGAAACAATATTTACATCATGATTAACATTTCAATTGTTGAGTTTGGGTTTTGATTTTATAACTCTGATTTTGGATTCTACCAGGCCTCCTTTTTTCTCTAAAATCTATGAATTTTTGACTAATCAAGACAATAGTTTTTTTTTTCTTAAACATATGTGATGAATATTACTTCATTATCATGCACAGTGAGACCTTAAACTAAAAACACTAATTATTCTAGTCTTAAACTTAAAATATTCTGAAAATGAAAAAAATAGAATGAAAAGAATAAACTTCATAAAAAGAAATCACACATTAAATTTGATTCCAACATATGAGCCTACTGCAGATCACACAAAAAATGTCTTTAAAATTTCTACAGTTAAATTCATATATGGTCAAATCAGACTCATCATATGCCTGTTAAACTTATTTAGCTAGAACTGAATATATACCTTCTAGATTCCCTCCCCTTGGCTCATAACTTGAATTTCCCAAATCTGAGTCCCAGTACTGATATTTTCTCTGCTCATCTGTATCCTGCTCTTGGTAGGAAAAAAAGAATAGCATTGGAAAAGTCACCATCCATGGAATGGAATATTAAGTTGTGATGCGTGCAGGAGTACTCCATACTTTGTGCACAGTAAAAAATCAAAAAGTACAGTCTTGTCAAGAGGCTTCTGCTTTAAACAGCTGGCAGATGAGTCCCCCTTTTTTTCAGTCTTTTCTGAGATTTGTGACCTGACCATATACACATTATGAAGAACACAACAACCATTCAAGAGTAAAATAACCAATAAATAAGTTTTTTTTTCTGGTGTTAGTGATCACTTCTTTAAAGTGAAGTCTTTGGGTATATGTTATCTACAGAAGAGATAACAGTACTTCAAAAAAAAAAAAAACTGGTCTTAGGCATAAATAAGCCTAACAATGTTTCAATTTTCTTAATAAATAAATGGGGGAAATAATAAATCTTGATGATCTTACAAATATCACCTAAGTTACTTTGAATTACATAGATGTGTTAATAAAAACTACAGTTCAACAATTTAGTAAATACAATCTGAAGACATCTTCAGCACTTGTACTGCCAAATGGATAAAGAGATAGAGTTTCCTCAAAATGACATTTAATGAATTCCAAAACAATGATTATTACATTATAAAAAATAGTGAGAACTAAAATAAACTCTTGTCAGACTAGTAATAACAATCATGACTGCTGTAGAAACAAAATTGCTTCTTACTGCATAAAAATAGAGATTAATTTGAGCTCAAAACAGTACAAATGACTTGTCATTGTAATAAAACTGAGTCTTGTCAGTTGCATTTTCTTGCAATTGTGAAAAAAAAGTCAAAAATTTCTTTTAATTACAATTTCAAACCTTTTTAATTGGTTTTCAATAATTAAAACTAAGTTTCATCCAGCTTTTGATTACTGGTTAGGAATTCCCTCTCATTAATGAAACACCCTTAGAATTATTATGATGCTTACACTCCAAGAACTTTCAGTTTCTATAAAATTACTTCTAGTATTTTCCATTCGAAATAAAAAATATTTAAATTTTACCATCAAATATTCACAATTATCTCAAAGTTTGTAAAAAATAGTCTATAATACAAAGAATTAAGAAATGATTCAGGGACATAAATTTCTACATATATATTTTAGAATGTGTCAGAGAAATTTTTTCCCTCTAATTGAACTTGGAATTAGTAATTATCGAAATGGTTCAAGCAGGCTAGGCTAATTAATTCCAGGATGGAAATTTTGAGCCTCAAACTCATCTTTAGTAGTAATAAACTAGTATGTGACAATGTCAGAGTATTTATCAGTATTACAATTTCAAATTAGCTTGAGAAAAAGCTAGTAAAAACACAATAATCATATGCAGAAAAAAATACACAAAACAGAATAAAAACATTTAAACCCAATATTGCTTTAAACTGTCTACTCTGAAAAGCTCCACTTTTTTAAAAAAAATCCTATTACTCTTTCAATTTATGGTATATGAACATTAAAATTATATTAGTTTCCAACCTCTCTCCCATGTGAGGTGGCTCAGTTGGTAGTACACCAGACTAGTAATCTGCTGTTCCCAGGTTCCAGCCCCACTTGAGCCAGTGTTGAGATTTATCTCCACAAAACTCTGCACCCTGTCCTCAGTCAGTAAGGGACACCGTCCATTGGATGGGATGTTAAACTGTGGCCCCATGTGCGAGAGAGCCATACCCTGTGGACATTAAAGAACACACTGGATGGCTTTGATGGGAGGCTACCATCTGTCTCCCAACAGTTGCTCAGTGGATCCCCAACCTTCTCCAAGTCTTTGGGGTCCTTGTGACCTGACCGAGCCATTTAGCACATTGTGTACAATAAAGTGCTACTCAGAGGTAAAACAACCCAACTCTCTCCCATGTAATTACTGCTACACCAATGTAATGCTAACACATCAAAATTTTAACTTAATTTGCAAGGTAATATAACACAAAAATGTAACTGATGATCCAAATTAGGTATACTTGAGCTGACTTAAATTAGGCTTATTATAATGTCAGTTTAATTTTTTTCTCTGCATATTGTACTGTACTACTTGCATTGATTCACAAGCGAATTTGCTTTGTGGCAATGTAGAGTTTAAATTTGGATTTATGTCCAACAATACCATTTTAATTTTTATCTAACACATTAAAAAAATGAAAGAGAAGTGATACTTCTTTTCAGACTGAAAAAACAAAACAATGATTGATGAAACAATGAATGATTATAAAAATAAATAAAGGTAGTATTCCTTTATTTTGATGAAAAAAGGGGAGAAAAAACATAGGAAGAAAAAAAAACTTATAGTAAGGGGTAATAACTTATTGCTTGGCATCTCTAGACAAATAACCTCAACATTTTTACCACAGTTCAAAATTTCAGCATGAATGCACCATTAAATCCCTTTTTTGGAACCACCCCATCTATTTAAGCAGAGTTTTCTGACATGAGAAAATAGCTATCAGTGCTCTGGGTGAGACTGAAATTCAGAGACTATTACAAGAAAATAGTGATAATGAAAGCAAGGAGGGAAGTGTAGATGACTGATCCAGATTTTGTGAATTCTGAAGAATCAGATGAAGATGATTTTAAGTTTTTGTCAATGACATCACTTGGAGAATGAGTCAGATACCAATTTGCTGCTATTATGTCTATATACTTGCTCAAGGTGGACCTGTAGAGTTTGAAATTCCACAACTATAATCATGTACAAAGTAATAAATAAATGATTTTAGACCCATTTTTCAAACATTTGCATAAATTTTGTTTGGGGTTTTTTACATGAAGATCACAAAAAACACTGAATCTAGTGCCAGAGCTTTATAATCAGCAATGTTGTTTGTTATGGAAGAGAAAATGGAACTTGTTTCAAAAGAATCAAATTTCAAGATGAGGAATGAATCTAGAAAACATTGTGGAGTGGTGGGATGCAAGTAACATGACTGAGCCAAAAGTCAGTTTTAAAATATAATTCTTTCTTCTGTTTTACTGATCTTTCAGAAAATTTCTTTTAAAATTTGTAAAATATATATATGTTTCATTATCCTCCTGATCCAGTTCAGGAAGGCATAAAGTTTGTGACACACAGACATAAATGCAGTGATTGTCAAGAAGTTATAATAAAAGTGAAACTGCAGCATCACAAATATGCATTTTGCACACACCTCAAGAGTACCTCACTAGGGTCAGGTTTCTTCTAACTAAAGTGCAATATATCACGATTGACTGATGCTGATACTTGGATCTTTCTCTTTGGATTTCATCTTACTAACCAGTATACACTCTGTTGCTACTTTATTAGGAACAACACCCATGCTACATAAAAAGAAGTTAGAGTCACAACTTGGTAACTTCTTTGAAAAGTCTTTTGTTGAAATATGACTAAAAATAAAATTTCGGATCAAATCTGAAAGTTTGGATAAAATTCAACTACACTGAAAATTTAAAATTATTCTGCATAATCTCAGTTTTCAAAAATATTTGTGACCAAGTGGTTATCTGACTAAGAATCAAAGGGATATGGATAAAACTTGAACTAGTATTTGCTTTATATTTCTTTACAAACTATTAGTTTATGTTACTTTACAAGACCATTACATTATGTTCACAAGCAAAGTCATGGTTACAGAAAGATTATGTGAATGGGGAAAAGGAATCATTTATTGATGTCAAGGTCAGAGTATTATGAATGGGCATTAAAAATATTGTCCAGATGTGTGTGTGTGTATAAAAGCAATACAAGCAAAATCTACAGGTGTTACTTCCACGTAACAATGGTAAATAAAAGGCTAAAGAAACAAGCTCACTAGCACAGAGGATGGAGAATATCTAACCTGCTTTGTAGCTTCTATATCTTCTCATACAAAAAGCATATAGCATGCAGATTCACCCATCAAAATACAATTAGAGTTAATTTAAAAAAACTCTCAAGCAGCTGATTGCCACAGAAATCTGACAGGAACCTGTCAATTTATATGCCATAATAGGTCTTGTGAGGAAGGTGAGACCTCAGCAGAAAACACAAACATCCATGTCTTACCAGAGGCTTGAACTTTGATCAGTAGCCAAGCATGCTAACCACTTAGCCATGGGTATTCTCAGGACTGAATGCTATAATTTTCTTGCCACAATGTGGCAAACTTTTCATAAAGAATGGCAAAATAAAAATCAAAAGTAAATGTCACATTTTCAAATTTTGAAAGAGATGACACTGAAATATAAGGAAATAAGGCTTTTAATATTTAAATACCATGTTTGGTATTTTCATGCCAAATTATTGAACTAAAAATAACCAAAGTACTGATTTTTGTGGTCACTTGGATTATTTTCCTGTGTCTTCATAACAGGTATGTGGGCAACCATCTTTCACATATTGAACAAAATATCCTATGCCTTATGTTATGCTTAATGATATACATTTTTTGTATGATCATTTTGAATGAACAACATATTTGACTATTACACTTTGTACCACTTGACTTGCACTAAATTATTGTATAATAAAATAAATACCCCCTCAAGCAGCTGCTTGCCACAGAGGTCTGACAGGAGCCTGTCAGTATATATGCCATAGTAGAAGGTCTGTGAGGATGGTGGGACCTCAGCAGAAAAACAAAATTCATGCCTTACCTAGTGGTTATCACTCAAATGAAACACGTCTCTTAACAGATGTCTATAAAATGGCAATCTGCTGCTGTGGCACAATTTACTCAGCACTGACTTTCTATAACAATTTGAATACATTATTAACTCAGGTCCACAATAGCACACTCTGCTCACCACAGCACTGTTGGCTGGGAGCTCTCAGTGTTCTCTTATACCTGTCAACCTTGTACTAGGCAGCTATTTTTGTACATCAACACATTGCAGCCTGTTTCATTGTAGTACTCAGTTGTTTTTGGTGTCATATTGGTTAAGACACAAAAATTATCCTGAAGCATTTTTTTTACATTAAATTTAACCTTTTAAAATTAATACAAATTCATCTGCAGCAAGTAATGCTGAAAATACTCCAAGCAAAAATTTAAGTCTCTAGAAATGGTTTTTGCCCCCCCCCCCCCCAAAAAAAAAAAAAAAAAACAGTTAAGAGAAGGATTCATCCCTTTTGAACATTCATCAGATGCAGCATCTGTTTCTGCCCCAACTGAAAGTACCATTTGTGACTGTGATAGATATTGACCTATGAAAACACCAGCCCTGAAAATAGTGATTATTCTGGCTTTGGACCTTTACACCAGTTTAAAGCAGTTACTCAAAAATCTTCTTTATATTTTATACATTGCTGCCCTAATTTAAAAGATATGACTTGCCACAACAGTACAGTATTTTATTTCTTTTGATGTTAATTTTTTTTTATTTTATTTGCCATTCATTATTTATGGTACTGGTTATTTATTATTTATGTACACTGGACAGCTGTTACCAAAGATTTTATTATATTATAATATTTGCACAATTAGAAGCTTCTTTTTCCTGGATATTTAATTTGCTGGCACAAATCAAAAGTACTTACATTAATTGTAATCCAGAAATTTCACTCATTTAATATAGATTCACCTCTCAGCAATTTTGTGAAAGAGCACGAGACAGCTACATCTTTTAAAATTAGTATTTTCAACTTTAAATTTTAAAAATTATGACAAATACTACCTTTGGTCAAAAACTGTTCCTACTAAGAATATATAGAACAGCTGATACATGAAAAAAGCTATCTACATAATCATGATCGGGAATTTTGATTGCACTTTCTAAATTTCCAAATGCTACTAATTTAAGATATTAAACTGCATCTACCATATTTACTTAAATATATTTTCTATTCTTATTTTTAACACTTCATAAATGGTTGGGTTGTTTTACCTCTGAGTGGCACTTTTTTGCACACAATGGCCAGGTCCCAAGGATCCTGAAAGCTCAGAGAAAGTTGGGGGGAGGGGACCCACTGGACAGCTGTTACTAGGAAACAGAAGCCTCCTGTCAAGACCACCCAGCATGTTCTTCACAATGGAGTAAAGATACACAAATTTATTGTCAGTGCAGACATGCAGGAATATGAAATCAGAAAACCAGATTTCCAAGACACAGAATCTCGGATTTCATTATGAAATTTTGCCAAAGAATTAAGAAATCACGTGCAAAAGGAATGCATAGCTCTTTTCTTCTCCATTGCACTTTATTTCACTTCGTCACAGAATGGAATAGTGAAAAATAACAGCTAAAGACTCTTTTGCTTGGGATCATCAAAGAAGGTGCAAGCCTCGGATAATGCATTAGTTCCATGACACCCACATGGTTAACTAATTACATACAAATCTGACTGTAGGTCCTTGCAACTACTTACTATAATAATGATAACTGTTGAGAGCATGTACAAAGTAGGCAATATTTATCTCCCTTTCTCTGTCCTAGTATGGTGTCTACTGATCTTAATATTGAGGAATGTGGTTTTATAGTGAAATACTCAAGTTATGTTAAAGCTCAGTTTGTGTCATTTATTTCCCTGGAGAAGTATTAGTAGTTTCTTCATGGAAAAATAAATTCTACTACAATGAACATTAGATATTTACGATAAAGAAACATAATTGAGTAAATAAATTTTAGTAAGCAATTCATATAAAAATCTCTAGAGAGAACCCAGATGCCTAAGAGCTGACATATAAATCTATCAATATAAATCAACTTCTTACAGTACTGAAACCATAAAATATTATATTGTTTTTAAATCATACTTGTTTAGAATATTGTGAAATTATAAAATAATGTCTAGTAAAATAGACAAAGAGAAATATTGTTTGCAAGTTTACATTCTTGAACTCTTTAATGCAAATTACAGGTTTCACATCTGACAATGTATATCATATTATTTTCAGCATTTAAGAAAAAAAGATGTAATGTGGTACTTGAATGATTTAAATTTTGACCTCAGCTATGAAGATGATGCTTAATTTGACTTCTGCAGCAACTGTAGTTCAGGACAGACATGTTTGGAGAAATAAACTGCATAGTGTGTTTGGACTTCCATGGCCCATGACTGCTTGAGGATTCTGTAGGTGTATTTAGCAAAGTTAAATTTTCATTGTATATGAGTGACATCCCATAGTTTAGCCACAATTGTCTTAAACTGCAAAGAAAGTTAGCCTATAAAATGAGGAATGAAATATCAGTTTTAAAAATTTACCAATTGTTTCAGGATAAAATTTTCAAATTTTATCAGATTTTTCAATTGTTACAAGTCAGCAAACATTAAACACAATATATCAAGTTCAATATCCTGTAACAAATTGGTTTAAAGAACAAAATAAAGAAATCATCATTCTCAAGCAGCCATTGGCTACAGATGTCAAACCAGACCTGCAGTTTAGTTCTCCAACCATATCTGTCCTGAGCTACATCTGGCCACTGCACACCAATTCCAACAAAGTCTGTTTGACATTGTCTGCGCACTGCATCCTAGGTCTCTTACCTCTTTCTGAAGCTTTTAGGCACACTGTTCATAACCCTATTTGCTAATCTATAATTATCCATATGGGCAACATGGCCAAACTAACAGAGTCTCTCTCTGCCCAATATGCTGCTCAGTGGAGGTTGCCAACTCCTTTGCCTAACCTCATCATTATTTACAAAGTTGAACCACCTATAGATACTGCATAAGCATCTAGAATCAAAAGCATCAAGTTTCCTGTTATTTTGTTTACAAAGTTGCCAAGTTTCACTACCATAACTAACCCTAGAAAGAACCAAATTATTATACAGTCTAATTTTAGTCTTTAGGTGTATTAAGCCTATTTCTCCCCACTTTCCATAGATTTTTAAAAATTTCAGCAGCAATATCTATTCTTCTATTTATCTCATGCCACAGATCTCCAGTATCAATTATTAAGCTCCTGAGATAATTAAACTGAGAGACCTGCTCAAGAGTGGAACTATTCAGATTAACTGAACTACAGCCTGCCTGATCAATTTTTATCACTTTAGTTTTTTCTCTATAGCCAAACCTACTTTATTACCAGTCTTATCAACAACTTGAATGAAAGAGTAATCTCTTTCATTCAAATCTAATGAAAGAGTAATCTCATCAATATCATTTGCCAAAAGGGCTAAATCATCAGCTTAATCTAAATCAGAAATTTTCAGATCTCTAAATCAATATCTCTAAACCTAAAGATATATTTAGTAGCAAAATGCCAACATCAACCGATTTACTTTGATTACATGTTATATTAACTTTCTTAGACAAAAAAGGTGAATATCAGTGATATATTTTCACACAAAAATAAGCACTAATAAGTAAGTGATGCAATTAATATAAGAAAATATGATCAATAAGTATTTTGCAACTTCTGGAAATCCAACAAAATATGTAATTTTCTTTCTATGCTTTCTCTGTAGCTCATTTTTTTTGTTTATTGATACTTAGTAAAAAAAATGTATAGTGCTTATAAAATTACCATTTCATATTAAAACCACCAACATTTGTGACAAAATATTCTATTATACATAAGAACATTTGCCATAAACAATTTAGAAGTTTTACTCACAGCAGTGTGCATAAAAATGTAATTCCTGGTAAGGCCTTCTATGGCTGAGTGACTAGTGTACTTGGCTACTTGATAAAAGGGACCTGGGTTTGAGTTCCAGGTAAAATATGGATGTTTGCATTGCCTTTCTGCTGAGCTCTTGTCTTCCTCACAGACCTTCTCTACAGCATATAAACAGATAGGCTCCTGTCAAATCTCTGTGGAAAGCTGCTGACTAAGAGGGTATTTTTTTTTATTAGTTTATAAAATATTCATGAAATTTTATAATTTTTTGGTATGAAGAAATTGGTAAAAGAATATTGTAGTTGAAAAATACTGGTCTTGCAGAGATATCATATAGAGCCAATTAGTGAAATCAAAGAAAATTGTGTCAAAATAAAAGATGAGAATTGAGGGTATACAATTAGGTATACTCCAACTGGGCAATAAAATTTAAATCCTAAGAGTTTTTTGCCATATAAAAATTATTCTTTGCAAAGCCAAAACTCTTTGGAGTAAGGATAATACACTATCATCAGCAGAAGTCAAACATCCAGTATCATTTAAATTTTTGGTCTCATTCACTGATGATAATGCACTGTCCCCATTGTAAAGAATTATGACTTTTGCTTTCCAATAAGTTTTTCCTCAAAAAGTGTTGCTTTTTTTTTTATGAATGATAAACATGAACATTTTATTGCTTATGGACAGATAAGGAAATTTTATGTTAAGGTTGATTAATTTATTCCACTTTTCATTTCAACATGATTGCTAAAAATTATATGATGGGTAAATTAGAAATACATTGAATAGACCACATATAAACATTTGAATATATAACTATTAGTTTTCAGTTGGTTAAACTGGTAATATGATCAATAAATCCAAAAACTGCATGCTGCCCTTCAAAATACAATGATGAATATAATAGTACTCTAATGAATAGATATTTCACAATTTAAGATCAGGTATTAAACAAAATTATAAATTAATTCAAAATGTACTTAAAAAATTACAACCAAACATCAGTTACAATAAATCAAGCATCAAGAAACAAAAATTGATATTAAAAAAATGCCAACCTGCAGAAATGATAATATAAAAAAAGGAATATTCCACAATGCAACACATACATGTATCAGAAAGTTCTGTAGTACTCCAGAACAATTGCTGTGGTATCCATAATACATAAATCTAAAACTGGAAAGAAGTCATTCATTGCCATCTGTTAACACTGTCAAACTTGACTTAAAATAGGCTTTCCATTTGAAACAGAAAACTATGTTAATGGACTTTAAAAAAAAACATAATTTAAATTCTGTTCAAAATAAATTTTTTTGCTAAGAACACAATATATTCCTAATAAAATTAATGAACAGAAATAAATTAAATCTCATTTGGATACATGAGAAAGAATACTACAAAATGCAGTATATCTTAGTCCACTGACGGCTAAAACATAAATCTTTGTATATATCTTAATAGTGATTTGACAGTCCTATATACTGATTCAATAATTCTCTACTCTATATGGTGATTTGACAGTTTCTGCATTCTACATGATTTGACAGTTCTTTATCCTACATTGACAGTTCTGCATCCTACACGATTTGACAGTTCTGAATCCTACATGATCTGACAGTTCTGCATCCTACACAATTTGACAGTTATGTACCCTTTATGACTGACATTTCTGCAGCCTATAACAATTTGTGGTAAAACATTGACACTCAATTCTGGAAATATAAGTTTCTTTATTATGCACAAGGTCAATCGGTTAAGCATTAATAATTAACAGGCTTCCCTTTTTCGCTTTCCAACATCTTCAAAGTTGTTAATATGCATTTAAATATTTTTCTACTCAGATAAAATACGAAACTTAAGTTATAATTTTAGCTACTTATACCACGATTTTAACTCAGGCCTAAACAAAAATTAAACTTACCCCTAATACGTAAAAAATTCACTCGTATAGCGTTTAATACGCAATAACCCTTCCGCTGTTAATCTTACTGTTCCACTTCTTTTTAGGTTGTTCAAGATCTCCGAATTTTTACCTAAGATATACATATAACACACGTTATAAAACGTTAATATATTTTAAGATGCGCAATCTTCGTCAGAGAATTTAATTTGACTTAATAAATCCGGATATATCTCAAATCATTCGCTAATAACTTCGAGATACTTTATGATCAATTTCAACAACACCGAGTGGTTACCACACTTAAAATGTCACCCAACGAGAAGTGAGCAATATACAAAACTTCAAATTTACACTTACCTATATTGAGCTTTCTCAAAACTATATATATGGTACTTCCATTAATAGAATAAAACGAGTCGCCATTTTTGACACGCCATACAAGATCATATGCACCATCTTACATATCAATATGAGTTGGGTAAACTGAACCACTACATAAAAGACGATAACTACAGGGTACGTCCTCATCTGCCACTGCCATCCACCAATACCACATACCACAGAATAAAACAGCATTCTTTCGACTGTTGCCAAACTTAAAATATCTTTAGAAATATGCAACAGAAAATATACTGGAAATAACGAATTTAACCGTACATTTAATTTTACAAAATACAGATTTAATTCAAAATTCAAACATCATTTTAATACTTCCTACAATACCAATTTCTTTCAGAACATTTCTATCACTTATTATTTATTCAATAAATACAGCAGTTTCTGTTTGAATATTTATTCAGCATTACATTAGCAGCTGTATGTGATATAGTCAAGAAGTTTCAAGAGTTCAGTCAGACAAATCTCGAACCGTCACATAGAATCAACCAGAGAAATATCTGAATTCGGTCGACAGCATTTGCCTTTTCTTTCTTTACTAAAATAAGGTTTTATCATCGTAATAGCTCCAGTGTGAAGTGCTTAGTAGATTTCTAACATATTAATCGTGACTCTAATTTTCGGTAAATTGGCATTTTAAGCGACATGGACAAAAAAAATCGCACATTGAGCATAAAAATACGTAAACGTTTCATTCAAAGGAAATTAAATGGCTATTTGCTTTCAAACGAATAGTACAATTTCATAATTTCTATATCATTGTAGTCCACTACACTACGGCAACAATACTTAACGACACGATTTAGAGCCGCCCATTTAGACAAAGCAATTACTGATTTTTTTGTTCAGGTCGCAGGAGCCAGTGCATGCTGAGAGATACAAGATAACCACTACAAAATGTTGTTATATGTTTTGGATTATTTTTCAAAACAAATTCCCGGATTTTAAGAAAAGAAATATCCGAATAATAAAAAATAAAAATATCCGGAAAAACTATCCGGATTTAAAAACGATATATATCCGGATAAAGATAACAAACTAGGAAGCAGGAAGCTTCAAGTTGAATTTTCTAAGATGCATAGAAATGGGAAAAGGTTTGAAAAAAGCTTTTAATTTTAAAAAAGGACTTTACATAAAATTTTTATAAACAAGACACCCAATTTTTTTGGTTTTGGGAAAAAATATAGGCAGATTTTTATGGCAATCATAATATCCTTTTCTTATCGAAATGTAAAAAAAATATCAAACTATTTGATGACTTTCCAATGCGTATTTATTGACACAAGCCAGCTATGTAAAGAATTTCAAAAAATAATGCTCGTATATTTAATAAATAAAATGAAATTTATTTTATTCAGTTTCCATAGAACGTACATGCATTAATTAAGGCATAATTCTGCATTATTTTTCCTTATTTACATAGAGTTGAAAGTACATATGATATATCCATTTCGTTACTTTAACAATAACTTGGAAAATTCATCTGCTGATTGGTATTCACTTCTGCATTCACGCTCTTTTGAATATCACCGACAGTATCAAATCGATCACCTTTCAATCTCAATATCAAATTGGGAAACAAGAAAAAAATTGTTGAAACCAGGTAGAGGGAATAAGGGGTATGACTGAGCATTGAAACGTTTTTTGGCCAGAAATGTCCTTGTGTAGATCGTTGTGTGAGCAGGTATATTGTCACACAAACCCAAGTATAGACTTGATCCATTCCTTATTGACATTTCATTCATTTGCCATAATTCTGAGTGTCAATCGGTGATCTCGCGAGCCTATTGAACGAGATCCACCAATTTTTGCTGCAGATCGTTTTTAGTTGCCCACTGCGAAGATGTTCTTTCACATCCTCTGTTCCCTCTTGAAAATTCTAAACCATCGAAATATATTTGCTCAGTTAAGGTCCATCTCATCATAAGCTATTCATAACATTTCTTGTGTTTCATTGCAGGTTTTTCTTTCACAGGTTTTTCTTCACTTCACACAAAACTTGATGACACCTTGTTCCATTGATGAGTTTCTGATGCTGCAGTAATATAAACAGTCGTATCAGAATAATATGACCGCTTACCATACATATACTATGGTAGGTGATCATATTATTCTGATAGGAATGTGTATGTGCAAAGCACATCCATATGGAACAATAGTGCCATCTCACCTGATTGACCAGGTTACACTTCAACGCTGTAGTAGCCTGCCACTGAATCAGACTAGCATTGCATATTTTTTTTTCACTTGTCTCAAGTAGTGGACTGGGCCGTTGGGACACCAGGAAAGAGATTTCCCAATGTCCCAACGGAACAGAAATGCAAGACAGATAAATATTGTGACAAAAGTCGAAAATGAACATTTTGCTACTCACAAAAATTATATATTTTTTTGAAGTAAATTATCCAATGTATCTGCAATACTGTTATCTTTTAACTTTTTAAATGATATGATTTTTATTTACTTCTAAAGTTCAAATATTGAGAAATGCACTTTCCCAACTAAAACCAGTGTCTTTCACGATTAATTTTTAATATTTTTATTTCCAATTATAATATTTAATTTGGAAAAGATTCGCAAATTATTTCTTCTGTTTTGTATGATGGCGTAAAAAATAGAGGGTTTTTTTTTTGCATATTTTTCCTGATATAATGAAAAAATGTGAAAATCCAACACGATTTTCCCAAGCTTATTTTCACATCAGGTTACAAAGTGTCAGAATGTACGCTTTGTAATCTACAAAAAATTAGTTCCTCTTAGACAATTAATTTTGGTGCTCTGCTGACAGAAAAATGTCTTTATGTTAAAGCGGTAGACTATAGATGAGTTTATAAGTGAAAGCTATGAGAATCGGAATTTTCAGCAATATTCACCGACTACTTAAAGAGTAAGCCGTCCCGTGGCCGAGTGGTTAGCGCGCTTGGCTACTGATCTACGGGACCTGGGTTCGAGCCCCGGGTATGGCATGGATGTTCGTGTTGTTTTCTGCTGAGGTCCTGCCATCCTCTCAGATCTGTCTACTGTGGCATATAAATTGACAGGCTCCTGTCAGACCTCTGTGGCAAGCAGTTGCTTGAGGGGGTATTTTTTTTTAGCCGTCCCGTGGCCGAGTGGTTAGCACGCTTGGCTACTGATCTAAGGGACCTGGGTTCGAGCCCCGGGTAAGGCATGGATGTTCGTGTTGTTTTCTGCTGAGGTCCTGCCATCCTCTCAGATCTGTCTACTGTGGCATATAAATTGACAGCTCCTGTCAGACCTCTGTGGCAAGCAGTTGCTTGAGGGGTTATTAATTTTTTAGCCGTCCCGTGGCCGAGTGGTTAGCACGCTTGGCTACTGATCTAAGGGACCTGGGTTCGAGCCCCGGATTAGGCATGGATGTGTGTGTGTCGTTTTTCTGCTGAGGGCCTGCCATCCTCTAAGATCTCCTACTGTGGCATATAAACTGACAGGCTCCTGTCAGACCTCTGTGGCAAGCAGCTGCTTGAGGGGGTATTTATTTTTATTTATTTACTTAAAGAGTACTGGTAGCGGAAGAGCACATGGCTTAACGCTCGTCTTGAGTTTTAAATTAGATTTTGAACAAATGCTCCGAACATTTAATAAACCTCTGTTTAATATATCAAATGGTTAAAAATATCAAAGTTTTCAAGGACTATTCAGACATTAACACTGATTTAGTAATAGAAGAAAATCTTCCCGAAGAGGGAATCCGTAAATAAATATTAATGGCTGGTGAAATCACTAATAGCATGAGTTACATCAGGCGTGTCCAAACTTTTAACTTCCCTGGGCCACATTGAGTGAATATTTGACTTCCCTGGGCCACACTAAGTGAAGATGAAGTGTTTTGGGCCGCACATAAAATATAAAATATAGTTAATGAATATGAATAATAAAATTTCATTTATTTTCTTATGTTTTCTATTATAAAATAAAAAAGGGCAATATAAAACTAGTGGGATATCAAAAACTCGCTGAAAATTCAGCGAGAGGAAAGCCAATGGGTCGGATCGATTTGGCGAACTTTCGCGAACGTTCGATGGCCCCTTTTTCTGTGAAGGGCTCCCTTGGCCAAAAGGATTAGGAAATCAAAATACAATGCAATATACTGCATATAAATATTGTAATTCTTCAAAAAATTCGCCGTCGAGTGGATACACACATAATTCGAAACGTAAATTCTCATGGCATACTAGATGTTTTTATTTAAATTTTTATTTCAAAATAAATGTCAACGAATCGATTATATATGAAAAATATTGCAAACATTTTTTTTTAATAAAAATGTGTAAATTTAAATATTTTCATAATTTGCGTTTGGGCCGCATTTTAAAGGCTTTTGGGCCGCACTTTAGACAAGCATGAGTTACATTATTTCTGCGCGAAGATTTTTGAAGCAGTTTGGATAGTACAATATTTTCAATCTAGCGATGTTTTGACAAAAACTTATTCTCCGACATGTGTTAGATCCAGTGGTGGATTGTCGCACAGTAGAGGCCCTATATAGGTAAAGATTGGCCATCTTAAAATTGGACGCCATGTTTTGTCGTCTTTCGGATTGTTTGGTGTGCAAAGCTGAATGGTATTGCACGAATACCTTATGGATTCCAGAAAAAGGTAGGCTAATATTTGATACAGATTTCAGTGCTCACGATTGGAAGCACTTTAGAAAATTGCTAAAAGGGAAAAGAAATTTCAGGGGTTTTTTTTATTTAAAAAAAAAAAAGAGATAATTTCGCTTTGTTTTCTGTCCGTCTATCCGTCTGTAGACATCACCCTTTTTTGTTTATGCAGATAAATAAAAAATTTATTTTGTGCTGGATAGATATTAATCAAATATTACAATTTACATTTTTCGAATCTCCCAAAAGTTATAATTATGCCCTCTAACGGTGAAAAAAGTTGAAAATTCAAAAATATCAAACGAATATTCCAAACGATGTAGTTATGTTAAAAGTTTGGAATTTTGGTTTTGAAATGTGAAGTCTACGAAGTAACCATTGGCTACAATCACTTGATCCTTTAGACCCTTGGGGGGGGGGGGGGAAATGCAAATTTTTTTAATAGAAAATTGTGCGTTTTTAGAGATAAATTAAAAATTCTTTTTGGGTAGGACAGGCGTTGATGAAATATTATAATCCGCACTTTCTGAATCTCCCAAAAGCTATAACTGCGCCCTCTAACGGTGGGAAAAAAATCCAGAAATTCCAAAATTTAAAATGAATATTCAAACGATGTAGTTATGCTAGAAATTTAAAATTTTGGTCGTGAAATGTGACAATATTGAAGATTCCACTGACAACAATGAGTTGACTCCTATGCACAAGGTTGGTAAGAAACAAAACGGCTTTGTTTTAAGAGATAATTGAAAATCTCTTTTTTAGTTGGTACTAACGAAATAGAATTCGCATTTTCAAAGGTAGTTTTAATTTATATCATTAAAAATCAATAAATATCCAAATGGCAAAACTTTTAATGAATGTTCCAAGCGATCTCTTTATGGTAGAAATTTCGGCGGTAGCGTTCTGTTTTGATAGAAATTCCACTGACAGCAATGATGTGCCCATTATTTTCAGAGGAGTGGGGGAAAAGCAACTTTTCTAATTTGAGAACTAAAAGACAAATACTTTTTATGTTGTATAATTATTAATAAAATATTACTATATGAATTTTCCCCCATCATTAATTAAAAAAAACAAAAATAAATAATCCCTCAAGCAGCAAGCAGCTGCTTGCCACAGAGGTTTTACAGGAGCCTTTCAGTTTATACACCATAGTAGAAGGTCTATGAGGATGACAGGACCTCAGCAGAAAAATAACCTGAACACCCATGATTAAAACTTTTAAGGAATGAAAAAGTAGGCAAAGGAAGAGCTTCATTCTCTTTGAAAACGAGATTCCCATATGCGCCAGAGGCGATATGCGTTCTTATAGTTATTTTACACATTCAGTACCCTCTGGCAGTGGAAATTCGAACTACTGCATAATTGGTAAAATAAACTATTAATACCTATAAACACAAAAAATGCTTTTCATTTACCTCTTAAGGCAGAAAAGCTGCATTTTACCAACACCCCCTTGCGATAACGGGACAAATTATTACTGTTAGTGTAAAGCACTTGACTATTACACTCTATGACCAAAAATTTAAACGTCTATGATAAATAGATCGTTTGCTGAGTGGTTAGCACGCTTGGCTACTGATCTAAGGGACCTGGGTTCAAGCCCCGGATTAGGCATGGATGTGTGTGTCGTTTTTCTGCTGAGGTCCTGCCATCCTTTCAGATCTCCTACTGTGGCACATAAACTGACAGGCTCCTGTCAGACCTCTGTGGCATGCAGCTGCTTGAGGGGGTATTTATTTATTTATTTTGCAATATTCGCTTAAAGATCTGGTAATTACAGCTTTTTTCAACTGCTAGAGGCCGCCTTTTGAGTTTTTATTTACCACTTTTAGTATTTTCTAAGAGTGGAAATTCCAACTGATGGGGATTTGAAAAATGTAAATATTAATGTTTTGTTAGTACCACTAAACCCCCTTCTCCCCCCAAAAAAGATTGTTTTGTTTATCTCTTAAAATAAAAAAGTTTCATTTTCGCACCTCGTTTTGGCTGAGGGTGCCTTGTTACCATTGTAAACCTTCTGACCATAACACTGTACTACCAAAATTTTGGATTTCTAATGTAAATAGTTTGCAATATTCGTTTAAAATTTTAGCATTTTCCATCATTTTCCACCGCTAAAGGGCACTATTAAAGCTATTGGAAGATTGCAAAGTTACAAATCGCAATATTCTGAATCTATCCAACCCATAAAGAATTTTTCATTTAGCTCTAAAAGTAAAAATGTTGATTGTCTATAGACGGACAGAAGGGTGGAAAGACAGACAAACGGACAACAGTTAACAGGGAGACGGACAGACAGATGAACAAATATTGGCATAAGCAGACAACAATGTGGAAACCTTAGCTCGTTTTTCAAACGAACCATAAAAGAAATTTTTTTTTGGTTTTCAGTTAGCTCCTTTCACTTTTACAGCCGATTGCTGTCTTCTGGCGGAGTTTCTTGGAAAAAATATTCATAAATTTATTTCTGAGTGGAATTTTTACATCAAACTGCAGTTCAGTAATGCATTGATAAAATATGGAAGCTTTTATAAGCAAAAAAAAAAGCGATAGAAATCCATAAAATTGTAAAAACTGAGAAGTTTTAACTAGGTACACACATTAACTAATAGGCTTTCGTCTCACGGTACGACAAAATATGGCGCCCATAAACCATGTGACTCCATCAACCAATGACAGTCAATCACCGAGATGGCCAGTTATTTATGATTAGAAAAATACATTCTGCACTCTGCCCAAACTGCCAAGTAACAGAAGATTTCCCCCACTACCTACTACACTGTCAAATCTACAACATGTGGAATGTCAATATGTGGAACATGACTCTCCTTCCTGTAGACACCTCCTACTCAAAAGATCCATTGGACACCAAAAGATCCAGATGCCAAAAAGATCCATTACAGGGACAAAAAAAGAAGCATTTTGGACACATTACTGCACCACCTTATTTCCCTAGTGCAATTGTATTGATGTTTTCAAAAAAAAAATATATATATACATAATTATACTCTGTAACAATAGACTATAATAAAATAATAAATAAATACCCCCTCAAGCAGCTACTTGCCACAGAGGTCTGACAGGAGCCTGTCAGTTTATATGCCATAATAGAAGGTCTGAGAGGATGGCAGGACCTCAGCAGAAAAACGACACAAACAGCCATGCCTTACCCAGGGCTCGAACCCAGGTCCCTTAGATCAGTAGCCAAGCGCGCTAACCACTCGGCCATGGGACGGCTAACAATAGACTACAACTCCCAAAGTACCCTTTTTCAAAAATGATTACTAGTGGTGGCAAACCATCTGCCTGACCAATTTTCATCACTTTAGTTTTCTCTCTGTTTATAACCAAACCTACTATACTACCAGTCTCATCAACAGCTCAAATGAAAGAGTTCATCTCATGAATATCATTTGCCAAAAGAGCTAAATCATCAGCATATTTTAAATCAAAATTTTCAGATCTGAAGACCATTTTAGGTCATCTTTAATTGTAAGAGATTAGGGGTGATTTTGAATATTGACCTTGAACCCTTCTTACCAACTTCCGGCCAACATGGGCCACACAGTGATCACACACGCTACAATTTTCACTCCCAGAAGAATTTTACTCCAAATCTCTCCCCTCCCCACCCTTTGCCACAAAACTACGACGCAGCACTTTCTTGGCACGAAACTTCAACCACCTCCTTCATTATTAGGCGGCCTGCGGCCAAAAGCCTATCGCCAACATGTAGAGTCGCTAGCACTTCACTGTACTGGTCCCTACTTTTTGACGCACACAGAAAATTTTTTCTCGTGGACCAGATGATAAAGGGGCCAAAGTCCCTTTTAGAAAATGGTCCAGTTTTTAAAGGATATTAGACTCTAACTATACCGGACCTCTATGGCACAGGCGCATGATGCGCTCACCTGGAGTGTCGAAAGTCTCGAGTTTTTTTCAACTTTTTATTCAGTAAAATATTTTAGTCTCCTGTCAAACTGCTGTGCCAAGCAGCTGCTTCAGGGGGGGGGGGGGTATTTATTTATTATCTACTACTTATGTATACATTTCGTGTTTTTACTAAAGTGCATTTTGTTAAATCCTACACTATAAAGAAAAGAAACTGTTGTTCATAATTTTCTTTTGTTTATTTTTCATCACATGCCAGTTTATACAATACTTATTAAATCTTATTTATGCATTTTTTTTCAATTCAGTTTATTTAATCTGCTGCATACATTTTTGGCATTCATAAGTTGTGAAACGTTTTTGACCCCCCCCCCCCCCAACAATTGAGAGCTTCCCAAGTGAGTGCTTTCCAAAATGAGACAATTAAAAATAATGAAATATATATATAATAGTTAAATCCTGTGATAAGTGATGACAAATTCGGAAATAATTGGCCACGATAAGTAGGATATTAAGAAGTGCATTTACGGAAATATAATGCCATAAAGATTGCATTTATATTGTTTTCAAGCATTGTATAAATATAATTTGTATTGTAGCGTGAATAGTAACATTTATATGGTACATAAATCTGTATTACCACAGAGTTCAACAACAGTACCATGGTCAGAATGGAGCAGAGCCAATAATGGACACTAATAATGTATTTTTACCATTTTGTGCAGTCGTCATATGGCATGGTACAATTGTGTTCTGCCTAGGATGCACAAATCATTATAACCAAGATAGAGCTCTTAATTTGTTCAAATAACTTTTTTTAAATTTATTTTTAAGGAAAATAAATGCGATCCATGGTTAAAATTATTCGATTCACTCCTGCCACTCAAATCATCAGCCGTACATTAATTGGCTCACACCACTCTTGTTCAAATAGCACCCGTATGTTGGTTGGTTCAAGTTGATGGCTGGTGTCCCACCTCTCGGCATCTGCATCGTTGACTGAATTGGTGTGCAAGAAGCATCATTGTTTGCAGGAGAGTGCTGCAAAACAGAATTTCAAAAATGCATTAAAAATTTGCTGAAATAACGACAGATTTTTTTATATAGTATGCACAAATCGTTACAATCAAGACAAATGTTAATTTCTTCAAATATGTACATTGAATATCCTCAATTAAGCAAAATTAGTTTTGTAGTTAATGATTGGGGTTAGTTTTAACTTTACTGCCACTCGAAGCAATCGTGGATTATAATTTTACCAATATTTTCGGTTTCATACGCATTAAATTCCAATTACTAGAGTGAAACATTTTATAAAACAAAATTTCATGAAATCCATAAGAAATAAGTCTATGAATAGTGATAAAGATAAAAGTTCAACGTTCAGTACAGAAAGATGTGATCGTTAAACTGCATTAAGGCCAAAACACGGGAACAGCAAAAGACATTATACAACCTGTTTTATTTATCACAATTTTTTCAATGGTTTTTTTTTTTTGATGTATCATATTATCTGTTACTGATAACTTCTTCTATTCTAAGTCTAAAGAAATACTTCAGAGAACAGTAACAGTAAACTTCATTCTATTCATGGTTAAAAAGAATGAATTATAGTTGTATGAAATTGTTCAGAAAACATTTTATACATCAAAATACTAGACGTTAAGTTTAAACACAGGCGACAGCAACAAAAACTCACCAATAGGTTTAGAACTGCATTATGTTGCTTAAAAGCAAGTTCATATTTCCCCTAGTTTCGCGAAGCAAGAAAGCAGTGAAGTTTACACAGAGAATTTCTTAAATTATGCCTTAAAATATTATTGATATTTGAGGAAGCAAAGTAGATTGAATACTAAACTACATATGAATTAAGCATGTATCTATTCATAGTAAATACACAGATTACCTGTAGAAATAAACTTCAACAATAGTTAAAACTTCTGAAAAAAAATTATCGCCGACACGTCGGGAATCGAACTCGCAACTCTCCAGAATCATGCCAGAGAGCGCTATCATTACACCACACATCGGAGGGTAAAACAGGATTTTTTAAACAGGTTTCTTTAAAATCCAAACAGGATTTTTTGGAAACTAACAGTGCTCTTTTAGGAAAAAAAGGAGCAGAGCAGGCAAAATTATTTGAGTGATAAGGCACTTGAGCTTATTTCATAAAGAAAGAACTGTAGGAATGTCCTTAATCAACACCCTACTAGTCCTAATAGAAAGCATTACAGAGAGCTTAGTAAACTTGTAAAGGTTCAGTTACCTGCTGATAAGAATCTTTGGCTTGATGGCTTGGTCTGACAAAGCCGAGGAAGCAACTAGACAGCACAACAACAAATCTGTACCAGATAGTTAATGTTTTGAATGGGAGAAAACGGACAGGTATACAAGGATAGAAGGATAAACAAGGTAAGGTTAGAGAAGCTGAGGATTCTGTAACGGCTAGGTGGGCTGAGCATTTCAGTGATTTTGTTTGTAATTTAATGTTGGTCCTATAACACAATTTGAAGTTATTTTGGCTGTTTCTAAACTTAAACTACATAAATCCCCAGGGGTAGATGAAATTACTGCGGAAAAGCTTAGAACTGGGAATGTTTCGGTTACCACTTGGATGACTGAAATTCTGAATATCTTTTTTGATAAAGGCATGGTTCCTAAGGATTTTACCAGAGCTATTGTTATCCCTATTTTCAAAAAAGATGATCGCAGTTCTTGTGATAACTATAGGGGTATCAGCCTACTCTCTGTTCCAGGTAAAGTTCTTTCCATGATTGTGCTTAATAGAATTAAGAATCTGGTTGACAGTCAATTGCGTGATGAGCAATGTGGATTCAGAAGTGGTAGGGGATGTGTGGATCAGATATATTCACTTAGGCAGATACTTGAGAAACGTTTAGAGTTTCAGAAACCTTTGGTTGCTAGCTTTGTTGATATCAAAAAGGCTTTCGACTCTGTTGATCGTCATAAATTGTGGTTGATTGTGAAATCATATGGTATACCAGACAAGTTAGTTAACATAATGAAAGCTCTCTATAATAACACTGAGTCGTGTGTGAGAGTTGGTAAGGCTTGTAGCAATTGGTTTAGCATTACTTCTGGTGTTCGACAAGGGTGCATTTTGTCTCCTTTTCTCTTTAGCTTGGTTATTGACTATGTAATGCGAAATTCACTTCAAGGGAAAGATTTTGGCCTTAAATGGACTGGAGATACGAAAATTTCTGATTTAGATTATGCTGATGATTTAGCCCTTTTGGCAAATGATGTTGATGAGATGAACTCTTTCATTCGATCTGTTGATGAAACTGGTAGTAGAGTAGGTTTGGTTATAAACAGAGAGAAAACTAAAGTGATGAAAATTGATCAGGCAGGCTGTGATTCAGTTAATCTGAATGGTTTCAGTCTTGAGCAGGTGTCATCTTGGGAGCTATGTAACAGATACTGGTGATGTGCGACATGAGATTAATAGACGAATAGGGATTGTTGCTGGGACTTTTAAGAATCTATGGAGAGTGTGGAGAAATATTCTTTTGAATAAATTTTGCTTCTTTAAATGCAGTTTTTGAATCTAGTTTTTTCATGTAACACTCGAAGTTTTGGGATTTTTAGTTTGTTTTGTCTGCAAAACGATCGCTTGTGTCACCTAAAGACTAAAATTAGACTGTATAATAATTTGGTTCTTTCTAGGGTTAGCTATGGTAGTGAAACTTGGATACTTTGTGAAACAAGATAACAGGAAACTAGATGCTTACGGGTATCTTTGTCATTAGGTGGATCAACTTTGTAAGTAATAATGAGGTTAGGGAAAAGAGTCAGCAACCTCCTTGAAGCATCATATTGTGCAGAGAGAGACTTCCTTGGTTTGGCCATGTTGCCCATATGGATAATTATAGATTGGTGAATAGGGTTATGAACAGTGTGCCTAAAGGCCTCAGAAAGAGGGGGAGACATACGATGCAGTGGGCAGACAATGTCAAGCAGGATCTTGTTAGAATTGATGTGTAGTGGCCAATTGTAGCTCAAGAGAGATGTTTTTGGAGAATTAAATTGCATAATCTAGTTGGACCTCCATAGCCCATTTCTGCTTGAGGATGATGACGATTGTTAATATGTATGTATAATAACATAATAACCTAGTCATATTTGGGTTGTGTATATGCTTGCTAAATTTATTGTAAAATTTCTAATGACTTTAAACTTTGGAAATACATGAGGTCCTATACCTTACTATATATATATTAAAAAATATTTGCTTAACTGTAATTTTTAATAATTCTTTTGAGTAAATTTTGCTTCTTTAAATGCAGTTTTTGAATCTAGTTTTTTCATGCAACACTCGAAGTTTTGGGATTTTTAGTTTGTTTTGTCTGCAAAATGATCGCTTGTGTCACATAAAGTTTCTTTTCCTTTTAAGATTGATAAGATCACTGAATTTTAAAACAATATTTTCTCCTTATCTCAAGTAATTGTTTTCCATTGATTTCAACCATCAATAATGCAGTAATGTTTGTCCATGTTCTTGCAGATTTTATCATATCCGCGTTAATATCAATATTTTTACCCTTGATTTTATTGGCCATCTTTTATCAGTGAAGTGCCTTTAAAAGGGACGACAAATGGACAAATGGTTTTAATAATAAGTATAGGGTGAAGAAACTCAATTTTTTTTTTCATTTTAAGAGATAAATGAGGTGTTTGTGCTGTCTAGGGCTAATAATATATATTACTATTTACATTTTCCCCAATCCATCCATTAGTATAAATTATAATAAAAAAATAAATACCCCCTCAAGCAGCTGCTTGCCGCAGAGGTCTGATAGAGAGCCTGTCAGTTTATATGCCACTGTAAGTCTGTGCGGATAACACGACCTCAGCAGAGAAATGAACCTAGGTCGAACCTAGGTTTCTTAGATCAGTAGCCAAGTGCACTAACCACTTGGCCATACTGTTAAAAGATACAATATTCAGAAAATGAAAAACTTTTCTTCGAAAACGAACATCCCATTTTCGCCAGAGGTAATATTTTCTTCTACTTTATATATACTTTTATGCAAATGAGAGTAATATGCAAAAATGTTATTTGGCACCTATGGCTGGGGCCATAGCCTAGATATGGCTATCATGGTGATGAAAACTGCTGAAATTTTTGCCAGATGGACAAAGTGATTCACGCTAACTACGCATTGTCACCACTACTTGCAAATGGACAGAATGATTCTTCTTGGCTATATGTATTGCTTTCCCGCACTGCTGACAAGCATTTCTCCCATTCGTCACAGAAAGTGCTAGTTTTGCGGTTTTTACACATTATAGGAACACGAAACGAAAAAAGTGTTTGGTTAGCAGGTGACATCTAAACCACCAAAGTGAGGCCATCAACTTAAGGGCACCATCCATTTATTAGAATGCATCCTTGCCTATTGTTTGTAAAAGCTTGACACCAAGCTTTTACTCTACAGCCCTACCCACAGTCAGTAGGGGACACCAATGGGCTTGGAAAGGTCGCTGTCCGTCGGATGGAACGTTAAGCCGTGACTCCGTGTACGGGAGAGCCATACCCTGTGCACGCGTTAAACATGCTGGATGGCCTCGACGGGAGGCTACCATCTGTCTCCCAACAGCTATTCCAGTGGGTCCCTTCCCCCAACCTTCTCTGAGCCTTCGGAGTCCATGTGACCTGGTCATTTAGCCCATTGTGTGCAAAAAAGCGCCGCTCATAGGTAAAACAACCCAACCTAAAAGCTTCTACTCTACTTTCTCGAAATTTTGCTATGAATTGCCTATTACAGCAAAACTTGATTTCTGGCACGGAGAAATTGCTGCCATCTGATGGGAAAAAAAAAGAGTTCATGAATAGAAAACAGCTCCTTCCCTTTCTAATAAGAATAGAATTGCATGTTTAGGAATTATTTTGTCCTTTTGTATGAAAAAAAAAAGATAACACAGATTTTGATTTCGGAAATGGTTGCAAGAGAATCAATTATATTCGCACATGAATTTGTTTAAATGAACATTTAAATGATTCACACAACTGTCGCAATTATTTGCAAATGAGGGAGGTAAAATATATTAAAAGGTTGGGACTTTAGTAGAAAAACAAAATTCAAAGATACTATTAGCATTGACGAAAAACTCAGTGCAACACTAAGGTTTTTAGCAACAGGGAAGAATTACGTTCTGAAAATTTCCTGTGCCACATCTGCGCAAACACTTCAGCGCATAATCCCTAAAACAAACCATGCCTTAAAAAGTAATAAATATCCCCCTCAAGCAGCTGCTTGTCACAGTCTGACTAACCTGTCAGTTTATATGCCATAATAGGTCCGATGATGGTAGGACCTCAGCAGAAAGACAACACAAACATCCATGCCTTACCAAGGGCCCTTTGATCAGTAGACTAGCACGCTAACCACTCGGCCACTGGGACATAAATAAAATAAAAACACCCTCAAGCAGCTTCTTGCCACAGAGGTCTGACAGGAGCCTGTCAGTTTATATGCCATAGTAGAAGGTCTGAGAGGATGGCAGGACCTCAGCAGAAAAACCACACCCGGGGCTCGAACCCAGGTCCCGTAGATCACAAGCCAAGCGTGCTAACCACTCGGCCACGGGACGGCTCCACTGGGACAGCAGTGCCTTATAAAGTGTGTTGAGTATATGAAGGTAATTATAATTATGCTTATCTATCTGATTGTATATATTCTAATAAGGTAACTTTCCTATTCAGATATATGAAGTCTTTAAACGGTAGTAGAATTTGAATTGTCATATAGGTATTCTATCTAAAAAGAGTAAAAAAAATGTGTATATCGTATAATTCGAAACACTATGTAACTGGCCTAGGATTTTTCTCTTGTAACGTGGCTCCAGTTCATTTCCCCCCTTAATTTTTTTCTAGATCCAGGAAAGCTATATAATAGGACAATTATTAATAATTGAAGTCGGGAAGTTTAATAGACCTAAACTTTCCTAATAAACGCAGATTTAACTAACTAATAATTAAAGTGCTGCAAAGTTGAAGTAGCAGTTCACTTTGATTCCGTTACTTTCTTGTGTACTTTAGGGAAGTAGTCCGGAACAAATTTCACTATGAAATCTCTTGTCGCATTGGGTTCAACTTCAACGCACATTTCTAACAATTTACTATAACACATATTCTTCTTTTCCCGATTGCTGTAATCAGCACATTTTATTTTCCACGGAGGCGGAATGGAAATATACGCATTTAAAAAACTTTCCCAGAAACTTTTCGGCATATTTTCAAATACAGCGTCACGAGCTAACGATGCATTTAAAATTTTTATTTTTGCATTTTAGCATAACGAAAATATTTCGGTCACCGGCTCGATTTCGCCATTTTTAAAGTTTTTCTTAGGTTTATTTTTAAAACTAAGGTGATCGTTTGCAGGCATGTACCTAAGCGAATTTACTTTCGGGGAGGGGGTTCTGGGAATAAGACTTGAGTAGGGTTAACCAATTACTAAAATATTCCACAGCACAGAAAAAGTTAAAATGATATTCTATATGGAACGTAATTTTATAATTTTTTTTTAATCTGTTTTAGTGTCGGTCATAAAAAGTATTGGGCTAAGATTGTACAAAGGCAACTTCTGGATTTCAAAGCAGATAGACAAGTTTAAGATTTGGTGTAAGACGAGGTTTTTCGGGGCATACCGAGAGAGGGAGGGGGCGTAACCCCTCTGGGTACGTCCCTGATCGTTTGAATCAAAACACACATTTGCATTTTATGCAGCAAAGTGTAGTAATTTTGGTTTTCACGTAAAATATAGAGTTCTAAAAATTTAAATTATCAAAAACTACAGAAAATATTAAAATGAAGACATTATGAATCGTATTACAGAATTTTAATAATTGAAAGCCAATGATTTCTCCCCCCCCCCCCCCAAGATATTTCCTGTGGATAAGCCATGGGATTTTTTTTTCTTATGCCACTGAGGATAATATTGAAGTCCGAGATATGTTCTGATATATTTAGAATGACTGGTTATTTTCAAAATCTTCATATTTTCATATTCGTACAATGAAAAAAATAATGAAGCTATTAAAATTAATCACCAAGTCATTTTATAGCCAATATCGGTAGTTGCACAACTTTGATGTCGAGTAATAAAGCTTATTTTAGGAAGAATAACTTATTTCAATACAATTAAATTTTTATTTATCAGGGTACTATACAGTAATAATTTATATGCAACAAATACAACTGTACATATTTACATTCACATTTTTTTTCGAAGCAACATTTTAGTTTTGTCACCAAAGCAAATCATGTGAAGATTAAAACTAACAGATTCAATTGAGAGAACTAGAAGAAAAAATTGGAAATAAGGAATAAAATGTCAATTTATGAGGAACCTACTTTGGCAGAGCTAAAAAGCTAGAAATTATGAGAAAAATGGTTACAAAAATAACTCGCATTAATATTATTTGAAATTTCTTTCATGTATAGAGTAAAACCTCATTAATTTGAATATTACTAATTCATGCAGTGGGTCATGCCAACTGCTGCTTCTGCTGTATTAGAGATTAAATGTGAATATTTTGCATTTTCGGGTTCCAAATCATACTAAAAGAGATGCAACAAAAGATGAAGAAACTATTCCAGGACGGAATTCGGGCTATTATTACTAGCTTTTTGGAGCCAAGAAATTTTTTCAACACATCTTCAACTTTTTGGTCCAGCAATTCATTGTTGTATGCTAAACGACATTTATACTCATGAAGTGTTGTGATTTGCGAATTGTAATTTTTTTGTCAACTTCCCTCATATTACGTATATATTAAAGCGTAAAAAGTTATTAATATCACTCAAAAGTAAAAATTGTATTTCAGTAAAAACATTCTCCAAGTTTTTCATTGATACCAATTCAAGCAGGTCATCCTTATATCCCAGTTAATGAGGTTTTATTGTGCATATATTAAAATTTATTAGAAAACAACTGGAAAATGCAAAATGATCAATATTATATTACTAAATTAAGCAATAACAGAAAATGATTGCATTAAATTTTTATTTTGGAAATATTATTGTGAATATCTATAACTATAAAATATTTAACATTGAAAATTCACTCTAGTAATTGTTTTACAATGAAAAAAAACTTTCATGAAATATCAACTGTTTAAAAAATTTTGGTAAATAAATTAATAGTATCTTTGATATACGAGATTTCCTTTTCCATAAAGCAGGATAGTAGTTGCTTAAAATGCATCAATGTTACTATTTTGTTACTTTGTTTTACTTTTGAACAGCACTTTTTCTACACACAAAAAAGCAGATCATAAGGATCCCAAGAGAGCAGAGAAGGTTGGGGAAGTATTGAACAGCAGTTAGAGAGAAATGAAAACCTCCTGTTAAGGCCATCGCTTGCTCTTTAACTTGCACAGGGTATGGCTCTCCTGTACATGAGACCACAGCCGAACATCCCATCTGATAAATACCCTGGTATCCCTTTTTTCATGGGCAGAATGGAAGTTAGTGCAGAAAATCTCAACACAGGCACAGTTGGGACTTGAACTTGTGAATATCAGATTATGAGCCTGGCATGATATTGACAGCCAACTCCTGCTACAAGTGTAGAATACGCAGTTTACTCCACCAAAGAAATGAATCCATAATTTTATAGCTGCATGTCTAAATAGCATCGGAATGTGCCCTTGAATGTAAGGGAAGCAATGCTTCTCTTTAAATAAAAGATATATATATATATACAAGATGTAAAACATCTAAACCCACTGACTTAAAGATGTTTTCATATTTAGAGCAATCTAAAGTAACACTATTTGCAGAATAGCCCTCGAAAGCACCCATCAATTTTACTGAGTCAAAGGTAAATCAGAATTTTTTTTCCAACTACGAATAAGTACTGCAGCAATACTTAATGCATAATTTATCATTTGTACATGTTCCAAGTCACTAGACCTGGACTTAGCAACATAAACTTAGCAAAGAGCCACCAGAAAAAAAAAAAACGAAATAATATTCTTAAATAGCCACAGGAATAATTCTATATTTAAAAATAAAGACATACATTTCCAATGAATATTGGAAATGTATATATATCGAAATATAATAAAATAATAAATATCGAAATAAAAAAAAATAAATCGAAAAAAAAAATTTTTTTTAAGAAATCAAGAAAATATCTTCATTAAAAAAATAAAAACATACATTAGTAATGAGTAATATATGAATTGGCAAAAAATAGTGTAGTTATGCAACTGAAGATATTTGATACTAAAAATTGAAAGAAACGACCAGATCAGTATATTGATTATTTGCTTTGTGAGTCACAGGTTGGCCAGGTCTGCATTAGACAATTGCAGAGGATATAAGCAATGCTAATATTCCCCTACTCATTGTGGTCACTGAGGAATGAAATTCTGTGTATTATACTATTTGTTTTATTCATGAAACATTTAGAAAATTTGGACAAAAGTAGGTGCATTTTACTTCACATTTAAGCGATTTGAATAGAATTTATTTACATTACTGTCATATGATCAGAATCAAGTTCACGCTACAGATCTGGCTGTAACAAAATGTAAAAGATGGATACACTATTTCTTACCCCACCTTCTGTAGATAAACGCAAGAGAGAATCTACTCTTGAATCGACCCATAATTTTGCACAGCAATAACAGTATGTCTTAGATAGTGATGTAGAAAAAAAAAGGTTTGATTATTACAATCTGCTGAGCTTTCAGAGAATTTTGCTATTGCAAATAAAAGTTATCTCAATTAGCTTTATTATTAATTTTGATTATGATCATCAGTATTGCAAAATAGGATATATTTAACCCTCCGTTGCGCGTGCGGCGTCTATGAGACGCCATTGAATCTTTTCTTTGGCAACTTTTGAAAGCAGATAGGTAGGGACTTCCCCCGCCATGTACCTTCCACATGTGAGTGGATTATTCAGAGCGATTTATGACAGTTCATGTTTACACGTTCGGTACTTAGGACCTATAGTTATTACACTGGTTCGTTCAGACGCCACGCGAGCACTGCCGTTTCAAAAGTCTACATGAAAATTTTTATCCAAAGTTATTTTTAGTTAGATTAATGATCGAACGAAGGTGAGTTTTACTTAGAAATTTGTTCAGGATAAATTATAGACTAAATTGAAATAGTTTTCATGTACATAGATGTTGGGTTGGGTTGTTTTACCTCTGAGCGGCCCTTTTTTGCACACCATGGGCTAAATGGCCAGGTCACATGGACCCCGAAGGCTCAGAGAAGGTTGGGGGAGGGGACCCACTGGAACAGCTACTGGGAGACAGATGGTAGCCTCCCGTCAAGGCCATCCAGCGTGTTCTTTAACGTGCACAGGGTATGGCTTTTCCGCACACGGGGCCACGACTTAACGTCCCATCCGACGGACGGCGGCCTTTCCAAGTCCATCGGTGTCCCCTACTGACCGTGGGCAGGGTGGTACATAGATGTACCAAAGAAAGTATAATCCTTTTGATGAAAAAGATGCTGAGATTTTGCGGAGACTGGCAATGGAATCTAATAATGAAGAATTGTCAGAGGCAAACGATAGCAGTGAAGGTGAAGAAGACAACGTAGAGGAACAAAAAGCAGCTGCAGATACCGAACAGAAAATATCAAGTAGCGATGAAAATGAAGATAATTTAGAATGTAACGCTAAATTTGTTTTTGGAAAAGATGAGACAACTAAATGGAGGTTAGACACACCTACTCAGAATGTAAGGACACGTTCACATAATATGATGTAAAGAGCACAGCGAAGCATGCAAAATCCGCTTTGACACGTTGTTTATTTTTCACTGATGATATGTTAATTTTGATGGTCAATTACACTAATATTGATAATAAAAGAGGATTGTTTAGCAGAGAAAGAGATTGTAAAAGAATGGACTTGGAGGAAATAAAAGCTTTTATAGGTTTTTTGTATATGGCAGGATTTTATAGGAACAGCAGAATAAATACTGAAGATCTTTGGGCCACTGATGGTTCTGGCATAGAACTTTTTCGAATGACTATGTCACGCAAAAGATTCCATTTTCTCCTGCAGAATATACGTTTTGACGACAAAGAAACCCGAAATGAAAGAAGAGCCCTTGATAAACTTGCGCCTATCAGACAAATTTTCGAGTTGTTTGTTTTCAATTGTCAGAATAACTATTGTGTGGGCGAGTATGTTACAATTGACGAAATGCTATCAGCGTTTAGAGGCAAATGCCCATTTCGTCAATATATACCATCCAAGCCGTCTAAGTATGGTATAAAGATGTTATCATTAGTGGGTGCAAGAACTTATTATACTAGCAATTTGGAAATATATGTAGGGTTGGGTTGGGTTGTTTTACCTCTGAGCGGCACTTTTTTGCACACCAAGGGCTAAATGGCCAGGTCACATGGACCCCGAAGGCTCAGAGAAGGTTGGGGGAGGGGACCCACTGGAACAGCTGTTGGGAGACAGATGGTAGTCTCCCGTCGAGGCCATCCAGCGTGTTCTTTAACGTGCACAGGGTATGGCACAGGGTATGGCTCTCCCGCACACGGGGCCACGGCTTAACGTCCCATCCGACGGACGGCGGCCTTTCCAAGTCCATCGGTGTCCCCTACTGACCGTGGGCAGGGCGGGGAATTTTGCGGAGATAAATCTCAACGCTGACCCAGCTGGGACTCGAACCTGGGAACTACAGATTACGAGCCTGGCGCGCTACCGACTGAGCCACCCCCGCCCCTATATGTAGGGAGGCAGTCTGATGGTCCTTACGAAGTTGATAATAATGGTGCTAGTTCTACAGTGAAAAGGTTGTGTGCACCGATCTTAGGTTCTGGGCGAAATATTACAGGAGACAACTGGTTTACCAGTTATGAACTAGTTACTGACCTTCAACAGAATCACAGACTAACCTATGTCGGAACCATCAGAAAGAATAAACGGCAACTTCCACCGAGCTTTGTGGCAGTACGTGGTCGAAACAAATTTACATCAAAGTTCGCTTTTCAAGAAAACTTGACATTGGTTTCGTACATTCCAAAAAAAGGTAAAAATGTTATTCTACTTTCTTCATGCATCACGACTCGGCCATAGACCCTACAACAGCATATAAAAAGAAAGCCAGAGATAGTAACTTTTTACAATGAAACGAAATCGGGAGTCGATGTCGTCGACAAATTGTGTGCCACCTACAATGTCTCTAGAAATAGCAACCGTTGGCCAATGAGTTTTTTATACGATGTTTAACTTAGCAGGCATTAACGCTAATGTTATTTACAAGGGAAACGAAATCCAGGGATTAGACAAAAGGAGATATTTTATAAAAACCTTAGCTTTGGAACTAAAGACCATATACTGAAAAGGTCGACAATAACATGCCTACCTAAAAATTTGCGAAAACGAACAATCGAAATGGCAGAAGAAAACGAATCTGATATTGCAAGTGCTAGCACGAGTGGCCTTCAGGCTAAAAGGAAAACTAATCCTGGAACGGAAGATCCCGGAAATGCAAGAAAAAAGTGCTACATCTGCGAAAGGAAGAAGAATCGCATGACTCGATACAAATGTATGAAGTGTAATAATTTCATTTGCTTGGAACATGCAAAGAACATTTGCAGCATTTGCACTGAAAAAAAATTAATAATTTTGTAGGTTTTATTTTATTCTTTTGAGCTCATGTTAATTTTAATTTTATATTCTTTCGTTTGTGTTCTATATAAAATATATATGTTTCAAATCAATAGTGTTTGTGTTTTGATTAAGACAAACCTCTACAACCTTTCAAAAATCCTTTTTCCCACGCAAATGTAACAAGAGTCCCTCAGACGCCATGCGAGCACCGGTGTCAGGAAAGTTGGCGCGCTCAAGGGAGGGTTAAAAGAAATAATTGTTTAATAAAGTAGTTCAGTGGAATCATGAAAAAAAAATACTGGACTCTAAAGTACTTTATTTACTGGTGCTTCATCATTGAATATTAAAAAATATTAAATACCCCCTCAAGCAGCTGCTTGCCACAGAGGTCTGACAGGAGCCTGTCAGTTTATATGCCACAGTAAGAGATCTGAGAAAATGGCAGAACCTCAACAGAAAAACGACACACATCCATGCCTAAATCCGGGGCTCGAACCCAGGTCCCTTAGATCAGTAGCCAAGCGTGATAACCACTCGGCCACGCCAGTTCCTTCTCAGTGCACCTTTAGTAATTGCTTTTTTCGTTCAAAAAAGTCGTATTTCACCAATGCTAAGCATGAAAAATCCTATTTATTCCAGTAATTATTATTTATGCAGCAAAAAAAAAGTCATTGTTGAATCTATACTGATTATCCATACATTCTTACACTTTGGAAAATGAGAACTGTGATGAAGAAACTGAATGATGGCTCTGAAGCAAATGATTATTCCAGTAATAACTACATCGTCTGCAATGGTATTTCGTCATTTTGCTTAAAATACATAATGAAAACGAAAAATGATTTTTTCAAACTTAAAGCAACACGGTCTGTCACAAATTTTATTGTTGAATAGCCAGTCTTATGACAAATAGACTTAGATTGTGTAATGACAGTAATCTTGCATGAAGTGCTATGCAAATTAGTCTACATACAAACTTCTTTCAACAAAATTGAACATTTACCATAGAAATTGTACTGTCCCATGATTTTTAAATTTTAACAAACATTTAAAAAAATTAATAGTATTATGTCGTGTGGTCAAACCCACATCCTGCAAACCATATGTGGCTCCAAGAAAGTTGGTTTGTGGCTCACAAGAGATTTTTACTAGGAAAAATAAAGCAAACTTTTGAGAAATAATTTTCATAACTCCAATAGGTCAGAGATCTACAACTAAGAAAAATTGGCATTTTTATGTTGATATGTTTTATTACATATCACTTCTGTTCCTTACCACTATTTTTACATGAAAATAGAAAATTTTTATTAATGTCATTTTTTATTCAATTAACTGTAAACATAAATAAAAATGGAAAAGATTTATGGAAACATATTTAAAAGAAAGCAATCAAAAAACAAATCCTTAAGATTTGCTGCATGGTCCTGGTAGCTTCTAGAATTTTGAATCTGATGGTCTCAGTGTTAAGATGTTTGGCCACCCCTGAGCTTATTTTGAATAGTACTTTCGAACAAGGTTCATTTATAAAAAAAACTACCCCTCAAGCAGCTGCTTGCCACAGAGGTCTGACAGTTTAATATGCCATGGAGAAAATTTGTGAGGAAGCAGAAACCTCAGCAGAAAGACAACACAAACATCCATTCCTTATCTGGGGTTCGAACCCAGGTCCCTTTGATCAATAGCCAAGTGCACTAACCACTTGGCCACATTCATTTATACAAATGTAGATATCTTAAGTGGGCAAATTCAAAGTTTAGATACCTAAACTATTCCATCTAGATGATGTTACCAATGAGAATTTTTCAGAGCTTCAGGGAAAAAAAGATACTTGCTGTTAATTTCTTAATCAAAAGATATATATATATATTTTAATGATTTAACAATAAATGCTCTCCATGAACATATGTGTCTACTATTACACACCTTCTATTTCACAAAATCATTTTTGTGGAAATGCCACTAAATATTGCTGTACTGTCCTGCAATATTCCATTTGACAATCTTTACATAGGAAATATACTAGCATTTTTCAAACTTTTTTTTTTTTCATGACCCATCGTAAAATAATTAGTTTTTGACCATAATAAAAGAAAAAGAAATTATGACCCTAGTTTTCATAAAAACAAGATAAAAGACATTTTACATATGCTACATTAGCTTGAAACTATTTAACTTAAAAACATAATTATGCTGACATGCATCTAAATGACATTTCACACAGAAAATGTGCTGCATTCTACACAGAAAAAGTGAAAGCACATTGTTGCCTTAACCTTAGTAGCAGCCCCATGAATAATCTGTCATAACCTGTAACGGGCCATTACCATAAATTTGAAATACATTTCTACTGTAATTTCCTGAGAACCCATTTCCTTTTGTCAGGCTTTAGCAACCTATTTATTAAAGTGACTAGTACTTCAGTATGTTTTGCAGATTTGTTTCATTCTTTGGTACAATGTTTTGCTTTTTTCTTATTATCCACCAATCAATTCAATTTCATTTGTAAATGAAAACAGTTTAATGTTATTCATAAACAAAAATGACAGAAAACTTCATCTTTGAATAATATATTTACCCTCTGTAATCAAAATTTATATTCACAATAGAGTATAGAACAAAGTTATATCACATAAACCATAGAAAAAAATTATCACAATGAGAAGTGGAAAACAGTACATACCTGTCTTTATTACTACATGTAGATGTATGAAAAACTGAATATAAGTCTTTTCACATTCTAAAACTTACAATTTAAACTAGCAGTGAAAAAAAAACCCACTGTTCTCAGGACATATGCAGTTCACAAAATGAGAAATCTGGTCTATCATTTTATCCAGCAATAAGAATAGTTGCAACTTGTTCAAGTCCAAAAAAAAAATAAATTTTAAGTGTGTAATATACATACACTGGCCACTGATTTAGAAACCTTTATGCAGATGTACGTAAATGTCACTTGCGCAGCATATATGCAAAATACATGGTCACCTGCATCACCATGTGATCTAGGCAACTACAAAGGAAATTTTGGGGCTTTGATAAAGGACTTATTGTGAGTGCCCCTCTGGCAGGAGCGATGATTTTAAAAACAGCAGAGCTAACTGGTTTCTCAAAAAGTGAGAAGTTTTGGGTTTTTAATCAGTGGAAAAATAACCAATTTTGTTTGTCTAAGAGGCATAAGTGTGGTGCAATGACAATCTGTCAGGAACGAGATCGCTGCCGTCTGAGAAGGCTTGTACAGAGAAACAGGGCTTCCAGTGTGCAGCAATTGACCGAAGTATTCAATGAAGGCTGTTCCTGACCCATATCTCAGTGAACTATGCACAGGGAATTGAAGAGGATTGGTATTAGCAGTCGCATGCCTATATGGAAACCACTGATTTCTGTGAAGAACTGGAATGTGCGTCTACATTGGTGTCAGGAACGCAGTGACTGGACACTGGAAAATAGTCATGTAGTCCAATGAGTCACGGTACACCTTGTTCTGTACTGATGGTAGGCAGAGAGTTTGGCAGGAGCCCCATGAAGCAATGGACCCAGCTTGCCTTGTAAACACAACTCTAGGTCCTGAAGGTGGTATCATGGTGTGGGGCACGTTCTGTTGGTATGGAATGGGTCTCCTTATATTGCTGGGTCGGGTGTCCTCCAAGGATTATCTGAACATTGTTGCTGATCAAGTCCATCTTGCAATGTTGACTTTTTATTCAGCAGTTGACAGCTGTTTCATGGACAACAATGCTACTGTCCATCACACATGATGTGTTCAGCAGTGGTTCAGTGTGCATGACAGTGATTTCCACCATCGTCCCTGGACACCACAAAGCCCGGCTCTGAACCCTATTGAGAATGTATGGGACATGTTAGAAAAACAGATCCGGGAGCAAAGTTCTCTTCTGTCAAATCCGAGCCAGTTAAAGGAACCCCTGTTATGTTGGAGATGTAAAGGCACTCCAACACCTTGTGGAATCTATGCCAAACTGCATATGTGCTGTAATTCAGGCTAAAGGAGGTCCAACTCGGTATTGAATAAAGGTTTCTAATTCAGTGGCTGGTGTGTGTGTGTATATATATATGTATGCAATAATTGAATAAATGATAACATGCCCAATGATTTATTTTTAACCTTTTTTTCAATTAATGTCATATATAACTTCTTTTTTTCCCAACATGAGAAAAGCAAGACTTGTAACTTTTTGGGGCTTAGAAATTCAATATTATATTTTGCACTGAAATTAAGACAATAACTATGCATTGTTGAAAGAACGTGAAGTCATTCTTAAACATCGATATATAAATAAGGAAAATTGTCTTGAGCCAGATGGGAATGAACCTGGCTCAAGATCCTCCTGATAATGTCAGGTGCTTTATAACCAGTGTGCAACACCTGACAGCCAGTAATCATAACCCAATATATTATCAGGTTATCAGGAGCTTGTGGGTTTGTATCCTACCAGACTTGAGACAATTTTTTTCTAAGTTACATATTGATATTTAAAAGTACCTTTGTGTTCTTTCAATTGAATCAACATTAAAAAATTTACTTTTAACTATGCAATGTACCAAAATTTGATATTGTGGAAATAAATTATTCTACTTGCTTTACAGATTTTTAAGCATTTGCATCTACATGGAGTGTTTGGTTCATGAGGTTTATCAAAGCTTGTCAAGAGGCCAATCAACCAAAATAGTTGCCCCATAGCCAATATTTCAACACTCTGCCTTAAGAGAAACTGAGTTAGTTTTCTGTTTACTTCCCATGTGACTGGAAATGAAACCTCCAAATAAATCATTTGCAGTTTATATAATGAATTTTCAAAATTTAACCTAAAATATTTATTCTTAATTTATACACTTAAATTATTTTCATAGATAAATAGCTGCCATTTTTTGTGAACATTAAATGTGATCTCATAAGATCATGTAATGCAATAATTATTATTTTGTTGCAATACACCCATTTTAGAGGGTACATTGGAGTCACATCTTATATGGGGATTAGGTTCTAAAGTCAGCATGTAAAGTAAAAATCGCATATATTCAAAATTAAAATCTTTTAACCCGCTCATACAGTATACATGGTTTTGGGTACACAACCCTGCACAGTAACATACAGTCGAACTTGGTTATAATGTGCATGGAAATAATGAGATCACGGCTGTAATGAGCATAAAGCCATGATGATTTTAATTTACGCACATTCCCATACAATTGTTTATTTTTATAATGAGCACACTACACAGATATACCGTACAAATTTTGGTAACTATGGAGACATGTGAACCTTCTTAATTGCTCAGGTAGTTGGAAATAGTTCCCAATTCTTGGAATAGACAAAAACGAAATGGCTAAGCTTTTATGGCCACCCACATTGGATAACAGGCTGGTTTATGACCTGACTTAGTTCTTAGGGACCGTCCCCACTCTACCTATCTCTCCAGTGTCTAGCCTCTGGCCCTGCTTCCCCACTTTACCCCAACACTGCCATGACTGTAAAATATGTTAGAAATGAGTCAGCAATAATTTTTTCAGATGCTTTTTAATAATTGTTGAAGTATATTTCTACAGGTAATCTGTGTATTTATTATGGACAAACCCTTCCATCAGAAACATGTCTACTAACAAAAAAAAGTGTCTCTCGATTCGCGAAAAAATAAAAAATATTCGTGAGTTAGAATGTGGTGCGAAAAATGTTGAAGTGTGTAAAAAGTTTTCTTTGTCTTCTTCAATAGCATTGACATTGTGGAAGAATAAAGATGTTTACATATGGGCACTGGAAAACAACATAACCAAAACAAAAAAAATTAGAAAGTGTGAGCTTACAAACGTTGATGACATTAGTCAATTTTTTTTGAAGGAACTGAGGCAAATAATGAGACTTTTAATGCATTGAGTGTTTTAAGGGAAATTTGAAAAATATCAAAGTGAAATCTTTTAAACAAACATCAATTTTAAGATTCATAAGTAAAAAGACTAATTGAAATCGTGTTTATTAATTAGTATTGTTTTTAATTATGGGTAAATAAATTGTGTTTAATATTAAGTGCAGCAGTTTATACAAGCATATTAATACAAATAATATGTAGTTGTATAAATATACATATTTTTTCTCTCTCTAATATTTTTGTTTTTTGAATCTATCTTTTTATCAAGATATTGAGAATTAAAAAAAAAAACAGGAAGTAGATTTAACTCATCACTGATATAGTGAGTACATGGTTACAAAGAGGAAATTTTGTCAGTCCCGTGGTGCTCATTATAACTAAGTTTGACTGTATATGAATAACACATATAGTAGAGTATGTACACAAAATATAATTTTACAGTATTTTTAATTACAAAATGACGAATGTCTATCTCGAATCTTGATGGCTAGATTCATTATGGCCATATCTATGTGCCACATTGTAGATTGCCATACCATCTCTGAATAAGTTACTGATAAGTTTAATAAAAACAGGACTTTTTCATCCAGTGTTAGAACAGATCTCTATTTCTTTGGTTGAGCACCAGATGAAGCAGTTGGCTTGTGCTTAGAGGCCATGTATGAAAAATACACATCTTTAAACACTAGAAGAACACTAAGTGGGACGAGATGCTCACACTATGAGTCACGTTGGAATTTCAACTGACTGAGAGAACAGCAGATTCACATCTTCCATCTCATGCTCACTCCAGGGTTGCTCATTGAGTGAAATGGTGAGAGAAATCTCTTGCACTATTTAAATTGTTATTTTTTTTTGCCAAGTGCATATAGTTGAATTTGAGTAAGTTAAATGAATGCATGATGTGACTCCACTGCATATACTGGACATCAATTCAACTAAATCAGTGTCACTGTGTGTAATCTTTCTTTTGACTTAAATATAATGGAAAAACAAAAATACAGAGGAAATGAAATAATTTCTCATCAAGGCAACCCATTTACTAGAAAGGCCTGACTGAAGCTTTTCAGTATTATATAACACAGAGAAGATGTATAAGACAGTTCAGATCTAAATTGAAATAAAATGAAAACATCATACCTTCTCTGGTTTTTGAACCAGTCAAACCAAATATATGAATTATTTTTTCGCTGGGTTATATAGATATTAAGGAAAGTTTTGTTTTGAGTCTAATTTCTATCAAAGTGCTCATGACACTGGAAACAAAAATTGTTAAAATGATCAGTAATTGCCCTACCCATGAAACAGAACATTAACAGTAGAAGCAAAATGTATTTAACAGCTCAACTGATCTTAACATAAACATCCTAAAATATAACTATGTGGACAACAGATTCGTGTAAACCATGAGTTTAAAAATGAACCATTAAAAAATTATTAATCATTATTTCATGTTTCTATTCCATCAAAATCCTTGTGTAGCAGATTTTTAATCAAAATGCAATTAAGTACTATTATATACAAAGAAGGAAATGTTAAAGTAGCAACAATTTTTTTTAAGTTTTCTTCATACTATGATATCTAATGCCTGAACAATGCAAATAAAATCATGGTAGTGGTTCGTAGTTTAATATTTCTGTTAAGTATCTGAATACTTTGGCATCAATTATTTTTATATAAATTATATTTCAGTATTTTACATAAACAATGTAGATGAAACTGCAATAATTATAAGCAATACAATACTATGTGGAACAGGATTACTATCTCCATTTGTACAGTCATGCACTGAGATGTACTCGGTTTTTGTAAGAAGCCACTGAAGACCTTTCTTCCTTCCTTGTTTCTGTAGTTCAACTCCTACAACATTTCTTACTTTTGCATTATAATCATTCAGCCACTCTATCTGCAAAAAGAATTAACTTTGAAATTCTTAATAATGACATTTTAAACTGCATAACTAAATTTCAGTAAAATATAATTTTTATCTGTGTTTAGAAAACTAATTACAGCATATACCTCCAGGGTTTGAGACTTTTAGAGGCTCATGTGCAACCACTTGAAGCCCAAAGGTAATTGCTAATTTAGCAATCTTACATTCTCATTTCTCTAACTTAAAAGCAATATTTTCCTCAACAATAACCCAAAATGTGATTCCCTTAACAATGGATCCAATGTGCTGCTTCCTTCTACATCTCTGATGATTGCATTATGATATTAATATGATCAAATATGTTAAAAATGTTTAAATTATGATTAATTGTATAGCTTCTCATTTACATTCTCTTTATTTTTGGAACACATAACAGGTTACTGCTCAGGCTATTCCTAATATGAAAGTTTCTGTGCATAAAACATTACCAAGAATATTGTATTGTTTACTGACTATTATGCTCTATAAGTATCAATTATACAAATTTAATTCCGTATAGTTTCATGCATATGCTATGTAAATATAAGTAATCATCAAGAATATATTATTATTCTTGAATAGTTCTATCCAAAATAAATATCCTATTTTATCCTAAATGGTGAATAATATAAATATTTAATTAATGCTGTAGCATCATTCAGTATTGTTTGCGACTTCTGCTAATTCCTTGAGAAAAAAAAAGCTACTGTTTAATTAGAACCTGCAGATTAAAACAATCGACAAATAACCAAAAGATTTCGATTCAAGATGTTTAAAATGACGCCTTTGAATATCTGCAAAACATTTTACAGGAATGTACTTGATTCCCATAACTTCAGTTCCATTATATAGCCAAGTATTCCAAACTTTGGCATTTTTTGCAATAAGAACAATTAAAAATAATACTATTAAAAGAATACTTTCAAATAATAATTTGATAAATGCAAACTGAATAAACATTAAATTTTACAATGCATCTATTCCTAGATTTACAAGGTAGTAAGTACAATTTCAGAAAAAACAAAATTAAAATTAAGACCAAGCACTTATGAAAAATAAAGGGATATATTCTAATTTTTTTCCTTTGATATATTTCATATATATATATCTGTCTGATCAAATAGTTTTAAGACTATTTTTCTTACAAAAAATAGGGTACAAACAAATAGTATATTTTTAAAGTAGCCTTCCCCTGATGATGAAAGTGTCCCACCATTCCTGGCACTTCTGGAAGAATCACGGTGTGTCTTTAACTGTGAGCTGGTTGAGTTCTGCTTTTGCATTCTGTTGGATGGTTCTAATATCATCAAATCTTTGTCCTTTCAGCTTTTTGAATTTTGGGATGAGGATAAAGTCACTGGGACAAAGTCAGGTAAATACAAAGGGTACAACAGGAATTTTTTTGGCCAAACTTCTTGAATGGAGAGGGCAGTGTGTGCAGTAGTACCCATTACAACTGCAACAGAGGCTCAAGCATCTGAACTCTCACGTGAACTGCATAGTACTGGTTCAGTGGTGGGAGGAAAGGGGGGATAGCTCGACCCAAGAATGTTATGACCTCTCCTCTAGGTCCACTACCTCCATTTCTTTTGTAATACATAAGGTTAGAATTTTTTGATCTGATCATTATGGATTAATACGAAATATGCACATCGTTTTTGTGACCAGAAGTATGCACATCATTATCAACCTCAGGTGAAGGGAATAAAGCTTCTAGACTATTTTTTACATTTCATGAAAATTTATTATTTATATCTTCACTCTTTATATGGTCTTAAGATGATAAATATATTAATTTTCAAGGAGGATATATTATGCCAATCAGTTATTTATTTTATACTACTTCATCAAAAGTCATAGTCTGATTTTAAATGTTATCGATGCTCATGCCCTATTCTAGAAAAGAAAAACTAAAGGGGGAGAGGGGGGAGGCAATGACAAAGATTCACCTCCTGTTTGATATAGATAAGGCTGCTTTTATCATAAGTATTATATCATAGTGTATTATAGTATAAGCTTTATATCATAGTGTAGACAGTCAGTCTCACTGCTTTTATCTAAAATTACAACATTTTCAATGGGCTAGATTATCCCAATGGAAGCCTTAATGCAGCTTCTTGGTAGGATAAATATTTCTTGACTTAAAACAAACACCTTAATAACAATCATTCAAAAATTCACAGACAACAGTTTGGTGACAGCAAAATTTCTGAAACTTGATATTACAGAGTGTAAAAGTAGGCTTAATTTTAATGAAATAAAAAGTGATAACTTTTACCTTAAAAAATTATTGATTAAATAATATACAAAATAGCCATAAATATTATTAAAAAGTACAAATTTTAATTTAATCAAAATTAGACAAAATATTATAGTGTTGCCAGAGTAATGCTTTATTATAGATATTACTTATATTAGACAGTAGTGACTAGTGTTGCCAGACTAATACTTTATTATAGATATTACTTATACAAATACTAGTGTTGCCAGATTCCACAATAAATTTGTTTCCTACTGTGTTATAAAATGAACTGTATTTGTAGCATGCAGAGCAAAACTGATTGCATTTCCTTGACTGTGTCATACTGAAACCATGTAAATCAAAGGGAAAGATGTATATATAAATATACATTATGTGTAACTGAAATTTCAGCACTTTGAAGAAGTGGTTGAAATCAGATGAAAATCACAGAGGAGACAAGATGACTATGACATGATTACAGTTACAGAGCAAAGGTGCAAATTTATTTCACACACAGACATATTATATGGTAGTAATCAATACCTTATAAATCCCCCATGGTTTGCAAAACATGCAGATACAAGTTGAGGCATGTTGTACTGACATCAAATACCATCCTGAAGCATGGCCCACCATGCCTGTTGCAGCTGATCTCTCAGCAGCTATAGTCTATGCCAATTGCAGATGATACCCTTCCAAATCCCAAACACGTTCAATGGGCAATAAGTCCAGAGACGTGGCTGGCCATGAAAGAATATCATCAAGGTGCAGACATTACCGGGTGAAGTATATGGCTAGCCATATCTTGCACAAAAACAGGTCACCAAGCACTCCTGCAATGAAGGAGTGCTACAGATTCCAGAGTGTCACTGACATAGTGCTATGAAGTCAAAGTGCCTGGCAGACACACCACAGAACACTAACTATCATGACTTATCAAACACCAGATCATAACACCTGCAGCTTAGGCATTGTGTCTTTTGACAGTGGCAGTAGGATCAGAGTGTTGACTGAGTTACCACACATATATATGGTGATCATCGGCTCCTAAACAAGACTTCCTTCTGTCATTGCTCAGAGTTTTACTGGTTGCAAACTCATGGAGCATTTAGTTGAAGCAGCAGTATGTCTTACCTTATAACAGTGACCCTCTCCAACTGATTTCTCTGATAATAGAATCATTTGCATATCCTACCATGCTGCACTCACTTGCTGATTTCCATAAAAAATTGGACCAATTTTCTGGGTAGCATAATTTCATTGTCACAGAGTGTATACACTATATTACAAAAAGTAACCAGACATTTCCATATTGTGTGAATGGGAAGTCACATTCAAAGCTCCCTAACTTCAAAAAGTTTTTTATGAAAAATATGCCACAAGAGATAAACTGAAGCGGTCACTTAAATCTTTCTAAATCCCCATTTTCCTCACTATTTGCTTAATATTTAAACAGTTATGGAAGCTGAAACATTTAATTGCAACTTTTGTTAGTCATAACAATTTCCTTCAAAAGTCAAAACAGCTGTTATAACAAATTATTCAATAACATAAATGTAATATTTGAAGTTTATGTACTAATTTTTTAAGCTTTAATAAATTTGGGGGAAAAACGTTTAAGAAGAGTGTGATAACAACATCAGCTGTTAAATATTACAGCTTCAATAACTCCTTAAATATTACACAGATATTCTTGAAAAATTGACATTTACAGAGATATTTTCAATCAGATATTTTCAATTTATGCCTAGTGACATTTTTCTATAAAATGCTTATTTTTAAAATTAGGGAGCTTTGAATGTAGCTTTTTATTCACATAACAAAGTGTCTGGTTACTTTTGTAATACATATGTATTTAATGTAGATTTGCAATATCAAATATCTATATCTGCAATTAACAACTTAATTTACTATTAAATAATAATAATAATAATAATAATAATAATAATAATAATAATAATAATAATAATATTATTATTATTATTATTATTAATATTATTAATAATAATAATAATAATAATAATAATAATAATATTATTATTATTATTATTATTATTATTATTAATAATAATAATAATAATAATAATAATAATAATAATAATAATAATAATAATAATAATAATAATAATAATAATAATAATAATAATAATAATAATAATAATAATAATAATCCTATATGACTATATCAACAGAAGCAAGGAAAAGTTACTGCAGGCAGTTAAAACTAAAACGGAAAACATATTAAAAACAGCAGAAACCAAGGCTGAATTTAAGAAAAAACAGTTCGAAAATAGATTAAATGACTGGAAGAACAAGCCACTTCATGGACAACATCTGAAGAATATTGAAGGGAAAAGCGATACCTTGACATGGGCATGGCTGAAACAGGGTACTTTAAAGAAAGAAACTGAAGGTCAGATTTTTGCTGCACAAGAGCAGGCATTACAAACAAATGCTATAAAAGCTAGAATTAAAAAAATTACTGAAAATTCAAAATGTCGACTTTGTCAGCAAACAAATGAAACTATGTCTCATCTTATTTGTGAATGCAGCAAAATTGCACAAACAGACTATAAGAACAGGCATGATAGAGTTGTGAAGTTGATCCACTGGTCTTTATGCAAAAAATACAATTTGCCAGTATCAGAGAAGTCGTGGGAACATCAGTTAGAGAAGGTGGTTAAAAATGACCAAGTTAAGATCCTGTGGGACTTTAGAATCCAAACTGATCAACATCTTGAACATAATACACCAGATATAACTGTAATTGAAAATAGAAAAGTGTGGATAGTAGACAATGCAATTCTAGGTGATGCCCAAATTGAGGATAAAGAACAAGAAAAAATGACTAAATATAGAGATTTAGCAATTGAAGTTACAAGACTGTGGGCTAAACACACTTCTGTTGTCCCCGTTGTCATTGGGGCCCTTGGCACCATCTCAAAAAATTTTATAAACCATCTCAAGAAGCTGCAGATTTCTGATATAACATCCTCAGAACTGCAAAAGACAGCACTACTTGGAACTACATACATCTTACGACGATACCTAGTTGATATTTAGGTCTCAGGCTGAAACTTGTATCAACTCAAACCACCAGCCAATGATTTTTTGTTTCTTTTTTGTGTCATTGACTGTGTTTCGAATATTTCGATTACATGTGTATAATAATAATTATTATTATTAGGATTAAAATCCTAATACATCTCAAATGGAAAAATAACGTAAACAGAGCATAAGGAACACTCTTTTAAACTAATGACAAAGTTTTAACAGATTTAAATTCAAATAAAAGAAATATATTTCAATGTACGTGGTGTTTTTACTTAAAAAAAACTCTTCAACAGTTTGTGTACTAATTAAGTTTTGCTACAGTGTGCAGCATGTTGGAGAACAGCTAAGAATTACATCAGCATAGGATGAAAGAAAGATAAGTACCATTACTGATATGGCAGATTCCCAGTGCTAACCTGCCCATGCAGACATGGCTACTACAAAGATATATTTTTCAACTTCTGACATGATTCATTTTTCTAAATATTATCTATAAAAAACTTTGGCTTTTTAATAATCAGTTTCCCATTTTTTCATAGTAAATATAAGTTTCAACATGAATAATTGGCACACTAATAGTTATGAGTTTACAGCATATATTTTTCAGCAATCTGCACATTTCATTATTTGGCCTACTTTGAACAATACTATATTTTAATTAATTCTGTGTTTAGTACTTTTTACAAAAATAGTGGTGATATAAATATATACCAGCAGCTTTCTCAGACAAGTTTCTCTGTATTTAATAGATTAAGACACAGCATGCATTTATTTTTCAATCATGAAAACAACTTCACTATACCTGTTTATTAGTCAGAAGTTCAAGTTTAATCAACTTTGGTTCAAATGGCACAAGAGCAATAGGTTCAAAGGTGTAATATTCAGCATTACTAAATTTATGCTAAAAAAAAAATGCAATTTTAAATACTATATTGTTTACAAAACACCACACTAAAACTTTTATTACATAGTGTTTTAATTTTAATACTGGTTTCTACATATAAGTTATTAAAACAATAATTATAATCTTTCATAGAATGCATACTTGATTACAAAACAAATATTCGAAAGTTCTCTTCAGGTCTATCATTACAATTGAAATATTTTTCAAAAAATTTCTCATATGCTGATCGAGTTACTCAGTTAAAAATCATTCTTTCATTGGAGATTACCATTAGTGAAATAATGCTAAATGTTATAATAAGCGCTATTTTACAATTATAAGAATATCTGAAGAACACTTGGTATAGTATGTTTTGGTATGGTAAGTTCTGAGATGGTTGGCAAATTGCTACTTTAAAACAATAATTTTTCAGAGAATTCTAACTGCTATGATAAATATAACAAATAATACGGTAATCTCCTGATTTTCTCACAGAAAGAGAAAAACAAATCATTACTTGCTGCTTGATTGTTTCAGCTGGAGTGTATAACCATGACAGGACATGCAGTCAAACAAAGCACCTGAAAATTGTTCAGTAACAAATTATCAGATAAAATATTTCAGTTGCATTGAGGATCTGACAATTACCTTGTTAAAAATGTCTTGCAACTTAAACTTAAAAAGTGTTATGCTAAGGTTAAATAAATTACCTTTAACACTGAAGCTCCAAAAAAGACAGTTATAGCCAAAGCTTATCATGATAGGTTACTTAATCATTATGGCAGTCATGGTTTGCTTACTACTGAAGTTAAGGAAGAATGGTACACATTTTAAACAAACCGTTTTTCTTGAAACTAAAAAATTTTAACAAAACCGTTTTTCTTGAAACTAACAGTACTCTTTTGGGTACAAAGGAGCAAAGGAGGCAAAATAAATTGAGTGATAAGGCACTGGAGCTTACTTTTTAAAGAAAGAACTGCAGGAATATCCTTAATCAACACCCTAAGAATACTAACAGAAAGTGTTACAAAGAGCTTAATAAATGTGTAAAGGATCAATTAACAGCTGATATGAATCTTTGACTTGATAGTTTGACTGACAAAACAGAGGAAGTATACCCATTTTAAACAAACCGTTTTTCTTGAAACCAAAAAATTTTAACAAAACCATTTTTCTTGAAACTAACAGTACTCTTTTGGGTAAAAAGGAGCAGAGGAGGCAAAATAATTTGAGTGATAAGGCACTGGAGCTTACTTTTTAAAGAAAGAACTGCAGGAACATCCTTAATCAACACCCTAAGAATCCTAACAGAAAGTGTTACAAAGAGCTTAATAAATATGTAAAGGATCAGTTAACAGCTGATATGAATCTCTGACTTGATAGTTTGACTGACAAAACAGAGGAAGTAGCTAGACAGCGTAACAGAAGAGAGCTGTACCAGATAGTCAATGTTTTGTGTGGGAAGAAATAGGCAAATACGTAGGATAAGCATGGTAAGGTTATTGAAGGTGAGGATTCTGTCATGGATAGATAGGCTGAGCATTTCAGCAATTTTATAATGGTTAGCCCTATATCACAGTCTGAAGTAATTTTGGCTGTTTGTAAACCTAAACTGTATAAATTCTCAGGGGTAGATGAAATTACTACTGAAATGCTTAGGTCTGGGAATATCTCTGTTATCACATGGCTGGCTAAAATTTTTAATATCTTTTATGATAAAGGCATTGTTCCTAAGGATTTTATCAGAGCTATTATTATCCCTATTTTTTTTAAAAAAAGGTGATTGCAGTTCTTATGATAACTATAGGGGTATCATCAAGCTTTCTATTCTAGGTAAAGTTATTTGCATGATTGTGCTTAACAGAATTAATAATCTGGTTGGTGGACAATTGTGTGATGAGGAGTGTGGAGTCAGAAGTGGTAGGGAATGTACTGCTTCAATATTTTCACTTAGGAAGATTCATGAGATTAGAGTTTCAGAAACCTGTGATTACTAGCTTTGTAGATTTAATAAAGGCTTTAGACTATGTTGACTGTCACAATTTATGGTTATATCATATGGAATATCTGGCAAGTTGGTTAGCATAATGAAAGCTTTCTATAATAACACCGAGTAGTGTGTGAGAGTTGGCAAGGCTTGTAGCAACTGGTTTGGGTTGGGTTGTTTTACCATGGGCTAACTTTGTTTTTTAACATTGTTTTACCATGGGCTAAATGGCCAGGTCACATGGACCCCGAAGGCTCAGAGAAGGTTGGGGGAGGGGACCCACTGGAACAGCTGTTGGGAGACAGATGGTAGCCTCCCGTCAAGGCCATCCAGCGTGTTCTTTAACGTGCACAGGTATGGCTCTCCCGCACACGGGGCCACGGCTTAACGTCCCATCCGATGGACGGCGGCCTTTCCAAGCCCATCGGTGTCCCCTACTGACCGTGGGCAGGGCGGGGAATTTTGCGGAGATAAATCTCAATGCTGACCCAGCTGGGACTCGAAACTGGGAACTACAGATTACGAGCCTGGCACGCTACCGACTGAGCCACCCCCGCCCCCCAGCAACTGGTTTAGCATTGCTAGTGGAGTTAGACAAGGATGCATTTTGTCTCCTTTTCTCTTTAGTTTGGTTATTGATTATGTTATGCAGAATTCATTGCAAGGGGAAGATTTTGATCTTAAATGGTCTAGAGATTTCAAATTTCTATTTAGATTATGCAGATAATTTGGCCCTGTTGGCTATGATGTGGATGAAATGAATTATTTCACTAGAGCTGCTGATGAGACTGATAATAGAGTAGGTTTGGTGATAAACAGAGAAAAAAAAACTAAAGTGATGAAAATTGGTCAGGTAGATGATGCTTCAGTTGCTTTAAATGGCTGCACTCTTGAGCAAGTGTCTCAGTTTAACTATCCTGGGAGCTATGTAACAGATACTGATGATTTCCAGCATGAGATAAACAGAAGATTAGGGATTGCTGCTGGAACTTTTAAGAATCTATGGAGAGTGTGGAGAAATAAGCATATACACCTAAAGACTAAAATTAGGCTGTGTAAAAGTTGTTCCTTCTAGAGTTAGTGATGGTAGTGAAACTTGGACCCTTTGTAAACAAGATAACAGGAAACTTGATGCCTTTGATTCTAGATGTTTACACAGTATTTTGGGCATTAGGTGGTTTAACTTTGCAAGTATTGATGAGGTTACGGAAAGGAGTCACCAATCTCTTTGAGTAGCATACTGTGCAAAGAGAGACTTTATTTGGACATGTTGCCCATATGCATAAGTATAGATTAGCGAATAGAATTATGAACAGTGTGCCAAAAGGCTCAGTAAGACTGAGGATGTGGTGGGCAATGTCAAATAGAACCATATTAGAATTGGTCTACAGTGGAAAGATGCAGAAGATGTAGGTCAGGATAGATATGTTTGGAAAACTAAATTGCACAATCTAGTTGGACCTCCATAGCCCATGGCTCCTTGAGAATGATGATGATGGTGTGAATAGGTGCTTCATTGTTTGTTTTTCAGCTCAGATTGTTCTATATACCATTGTGACTTTGAATCGTTTTTTCAATGCTTTGAGTGGTAGGTGAGGATCATTAAATAATCCAATTACAGTAAAAATAAAATAACACAAATAGCCTATTATTCTAGCTCAACAAACTACTAACTTTAAATTCAGCTTTAGAATCTAACAGAAGTTAAAATACTTTCAGCTGGTTAATAAACTATACACATCTTTTAGCCAGTCAATGACTAGATAAGTTACATCTCCTATGTTAATCAAACTTTTACATGGCTATCTGATGAAGTAATCTTACTTCACTAATTTCCAACATGAAATATTAGTTTGTTGATATTGTGCAAATTAATAATGCAAAAAGCAGGTTAAAATATAAAAATTAAAATTGTAATAATGCAGATATAATTAATAATAATTACTAATTGCAGTTGAAACAGCATTAGCATAATTTTGGAGAAAAACAAACAGATCATAAATTACTGTATGAAAGAATACAACTTAGCATATATAATATCAATCAGCTACAGCCAACAGTCTTCACTGAAAACCTCAAACTGCAATTCATTTTAGGTATTTGTGCCCCCCCCCCCACAAAATTTCAACTGAATATTATGGCAGAATCGATGATATACATTAAAAAAATCTAATGTTGCAGTAATGATATTTTTCTGTTACTGTGTTTCAATCATAAAGGCATATCAGTTTTTTTTTATAACTAAAGTCTTTTCCCCCATATGAAGTGATGCAAAATTGCAATGAGGATACATGATTACAAAAGATGAATTATCTATTCTCATTGCCCAACAATGAATTAAGAGTTTATGTGCTTTAAACATCTTGCCAAGCTCTTCTAATATTTCCATTGTATATGGCTACTGACATGGCAAAACTATCAAGTGTTAATACATCCTAGTGTAATAAATGAAACTTCATTTTTTTAAAAATAAAAATATTTGGTTTAAAATTTAGTGATATATAATAAAAAGCATATTTTAAAGTTAAATTGGAAGTTTACCTTTTTAATTCATCACAAATTTAGATGTGTTGCAGCATAAATAATGCACACCACCATTATAACCACCATTCTAAGAGCCGACATACTGCATTAAATATTGTTGTTCTTCATATTCAAAAGGATTATATCTGCATTAAAATTTAACAGTTACAGTTTGATCTTAAATAGTGCCACTCACTTCTGCCTAAAAGTTTTGACTATTTTTTATAACTAAAATGAAACTAATTTTTTTTTCTGAAATGAAAAAAATTAATCATTCAACAAGTACTTTAATTCTGCTTCTTACTTGACTACAGTTTAGGTTTTAAAACATCTTTGGCTATTTCTGTAATCATCATTTATTAATGATTCAATTTCAAAGAATTATAATTTTAATTATAACTATCTGAACACAGCTGTGACATATCTTATAATTTTCTTTCAAAACAAGCAGGAATAACATAACAATTTGATGGAAGTTTATAAACAGTTCAATTACATTTTTCGGAAATAAGATTAGTATTTTTTTTATTACTTTTTAATCTTTTATAGTGGCTTGCATGCAAAATCATAACTTTCATATAAAATTTCTCCTAGGGATAATTTTCTTGTCTTCTAGGGATATTATTTCTCCTAGGGATAATTCTATTGATTGGAAGTGGATCTGAATCTACATTAATATTAAGCAAACATTTAATATACTATGAAATATGAATATAACCTATTTTCAGTTATTAGCCCTTTTGTGATATATTTATATATATTTTTAAAAACTATCTTGTTTTGAAAGTAAAATAAATTTTTATAGCACTAACTAGCACAGTCTCAATGGTCATATGGTTGTTGGGTTGTTTTACCTCTGAGCGGCACTTTTTGGCACACCATGGGCTAAATGGCCAGGTAACATGGACCCCGAAGGCTCAGAGAAAGTTGGGGGAGGGGACCCACTGGAACAGCTGTTGGGAGACAGATGGTAGCCTCCCGTCAAGGCCATCCAGCGTGTTCTGTAACATGCACAGGGTATGGCTCTCCTGCATACAGGGCCACGGCTTAACGTCCCATACGATGGACGGCGGCCTTTCCAAGCCCATCAGTGTCCCCTACTGACCGTGGGCAGGGCGGGGAATTTTGCGGAGATAAATCTCAACGCTGACCCAGCTGGGACTCGAACCTGGGAACTACAGATTACGAGCCTGGCGTGCTACCGACTGAGCCATCCCCGCCCCCCATATGGTTGTTGTTCTTGACTTTATTAAAGGGACCTGAGTTCAAGTCCTGGATAGGCTAAATTTACCAGATCAAAGCTAAATTTCACAAAATCAGAGGAAAAATTAACTCAAGCCCTCTCACAAAAAACACAAATTCAGGACCCCTTCTTATCTTTAAATGAACATGGTCCCCTTTCCTCTGCAAGACCTGGGAAAGCTGTCAGAGTAATAATGATAAACTCCAAAGAGAATTAATATTTATCAACTATTAGTAGACTTGATCATCATAAGAGAAATGATTTACCAAATTATTGCCACTATAATGACAGAGTTGCAGATGTTTGACATCTAAGTAAGATTTTACAGTTTTCAGTGCTCAATTACACATATTTTAAAGCTATAAATATATATATTAATTTACATAATAATAAATTTTTTCCTAGCTACTAAAACAGGATTCGGACAAAAATGAACCCTTGTCATTATCAAAGAATAAGATACCTTGTATCTCAGATATCTTGTTAATGCTAAAATAAGCACTTAGCCCTTGATAAATACTTACTAATTAAAAAAATTAAAAAAGTATTAAGTACTAAAAAATTACAAAGTATTTCAATATATACTTAGTAATTTTTTAATTATAGAATGGAAATGACAGTAAAATGTCATTTCCATTTTATAAACTATTATTTGGAAACATTAGACCTCATCAAAAATTAAAATAGAGTACATTATTTTGTGTGAGCATTCATGTGTGTATGTAATAAATACTGATAAAATAACTACTAGTCACAGTGTATAGGTTTAATAACTAAAATATCTCAACAGTTAACACTATAAAGGTCATGAGATATAGCCCCTCAGTTTGGAATGTCATGTTAACAAAGAGAGACTGGCTATGTATTAATGATCAATCACAGTGATAATAAATTATTCCATAGCCATTTTCTAAATAATTCAAGCAACCGTTACTTTAACAAAGTACATCTTTATTACATTATAAACAGTAACTAAGAGAATAATCTGTTATTGGTGTTATATTTATAACATGAATCAGAAAATTATCTATATTACTAATTCACAACTTCAGAATAACGATTTAATCTGACAACATGTAAGTAACATAGGCAGACTGCTTACCTTTGTGATAATATAAAAGCAGTTACCTGTTGCTTTACATCATATGATCGGGGAGTGTTGTTATATAGTCCCTTGATGTTTCTGATTGCTTGCTTTTAAATGTGGAAATAGATTTTATATCAAGTCATTATACACCATATGTATAGAGTTCTAAATCCACCATTGTTGCAATAAGTTGTTAGAATGTTTGATTGTTAATCCATAGCTGATCTCTGATAATGTGGCTTTCCAAACTGAGGGGCAATATCCCCTAACTTTTATACAGTGTTAACATTCAGATATTTTAATTATTAAGTATTGATTTTAATATAAAATGAAAAAGGATTTTCCAAGGAAAGCTGAAGGCTACCAATATCTTTCTTATTACTGCTCTTCTAAAACAATGGAAAATGCATTTTCTGTTACAAATAAGAATATAATTTTGTAATAACAGGCTATTATTATAACATTCAAATCATATATTAACAATCCAATAAAACATTTATTTATTCAAATCATATATTAACAATCCAATAAAAACATTTATTCCTAAATGTCCCTAAAATGTGAAAATAGAAACATAACAGTAACCAAAATCACTTACTTGTTCATATTAATTTCAAAGAAAGAATAATATCAAAACTTGTTTCGCTTACAAATTGAACAAAATTTGCTGCCACCCTATTCCTTTTGAAGTTAATATGATTTCAGTAAGTGAGTTACATCATTGACATTACACTTTTTTTTTACTTTTTAGGGGTCATATAAAAAGATAAGTTTATTTAATTTTAATTTCATTTTTAACACTTAGGGCAGAGAAGAATACTAGAAACTACTCTTAGATTTACTAAGCTTTTTCATACAAGGACATGTTCTACTAAAACCAAGTTTAACTGACCACTGCTGCCAATTTATATATATATATATATTGCATTCTAATGGCAGGGAATTTTAGCATTAAAACACCTATTTTCCCCCCTTCTTCAGGGGAGCAAAATGTTATATTCTTTATGGGACTCTGCACATTATAAGCTTTAACTTGATATATAACTCCCTACAAATTTAATTAAGTACTCACCATGAAATTAAATATTTAAAATTTAATTATTCATAAAATCACTGTATAAATTGAATGAAATATTCAGTAGCTACATCAAAGTTAAAAAAGTCCAACTTTAAATCTTCATTTCTCTATCTCATATTAAATAAAGGGGATTAAAAATATTTGGTCATTTGACCTGCAAATTAACATTTATCTGGCAAAATAAAATCCTTTTTAGTATTAAAATTGTAATTGCTTAGTGCATTGACAAGATATTTTAGGAAAAAAGGTTCTTGTGAATTTCTTTCACAAATTTGTTATATTGGCAGACTCACAAAATTACAAAGCACATCTTGCTACAGATGGTTTACTAATGGTTGCTGTAAGATGATATTGCTGTTGCTGGTTACTACAAGATGATATCCTTAATGAGATATCAGTCCAATTAACCTTGATGGTACAGTTTGGTTTGATGGTCGACCAATTATGCTGGTATAGTCTTTTTCTTCAATGCAAATTTTAGCTGATAACTTAGTAATGAGCCTCCAAAATGTATTCATATTTAATACATCAGAAGTTAAAAGATAAAACAATAAAATCTTATCAACTTAACATTATGGACAGATCCAGAGCAATGTGCATTTCATCTAAAAGGCTTCCTCAGGCAATGTTTTAATTCGTTAGATATATATTAACTTGCAAGTCAAATGGCCAAATATTTTTCACTACCCTTACTTAATATAAGGCAGAGGAATGAAGAATTAAAGTTGAGCTTTTTAAATTTGATGTAGTCTACTGAACATTCTATTCAATTTATACAGTGATTTTGTGAATTATTAAGTATTTAATATATAACTCTCCACCATCGATCTCTGTTAATTTTCCCTCCCACTTCTTGGGGGAGTGAAATGAGGCAATTTATTTTGAGCTATAAAAAAAAAGTACATATCACAACATAAGTTAACATAAAATTAAAACTTTAATTGCTATCATATTGTATAAGAGAATTTGCACTTTTAGAGTGCTTGGCTAGTAATCAATGGGACCTCAGTTCAAGCCTTGGGTAAAGCATGGATGTTTGTGTTGTTTTTCTGCTGAGGTCTCACCATCTTCACAGACCTACTACTATGGCATATAAATTGACAGGCTCCTGTCAGATCTCTGTGGCAAGCAGGTGCTTAAGGGAGTATTTATTTATTTTTTTTTAGATTACATAAGGAAAAAAATGCTAACGTTTACAAAACAACCTTAAAAGGTAGCTCTGTAACAAAAGGAATTATTTTATTTCCTGCATAATAAATGTTCTGTATATAAAAATGTGAATATGCTCATCAAATTTGAACAAAGATCTAGTAAACACCTTTTCTGTGACATCATGTACAAAAATTAGACTTGATATTACTCACTGGAGTTGCTGCTTCAATGCTTGCAATTAACTTTTCAATGTAACGTAATTCTAGCAAGTTCTTTTAATTAGCATAACATATAGACACATATTGACTCCTTAACAAACTGTATATTTATAAGAAACAATAATGTAATCTTACTGGAGTATTTGCTTTAACAACCATCATAGTTGTTTCTAATCTAATACCAAATTTTCCATTTTCATAATATCCAGGTTCTGAAAGAGATAAACATGATATTAACTAACTACACTATTAACATACAAGTTATGAAAATTTTTAAGTGAGATTTGATAACTCATCATAAGTACAACTAAGTGCTATTGATAAACAACATGTATTCTCTCATTACAGAGGGATTAGGGGAGAGTGCTCTCCAATGTTTCAATAAAAAAATACACAAGAGAGATATCTGAGAAATTAGACATTTGAAATTTTATCCTTTGTAGTTGTTTTGAGTTTGAATTAGCAGCAAACTGGAAAAAGATATAATTTTAAAATTGAAGAATGCTATCACTTTAATGTATAAAAATACAAGGTTCAGATTTAGAAACAGGACCGATATGAAAAAATAAAAGTAACATGAACTAGATGCAGGGTTATAAGAGATAAAATCAGTAAATCGGTGGGAAAAAATATAATAATACAAGCAGATACTCCCAACCCTATTAATGAGAAAGAGATCTAATGACAGAGCCCAACATGTGATAGCAATTGAGTAGTCAAGGAGAAATGTGATAAAGTTAATTTTTGAAACTAGAATAGAAAGCTGAGATCATAGAGAGATACAAAGTTTAAGGAGGCTCACTGTTCCTTATATACCAGGTGCTAAAGCACATGGAACATAAAATAATGACAGTAATTAACTGAAAAGTTTACATGTATTTTTATTCACACTTCAGTTTTATACAGTGTTTTTTTTATTGTATATACCAGAAAAGACTATTTGAGTTTTATTGCTAGACCTGTCTTTAACAAAATTTTGCCTTTTCAATTGCATTTGATCATATTATGTCAGTATATAAATGTGTAAATATAACAATACACTGAGATGCCAGTTTATTAGGTACACTACTTCTCATCACATAAATGGTTGATTCCAACATGTAATATGCTCTGTGATCACGGTGTGTGGAATAAATCAGGCAGATCAGCTCTTCAAGCTTCAGTTAAATCTGGATTGAGCATCAGAATGGGCAAAATGAGAAATCTAAGTGATTTTGAATGTGCTATGTTAGTTGGTGCTATGTGTGGCAGTTTTAGCATCTCCCAAACAACCATCCTCCTGGGCTTTTCATGCACAGCCACTTTAAAAGTTTAAAACTTTAAAAGTAAAAACAGCCACTTTAAAAGTTTACTGAGAATGGTGAGAAAATCAAAAAACTGCCAGTGATAAAAACCTCCTATTGACAAAAACAGTTTTGGAGCAGAGGGGTAAAAGGAGACTGGCGAGAATTGTGCAAGTGAACAGACAGGTCACAATCAGACAAATTACAGCAGAATTAAACATTGGTGGGCAGAAGGTCATCCCTGAATGTACCATGTATTAGACCTTGTTGCGAATGGGCTACAACAGCCGCCAGCCATGTCAAGTGCCAACGTTGTCAGCAAAGAACACGAAAGCATGTTCCCAATGGGTGCAGAAGCATCAACACTGGAATGCTGAGGACTGGAAAAAAATAGCCTGGTTGGAAGAATCAAGGTTTGCTTTGCATCATGCTGATGGATCATAATTTGGCACATGCAACATGAGGCCATGGAGCCATCTTTTCTGGTGTCAATAGTACAGGTGGTAGGGGTGTTGTGATGGGGGTGATGATGGCACATGTTAGGCCCCCTGATACCCATGAAAGGCATCTGAATGCTATGGCATATTTGAGCATTGTTGCTGACCAAGTTCATCCCTTCATGTCTACAGTTTACCTTTACTCAGATGGACACATTCAGCATGATAATGCACCTACCCACAAGACACATATTGCCACCGAATGGTTCCAGGAACATGCTGATTAGTTTTCCTTGCTTCAATGGCCTGCACAGTCCACAGATCTAAACCCTATTTAGCATCTTTTGAATGAAGTGGTAAGGGCTCTTCACAGTGAGATTGTGCTGCTGTCCAATTTGCAGCAATTGCATGACACAATCGTTTTCGCATAGTACAACATTCCTGCACAACACATCCAGCATCTTGCAAGTTCCATGCCCTGATGAATTTGAGCTGTTCTGAAGGCCAAAGAAGGCACAACACGCTACTAGGTAGGTGTATTTAATAAACTGGAATCTCAGTGTATGTGTATAAATATATAGTAACTCCATCCATGCATGTATCATGATAAATATACATCATTACAAATTCCAGAAGCCACTGAGATTATAGGCCAATTACAACAACAAAAAATACTCCAGAAAACTAAATGATCGAATACTGTTAACTACATATATAATTCAGTAGTAGAACTTACCCCCAAAGGCTAATTCAGTGGGGAAACCCAAAGATTAATATACAGTTCAGTACTAGAACAAGAATTAATGAATATAACCTACCATGCTTCATGCAATACTTTATGAAAATCACTAAGCACAAACTTATTTACTCTGTTGGTAGCAAACTTAACCAAATCATCAACCTCTTTAACAAGGAGCAAATCAGCATAATAAGTAACATCTTTCAGCCACAGACATTTACAGATCTACATATGTTGTTGGGCTCTGAACCTGTTGATTTGGTTACTTATGAACAAAAATGCTTTTGAGGCCATTTATGCTTTCTTCTTATATTTTAGAAACAATATTTTACTAACCCTTTAGTTTCGAGATGAGGTTTTTAAGAATAAATTCTAGCTGGTAGCCAATTAATTTTCAAGTGGTTTAAAAAAAAAATTCTGAACTCCTGAAAGAGTCAATGAACAGAACTGTCTTATTATATATAAAAGAGAATTTAATTGTGAAAAAAAAAACAACAACATTTAACTGAAACTGGAAGCATTATTAATTTCAATAGTATTTTCTACAATAATGCATTGAAAAAAAATTTTATTTTATATATGTATATGTATATTTTTTTATTTGAATCTAATTTTGAAATAATAAATAGAAATGCATTTTGTCAGATATCAAAAGAAAGAGAATTTAAATTTGAATAAAGATATTTCAATAGATTTGCCTGAAATAGGATAGTCATATTTTTGAAAAATCATTTTTGGTATGGTAGTCCTCTAAGCAAAGTCTGCTGTGAATGCACAAGGTCACTTGACAATCCTCATTCACAGGCATTAACTTTTTGCAATGCAAATCATAATTTCCTTTTTGGCTATTAAAGTTTGGGGATCTTTCTGGCAAATTACCTGCAAATTAGGTGCACTATGACTACAAAAATTAATAGCCAACTTTTATTTGTAGGGATTGGTTTAAATTTTTTTATGATTGAATGTAAAATTTGTGAACTGATTTCTTTGAAATACAAATTCCCCAAGGGAGAAGGGGAAAATCAACCTCTCTTCACATAGCAACAGTAAAGGGAAAAAACCCCTTAATGAAGTGCATCCCATAATCTATAGTGATAAAGGTAGAGAGACATTTTGGTTCCACAAAATTTTGAATTCTGATCTTTATGTATTAATGTTATGTAGTTGACTGTTCTTGGCACATACACATTTGCTATCTGTGGTCTTGATTACAATTCTTTTAAATTACTATCATACTATCTACAGTTGTTTCAACATTATATGCGGAATAATTATATACTACTGAATGACACTTTAAGTGATGGGGATGCATAAAACAGACTGAAGATAAAAGGAATGAAATATTAACAAAAATACAAAATATTAATTGTAAAAGAGCATTTCATTTACTCAGTAAATAATAAAAGAAAGTGATAAAATAAAGAATTAAAAAATTCAAGAATTTTATAGTGAAATAATGTATATTCATAAAACAAAGTAACATCATTTTGCAACTAAGCATAACATAAATGCAGCATAGTTTCATTTAGAATACATTAACCTGTAAATTTTTTATTAGTAAGTGAATTAAAATATATTTGACAAATTAATCTACACTGAATATTTATATATGATTTATGAGCAAAAAAGAAACAGGAAAAGCAAAATTTGTAAAAAAAAAACAACCTGAGATGTGTTTGGAGATAAAGATCTTTCATTCAGAAGTAAAAAACAAAACTGCTCCACCTTACTTGTTTACTTGATAGCAATAAAATTATTTATTATCATTTTAATATATGACAAATATCTAATACCTTCTCTGAGATATTTTCATGTTGATTTTGTTTCCTAATGTAGTAATACTGAGTTCTTATATGTAAAATTAAAATTTTTTTAAGTAACCAAATTAATAGTAATCCTCTTTTTTTACTGTTTCAATGTTTCATGGCATTTTGACACACAAGTTATTCTGCCAACTGAAGAAATGAAAATTTTATATAAACTGGGGTTTCCAGTCATACTTTCAAAGGTAACTTTATTTTACTCATTCGCTTTTTTTTAATCCAATTAGTTAAATGGTGCTATGATGAAGTTAGAAACTTCTACCTATTAGCCATATCCTCCAGAGGCTGCAAATTAACATTAGATTTTTCTTCCATATTGCATCACTTTGAAAACAGGTTTTTGATTATACCCTAAAGAACACATCCCAACAGCAATCACTTTTTATGCCACATACACACTTCAGCTCTGGTGCACAGCATAATTTTAATCAAATCCTAGGTTATATCTCCTGTCACACGATGCCTCTTATATAATAAATTGTACTAAATATAGGTGAATGCTTCCACTTGCACTGAGAGTGAAAAGCTGGGGTTTCTGTTCATATCAACTCTTTGGCATGAAGAAAATATTAATAATCTATAATAATAAATGCATTAAATTATATGGTAAACTTACCATCAGAGAGGAACATTCCAGCCTGAAGAGGAAACCCCTTTATTTCAGACACTGCAGGATTTCTTATCGTTATTGGACCTGGTGGAAATATCTAGTTAGTAATTTAAACAATTCATCATAGTGCCACCTTACTGTATTTAACATTGTCTTATACAAAATAGAATGATATGCAAATGACTGTAAACAAGGGTTGACTGCATTTGCTCTAAGTCCAGTAAAAATTTAAACTGGTGGCTTCTTCATAAACCATGTCAGACTGGGATTGTAACTCAAGGAGCATGGCTGAAACTCAAGAGTTCCATTGAATAGATATATAACCAAGTTTATTTTGTTGCATTATATCAGGGGTGGCTAAACTATGGCTTGCATGTTGCATGTGACTGCCAAAAGTTCGTGGCTCACAAAAGTATTTGCTTCAAACAGAAAAGCAAATAAATTAAAAATAATGTAATTTTGAAGGATCTGAGATCCCCCAACTATTGCAAATTTTGTTTTTTTTATTTGGTATGTTTGTTGCATTAATTGCATATATGTATATACATATAATTTTTCGTTATTTATGTTTTCATTACAAAATGAAAATTTTTGCAGTTTGTAAACTGCAATAATAATGGAAACTGTTTATGAAAGCAGACTTAATACTAAAATAACAAATCTACAAGTGATAATACTACAATAAATAATCATGATAAACAACCTAAAATTTTATGTGCAACTCAGTCAATTTTAAGAGTTTTGCATGAAGTTCTTTGTTGCTTCAAGAATCATGCATGAAGCTCTCAGCGTTAATATGCTTGGTCATCCCTGCATTATACTAATATTCCAATAAGTCATTGTTATTCACATATGTATAATTGATGTTGTATAGCTTCATAATCATTCCTTGTGACAAGTGAGTGCTAATTTTAATCATCCCAATGAACTATAAAGCAATACTAAATCTTATATGACTGAATACTGATTTGAATCTGACCCAAAAGGTTCCCAGAATACAGAAATAATAATAATAATAAAAAAAACCATAGGTAGGAAACAAAAAAAAAAAACAATTATTAATAATACATTACTCAATAAGGAAATTGAAATACCATGAAGTCAATGAGAGAATCTCATGAAATCACCACACACACACACACATATATATATATACAGGGTGTCTCAAAAATATAGGTACAAACTTTTAGGGGAGGTAGATAACATCTAAAGGAATGAGAATTGCATAGGAATCCATAACTGGAAACGTCACCATAAGCCAATAGGCGGCGCTGCTCATCAGTGCGCTAGAGGGGAAATTTCAGATTTCCTCATTCGAGCGGTAGTCGGCTTACGAAGAGCATGCAAAGGTATTCGAACAGGAAGCTGGCAGACATGCACTTAGTGTATCGAATAGCTGAGGGCAACGGACAAGCCGTTCAACGAATGTATCAAGAACGCTTCCCACACAGACATGTACCAGGTTACTGTTTGTTTGCGCATGCACATCAAAATTTGTGCGATTATGGGTCAAACTTCGAGCATCTGCTGTAACATTATGAAATGTATCATCTCGTATGCCATTTGTAATAATTATGTCCAATAAATGTTTTCCCATTAATCACTGTCTTGTGTCCTTTCAGATCTTGTACCTCTGCTACCACTTTCCCATGACGTTTCCGGTTATGGGTTCCTATGCAATTCTCATTCCTTTAGATGTTATCTACCTTCCCTAAAAGTTTGTACCTATATTTTTGAGACACCCTGTATATTGCTCGACATTGAAAGTGCCCCACCCAGAAGGATGTCACACAAACATGCAAATAGAAGGGTGGATTTGCACAGTTGAGATGTGCAAATGATAATCCATAGCCAATGACGTGTGTGACTCAAGAGATAAAAGGTACAAGAAGGAATAGGGATGGTATTGTGTTTATGCAGGTGAAAGTTGTGCGAACAGTTGAGATTAGGTGGTTCCACTTGGAAATTGTTCAGCGAAGGCCAAAAATGCCTGGTACATGCCTTCGGCAGTACCAAGCATTTTCGCCATTTATTTTATTGCCATTTGGATGCTATTGAGAGAGGAGGAATTCTAGGCCTATGTGAAGCTGGATGGACTACATGTCATGTCACTGCCCATGTTCATAGGGATACCTAAACTGTTGGCAACAGTAGCAAAATGAAGGTTCTAGTGTGTGTCACAGAAGGAGTGGTGCATTCTGACAGCCGTCAGCATGGTTTGATAGGTGCATTGTTTGACATGCTCATTTGTCACCAAAGAGCACTGCAGGTGATATTCAAAGGGCTGTGTCAGCAGCCATAGATGTCCCCATAACGACCTGAACAGTAAACTGAAAGTTGCATGACGCACACCTGCGCTCTAGGCAACTGTTATAAAATAAAATAATAAATACCCCCTCAAGCAGCTGCTTGTGAACTGGAGTCATGAATGGAACACTGTTGTATTTAGTGATGAATCCCGTTTGTCTGGGTGCTGATGCTTGACGGGTCCGTGTATGGTGACAACCTGGTGAGAGGATGGATCCAGGTTTTGTTTGAGACTGGCACACCACCCGTCAGCCAGGTATATAATGATATGGAGTGCTATTGGATATGACAGCAGGTCACCTCTTGTCCGCATTACGGGAACACTTACAGCTGCACGAGACAGCGTGGTTCTGCAGCCTGTTTCATTACATTTCCTGGGAGGCATGCAGCAGCCCATTTTCCAGCATGACAACGCTTGTGTACACATTGCTAGGGTCTCCAGACAATGTTTGCAACATATTCAAGTATTGCCATGGGCAGCACGATCTCCAGATTTATTCAAAATAGAAAATCTGTGGAACCACATTGGACGACTTGTGCAATTCTCTCACCAGCCTGGGCAGAGTCTTGATGAATTATGGGAACAAGTCAACACTGCTTGGTGTGCAATTCCTCAGGACCATATCCGTCGACTGTATGACTTCATGCCACACCATATTGCTGCCTGTATTGCCGTTCACAGCGGTGCAACCACCTACTGAGGCAGTCACATTGTGCTGCATTATCTCATCTTTTAACTGCTGTAAATGGCTGAAAATTAAATCATGGTATGCCAATATATATTGCTATGTGTGTGCTACATTTCACCCCTATCCCTCACTCCTTCTGGGTGGGGCAATTTCAATGTCATGCAGTGTATATATATATATATATGAGGGACATCATGAGAAGCAAGAGATTACAGTTGGAGACAGAAATGTGGAAAACATTAGTATTTATTCAATAAATCATATGACTCCCTTTAGAGTGATAATGGCAATGAGATTATGAGGTTTTGGTTTTATGGTTATGACTCCCTTTAGAGTGATACTGGCAATGAGATGATGAGGCTTTGGTTTTATGGTTTTTATGTAGAAGAATCATATTCTGTGCACATTAAAGATGGCCTTAATGAGAGGCTTTCATTTGTGGAAGCTTCCTGTCAATGCCTAATATCAACTGGACTTAATCAAGTGCACTTATTAAGAGATGATTCTCATCAGTTGTCTAGTGAGTACCCTTCCTCTGTCCAGTTCTGATCCTTGGGGTTCTTGTGACCTGTCACTTTCTACACAAAAGTGTCACTAAGAGGTAACACAACCCAAAGTTCTTCTTGTATCCTGTTTAATGTTTTCAATATACTTAAAATGGCATCCTTTCACACAATTCTTGAGCTTGGAAAATATGTTGCTAGGAACTAAGGTCAAAGGAACAAGGTTTGGATTGTTTCACCTTTGAGTAGCACTTTTTTACACCCAATGGGCTAAATGGCCAGGTTACAAGGACCCTGAGGGCTCAGAGAAGGTTGGAGGAAGGGGAACTACTGGACAGCTGTTAGATGACAGATGTAGCCTCTTATCAAGGTCATCCAGCATGTTCTTTAATATTCACAGGATTCTGCACAAAAGTGTCACTAACACAACCCAAAGTTCTTCTTGTATCCTGTTTAATGTCTTCAATATACTTAAAATGACATCCTTTCACACAATTCTTGAGCTTGGAAAATATGTTGCTAGGAACTAAGGTCAAAGGAACAAGGTTTGGATTGTTTCACCTCTGAGTAGCACTTTTTTACACCCAATGGGCTAAATGGCCAGGTTACAAGGACCCTGAGGACTCAGAGAAGGTTGGAGGGAGGGGAACCACTGGACAACTGTTAGGGGACAGATATAGCCTCTTATCAAGGTCATCCAGCATGTTCTTTAATATTCACGGGATGTGGCTCTCCCACACACACAGCCACAGGTTAATATCCCATCTGATGGATGGCAGACTTTCCAAGCCCATCAGTGTCCCCTACTGACCAAGGGCAGATTGGGGAGTTTTGAGGAAATAAATCTCAATGTTTGCTAAGGAGGGACTTGAACCTGAGAACTGCAGCTTATGAGCCTAGTGCTACAGATTGAGCCACTCCTGCCCCCAGGAACAAGGGATTAATCCAGTGGAATGGTGTGAAACTTGCCAAAAAAATTACGGATAAAGTGCTGTGCACTGGTATATTGTCTTAGAAAGGAATCCAGCTATATGGTTACAGGTTTGGACATTTTTTATGAAATGTATCCTTCAGATACTGAAGAACTTATAGGGAGAATATGTGGTTCCCATCTTGGCTCTCAAAAATTCTGAATAAACAATTTCTTGGAAGTTAAAAAAATAAACTTTTCTCTAAAAGCATGCTGTTTATTTCTATGATGATTGTACAAAACCAATTACCAAACAATATAAATTAAAAGCAAGACAATCTCTTACAGTAGCTGTTCTTACACTTTACCAGCTGTAAACACCCATTTTGACCAGCAAACCAGGTTGACCCCAACATATTGATACTGTTTAGGTACTCCTGAGCATTTCAATATTGCTTAAATTGTAAAATAAGCATTGAAGTAAAAGCTACATAGAAATTCATGAACATTCTAGAGTGGTAAGGGCAGATGCATTTTTCATTCAAACTAGCAGCAGTCTTTCACTTAGTAATATAGGAAATTTGCTTTCTTCTCTTCCATCAGAAGGTACAAGTTTTGTAGATTCCCTACAAAAGAGCACTAAAAAAAACGAACCTACTGGATTAGGTGATACATTACACAATACAGTTGATAAGTGCTGTCCCTCATGGACTTAACAGAGGTCAGCAAATTACAATTTATTAACTGCTGCCTTGCAATGTAGCAAAGTGAGTCCACAAAATGTTTTTCATGTTGTCAAATTTTGAGAAGATTTTGAGTCTACTTATGTATATAAAAGGAATATTTATATACATACTTATAGTACTACCACAAGATGTTAATATTCCCTAAACCTCATTTCAAGGAAGATATGGATCAATAAATATTACTTAAAAACATTCTCATTTCAGTCATTTATTCAACTGATTTAGGACATCAAACATTAATTAATAGATTCTGAAAAAAATTCATCGCCACCACAGCAGGAATCGAACTTGCATCTCTCCAAATTCATGCCAGCGTGTGCTACCATTGCACCACGCATCGGACAATGAACTCTTTCAGAATATGACCTTATAAATCTTCTTCCTGAGATGTGACTGAGACAGTGCCATCTATACTCAAGGAGATGCAACTTTTTCAGTCGTTGCATTTGATTATCAGATGTTAATGAGAAGGTCGCTAACGCTAAGACATTAATATATAATTAAAAATCAATCCAAAGTGAATGCACAGTATTCTCTGTTAAGATAAACATCAAACATTAATTAATAGATTCTGAAAAAAATTCATCGCCGCCACAGCGGGAATCGAACCCGCATCTCTCCAGATTCATGCCAGAGTGCGCTACCATTTTTTTTCAGAATCTGTTAATTAATGTTTGTTGTTTATCTTAACAGGGAATACTATGCATTCACTTTGGATCGATTTTTAATTATATATTAACATCTTAGCGTTAGTGACCTTCTCATTAACATCTGATAATCAAATGCAATGACTGAAAAAGTTGCATCTCCTTGAGTATAGATGGCACTGTCTCAGTCATATCTTCGACCTTCTCATTAACATGGCATGACTATGCACATGTTAATGATAACATGCACTCTGGCATGAATCTGGAGAGATGCGGGTTCGATTCCCACCGTGGCGGCAATGAATTTTTTTTTCAGAATCTATTAATTAATGTCTGATGTCTAAACAGGGAATACTGTGCATTCACTTTGGATTGATTTTTGATTTAAGACATTTTTTATGGAGTCATTTTCAAAAGCATTTTTTTTATATATAAGAGAAAAGTTTAAAAGGTAATATATTACATAACTACACAACTAAACTTGATAGCAATGTAAATATTTAATTGAATTTACGTGATAATACTAATATTTTGGATGATTTGATAATTTTGCAATAAAATTTTCAGGTGGTAAGTTCATATATTTCAACATTACACCCTTCATTTTGATTAATATAAAAGGTTTTTCCATATATCCAATTCAAAATTTGTTTTGTTGGGGGGTGAGGGTTTTATAATTCACTGCTTGAATATTTGTTAACAACCTTGAGATTTTTTATACTAATGCTGTTGTTTGAGTTTTATAGTCCTTTTATGTGTGTACTAGATTGTTGAAAATTTCATCCATAATATTTAGTAAGTTCTTGTTCCAGGTAATCATGTTTCAGTGCCAAATTATAGACTTCACCAGAGAGGTAATTCTGCCTTTATCATTAACTATATGCAACAATATTTGTAATAATGAATTCACATTATTTCATTACATTATTTATTATATGTAAGGTTCATTATATGTAGAGATAAAGTTATGTGTACTTACCTTACTCTTACCTGGTTGGGTGAGAAGAGTTGGGTGCATGAAGAAATTGTGATGCACTTAAATAATTCCTTTTGACTATATGGTGAATGGAGTCATGCAAATTTTTATGCTACCTTTTAGTGCTAATCTGGGTTGGATACTGGGCAAGGGCTCCTTGAAAATGCTAGTAAAGGTAATGGTGGCCAAAAATGGTTAATCTTGTGCATATTTCATGCACTTTTCAAATTTTTTAAAAACCTCTAAAATGAAAGATGAAAATATTACACTGGAATGGAAATCTATTCCCTTGGCACCTGTTTCACCTTTTCCTGGCATGGCACATCACTTGCACTCCCCCCCCCCCACACACACACACACCTTTTTGTTTTAGTTCAGGGCCTGGCTAATTGATATACATAGTTAATGTCCTTTGTAAGGAGAGGTTCAAGGTTCAAGGTGTTGTAAGTTTTGGTGAAATTAGCCTCCAATAAGGGGCTCCCTAGGCAGGAAATATCTTTGAAAAGGAAATTGGGCTTACACTATATTTTGTGTCTTATAATATCCCCCTTTTTCTTGAAAAATGACTCCAAATATTATACTAATCTTGTATGATGAATGAATATCAGGGGGTTGCCATTCCAGTATTAAAACTCAATATACCCTCAATACCTCAGGTATTTCAAAATGAAATATATAAAAATCACTTGTTACTACAAACTTTATTTCAAATTTATAAATTAGCAAATTATTTACTAATTAATTTTCAAAAAATATCTATATTTATAAGGTAACAGTAACTTGATGCAAGAAGTTATTTAAATTTCACATCTTGGTGAACTTCATATGCATCAGTTGGTTACAGGGGCTTTAAAAGTTGGTTTATCTGTGAATGGGTTATGCATGAGTACATAGAGTAGACAGTCACACAAGTAGAGCCTACTGTCTAGCTTTTGATAAACTTTGCAATTAAACTCAACCTTTTCACTAAAATTGGAAACAAATTTCAGTGTAGTTACAGAAGTGTTATAAGAATAAAAAAAAATTTCACCTTCATGTACTCCAAGAAAGTGCCCTATTCCATGTCCAGTACCATGTAAATAATTTAATCCAACTTCATAAAGTGGTTGCCTTGCAATTATATCCAGAACATTGCCTGAAACAAATAATAATAATAAAATTACACACCCAATATGCCAAATGTATAACATTTTATTTCATTGCAATACATATTTTCCTTCTTAGAAATAAGTTGCATTCAAAGTAAATATATCATGAGCAGGGGTATAGTGAAGGATTATGGTTGGGGGGGAGGGGGAGAAATCGAAAATTTTCCAACTTGAAATTTAAATTTTGCCAACTGAGAAAATAATGTCTCTGTCAAGTTCGTACCTAGATTTTTTGCTCCGTGAGGGGGGCACTTTTCATAACTCTCCTGCATTTTGCCATTTGACTTCCAATTTTGCCAACTAGCCAAAATTTCATAGAAATACTACCAATATTTACATCTCACCTAAATTGTAGCAAGTCAGTGTGAATTTTTCCAACTCTCCTTAATTTCACAAAACCAATCCCAATCTTTACATCTCTCTTAAATTTGCCAAGTCAATTCAAATTTTTCCGACTCCCCAAGATTTTGCCAAGTTTTCTGGATTTTGTCAACTATCCTTAATTTTACAAATCCAATCCCAATTATCAAACTTGCCCGTATTTTCCAAGTGAATTCGAATTTTGCCAACTGCCCTACATTTTGTTAAGTTTCCTCGATTTGTCCAACTCTCCTTAATTTCACAAAACAAATCCCAATTTTCACAACTCTCCTATATTTTACAAAGTGGATTTGAATTTTGCCAACTACCCTAGATTTTGCTAACTTGCAGTAATTTTACAGAAAAATATCACAGTTTTTACATCTTCCCTGAATTTGCCAAGTCACTTCGAATTTTATCAACTCTCCTTAATTGCACAAGAAAGACACAATTTTCACAACTCCCCTGTATTTTACCAAGTGGCTTCGAACTCCCCTAGATTTTGCCAAGAGTTCTCGATTTTTTCAACTCTCCTTTAATTTCACAAAACCAATCCCAATATTTACAACTCACCTGTACTTTACTAAGTGTTTTCTAATTTTGTCAACTTCCCTAGATTTTGCCAAGTTGCCTAGATTTTACTACCTCTCCTTAATTTTGCAAAAACAATCCCAATTTTTACAACTCTCCTGAATTTGCCGAGTCACTTCAAATTTTTCAAACTCCCCAAAATTTTGCCTAGTTTTCTCAATTTTGTCCACTCTCCTTAATTTCACAAAAACAATACCAATTCTAACAACTCACCAGTATTTTACCAAGTGGATTCAAATTTTGTCAACTGTCCTAGATTTTGCTAACTCATCACAATTTTACAGAAAAATAATACAATTTTTTACATCTCACCAGATTTTTGCAAAGTCATTCTGAATTTTGCCAACTCCCCCAGATATTGCGAAGTTGCTTCAATTTTGCCAACATGCCATAAATTTTTACATCTCACCTGAATTTTGCCAACTCTCCACAATTTTCCCAAGTCATTCCGAATTTTTCCAACTCTCCACAATTTTCCCAAGTCATTCCGAATTTTTCCAACTCTCCACGATTTTGCCAAGTTACTCCAAATCTTGCTAACTGATCCTAGATTTTGCCAACTCTCCTAGATTTTGCAAACTCTCCTAGATTTTGCAAACTCTCCTAAATTTTGCAAACTCTCCAAGTTTTGCCAACTTGACATAATTTTACAGAAAAAAAATCCCAAATTTTACATCTCACCTGAATTTTGCCAACTCCCCAAGATTTTGCCAAGTTGTCCTGATTTTGAAAACTCACCTGTATTTTACTAAGTGGCTTCAAATTTTGCCAACTGTTCTAGATTTTGCAAACTGACCTAGATTTGCCAAGTTGCCTCGATTTTGACAACTCCTCTAATTTTACCTTAATAATACCAATATTTACATTAATAATACCAATTTTTTCCCATTAATAACACTAATTCTTTAATTTTACAGAAAAAAAGATTACAAATTTTCTCAACTGACCTAGATTTTACGAAGTTGCGTCGAATTTTGCCAACTTAGAGTTACTTGGGGGGGGGGGGGGGGTGATTTAGAACTGTAATGGATATTGTATCACTATAACTCATGATCAGGGGTGTAGCTATGGGGGGATGGGGGGCTCCCCCCATCCCCCCATAGCTACACCCCTGATCATGAGTTATAGCGATACAATATCCATTACAGTTCTAAATTCTTACCTGTGGATTGAAGTGATGGGTTCTTTTATCATTAGAGGTCACAATAGGTAATGTATCCTACTAATAAGAATCTTAATGATTTCAGGATATGAAATATTTATTTTAAATGGAGACAATTTAGATATTTATATTAAGCAATAACTCAAAATTATGTTCATTATCTGCATTGTTAGATTATATATCAGTATTTTTTAAATGCCACTTTCCATAGGAATTATTACCAAATTGAGATATTTACCCTCATACAGTATTCTAATCCTAAACTGCCAATGCGTTAAATGTACCAAACAGTCCTCTGGAGTGATGTATTTAAGTCAGAGGACTGTCTGGCAGGATTAAAATACATGTATGAGGGTAAATATCTCAATTTGGTAATAATACCTACAGAATATGGGATAAAAAAAGAATACTGTGGTGCAATCTAACAGTGTAGATAGTGCTCATAACTTTAGATGAGTTATTGCTTAATACAAATGGTCACTGTGACTGCAATTTAGTTAATTGCTAGAGAATTTAACAATTCAAATATACCTGGGTTTCATCTGATGGGTCTGCTAGGAATATGATCAAGCATTAAATATCAGTACATAGGCTACCACTGTTAGGAACACTAGGTTATATACTATAATTAGTTGTTGGTTTTGATGATCACTGCTGAGGGCAAAAGAAATACAACAGTTTTACGTGAAAGCCATGAATATTGTTTATAATCCTTATAGTATCTGACTTCATCCTTCAGGAAACTATTTTTAATAATATTTTTCATCTACATTATGCAATATGGAAAGTGCAACACCATGAAGCAAGTAGTCATGCAAAGTGCACCAAACATTTTGATGAATGATATATTTGAAATTTTGAATTGCTTTAACCACTATTAGCTCCATGGTGTGAAACCTTGTTTCGCTAATGTATATCATACCTTTTTTATGAGAACTTCAATGGTTCTGGCACCAGGTTACTTCTGCTAAGGTTTCCCTCATTGAGACGACTTCATTGTTGCATAAGGAATTACATTCTTTTTGCGGCTACAGGTACTAGTTCCAGGCAGTGATGACCAGGACTGCCTGGAACTAGTACCGGTAGCCACGAAAAGAACGTAATTCCTTACACAACGACAAAGTTTTCTCGACAGGGGAAGCTTAGCAGAAGTAACCTGGCATCGGAACCATTGAAGTTCATGTACAAAAGGTAGGATATACATATGTGAAACAAGGTTTCACACTACAGAGATAATAGTGGTTAAAGCAATTTAAAAGTGAAGTACAAACTCTGTGTAAAGAATATAGAATCTAAAGATATATTTGAAAAGTTACAATTCTGGGGCAAATGGTTAATGAGCTGGACAATGTAAGAGAGTGAATATATAGGTAGAAAGAGGTTAGCAAGACATACTTGTTACTGAATAGATGTTTTGCAGTGCATTCTCAGCTGTGGGAAGAAAGGACATACCTAGTGTATGACAGCATTATGATATCACCAATCAATTCAGTCTCTTGACCTGTGATTCACCTTTTTCTGGCATGATAACATAACTTGATCCCACACCCCATTTTTTTTTATTGATAACATATTTCTATATATCCATCATTTCTTATAGAATGGAGTGGATGAGTTGCATGTGCATGAGATGGGGAGTGGGCCTCTTACTAGACTCTGGCCACACCCTTACAAATCTTGTTATGCACTTGGTTAGACTTGTCCCTATCAAACATGTCTGATTGGAATGTCTGGCTGATTAGTGGACTTGTCCCTTATCATATAATTATATATATATAGATTTTACGAAGTTGCGTTGAATTTTGCCAACTTCGAGTTACTTGGGGGGGGGGGGGGGCTAAATCAATCATGATATCAAAGCTATCATGATTAATGGGATGTTACACTTTCTGGAAAAATAAATCTGAGACCATATTGGATATAAATATACATGGACACTCTTGCTCACACCTTATAGGAGCTGTAAGCACATATTGATGATGTGTGAGCAAACATTCCTCATGACAAAACTGATGATCTGATCAGTAGCATGTCTTGCTGTCTCAATGCCTGTATCATTGCTGAGGTGGTCATACTGCTCATTGAATAAAGCTAGTGCATTGCACATCTGTGCTTACAACTTTAATTACTTGCTTCTCATGATATCCTTCATATATGTACTTGATTCCAAGGCATTCCCTCATTAATTGGATGGCCTTGAAGAGAGGCTTCCATTTGTCTCCTAACAGCTTCCCCAACATTCTCTAAACCCTTGGGGTTCTTGTGACCAAGACATTCAGGCCATTGAGTACATGAAAGTGCTGCTCAGAGGCAAACAAACCCAACCCTCATTAACTCTGTGGTGTTCTGCATTGCATAGTATAAATATTTTATTAAGTCTTAAATAGCTTTATCATTGTCATTATTGTGATAATAAATGCAAGTTTTGTGATTGCAATGGGAGTAATACTCAATAGGCATCAACAAAGTCACCAGTTGACAACCTGTAGGGAATGTCAACTGGTGGATTTTTGAACTCTTACTAGTTGAACCTTCATAGCCTTTGGCTATCTAAGGAGTTTGCATGCATGTATGAACTATTTATTCCAAATTTCACTTATAGTTAAGGTCTTACCTGTTACACCTTCTGGAAAAATGGCAGTTAAGATATTGATGGCCCCCATTAGAACTCGAGTATATGCTTCCTGAAACATAAATATACTTTCAATAGGAATAAAATCTAAGAATATAGTCTCACATAGCTTTAAATAGACAGAAAATGTCATAACTAGTACCATTAGTAATATAGTTTTCCTCAGCTTATAAATTTTCCAAACAAACAACTGCAAATATTTAATTTTTTCATTATAGTTTTTGCAGCTAAATATAGAAAAATTATTATTTTATGCACTTGAATTAAAATGTGAACTATACTTCAACATTTATTTTAAGCATTTTCTACATTGTTCTTTTTATATTGCAATTAACATTACTGCAAATACCAAATATCCTTATCAATAAATGCTCATTTGGCATTGTTTTTGACATAGAACATGAGTTGGATTATTTTACCTTTTATTGGCACTTTTATGCACACAATGGGCTAAATGGCAAAGTTACAAAGATCCTGAGGGCTCAGAGAAGGTTGGAGGAGGGGACCCATTGGACAGCTGTTAGGAGACAGAGAGTAGCCTCCCATCAAGGCATCCAGCATGTTCATTAATGTGCACATGGTACGGCTCTCCCACACATGGGGCCATGGCTTAACTTCCCATCCAAGAGACAGCAGCCTTTTCAAGCCCATCAATGTCTCCTAGACTGAAGGCAGGGTGGGGTAGTTTGTGGAGATAAATCTCAATGCTGGCCCAGCTGGGACTCGAAACTGGGAACTGCAAATTACAAGCCTTTTCTTACAAGCCATTTTTATAGGGGTGAGGGTAGCTCAGTCAGTAGCCTAACATGCTACTGACTGAGCCACCCTCACCCCTATAGAAAATGCAGTTGACAGCCTTTTATAATCTACAGATGGAGATTGGTATGCTTGCCTCTGATTTTGGAGACTGTCTTAGAAGATATGTTCATTCTTTCAAAGTGAGGGGAGAGGTTATAACACCCCTCTGACCCTGTGCATATTATACTACACACCTAAATTTTTTGTTATTCAAAAACCCAAAATATTTCATCTAATGAAGTGGAATGGAGATTTGGTCTATTCCATAATATTTTCTGTCACTTGTCTCCTCCTTTAACAGTTTTTCTATATCTCAGACTAGTGCAATGAAATTATGTATACTTTATTTGAATGTCAAAGTAAATCCTTTTATGTTCATTTGATTTCTCTATATTTGCAACAATTCAATTACATTTCATTCAAAATAAAACAAGTTTTAATGTTATGTGTAGTCAATAAGTATCACAATTTCCATTCAGGATCCAGAGGACCGTACATACAGACATCATTGTGAAACACATTTAGAGACCTCTATGTGTCAAAAATCTCAAGACTTCTTTCTTTCATGATCACACTTTCTCTATGATTTACATAAAAATGTAAAATAAAGCTATATTGTGACAATACCAACATCAGGAAAATATGCGAGTAAAGCATTTTTTTTTTCATTTGCTGAAAATGTTTTTTGTTTTTCTTCATTTCTGCTTATTTGACGCAAATTTTAAATTAATCTTTTTAAATTTTCAAGGTTTTTAAAGGCAAAAAACAGCTTGATTTTAACTTTCTCTTTTTTTGGAAGAAAACAAAAAGAAATTACATAAAAGCTAACTTTTTAGCAGTGAGACGTAGCTACTTGAGAGCTAAATTAATTTTTTAGAGAGATTACTAAATAAAAAGTTTTTAAATCAAATAACTCACCTTCTCAAATTTGTGTGGTTGGCCAAAATGAAAAGTTCGAGTAATATCAGTTGTTCCATCACTGAAATAATAATCTGTTGAAATCAATATTTTAAAAGCAAATTTAATTACTAACACAATAAAACATTTCTACAGTCTTTGCTATGATGAACAGCAAAAGAGAAAACAGATCTGTAAGTTAAAAATCATATTTAACTTAATTACATGTACAAACATTAAACATTACACTTATTAGAAGAATATGCATTTTCTTATTTTACACATTTCAAACCATATTAAAAGCAATTAAAAATGAATTATTGGAAAAAAAATGAGGAAGGGCAGTGTACTATTATTTAGCTTTAGCTCAGTTTAATTAAACTGATAATGCTGTAATTGCTTTTAACAAGCTATATACTCCTTATTAGTTTATCTATATGTTGTGCTTAGGTAATGGTAGAAAACTTATCAGTGAGTTTTTACAGGTTGCACTCTTATCTCTCTTAGACCATAGAGATCTTAGCATGTTAAGCAAATTAGACAATATATCTTATCAGTGGCATTAGTTACCACTTTTATCTTCTTAAGTTATACCAACAATGAATATAAGTGATATCTACATAGTTGTTACAGTATTTGGTATTACATTAGCTTATGCCACTTCAGCATCTACTTTTGACTCTTACGTGAGTTTAAACATACCCAAGTCCTCCACAGTTCAAGAGTTTCAAGCTTGTTCAAAAGCAATTAAATTACAGCAATCATGTTAATTAAACTGATTTGAATTACTGCTGTTTTGAAGATTTTACTGAATATTAGCTCTAACTGTAATACTAAGGAAAACAGTCTTGAAGCATTAAATTCCTTTAATGTCATAATTGCCCCATATAAGGAAATGAGGAATATATCACTGACATATGAAAGAAGATGGTGTCAATATTATGATCCTTAAAAAAATCAATTACTTCAACATATTTTCAAGAGGGAACATACAATATATCAATAGGCAGTCCCTAATAGGATTGCCAAATTTGAACTGCATCAGTTGCTGTACAGTCTCTTTGTCCTAGTAACACCACCATTCATCTCTCTAACTACTTTGCACCCACCATGCAAATGTAACATTAGTATGTAGCTGTCAGTTTAATTATATTCATGTTATGTTTAGATATGGAATAATGGAGCATTAAGATGCAACTCAGGTATTTTGGTTATTCTTATGGGAAATGAGAATTCAACTTATGTCATTTGACTTCGCATCATTCTTACCAGAAATATAACCCTGACAAATTGGAATATTAAGTATTTTACTTATTTCAGTCGAATGTCAAATAAACTGTAAACCTATCATCAGAAGGAAATGATAGTGGAATGTCTAGCAAAGAATTTTAATATGGTTAGCCAACACTTGCAGTTTTACTAATCTTACAAATCCTCTTCAAGTAATAGCATGATTCACTTAAGGCACACTGCCAAACCTAGATTCTAACAAAGCAAATCAACTGTTAGAATCTTCTACTCTCAGGTATTGTCTGAAGAAAAATCTGGTGGCAAGATTCTTCAGTGATGTCACAGTGGTTTGTCCAAGTTGGAGATACATTTCACTTATATTTAGTATTCATTTTCAGTTGGGCTTTTTATGAACCATGATGTCTGCCTATCCTATGAAAACTATCTACTCCAGCTTTTTACAAAGGTGGAGCACAGTTGTGATATGAGCAGACAAAATATTCAGAAACATTTCAATAGTAAGATAGATAATTCTTTTATATTAACTACAAATAACTTACAGATATTGACCTCCAGAATCCAAAAGGTATAGGTTTTCTGTATCTATAGCTTTATTTGTCACTGGTTGTGGTATGTAATGAATTATAGCACCATTAGAACCAGAAGCTGAAATTGCAGGAAAACTTTCTCCACGATTATATTCTTGTTCACTAAAGGGAAAAAAGCAACAACTAAACATCTATAAAAGGTAAACAAGCATATTTAAAAAAACGCCATGCCTTAACTGGCATAGTGGTTAGGGAGCTAGCTACTGTTCCAGCAAGGCAAACTTTGTGTGTTGTGTTAGCTCTATCTTAGGCAATGGTCAACAGTGACTTAGTTCTTAGTAGGGCATGTCTTTGTATGAGAAGGCCCGTAAAAGCTAGGAGTAGCTTCTAGAATTCGTCTCTGTCTCCTAGGTGTTGCTAAAATTTATTTTAAGAAAAAAAAAAAAGAAAAATGAAACATCAATCAAGAAGTAAAATCTTTATAATTTGGCTCTAATAACTGACAAAACAGTGAAATAAACAAAAATCACATGAAGAAGTTTTTTGATATTCATTCCAATGATTACCATGTATGAGAATTGACAAATAAAAGTCACGTCTTTTGGAAATGGCATTACAATAAATGATAATAAACTTACAGACAAATATTATGCTTTAATGAAGGCAGTAAAACTTTGGAATGCAAAATGATTTCTCTGCATTGAAGAAAAATGGACCTTTTTTTTTTAACTTTTCTTTTTAAAACTCAAATACATAAGTCTAAAAATATCACAAAACTATGAACATGGCACACAGAATGCATCTGCATTTTTTACACAAACTGCTATAGTAATCAAGGAAAAAACATGAGTAAACCTAAATGCTACATTTTAAATTAATTTTATCCTGTAATATTAAGTTTTGCATCATTTATCACACAATATTTTGTGCACTATACAAACTTTTATTTTTTAAACGTATTTTAATATATAAACATTACATACAACAGAAAAAAATTATATTAAAATAAATTATACATATATTTGTGATGTACAAAAGAACTGTACGAAAAAAACTCACAAAACTTTTCAAAAACTGATAAATCTATTACATTCTTCAGGATGTAATTTGGGTTCTTTTCATTTTTACAAGAATATTACACGACATGTTTTTTGCATGCAAACTGGTTGCATATAATACATTTCTGAGTGGTATTATACAGTGGTGTGCTGGAGCCAGCTCACACTGGCTTGCATGAGCCGATTGTTAAATTTTGAAGAATTATTGAGAGCTGATTGTTAAATTGACAATAGCTATAAACTGTAGAGGGGCATGCACTTAAATCCACAATGGCTAGCAGCATTTGGTGATAAGCTTGTATATGGTGACACAGAAAATCTAGCCAGAGAGCGCTTATTTCGTTGCCCTTTCCCCCGCCCTCTTCTCTATGCAGCAGCCTCTGTAGCGATTATCTAAGAAGTGGCCCAGGCAAATTAAGCTGATGTTTGCTGATAATGGAATTTGTTTATACTTTGGGGAGGGGGTTGTAATTCTAACAAAAGGAGAACCCATCATGCAGTTTACAAAGAAGGTGGAAAGAATCATGACTGATGTTGTTCATACTATGACGGTCTGTAACACTATGGCTCATAATGAAGCAATAAATTTCATTTATTTCATCTACTTTTGTTATATTTTTGCATTTATTTTTATTATATATATATATAATAAATAATAAAAAAATAAATACTCCCTCAAGCAGCTGCTTGCCACAGAGGTCTGACAGGAGCCTGTCAGTTTATATGCCACAGTAGAAGGTCTGAGAGGATGGCAGGACCTCAGCAGAAAAACGACACATACATCCATGCCTTACCCAGGGTTCGAACCCAGGTCCCGTAGATCAGTAGCCAAGCACGCTAACCACTCAGCCACGGGACGGCATATATATATATATAACACTGATATATTTTGCATTAAAATTAATCATAAATAATTTTTTAGATTCTAATACCAAAAATTTTGAAATGACAGAGTGATCTATTAAGTTTTTTAAATGTGAAGAAGATGAAAACAGAAACAGAAAATAATTATAGTAACAAAATCATTGTGGATCTATGGAATCAAATTTCGAATCTGTTGAACAATCAATCAGTGAAGAAAACCATCATGTTTGTCATTGAAATAGATAACCTACCCTTCACAGATTGTTGGAACAAAAAACAAGCATGTTTAAAGAGCAGTACAAATGGATTGAAGTAAAAGAAGGTAAATTAGGATGGAAGAATTGTTCGGAAGTTGAGTAGAGTAACAGCAGGAAAAAATGTCCATTCAGGAACATGTTTCTAAAGCCCATATTAAAATTCAAGATTTATCAAATGAATTGGCTAATAACTCAATTTAAATATAAAAATATTGATGTTACCATAAAAGTTTTCAATACTGTTTATAGTTTGGTAAAACATAACAGGCTGTGGAATTAGAATCCGATACTGAGACGGCAATGGAATTAGAAGGAAAAAACAGCATAGATATAGGCAACTGTTTGCATATATGATACAGTGCAATAAGAATAGTGGAACATATCACAAAAGAAATTAAAATGAAGATATTTAACAATATTATAGAACAAAATTCCAAAATCTGTATCATACATAATTGACGAAACATCTACAATTTCGGAAAAAAAAAGAGCATCCTAATGATTTATCTCCAGTGTGCAATTCAATCCCCCCCCTCCCCCCACACACCAGTAATGTTATTTGTTGCTTTAAAAGAATTAGTGTCAGCAGAGTGTATTTTTAATACATTATTATCTACTTTAAATGATTGTGGTTTTAATAAAGAATACTTGAAAGCAATTTAATAGCATTTTGTTCTGATGTTGCTAATACAATGCTGGGAAGAAAGTCTGACTGGAGTAGCTACTAGTTGTTAGAAAATTTTTCCCAAAATTGTCATTTGGCACTGTTTAAATCCTCGATTTAAATTATCACTTGATGATGCAATATCTGAAATAAAACAAGTTAATCATTTAAAAATATTTTTAGACAAAATTTATTCTATTATCATCAATCTAATAAAAATTAAACCAAGCTAGAAACTGTAAAGAACTGAAATTGAAATTATTAAAATTGGTTGAGTATTGGGACTATGATGGGTGGCATGTAATTTACAAGCTGCTACTGCTGTATGGTGTGCATATCCTCCGTTATGTATGCATTTTTCAAGTTTTTCTTCTTATTCTGGTTTGGCAAAGAGATTAGTTAACATTAATTTTTTGCAAGACCTAGCTTAATGATAGATATTCCTGAAGAATTTTCATTACTTCCAACTGCACTTCAAGTTAAGATCAGAAAGTGCAAAAATTAATGCACAATAAGAGCTTTGGGAAATTTAAAGGTTGATCCTGGAAAACATGAATCTGAAGTTGAATATTCGATTAAATCAGATAAGTATAAATACATTCTGTTTACAAAAAAAAATAATAAATTCAATGCTGTTGTTAAGAATATGTTACTAGAAAATATAATTTAACACATGAATTTATATCTTTTATGAGACAGAAATAGTGATGAAAACATTTTAAATTATTTCGATTATTAGAACCATCTACTTGGCTTTATGAAGAACTAACTTCACCATGGATAGCTGGTGAATTTTTTTTTACCATTTAAGTCAAATTTTAAAATATGAAATTGATTTGAATAATTTTTTGCATTTTGCAGAAAAAATATAGAATCAAAAAATGTTTCAATCCCTGCAAGTATTGAAAAAGCTAAAAAGATAGTTAGCATATTGCAAATCAGTAGTGCTGAAGCTGAAAGAGGTTTCAGTTTAATGACCATAATTTGTACGAAGGTAAGAAATAATTTAACAATAAATCACATATCAGATTTAATGATGATAAATTCACGGGGAAAAGAATTAGTGGATTGGGATGCAACTCCATTTTCAAATCATGTTTGAATCACAACCACAGATTGGCTATGGATACAAGAGCTCAGCAAAAGCCAATGAAAACATTTATGAGAATCAATTAGCTATATGAAAATTACAATGAAAAAAAAAAGGCTATTTTATTGTTTGATATCATATCGATAGGCATTAAGTGAGAGGGCAGTAGTCAAGTGACTAGCTAAGAGAATTATTCCCATATATTTTTTTTTCAGTGGGACATTCTGTGATTTGACATATCTACTTGAAGGTTAAATTATGAAGAATATTTCTAATTTGAGAAATTAACATACACTTAGTGTAAAGGGCCACAATCTTATCTATTGGGTGAGGTAAATTATAGAAAAATGGCAACCATTCAAAACTGCACATCACTTAAACATTTAATAAAACAATACTAATATAACAGCATATTTCAAGACCTCATTGTGAATTTATGTTGAGGCAGAAGATATAAACTTAAAACAATCACTTCTGCACTAGTTAAATAAAACTTTTAAGCTTTAATGTATTGTGAACATGAATGCCTACTAGGCAGAACTGAGCTATTCACTTTTGCTTTCTTTCACTGGAGTTATTTGTTTCTTATTCTATCTAATTAATATCCAAATATGATTATGTTTGAATATGTTTCTTTGATGGGCTGCTTAAATCCATCAGCCAGAATGAGTTTCAGTTTATGCCTGCGTTCATCTATAATTTGTGATTGATACAACTGTTCTGAAGAAGCCCAGCATATCACTACGGACTTTTCTCCAATGGTTCACTTGATGGTCAGACAGTTTTAAAAATTTAAAACTGATTCCATTTAGTAACATCAAAATTATAATTGTTCAAAGTTATAACCTATCCCTTAAAAATATTTTGTGTAATTAATGTAAAAAGAATTTCAAAAACATTTTAATTGAAGCTTCACATAGTTTGAAAAACTGCAATGTCAAAATTTAACCTGCAACTTTCCCTTGATTTATTTTATCAATTAGTGACACAAAGTGGAAACAAATTGAAAAATATCACAGTGATAATGTAAAAACTTTACTGTACTTAAGAGGGAAAAATGGGGCTGTTTTACCTCTGGTGGCACTTTTTTGCACACCATGGGCTAAATGGCCAGGTTACAAGGACCCCAAAGGCTCAGAGAAGGTTGGAGGAGGGGACCCACTGGAACGGCTGTTGGGAGACAGATGGTAGTCTCCCGTCAAAGCCATGCAGTGCGTTCTTTAATGTGCACAGGGTATGGCTCTCCCACACACGGGGCCATGGCTTAACATCCCATCCGACGGACAGCGGCCTTTCCAAGCCCATCCATGTCCCATACTGACCGTGGGCAGGGCAAGGAATTTTGCGGAGATAAATCTCAACGCTGACCCAGCTGGGACTTGAACCTGGGAACTACAGATTACGAGCCTGGTTCACTACCGACTGAGCCACCCCTGCCCCATGGGGGGAGGTAAAATTTAATTCAATAGGTTGCATAATGCAATAAGGAACTGGAATCAGATAAAACAATTAAGCATATTTTACTGTGAAAAAAAGCTAGGGAAGGGAGAAGTTAAATGACACTTACTGAGAAAATTGTTAATGGGAAAGAAGAAAACTATTAACACTGTAAGAAGAATGCATTTTCCTGTGTGATAAATTACTAGGATTTCAAACAGAAATGGAGTTAAAATGTAAATTTGATGCATTAGGATTATGTTAAATGTAAACAGCTTAAATGTGCTAAAAACAGCTTAAAAGATAAAATTTTACTATCATTTGCTATCATTTTCCAATGCTAAAAGGCAGTTTTAATGTGATGATCAACAACATATATGCATATTTAAATTAAGTGAAAAGTTAGCATAAAACAACTTAAGAATGTGATAATAAGCCATCTACTTACGACCTAAATTTTGTCAGCATTCTAGAAGCTTTAATTTCATCCCAATGTTTACCCTCTGTAACTTCTTTCTCCAGCATTGCCATAAAATCAACAATAGCTACTGCATCTTTAAGCTAAAAATATTTAAAAAAATGTGATTAAAGCTGTATATCATTAAAGTGTTTAATGCAAGAGCATATTAAAAAATCCTGTTTAAAATTAATTGGGCTTTGGACTGAGGCAACTATATACATGAATACTATTGCAAAGTACTATTTAGATATTTAATGACTCTGACATTATGATAACATTGTAAATGTCCACAAATTATATCTTTTCAATGGTATTTATCCTTTCTATATCCTGCAAGTGCAAGAATAAAGATTTTTCTTTGCTGTCATCCAACTGTGAGAAAAGGGATACAATGTACCCTGAAAATTGCCACCATTCATTGCATGATTTTTTGTGCACATTAAAAAACACCTAGCTATACTGATTAGAATGAAGTTCTTTCATCTTTCTCTAGCAGTGTCCACTTCCTCAACTTTACCTGAGCCTTGGAGATAATGTGGCCATTCCAGTTATTGTGGAGCAAAATATGGCATTTAGAGTAAACAAGCTCAACCATCCTTCAGTATAGGAATATTGATACACCCAATGGCTGAGTGGTTAGCACGCTTGGCTACTGATCTCGGGGACCTCGGATCAAGCCCCAGATAAGGCATGGATGTGTGTGTGTTGTTTTTCTGCTGAGATCCTGCCATCCTCACAGACCTTCTACTGTGGCATATAAACTGACAAGCTCCTGTCAGACCTCTGTGGCAAGCAGCTGCTTGAGAGGCTATTTATTTTTTTATTTTATTTTATGTTACATTTCTCAACTGATAAGAGTAACTGAGGACTGCATGTGTTGCCTTGCACCATAAACAGTCCTTAATGTGGTAGACATTCAAAATAGGCAGTTCTAATGCCTTGTAATATTCTTTTTAAAATATTTTTAGTTGTTATGTAGTGGAAATTTGAGAACATTTCTGCAAGCCAATTTCTATAACTTAACATTTCGAGAAATTGTCTCTGCTGAACAGATTCAATGTGTATATTTAAAACCCTTAAATTTAATTCCTATTTCATGCTTATTTATAATACAATAAATATATGAATATAAATTAAATATATTAAACTGCATCAAAATAATTTCTTGCCCACATAATCATTCATATTCTGCATTGATGAAAGTATGTTCAACTGATGATAACTTTATCAAGTTCTGTAAAGTTCTGTGAAAGTTCACAGAACATTACCAAGTTCTGTAAACTATTCCCTGCTAATAAGGATTGTGATAAACATCTCAACCATAAAATAATAAATGGCAGGAAATGAGCTGTTTGCATTAAATAAGTATCATAGCATATTATTAAGATTTACCTTGTATGAACCATTGTGAGGGGAAAGATAAAGCTAGTAGTATTTATAATATACTAATAAAAATTTTAATAAAGTTTTCAATGCATTTAGTTCCTAAGAAGTGTTTTAAAATTCATGGCACGATGAGTGAATTTTGTTCAGTACAGTTGAAGATCTGAATATTAACATTATAATAATGTCTAAAATTTTTTTATCATCTTGTATTCCAACTTAAGTATTGAAGCATCAGTAAGGAATAAAAACTCTGTACGGGGTAATTATAAGCACAGTACTTATAATAGTGACAAAATCTCAGTTTTAAATTATATGATCATTGAATTTATTTTTTAATTTTATTGTTTATAGACTAATGTATTGCAGCAATATCTAGAAGATTTACAATTTTAACAAAATTTATATCTGTGTAACTTAAGATGAATTTGTTTCCCATACATATTAATAAAATAAAACTTTTATTGTAATTTAAAAAATTCTTGAGCATCTGAAAATTAAGTAAAGGAAACTGCATTACTTTCTTTTGTTTCAAGACACAGAGTCATGAAAAATGCAGATAAGCAAAAGCATATCTATACAATGAGTTTAACATTACTCTTACAGTTTTTTAACTGGGACTTAAAAACAACACAAATTGGCAAAAACCAAATTCTGATTCCCTGTATATAAAGCAATGGCTCCTTTCTCTGCTAGATTGTGCTAGGAAGCCATTCTAGAATAAAAATGAACTACAAATGACATAGGAATTTCTGAGTTAAACAAAATGTTACAAAATCTTTCTTCGCACAAAGAATAAACACTACATAGAATACTTAAGCAATATATAATTCTATCATATATATCAGTTTACAGCACTGATACACTCATAATCTGCTTCTAATGCAATTTGTCTTATGCTGGTAACACTATGGCTCCAGAGCAGAAGTGGCATAGGGTTGGCAAGTGGGAATAGTGCCTCACACCCATGGCTAAAGTTTCGCTACAGTAATCTATATGAGATTTAAAACAGAAAAATATTACTGAATTATCTCTTCATGATAACCATTAACAGCTTTAATCTAATGTACAATTTGCTAAACAGAGACATGTTTCTACTTTAAAAGGGGATTAATCTATTACTGTTTCAGACATCATATAGCTTTCTTTTACAAGAACATTTTAAAACCTTGAAGCCTTTTTAAATAATTTAATTCGGTTATTTTTTTTTGCACATTAAGGGAAGTTTTAAGCTTACAAGATTTTTTTCCAAGTTGATGATAGGATTTTCTAATTATTAATATATCCTTAGAAATGATTTACATTTTCAGTGACAATATGTATTATTATATTTGGTAGAAGTAACCAGATCATAAGTTAAGAAATGCATAGGAAATATTAATTTATGATATTATTAAAGGCAACTATATAATAATCTTTAGAATCTATTGATCTATTATTTGTTTTAATCTCTTAAATTTCAATTTCATGCTTATCCTTAAAATGAAAAAAAGAAAAAAAATGAACATTATTAGCTGACAGTAGCCTTACATGGGCATTTTTCATTCCTTGAATTTCTACAGGATTCTTTACAGTTTTCATAACCATTACAGGTGGAGGACTTTCATCCACTACTCTTTGATCCTATAAAAAACATAACTATGAACAATAGTTTTAGGTAGAAATGAAAGAAATGAAAAATATTATATTGCAAATACATATTATTCAAAATGCTAACAATTTCTTCTGTTTTTGATCCAATATGCAAATGTTTTTACTCCCATCTCACAACCTAATCCTCAAGAAGCCATAGGTTACTGAGGTCCAACAAAATGTAATTTAGTCCTACATACACATCCATTCTAAATTACAGCTGTTGCATTTGGCCACTGAAGGCCAATTCTAACTAGGTCCTCTTTGATAATGTCTGCTCATTGCATTCTAGGTCTCCCCCTTTTTCTCAGGCCTTTAGCCACATTTTTCATAACTCTATTTGCTAATCTGTAGTGCTACAGATGGTAAAACATGGCAAAACCAATTAAGTCTCTCCCTACACAACATACTGTACAATGGTGTCTGATGACCCATTAATTAATTTAATTACTTGCAAGTGGAACCACTTAATGCTCAAGATGCTCATAAACATCTAGAATCAAATGCATCAAGTTTCCATTTATCTTGCCCACAAAGTGTCCAAGTTTTGCTACTAGGAGAAACTTTAGAAAGGACTAACTATACAGCCTAATTTTAGTCTTCAGATATATATGCCTATTTTTCAACAATCTTTATAGATTCTTGAAAGTCCCAGCAACAATGACTATTATTTTATGTCATGTTGTACATTACCAATATCTGTCAAGAACTTCCAAGATAAACTGAAAAACTTGTTCAAGACTCCAGCCATTCAAAAAATCTGGAGTATTATCCACTTAACCAATCACTTTAGTTTTTTCTCTGATTATTACCAAACCTACCCTGTTATCAGTCTCATCAATAATCCTAGTGAGAGAATTCTCATCAACATCATTTGCAAAAGGGCCAAATCATCAGCACAATCTAAACCAGAGATTTTCACATCTCTATCCCCTTTAAACCCTAAACTCTACCAAATGCAACTGAATGAATAATAAATAAATTCTGAAAACTTTTTAATTCTAGTAAAATAATGAATTTTAATCTACTATCAACCACATTTCAGTAATTCCAAATACTTTTCTATATTTCATAATAGATGGTTTGGTTGTTTGAGGTTTTATTGACATTTTTCCCTTTTTGGAGTAATTTATATAGAATCTTAATACATAATGGAGCTAGTGATATATAAAGACATCATCTAATATATATATTGGAAAGTTGTCTGTCTGTTTGCTATGTATGTGTAGACTTCTTTTTAAAATATAACCAAATTTGCATGAGGTCCCTGAGATCAGGGGAAAGGTATTTATTTACATTTGATTAGCTCCCTAAAACTTCTTATCTCCCTCCCCCACAAAAAAAAAAATTAGGAGCAATCCTGCCAGTAGAGCAAGGACCAGTATTGTTGACAGGGTGTAGCATAGAAGCAAGCCTACCTCACAGTGCCTGTGATGGTCCACCCATTCACTTTTACTTTTCCTTAACTAGTTTTGCTTAATTTATGTTATATTTATCATTTTGGGGATTATTATTTCATTTTGTGGACATTGCAATCCTCATTCCAAGAAAAATTATTTGCGACAGCAATGACCAAGAAAGATTGGTTGGTCTAGCAACTATAATGATAGAGGTGGACATAGCTAATAATTTAAATTTAGAAAAGCTTATAAACAGTTTTATTGTGCAAAATCCCCATAGAGCAAACATTTAATTAATATTATTATATAATTGTTTTGCATTAATGTTTCTCTTGTAATAAAAACAAAATAGCAATTGTAGATTTTCTTACATTTTTGTCTTATAATCCATCAGGAGAGATATTTAATTATTTTCCTCAGGGCGCAACATAATCTGGCGACAGCCCTGGCAAGGACCACCAGATTTGATAAGCAGCTTCTTCTTATATAACTTAAAACAGTAGTTGCTAACTGTTTTCAGTCAATAAAACCACTAGTTTCAGAGAGAGTCTTCATGTACCCATTCAATTTTTTAACAGCAGGTAAACTTTATTGTGTACCATTTATGCACGTAGGAAGACAGAGACAAATAAAAGATATTTCACATTAAAAAATTATTTAGCATGGATATGATATTAAAAAATAAGCATAACATGACAATATCAACAAACTTATTAGTGCAAACTCTGCTCTTGTTTACAGCCAGCCAACAGTTTTATTCTTGATGATGTTTGCTAAAGAGCCATATGCATATCATACTCAGCTTTCAGTTTGTCTGCACTCTGATTTTGATTAAAAAAAGACTAAAAATCAAGTTTTTCAAAAACAGATGGTAACAAAAGGAAAAAATAAACTTTGTAAGCCCATTTAAATTATAATTGAATATACTTCTCTAAGTGTCCACCAGAATCTATGTAATTTCCTTGATCCAGAATCAATTCAGAGTTTCCAATTATTGCCTGATTCAAGTAACTTGTCTTTTGCTGTGTCAGCATTGCTTATTTTTACTAAGATGTCAAGAGGGTTCTGTATCCAAATAACAGTTACCTGGTCAGCTGAGATGATTCATTCAAAAGAGATTTTTCAAGTTTTTCAAATGTGCAGTAATGCTCTCGTAACTTTTGGTTCCAATGGATATACAAAATCTGGTGATTTCATAAAAAATAAAATTAAAAATTAGCAAAGCTATCATATTACACCCTTTTCTCCTAAAGAGCTGATTTATCATAACATGATCTTTTCTTCAGCCTCCAAGGTTACCACTAGTTTCAGAGATATAGCATAACCACTAGATCCAGCCAAAGTCACTCTAGGAAAGAGGTATTGCTAATTGCATATTGTATTACTAATTTTAGGTTGGGACAAATGCCTTAATAGCCATGGTGAACTTGAACAGATTAATAAATGATTTATATTCTATTTTTGACTTGTCCACTTTTCATTTGAATGGCCCTTATATTTTTAACAACCAGTTTTAAGCAAAACTGTACCAACTGTTAGTGTGATACACTGCTGAATATGTTGCATTTTGGCTGCTATGCATGTTATATTATTAATGGATAACATCCTAAATAATACAAATTTTAAAATTATTTAACTTTACTTTTAAATAAACAAGCAAAAAAAAGGCCTTTTCTTCTTTTTTTTAGAAATAAACTGGTTTATAAAATCAGTAAAGAATAAAAAATATGGCAAAAAGGTTTCCATGTAAACCAATGAATAATTAATTTACATTATAAAGAAACCAAAATCTGTATAAAATAATAACAAGTATTCAGCAAAAATATATTGCTTTTCTTCAAAATTTCCATAAATTATCAAAATACGAAGGAAAAATGGTAAATGAATTAGTTGTGGTTTAAAAAAAAGGTAAAAAATGCACATGCAGTAAGGATTATACTCCTTAGATCACAGGTGTTATGTTCCTGACACCCATGATGGGATATTTATCATTACAAGCAACAATAATCTAGGGATTTAAACTTCAAGAAAAGCAAAAACTTTACAATTCTGAAAATAAACCATCATAATAGAATAATACACACAATAAATAACATGAAAATATACTTGTATAATCATTGATACCTCTGGAATAAGTTTGTAGACAGCATAACTAGAACTTGTTGATACAAGTATTTTTCCACTGTCTTTCAGCAACTCTGTGATGTCTTGGAATGTTTCATTATAACGCTTTATCTAAGATAACAGAAATTTTATATTTAAAATACCATGTTTGAGTTTAACACTTGACTAATGCATCAGAGTAGAACTTGTAACAATAAACCAAACCAATTTATTATAGTAAATTTTTTTTCAAGAATTCAGTAATGGCATGATCGCAAACTTTAATCAATTCCAAACGCTGATGAATATTTACATCTCAGAAAAATGATTCAATAATTTTGGAACATTCAAATGCTTTATAATTGATAAAAACTCAACTAGTCAAGCCAAGTAAGTATATCAAAGTAGTTGGCTACAGTGGAATATTAGGGAAATAAGATAAAAAAAAATAAGGGCTTAGAAGATGGAAAAATACACTGAATGACAAACAAATTCTTCCATCTTGAATGAGTATGGATTCTTTATATGTATAAGATGTATACTAGCATAGTTTCAAAGGATAGAAGATGCTAATACTAAATAATACACCAAAGAGCCAAAACATTATGACCACCTGCCTAATATGATGTTAATCCTCCACGTGCCACCAAAACAGCTCTTACCTGGAGAGGCATGGATGTTACATGATTTCTAAAGTTGTCTTATTGTATCTGGTACCAACATGTTACCAGCAGTTCCTATAACTCTTGTAAGTTACATAGTTGAGCCAGCACAGATCGGATATGCTGTTCCAACACAAACCACGAATGCTCGATTGAACTGATGTCTGGGGAATTTGGAAGCCACGGCAATACCTGGAAGTCTTCCTCATGTTCCATGAATCATTCTCGAACAATCTGGGCAGTGTGGCATGGTGCATTATCCTGCTGAAAGAAGGCACTACTAGAGGGGAATACCATTGCCATGAAAGGATGTACCTGGTCTGCAATGATGTTTAGGTAGGTGGTAGACATCATAATTTCCTGCATATGAATGACTGGACCCAGGGTTTCCCAGTAAAACATTGCCCAAAGCATTACCTTCTTCCACCAGCTTGTTTTCGTCCCACAGTGCATTCTGGTGCCAACATTTCCCCAGGTAAATGATGCACACATACCTGGCCGTCCACATGATGCAACAGGAAACAAGATTTATCAGATGAGACAACCATCTTCCAGTCATTCAAGGTCCAGTTTTGATGCTTGTGTGCCCATTGTAGGTGCTTTTGATGGTGAACCATGGTTAGCATGGGTACTCGGAGCAGCCTATGGCTATGCAGCCCCATTTTCAGCAGTGTTCAATACATGTTGTGTTGTGACACATTACCCCCATCACCAGCATTCAAATTATGGGTGAATTGTGCCACAGTATCCCTTCTATTTGCTCGTACCATATGGGATAGCCTTCGCTCACTTTTAGCGTAGATGAGCTGTGGTCCTCCCACACCTTGCCAGCAGTTCATGGTTTTGCCCTCTTTGGACCACTTTTTGAAAGTACTAACCACAATTGACTGTGAACACCCCATAAGCCTTTTTGTCTTAGAAATGCTCTGACCCAGTCATCTGGCCATTAAAATTTGGCCTTTATCAAACTCACTTAAGTCTGCTGCCTTTCCCATCTGAAGAACAAGGTTGGGTTGTTTTACCCCTGAGCAGCACTTTTTTGCACACCACGAGCTAAATGGCCAGATCACAAGGACCCTGAAGGCTCAAAGAAGGTTGGGGAAGGTACCCACTGGAACAGCTGTTAGCCTCCCGTCAAGGCCATCCAGTGTGTTCTTTAATGTGCACAGGGTATGGCTCTCTCGCACACAGGGCCACAGCTTAACGTCCCATCCGACGGACGGCAGCCTTTCCAAGACCATCGGTGTCCCCTACTGACTGTGGGCAGGGCAGGGAGTTTTGCAGAGATAAGTTTCAATGCTGACCCAGCTGGGACTCGAACCTGGGAACTGCAGATTATGAGCCTGGCGTGCTGCACACTTAGCCACCCCCCACCCTTGTAGAACAAGAATAACACTGATTAACAGAGCTCAGTATCAGGTGCTATATTACCATTTCACGACCTTTACACACACCATTGTTTACCTGCAGTTGCTTTGATTTGTATAAAAGACACACTGGTCATAATGTTTTGGCTCTTTGGTGTATGTTTTAGTATGAATTTCCCATCTGAAGTGACTATACATCAAGATGTATGCATCCATATGCTGGGCCAGATTCAGACAGTGAATGATATCCTGTAAAATATTTCTACAAAAACTGCTTAACTCCATAAGATCAGAAATAACTGGGACAGATTGGAAATTAACAAACTACCTCTCCATTTTGCCCCACAGACAGGATGTGGCATGGTACATTATCCTGCTGAAAGAAGAGAATTGTGGAACTGGAACTAGCTCCACAAATGCAGACAACTGCAATGAGTATTCTGTCAACATACTATTTAGCTTTTTTAAGGTCTACCTTATGATCTCAATGTGATTGTGATGTCCCCTCGTTCACTTTTACTTTACCTTAACCAGTTTTGCTTAATTTACATTATATTTATCATTTTGGGGATTTTTATTTCCTTTTTGGCATCACAGCGCTCATTTCCAAGAGTTAGGAGTTGCGCATGCGCAACTCCGAACTTTCAATTGTCACCCGCTAAAGCGCGTGCACAAGGACACGCCCCTCTTGCGTCATAGCTTGCGCTGCTCGTCAATTTTATGCAAATATCTTTCCCGGCGTGCAACATGACACGTGCAGGCTTTGTACCTCTTGTTATAACCTGGTGACATGTTGTCACAGTAGCTCAGAGGCTCATAGGCAGCTCAGAGTGTGTATAGCGTAGCACAGAGAGAAGCACAGAGTAGTGAGTAGTACAGTTAGTGCAGTGTGTATAGTCAGAGTTGAGAAATGATGTATCTTCTTCATTGAAGTTTTGGTGAGTGATTTTTGGAAATAAATTTGTTTGTTATTTAAACCTTTTGAATCTTTACTAATTTTTTCTCTTGAGCAACGTTAATTGTTTTGGATTAGAAATTACCTTTACATTTTGACAATCATTTAATATTTTTGAATTCTTACTCATTAATGCTTGCTGGTATTTTGAACCCTAATTTAACTTTTTTTTGGCAATTTGTTAATTATTGCCTGGCGCACGACTCAACTATCTGGAGCATAAAAATAATTGGATCAGACAAAGGGTCCAAACTTTAAAAGTAATTCACTTCTTTGGAGCGTTACATGATCTTAAATCTTATCTGTTATCAGAAGCTATAATTCAACTGTTGATGCCATATAACATTCTCAAATATATAATGATGTTCACCCTCATCAGTGCCTTGCTTGGCATGGTTGGATTGTTTAAGTCTGAGTGGCACTGTTTTGCACACAATAGGCTAAATGGCAAGGCCACAAGGACCCCAAGGGCTCAGAGATGATTAAGGGGAGAAAACTGTTTTCAGTACAACAAAAAAAAAAATTTTTTTTAAAAATAGAAATTTCCTTTGAAAATATCTTATGCATATCTTATTAAAATACATATTGAAAGCTCAAAAAAATAATATTTTCTTTTTTCATTTAAAGCATATTTTATTAAGCTAGGAAAATTAACTAAGCTGTTAGATGTAACAACTTTCCTAATCAAAATAAACTTCTATGATGTGGAGCCTCCTAATGCTTATGTTATGTAAGTAAATTGACTAATACACTACTTCTGATATCTCCAAATGGACAGTTGTTAGGAGACAGATGGTAGCCTCCTGTCAAGACCATTCATTATATTCTTTAGAGTTCAAAGGGTATTTCTCTCCTGCACAGAGGGCAATCTGACAGAGGACAGCCTTTCAAGCCCATTGGTGTCCCCTACCTACTGAGGGCAGGGTGAACAGTTTTGCAGAGATAAATTTCAATGATGGCCCAGATGGGACTCAAAGCTGGGACTGTAGATTACAAGTCTGGAACACTACCGACTGAGTTGCCTCTGCCCCACATGGCATGGTATCATCATTAATGCCATAATAGATCATAATTGTTACTGAATATTATAAGCACTGAAACAGTTCATGAAAGCAAGGGAGTAGAGGTAATAATTAAATAAAGATTGACCTCAAATTAACACCTGATTATTGTCATTTTAGAAATAGATATCCAAATGAAGGATCCATATCTCATCTAAGATGATTCATTGTAACTGAGCTGTTTGATGCAATAACTTTCCTAATCAGAATAAGCTTCTATGATAGGATGTGGAGCCTCCTAATGCATAAGTTGTGCAATTAAATTGACTAATACACTACTTCTGATATCTTCAAATGATGTTTGCATTTAACCCTTTCAGGGTCCCCATCAAACATAAACATTGACAGAACCTGAAATGAGAAGCCCAAGATGTCTAGTTTTAGTACAACAAAAAATTAGATTTAAAAATTGCCATTTGAAAACATTTTATGTATATCTTATTAAAATACATATTGAAAGCTAAAAAAATAATATTTACTTTTCTCATTTGAAGCATATTTTATTAAACTAGGATATAAATAATCTGTTAAAGCCTTATGATCACCATTTCTTAGAAGCAATATATGGTATATATTAAAATTTTTAGAGAAAAT